>CM026394.1:22395335-22579484 GCA_014843695.1 Archivesica marissinica | reverse complement strand
GCATTACCTAGACACAGGTATAGTATAGCATTGTAGAACTTGTATACCTAATGCATTACCTAGACACAGGTATAGTATAACATTGTAGAACTTGTATACCTAATGCATTACCTAGACATAGGTATAGTATAGCACCATCAGTAGAACTTGTATACCTAATGCATTACCTAGACACAGGTATAGTATAGCATTGTAGAGCTTGTATACCTAATGCAATACCTAGACACAGGTATAGTATAGCACCATCAGTAGAACTTGTATACCTAATGCATTACCTAGACACAGGTATAGTATAGCATTGTAGAGCTTGTATACCTAATGCATTACCTAGACACAGGTATAGTATAGCACCATCAGTAGAACTTGTATACCTAATGCATTACCTAGACACAGGTATAGTATAACACCATCAGTAGAACTTGTATACCTAATGCATTACCTAGACACAGGTATAGTATAGCACCATCAGTAGAACTTGTATACCTAATGCATTACCTAGACACAGGTATAGTATAGCATTGTAGAACTTGTATACCTAATGCATTACCTAGACACAGGTATAGTATAGCACCATCAGTAGAACTTGTATACCTAATGCATTACCTAGACACAGGTATAGTATAACACCATCAGTAGAACTTGTATACCTAATGCATTACCTAGACACAGGTATAGTATAGCATTGTAGAACTTGTATACCTAATGCATTACCTAGACACAGGTATAGTATAACACCATCATTAGAACTTGTATACCTAATGCATTACCTAGACACAGGTATAGTATAACACCATCAGTAGAACTTGTATACCTAATGCATTACCTAGACACAGGTATAGTATAGCACCATCAGTAGAACTTGTATACCTAATGCATTACCTAGACACGGGTATAGTATAACACCATCAGTAGAACTTGTATACCTAATGCATTACCTAGACACAGGTATAGTGGTATAGACTGATTAGTATAGTATAATACCAATATCTCAGCCTTACATTGAAATTAGGCTAGTAGTGAAATCAGCATTATAGTGAAGCATATCAGCATTATAGTGAAGCATATCAGCATTATCATTATAGTGAAGCATATCAGCATTATAGCATTATAGTGAAGCATATCAGCATTATCATTATAGTGAAGCATATCAGCATTATCATTATAGTGAAGCATATCAGCATTGTTTTAAAATCAGAAAACTAATGAATTCAGTCTTGTATTGAAATCGTGATAGCGCAGTGGTAGCTGGTTCGCTTCAGGTGCAAAAGACCCAGAGTTAGTGCCCAGCTGTAGCTGTTTCGATTATGCCCTTGCCCTGCAAGGCACTTAAATACCCCATTGCCTTCTCTCTCCCTTGTGGCGATAGATTCCTGAGCGATTTAACTGATGTTGTAAGAACTTGTTAAAATCAGCATGAAATCAACATAGATACAATAGTATCTAAACCCACATTTCTAGAGGGAATGGAATAACTAAATTGATTAATAATAAATATATATTTAACAAAGGTGATTTGAATTCAGTAAGGAGCCTGTTGACCTGTTATAAATGTGTGTGACTTAGTCAAAAGTTGATTAACCGTTTTAGAGTACTTTTTCAAAGCAAATAATGTGGACAACCTGTATGGTGGGAGATATACGGTAGTTAAGTAAAATGGCGGGGGATATACAGTAGTTACGTAAAATTGTGGAGGATATACGGTAGTTAAGTAAAATGGCGGGGATATACGGTAGTTACGTAAAATGTCGGGGGATGTACGGTAGTTAAGTAAAATGGCGGGGGATATACGGTAGTTAGTAACAATTGGTGGGGGATATACGGTAGTTAAGTAAATGGCGGGGGATATACGGTAGTTAGTAAAATGGTGGGGGATGTATGGTAGTAAGTAAAATGGTGGGGGATATACGGTAGTTAAGTAAAATGGTGGGGGATGTACGGTAGTTAAATAAAATGGTGGGGGATATACGGTAGTTAAGTAAAATGGTGGGGATATACGGTAGTTAAGTAAAATGGCGAAGTATATACGGTAGTTAAGTAAAATGGTGGAGTATATACGGTAGTTAAGTAAAATGGCGGAGTATATACGGTAGTTAAGTAAAATGGCGGGGGATATATGGTAGTTAAGTAAAATGGTGGGGGATGTACGGTAGTTAAGTAAAATGGCGGAGTATATACGGTAGTTAAGTAAAATGGCGGAGTATATACGGTAGTTAAGTAAAATGGCAGGGGATATATGGTAGTTAAGTAAAATGGTGGGGATATACGGTAGTTAAGTAAAATGTCGGGGGATGTACGGTAGTTAAGTAAAATGGCGGAGTATATATGGTAGTTAAGTAAAATGGCGGGGGATATATGGTAGTTAAGTAAAATGGCGGGATATACGTAGTTAAGTAAAATGGCGGGGATATACGTAGTTAAGTAAAATGGCGGGGGATATATGGTAGTTAAGTAAAATGGTGGGGATATACGGTAGTTAAGTAAAATGACGGGGGATTACGGTAGTTAAGTAAATGGCATATATGGTAGTTAAGTAAAATGGCGGGGGATATACGGTAGTTAAGTAAAATGGGGGGATATACGGTAGTTAAGTAAAAGAAGGGGGATATACGGTAGTTAAGTAAAATGGCGGGGGATATACGGTAGTTAAGTAAAATGGCGGGGATATACAGTAGTTAAGTAAAATGGCGGGGGATATACGGTAGTTAAGTAAAATGGCAGGGGATATACGGTAGTTAAGTAAAAGGCGGGGATATACAGTTGTTAAGTAAAATGGCGGGGATATACGGTAGTTAAGTAAAATGGCAAGGGATATACGGTAGTTAAGTAAAATGACGGGGGATATACGGTAGTTAAGTAAAATGGCAAGGGATATACGGTAGTTAAGTAAAATGGCGGGGGATATACGGTAGTTAAGTAAAATTAGCGGGGGATGTACGGTAGTTAAGTAAAATGGCGGAGTATATACGGTAGTTAAGTAAAATGGTGGGGGATATACGGTAGTTAAGTAAAATTGGCGGGGGATGTACGGTAGTTAAAAAAACTCACATTCCTGTATATGTAGCCACTTATCATAGAGGTCAAAGGAATAGAATACAATTTTGCTCACGTCTGTACATGTGTCTATAGTTTATATTTTACTGCTATGCATTATACAACGTTCAATTTCTGTTTCATATAGGCTTGATGCGGGGACATTCGGCACTATGGGTGTAGGTGTGGGCTTCGCGATTGCAGCTGCTGTGTATTGTAGAGACTATGCTCCAGATAAACGTGTGATATGTATCCAGGGTGACAGTGCGTTCGGCTTCTCTGGTTTTGAAGTGGAAACAGTCTGCAGGTATGTTCGCAACAAGATGTATAAGTGCTAGATATCGCCGCTGTTTTATATCCTGCTTTGTGAAAACACCTTCTAATTGTCGTGTATCATAGAACCACTATTTAAAATCTCGGAACATTTTGTAGGCATTAAATTATGAAAGCAATCGGTGGTATATGCTACGCTTACCTCACTTGTGATATGTGTGTAGCTTGGGAGTTTGATTGGTATTTTTGATTCTAGGTATATCTCACATGTGATATGTATACAGTGAAGTCCCTCTAAACCAGGGCTTTCAGCTTAGATGGGTTTTATGGGGAGGGGGTGGAGTGGATAAAATTACAGATACCGTCTACCGATAGTGACTATTTTACATTTACGGATACCGTCTACCGATAGTAACTATTTTACATTTACAGATACCGTCTACCAATAGTAACTATTTTACATTTACAGATACCGTCTACCAATAGTAACTATTTTACATTTACAGATACCGTCTACCGATAGTAACTATTTTACATTTACAGATACCGTCTACCGATAGCGACTATTTTACATTTACAGATACCGTCTACCAATAGTAACTATTTTACATTTACAGATACCGTCTACCGATAGCGACTATTTTACATTTACAGATACCGTCTACCAATAGTAACTATTTTACATTTACAGATACCGTCTACCGATAGCGACTATTTTACATTTACAGATACCGTCTACCGATAGCGACTATTTTACATTTACAGATCCGTCTACGATAGCGACTATTTTACATTTACAGATACCGTCTACCGATAGTGACTATTTTACATTTACAGATACCGTCTACGATAGTAACTATTTTACATTTACAGATACCGTCTACCGATAGTAACTATTTTACATTTACAGATACCGTCTACCGATAGTGACTATTTTACATTTACAGATACTGTCTACCGATAGTGACTATTTTACATTTACAGATACCGTCTACCGATAGTGACTATTTACATTTACAGATACCGTCTACCGATAGTAACTATGACTATTTTACATTTACAGATACCGTCTACCGATAGTGACTATTTTACATTTACAGATACCGTCTACCGATAGTGACTATTTTACATTTACAGATACCGTCTACCGATAGTAACTATTTTACATTTACAGATACCGTCTACCAATAGTGACTATTTTACATTTACAGATACCGTCTACCGATAGCGACTATTTTACATTTACAGATACCGTCTACCGATAGTGACTATTTTACATTTACAGATACCGTCTACCGATAGTGACTATTTTACATTTACAGATACCGTCTACCAATAGTGACTATTTTACATTTACAGATACCGTCTACCGATAGTGACTATTTTACATTTACAGATACCGTCTACCGATAGTGACTATTTTACATTTACAGATACCGTCTACCGATAGTGACTATTTTACATTTACAGATACCGTCTACCGATAGTAACTATGACTATTTTACATTTACAGATACCGTCTACCGATAGTGACTATTTTACATTTACAGATACCGTCTACCGATAGCGACTATTTTACATTTACAGATACCGTCTACCGATAGTAACTATTTTACATTTACAGATACCGTCTACCGATAGTGACTATTTTACATTTACAGATACCGTCTACCGATAGTGACTATTTTACATTTACAGATACCGTCTACCGATAGTGACTATTTTACATTTACAGATACTGTCTACCGATAGTAACTATGACTATTTTACATTTACAGATACCGTCTACCGATAGTGACTATTTTACATTTACAGATACCGTCTACCGATAGCGACTATTTTACATTTACAGATACCGTCTACCAATAGTAACTATTTTACATTTACAGATACCGTCTACCAATAGTGACTATTTTACATTTACAGATACCGTCTACCAATAGTAACTATTTTACATTTACAGATACCGTCTACCAATAGTGACTATTTTACATTTACAGATACCGTCTACCGATGGTGACTATTTTACATTTACAGATACCATCTACCGATGGTGACTATTTTACATTTACAGATACCGTCTACCAATAGTGACTATTTTACATTTACAGATACCGTCTACCGATGGTGACTATTTTACATTTACAGATACCGTCTACCGATGGTGACTATTTTACATTTACAGATACCGTCTACCGATGGTGACTATTTTACATTTACAGATACTGTCTACCGATGGTGACTATTTTACATTTACAGATACCATCTACTGATGGTGACTATTTTACATTTACAGATACCATCTACTGATGGTGACTATTTTACATTTACAGATACCGTCTACCGATGGTGACTATTTTACATTTACAGATACCGTCTACCGATGGTGACTATTTTACATTTACAGATACCATCTACTGATGGTGACTATTTTACATTTACAGATACCATCTACTGATAGTAACTATGACTATTTTACATTTACAGATACCGTCTACCGATAGTAACTGTGACTATTTTACATTTACAGATACCATCTACCGATAGTGACTATTTTACATTTACAGATACCGTCTACCGATCGTGTTTGTGATTATTAACAACAATGGAATTACAAAGAGCTTCAGTGAAGAAGTGTTCAACAGTTTAGAGGAAACAGACAGACTTATAAGGTGAGTGAAGAACGTACAAATAATATTACAACTGCGGGTGAGATGTTATGATGTATTGTTCAGTCATTTACTGACAGTTCTATCACCTCACACTGTTATGATGTATTGTTCAGTTATCTACTGACAGTTCGATCACCACAAACTGTTATGATGTATTGTTCAGTTATCCACCGACAGACAGTTATATCACCTCACACTGTTATGATATATTGTTCAGTCATCTACTGACAGTTCTATCACCACACACTGTTATGATGTATTGTTCAGTCATCCACTGACAGTTCGATCACCACACACTGTTATGATGTATTGTTCAGTCATCCACCGACAGTTCTATCACCACACACTGTTATGATGTATTGTTCAGTTATCCACTGACAGTTCGATCACCATACACTGTTATGATGTATTGTTCAGTTATCCACTGACAGTTCGATCACACCATACACTGTTATGATGTATTGTTCAGTTATCCACTGACAGTTCTATCACCACACACTGTTATGATGTATATTTCAGTCATCCACAGACAGTTTTATCACCACACACTGTTATGATGTATTGTTCAGTCATCTACTGACAGTTCTATCACCACACACTGTTATGAGGTATTGTTCAGTCATCCACCAACAGTTCTATCACCACACACTGTTATGATGTATTGTTCGGTCATCCACTGACAGTTCTATCACCACACACTGTTATGATGTATTGTTCAGTCATCCACTGACAGTTCTATCACCACACACTGTTATGATGTATTGTTCAGTCATCCACCGACAGTTCTATCACCACACACTGTTATGATGTATTGTTCAGTTATCCACTGACAGTTCTATCACAACACACTGTTATGATGTATTGTTCAGTCATCCACCGACAGTTCGATCACCACACACTGTTATGATGTATTGTTCAGTTATCCACTGACAGTTCTATCACCACACACAGTTATGATGTATTGTTCAGTCATCCACCGACAGTTCTATCACCTCACACTGTTATGATGTATTGTTCAGTTATCCACTGACAGTTCGACCACCACACACTGTTATGATGTATTGTTCAGTTATCCACCAACAGTTCTATCACCACACACTGTTATGATGCATATTTCAGTCATCCACTGACAGTGCTATCACAACACACTGTTATGATGTATCTTTCAGTCATCCACCAACAGTTCGATCACCACACACTGTTATGATGTATTGTTCAGTTATCCACTGACAGTTCTATCACCACACACTGTTATGATGTATTGTTCAGTCATCCACCGACAGTTCTATCACCTCACACTGTTATGATGTATTGTTCAGTCATCCACCAACAGTTCGATCACCACATACTGTTATGAGGTATTGTTCAGTCATCCACCAACAGTTCTATCACCACACACTGTTATGATGTATTGTTCAGTTATCCACTGACAGTTCTATCACCACACACTGTTATGATGTATTGTTCAGTCATCCACTGACAGTTCTATCACCTCACACTGTTATGATGTATTGTTCAGTTATCCACCGACATTTCGATCACCACACACTGTTATGATGTATTGTTCAGTCATCTACTGACAGTTCTATCACCACACACTGTTATGAGGTATTGTTCAGTCATCCACCAACAGTTCGATCACCACATACTGTTATGATGTATATTTCAGTCATCTACTGACAGTTCTATCACAACACACTGTTATAATGCATATTTCAGTCATCCACCGACAGTGCTATCACAACACACTGTTATGATGTATCTTTCAGTCATCCACCAACAGTTCTATCACAACACACTGTTATGATGTATCTTTCAGTCATCCACCAACAGTTCTAACACCAAACGCACGGTACGACAAGGTGCTTGCAGCATTTGGTGGTAATGGATATTATGTAGAGACCCCAGAACAGATACAAAAAGCATTGAAAGCATCCCTAGCCAATACGAAGCAGGCTTCGATGGTTAATATTATGATCAACACAATGGCTGACCGGCGAGTACAGGTAATGTATTGTTTCTGCTTTGCTGTCCTGGTCACGACTGACATGAACGCTGTAGCATGCTCTGACTTCCTTGTTTGTAACACGGTGCCCAGAGCGAGTATTGTTATATTGTACTAATTACCGTCTCCGTTGCCTAGTGGTTAAGGTGTCTGCCTACGAAGCGGGAGGTCGAAGGTTTGAACTTCATCATGGGTTCATTCTGATATGGCCGGTTGGTTGGTGAGCCTCCAGCTAGTTAAATAATAGTTACTGATTGCCAATCAGCCTGGCGTCTGGCAGGATTGGATTCGGGAAGTACTGATGTTCATAAAGAAGGTGCCTCATAAGTCAGTAATGGCTGGCCCTTTCAACAGGTGTGACACTATAATAAACAAACACTTTACTTTGCTGTCCGATTAACACAGTGGTTAGCATGCTCGCTTCTCACCAATGCAACCCTGGTTCGATCCTCGGACCAGGAAGTATATGAGATGGTACCATGGTCGCCAGAGCGGACATGTGGGTTTTCTCCTAGTACTCTGGTTAAGTTGTTAAAAACTTGCTTCGCAATCGTTGTAAAATAAATAAATTTAATAAACTACTTTGCTATGCTTACTGTTATTCTGCCCCAATCCGCTTCCTCATGGCAATGGATTCCATCAGTAATGAGTTCTCGAGAACGATTAAAGTTATGTTGTAAGAACTTGTTCCGCAATCAATCTAAACACATTTTGTGTAACTGAAACTACTAATCAGCTGCATTAAGTAAATGATTTTTATATTATTTTACAGGAATTCTCCTGGCTTGGATCCATTCAACCGAGCAAGATGTGATATGTGGGAGATATAACACGTGCAAGACGTGAGGAACCAGTCAGTCAATGTGATGATGGACCATAAACCATTCGGCCTAGGACCACTATAAATTAATTGCTCAAATGTCATCCAAACCTTTTCCATAATAGAAAATAGTGGCATGAGAGGGGATGGATGGGGTATGAGAGGAGATGGGATGGTTATTGTTTATGGCAGTGTCTGTCTGTGTGCAGGATAGCTCAAAAAGTTGTGGATGGATTTTGATGGAACTGTGTGGATATATAGAGGGTTGGTCTAGGAGGAGGTGATTCAAGGTTGGAAGAAATCAAGGGCTGTAGTCAGGACGGTCAGCAGAGTGTTCGCTACCGTTGGCTTCTTTAGTACAGTATAGATGCTTTAGTACAGTATAGATGCTTTAGTACAGTATAGATGCTTTAGTACAGTATAGATGCTTTAGTACAGTATTTATGCTTTAGTACAGTATGGATGCTTTAGTACAGTATAGATGCTTTAGTACAGTACAGTATAGATGCTTTAGTACAGTATAGATGCTTTAGTACAGTATAGATGCTTTAGTACAGTATAGATACTTTAGTACAGTATAGATACTTGAGTACAGTATATATGCTTTAGTACAGTATGGATACTTTAGTACAGTATAGATGCATTAGTACAGTATATATACTTTAGTACAGTACAGTATAGATGCTTTAGTACAGTATATATGCTTTAGTACAGTATGGATGCTTTAGTACAGTACAGTATAGATGCTTTAGTACAGTATATATGCTTTAGTACAGTATGGATGCTTTAGTACAGTATGGATGCTTTAGTACAGTATATATGCTTTAGTACAGTATATATGCTTTAGTACAGTATATATGCTTTAGTACAGTATGGATACTTTAGTACAGTACAGTATAGATGCTTTAGTACAGTATATATGCTTTAGTACAGTATGGATACTTTAGTACAGTACAGTATATATGCTTTAGTACAGTATGGATGCTTTAGTACAGTACAGTATATATGCTTTAGTACAGTATGGATACTTTAGTACAGTACAGTATAGATGCTTTAGTACAGTATATATGCTTTAGTACAGTATGGATACTTTAGTACAGTATAGATGCTTTAGTACAGTATAGATGCTTTAGTACAGTATAGATGCTTTAGTACAGTATAGATGCTTTAGTACAGTATAGATGCTTTAGTACAGTATAGATGCTTTAGTACAGTATAGATGCTTTAGTACAGTACAGTATATATGCTTTAGTACAGTATATATGCTTTAGTACAGTATGGATGCTTTAGTACAGTATAGATGCTTTAGTACAGTATAGATACTTTAGTACAGTACAGTATATATGCTTTAGTACAGTATGGATACTTTAGTACAGTATAGATGCTTTAGTACAGTATAGATGCTTTAGTACAGTATGGATGCTTTAGTACAGTATAGATGCTTTAGTACAGTATAGATGCTTTAGTACAGTATAGATGCTTTAGTACAGTATAGATGCTTTAGTACAGTATATATGCTTTAGTACAGTATAGATGCTTTAGTACAGTATATATGCTTTAGTACAGTATGGATACTTTAGTACAGTATAGATGCATTAGTACAGTATAGATACTTTAGTACAGTACAGTATATATGCTTTAGTACAGTATAGATGCTTTAGTACAGTATATATGCTTTAGTACAGTATGGATACTTTAGTACAGTACAGTATAGATACTTTAGTACAGTACAGTATGGATGCTTTAGTACAGTATATATGCTTTAGTACAGTATGGATACTTTAGTACAGTACAGTATATATGCTTTAGTACAGTATGGATGCTTTAGTACAGTACAGTATATATGCTTTAGTACAGTATGGATACTTTAGTACAGTACAGTATAGATGCTTTAGTACAGTATATATGCTTTAGTACAGTATGGATACTTTAGTACAGTATAGATACTTTAGTACAGTATGGATGCTTTAGTACAGTATAGATGCTTTAGTACAGTATAGATACTTTAGTACAGTACAGTATATATGCTTTAGTACAGTATATATGCTTTAGTACAGTATGGATGCTTTAGTACAGTATAGATGCTTTAGTACAGTATAGATACTTTAGTACAGTACAGTATATATGCTTTAGTACAGTATATATGCTTTAGTACAGTATGGATGCTTTAGTACAGTATAGATGCTTTAGTACAGTATAGATGCTTTAGTACAGTACAGTATATATGCTTTAGTACAGTATATATGCTTTAGTACAGTATGGATGCTTTAGTACAGTATAGATGCTTTAGTACAGTATAGATGCTTTAGTACAGTACAGTATATATGCTTTAGTACAGTATATATGCTTTAGTACAGTATGGATGCTTTAGTACAGTATAGATGCTTTAGTACAGTATAGATACTTTAGTACAGTACAGTATATATGCTTTAGTACAGTATATATGCTTTAGTACAGTATAGATGCTTTAGTACAGTATAGATACTTTAGTACAGTATATATGCTTTAGTACAGTATAGATACTTTAGTACAGTATATATGCTTTAGTACAGTATGGATGCTTTAGTACAGTATAGATGCTTTAGTACAGTATAGATGCTTTAGTACAGTATAGATGCTTTAGTACAGTATAGATGCTTTAGTACAGTATAGATGCTTTAGTACAGTATAGATGCTTTAGTACAGTATAGATGCTTTAGTACAGTATATATGCTTTAGTACAGTATAGATGCTTTAGGCTTTAGTACAGTATAGATGCTTTAGTACAGTATAGATGCTTTAGTACAGTATAGATGCTTTAGTACAGTATAGATGCTTTAGTACAGTATAGATACTTTAGTACAGTATAGATGCTTTAGTACAGTATATATGCTTTAGTACAGTATATATACTTTAGTACAGTATAGATGCTTTAGTACAGTATAGATACTTTAGTACAGTATAGATGCTTTAGTACAGTATAGATGCTTTAGTACAGTATATATGCTTTAGTACAGTATAGATGCTTTAGTACAGTATAGATGCTTTAGTACAGTATAGATGCTTTAGTACAGTATATATGCTTTAGTACAGTATAGATACTTTAGTACAGTATATATGCTTTAGTACAGTATAGATGCTTTAGTACAGTACAGTATAGATGCTTTAGTACAGTACAGATGCTTTAGTACAGTATGGATACTTTAGTACAGTATATATGCTTTAGTACAGTATATATACTTTAATACAGTATATATGCTTTAGTACAGTATGGATGCTTTAGTACAGTATATATGCTTTAGTACAGTATATATACTTTAGTACAGTATATATGCTTTAGTACAGTATATATACTTTAGTACAGTATATATGCTTTAGTACAGTATGGATGCTTTAGTACAGTATATATGCTTTAGTACAGTATATATACTTTAGTACAGTATATATGCTTTAGTACAGTATGGATGCTTTAGTACAGTATAGATGCTTTAGCACAGTATAGATGCTTTAGTACAGTATAGATGCTTTAGTACAGTATAGATGCTTTAGTACAGTATAGATACTTTAGTACAGTATGGATGCTTTAGTACAGTATATATACTTTAGTACAGTATATATGCTTTAGTACAGTATGGATGCTTTAGTACAGTTTATATGCTTTAGTACAGTATGGATGCTTTAGTACAGTATATATGCTTTAGTACAGTATATATACTTTAATACAGTATATATGCTTTAGTACAGTATGGATGCTTTAGTACAGTATATATGCTTTAGTACAGTATATATACTTTAGTACAGTATAGATGCTTTAGTATATTATAACAGTATAGATACTTTAGTACAGTACAGTATAGATACTTTAGTACAGTATAGATGCTTTAGTACAGTATATATGCTTTAGTACAGTATGGATGCTTTAGTACAGTATATATGCTTTAGTACAGTATAGATACTTTAGTACAGTATAGATGCTTTAGTACAGTATATATGCTTTAGTACAGTATAGATGCTTTAGTACAGTATATATGCTTTAGTACAGTATAGATACTTTAGTACAGTATATATGCTTTAGTACAGTATAGATGCTTTAGTACAGTATAGATGCTTTAGTACAGTATATATGCTTTAGTACAGTATGGATGCTTTAGTACAGTATAGATGCTTTAGTACAGTATAGATGCTTTAGTACAGTATATATGCTTTAGTACAGTATGGATGCTTTAGTACAGTATATATGCTTTAGTACAGTATAGATGCTTTAGTACAGTATATATACTTTAGTACAGTATAGATGCTTTAGTACAGTATAGATGCTTTAGTACAGTATATATGCTTTAGTACAGTATAGATACTTTAGTACAGTATAGATACTTTAGTACAGTATAGATACTTTAGTACAGTACAGTATAGATACTTTAGTACAGTATAGATGCTTTAGTACAGTATAGATGCTTTAGTACAGTATAGATGCTTTAGTACAGTATAGATGCTTTAGTACAGTATAGATGCTTTAGTACAGTATAGATGCTTTAGTACAGTATAGATGCTTGTAATTCGAAAACGAAGCCAGATAGACATATAGTTTGACTTTGCGATAATGAATAATTATAAAAATATTCTGCCTTACCATTCTTGGTACATCTTCACATTACAAGCTTTTTTTTATTATTATTATTTAATCATATTTTATTGCAAATCAATAGTGCATATATCATACACATTGGTCTGGGCCACAAGTTTTAACAACATTAGACAACGGCTTGCACCAGCTTTGATCTATAACACGTATTATCACGGCTCCTTTTTGGCTAAGGAAAAGGAATTATAATATCTTCTACAGAACGATCTAAGTAGCAACTCTCAATTACACCAATCTCACTGACTTCCTTTAAAGCGACACTACATCAGTGAAAACACAAATTTCTACAGAATGTATTTTGCTATTATATGGTATAATCTTTTTCCAAATATTTGCCTTAAATACTGAGTATTTCAACTAATAAACAAACGTCGTATACGCGGTTTGTTGACTTAACAAAATAATGTAAACATCCATGCGTAATACAACTAGTGTATCCTGAATAACACGATTTATGGTACAGATTTACCGTTATATCTCATATTTGTGCCTATTTATTTGTAGACTATTCTTAGTTAAATTATCTCTAAACGACATTACCTTGCATTTAGTATTAACTTCGATGACAAACAAACGTCAATTCAGGAGCATGGGTGGCCGTTATATGAAATCATACTTTCAATCCACAGAATCTGAAAGACTTAATTTTATTAGTGTCAGACTGGGGATCGAACCTGCGATCCCTTGATTACCAGTCCAGTGTGTTAACACAGATCCGTCTAGCTTGTCGAAGGGCAATGGCGGAGATAAACATTGCTTGAGGAGATGTGAAATATACATAGCTGATTGGATTATCGATTAGTTTGATTGACAGGTGGTGACTGGTCAGTTGCATATCTCTCTTCCAATGATATGCAAATTAGGTTAGCTGTGCATGGACTTGATACCCGTATACCGCATGCATCATTTTACAGACAGATCTGTAGTCCAGTGGTAACATGCTGGACTGGTAATCCAGTGATCGCAGGTTTGATCCCCCGCCTGACCCTAATAAAATTAACAATCTTTCAGATGGGACTCTAAACCAAGGTCTTGTGTCGGTGCTGTACACCATGCACGTAAAAGAACCAGAGGAGACTCTGGAATGGGTCTCTGTCTGTATCATTGAACTATCCTCCAAAAATCTAAAATGACTAACCTCTTCAGGTGTCGCTCATATGGGCAACCGGTAGCGATGGTGAATAAACGTAACACACACATGCATCATTTTAACTACACAGCTAATCTAGGAGGTTGTTTCAATGTGCTCAAATGTTGGATAAAATAAAACAGGTGAGTGTTACACATATTAAAGCAATACCATGTCATGACATGAAAGCTGTACTAATACATATCTAGCAATAGAAACAGGCAGGTATACTAATGTTGACAGGCAATATCGCAATTGTTTATACTGCAATATGAATGTAGTCGAAAGTGAATACCATTTCATTCTAGTTTGCCCCAAATATAGAAATCTTAGACTGAAATATTTCAAACTATATTTTTGTAGATGGCCTACTACTAACAAATTTGTATCTCTTATGAATGCTAACAGCGATAGAGTTATTAACAGTACAGCTACATTTGTATATCATGCTTTCAAACTTAGAGCACAAATAAGGTAATCTATATTATTATGAAGTTTCATCCCATGCAGCATTATTTGATTATGACTGGTATCACAGGGATTCGGCACGTTTGGGGGTACTAGTATATATATTTAAGTACAGGGATTCTACTCTGTGGGATGTCAGATTTCGCAGTAAAATGGCCCTATCTGAAACAATTTTGTACAAAGCTGTCCAAATATAACGCCTATCCCGAGTCTTTATATTGTTCTTCAAATAAAACACAACTTTAAGCTGCATGCATGTATACTTTGCAAACAATTGACCTTTCTGCAAACGCTACTTAGGCACGCCCCCATAGTTACCGGTGCTCGCTGTAACCACGCGAGACAAGCTATCTAACAAAATGGCGTCTAACGCAGTCCTGTATCGAGTTAATCTAGATAAAATTCAAGTCATGTGTCAAAGTAAAGTCAAATATTTCTAACTTTTTCCCGTGTAACATTGGCGTACGTCAAGGCGAAAACTTATCTCCTTTGATGTTTTCATTATTTCTTAATGACTTGGAATCTTTCTTTCAACATAATAGAAATGTACAAGGACTAATAATGGAAAATGAAAGAAATACAAACGAACTTTTCAGTCTTTTAAAAATATTTATTCTGCTTTATGCGGATGATACAGTTATTATTGCTGAATCAGCAAACGATCTACAGGAAGCATTAAATACATACGAACAGTACTGTGAAAACTGGAAACTCAAAGTTAATACTTCCAAAACAAAAATAGTAGTGGAAGACAGCCTGTCTATAATTTCACATTTAAAAATGAACCCATAGAGGCAGTAAACGAGTACACATATCTTGGTATATATTTTAATAGAAGTGGATCCTTTTTAAACGGAAAAAACAGATAGCAAATCAAGCTACCAGAGCAATGTATAGTCTTATCAAAAATGCAAATCGCCTTAACCTTCCAATAGATTTACAAATTGAGTTATTTAATAAAACAATTAAGCCAATTTTACTATACGGAGCAGACATATGGGGATTTGGAAATTTAAATATATTAGAACGAGTACAATTAAATTTTTTAAAACATATACTTAGGTTAAAAAGATCAACCCCTAATTATGTTGTCTATGTAGAAACTGGATGTATGCCCTTGTCACTTGATATTGAAGCAAGAGTTATAGCATTCTGGTCGAAACTCTGTACAAATGATGGAATAGTCCATAAATTACCTACACTTGTTTATAAACAAACACTACTTTCCACAATTGGACTAGATGATGACACATTTAAAAAAAAATATCCATGGATGTACAATGTTAAAACTATTCTGATCAAATGTGGCCTTGTAAATGTGTGGTTTGACAATATACAAACAAATTTTAATTGGCTTAAACTGGCTGTGAAACAAAAATTAAAAGATCTATTTCTTAATGAATGGTATTCTAAAATTGATAACTCGAGTAATAGTATGTTTTTTTACAGAGTTTTTAAAAAGACATTCGGTATCGAACCCTACTTAGCGGAGTTAGAAAATCAACTTTTGTACTATTTTATAAAATTTAGAACTAGAAATCATCGACTACATACATGTAGCGTTCTCCTTTGCTAAGACTGTTAAGTTTTATTCAATTATTTTCGGATATATTTTGATAAAATGTATATTTCTCAGTATGTCTAAATGTATTGTAGTCTCGTTTGTATGTTTTGTCAATTGTGAAAACCTCATATTTGCATGTTTATACATGTATAGAGTGAAATAAAAGAGATGTTCTGTTCTGTTCAGATCACGATCACTCGTTATCAGATTTGATTAAAACTTTACTAAATAACTCGTTTGTCTGACAGAACGATAAAACAATGACTCGGTGTAGTAATCAATGCTATAATTATGTGCACACATTTTATAATTGACCAATTAACACAATCAGTGCTAAATTCCGATGTGCAATACTTTGATCTTGATACTGCAGTAGGCCCCTATCGGGATGTCGGCGGTCTCTGTGATGTTGATTACTCCCAATAAACAGTGTGACACGCTTAAATTTGATT
The DNA here is from genome assembly GCA_014843695.1 of Archivesica marissinica. Taxonomy (NCBI): domain Eukaryota; kingdom Metazoa; phylum Mollusca; class Bivalvia; order Venerida; family Vesicomyidae; genus Archivesica; species Archivesica marissinica. Next base: position 22,562,450 of record CM026394.1, on the reverse strand, counting down.
GCTGTGTTTGCTAGAAAGGAATGACTATATGGGGTCAGTCGGTGTTTTTATAGATGCATTGTTTTTAAAGCAACTGTCTGGTATTTTGTGGTTCATATACACACTTGATCACCAGGATATCGACTAATTTTGTACTATAACTAACCCACACACCAAAGCTACACATTTTCAACATCATTAAAACAATTTAAAACCCGTATTTTCGATCAAATTCACGCCTTTTCAAATTTGTCTACTCGTTACTAGTTTGTCTAATATGCATTGTTTGTCTAACAAGATGGCGGCGATAAGCCGTTGCCGGGGGTGTGCGCGAATGGTTCGATGCGATTGGCTAACGCCAGCTGTCAATCAAAATCGGCAGAAAGGTCAAATTTTTAATTGAACTTTCTGCAAACGCTACTTAGGCACGCCCCCCATAGTTACAGGTGCTCGCTGTAACCACGCGAGACAAGCTATCTAACAAAATGGCGTCTAACGCAGACCTGCATCGAGTTAATCTAGATAAAATTCCGTGGAATTTCTCGGTTTTATTTTACCCAGGTATTAATATCTTGTTGAAGGCAAGTCAACAAGTGTTTAGCTAATGTACAGATATATTTAACGGATGAGGTGGTGTTAAGTGTTCGTGGAAAATGCTTTCGTAGTCAACGGAAGCGTGAACAACCACATCGTGTCAACTTTGACATTAAAAGAAATGAAATATGCCATCGTCTTGAGAGACTCGACCCTATGCCTCCTAGAAGACTCGAATATTAGGCCCAAAAACTGAACACCAGTACGTTCACTGAGCTATTATGGGAATCCCACAGCTCTGCACATGCATGGGTACTATTACTACTATCTGATCCCTAGTCCACCATCCACGACAATATGTATGAACCACATGTATAACTTAATCACCATTATACTCACATATCTCTTGTGAACAGTAGATCTATAAATGCAGAATATATTTTTTCGGAACATTTTATTATGCATAAATAAATTAATTTCAACTTACTTGTGTGCAAATATATATGTTTGCATTAATTTTGGATGTATTCAGCTGGTTGTTTGGTCCTCCACACAACTTAATCCACCTTAGACATTTTTCAAGATTTGTCTTAGGTTTTGTATATGGCACGAATTAAACGTCACCGATCAATCGATCTGGATATCTACTATCACACAGCCCGTAACTACATCTTTTCACCATTGTCAATGACAGACAGCATTAATTAATTTATAATTATTTTTCAAAAAATAATTTCAGATCACGATCACTCGTTATCAGATTTGATTAAAATTTTACTAAATAACTCGTTTGTCTGGCAGAACGATAAAACAATGACTCGGTGTAGTAATCAATACTATAATTGTGTGCACACATTTTATAATTGACCAATTATTAACACAATCAGTGCTAAATTCCGATGTACAATACTTTGATCTTGATAATAGCAGTAGGCCCCTATCGGGATATTATGGCGGTCTCTGTGATGTTGTTGATTACTCCCAATAAACAGTGTGACACGCTTAAATTTGATTGCTGTGTTTGCGATAAAAGAATGACTATATGGGGTCAGTCGGTATTTTTATAGATGCATTGTTTTTAAAGCAGCTGTCTGGTATTTTGTGGTTCATATACACACTTTTAGATTTGTCCAAGGATTTTGAAATCGGTTGAATTTAACGTCGATCACCAGGATATCGACTAATTTTGTACTATAACTAACCCACACACCAAAGCTACACATTTTCAACATCATTAAAACAATTTAAAACCCGTATTTTCGATCAAATTCACGCCTTTTCAAATTTGTCTACTCGTTACTAGTTTGTCTAATATGCATTGTTTGTCTAACAAGATGGCGGTGATAAACCGTTGCCGGGGGTGTGCGCGAATGGTGCGATGCGATTGGCTAACGCCAGCTGTCAATCAAAATCGGCAGAAAGGTCAATTGCGCCGCTTGGTATATGTGGGGTATCAGAACACTGGTTGTTCAAACAAAATCTGCACTTTCTCGATTGTATTAACTCTGATTATGTGAGCTACGCTGTCTCGGACCCCGATCTTGATACGTGTAGTCATAGGCGGGTCGGTAAAGGTGGCATAGCCCTGTTATGGCATAAGCGTATGACGCAATTTGTAACAATATTAGAAACTAATGTAAAACACTTTATTGGTATACAAATTGTACTGAATCCTGGGGAGTATATTTTCGTTTTTCAGGTTTACTTACCATGTAAGAATCATAGTATGAATATATACAGAAACTGTTTGGAAGAACTGGAGAACATGATATGTATGTATGAAGATAAAGGCTCATTGATTATAATGGGGGATTATAATACCGAACTAGGCACTGAACGTTTATCTACATATTTTAATATAGATTCTAGAGGCACACTATTATTAGAATTATTGAACAAGTACTCCCTTATACCAATAAATACTCTGAACATATGCCGTGGGGCTAAATACAGTAACGTTCCATATAACACAAACAGAGAAACGTTGATAGATCATGTTGTGATATCAGATAGAATCTTAAGCACCATATTGGACTGTCAAATCCTAGAAGATAGCGCACTAAATGTTTCAACCCATCGTCCAATCATTTGTTCTTTGTCTATACAAACGAGTCATGGTCCTAAGACTCGTGTCATTTCCCCAAATATTATCAATTGGCACAATGTTAAACAAGAACATGTTTACCAATATATGCACTTTTTAGAATGCAGCGATGTTTTGTCTTGCGCACTCGATTTCCCTGTCAGACACACCTCGGATATAGACGATTTATACTCAGGAATCGTTGTCATTGTAAACCTTGCAACTCAATTGTTCATACCAAAGGTTAAATTTAAATCATACATCAAACCCTATTGGAATGATCTCACATGTTTACATAAAGAAATGGTCATAAAACGCATAGAATGGATAAAACACCACAGGCCAACGAATGACGATTCCGTGTATTTTAAACAATATAAGATTTATAAGAGAAAATTCCGCTCTGCTCATCGATTGGCAGTTTTGACATACTTAAATGAGCAAGACGCACAAATTGACACGGCCGCTGAATGTGACGACAACGAATTTTGGCGGTTAATAAATAAACGTAGAAACAAAACAATGGACAACAAGGGATTTGAAATGTGCTTTGGTGGCACCACCTATAATAACCCCCAGGATATAAATTATGAATGGGGAAAGTACTTCTGTGACTTGTATTCTCCTTTGGCCGACCCAAGTTTTAGCGAAGAACATAAACATTCTGTGGAAACCGAATTATTAACTATTAAGTCCATAGTCTCTCCACAAACCAGTAGTAAACATGTTGTTAGTGTTGAAATGGTACAGACAGCACTTCGATCTTGTAAAAAAGGAAAGGCCAGTGGAAATGACGATATATGCTACGAAAATGTCATATATGGTGGTTCACTATTAATAAAAGTCATAACCCAACTGTTTAATTACATGATTACATATTCATATACACCGTCTGAAATAAAAAAAGGTGTTATAGTAACATTATATAAGGGCGGTAACAAAAAGAAAACTGATCCAAATAGCTACAGAGCGATTTCATTGTGCTCAGTCATTCTCAAACTATATGAGAAGGTCCTATTAAGTTTTATTGAACAGGACAAAAAAGTAACATTCAATGCATCTCAGGGTGGTTTTCAGAAGAAAGTAAACTGCCTAATGACGTCATTCATGTTAAGAGAATGTGTAAATTATGGTATGGAACACCATTCTCCCATTTATGCTTGCTTCCTGGACGCTAGACAAGCCTTCGACAGGACTTGGATTGCATCGTTGCTTGTCAAACTATACAAAACTGGTATCCATGTTATGCTTTTCAAAGCTATCATGTCATTTTTTGATAACTGCTTAAGTTGCGTTAAGTCCAATGGTTACATGTCGGAGTGGTTCCCTATCCTACAGGGAACCCGCCAAGGTCAATGTATGAGTCCGTTCCTCTACCTCGTCTTCATAAACGAACTAATGAATGAAGTAGAAAGAAGCCCATATTGCTTCAGGATTGGAGACTTGAGTTGTGGATGCTCTGCCGATGACATGGTTGTATTATCGAACACTAAGCATGGTCTAAATACGTTAATCAACTTGTGTTATATGAACTCTAAACCTGAACGGTATCTCTACAATGCTACCAAATGCAATACTGTTGTATTCAATGACACCATGAGTACAGAGAGATAACTGGAAACTGGGTCATGAAACCTTTCATGAAACCAGCAGTTACCTCCATCTAGGCGTCCAATGTAATAAAGACCTAGATTTAAGTGAAAATATAGCTACAAGTTGTGATCGGTTGCGTAAATCCTTCTTCAGCATTGTAGACTGTGGTATTTATAGAAACGGCCTGCAACTTGTAAAAATATATATGAATCCATTGTACTACCAAAAGCATTATATGGGAGCGAATTGTGGAACGGTGTCACCGATACCCAGTTACTCCCCTTGCGAAAATTGCATAGACAATGTATCAAACGTATTCAATCTATCCCTACATCTACTAGAACGGATATAGCATTAAGCTGTCTCGGTATATATCCTATAGTCCAGCTGATAGATAAACGGAAACTTCTACTATTTGGTCAACTCTGTCGATTAGATACCAAGTTTAAAATCAAAGACGTGTTTGTGCATAGAACCACATCATTCATGACATCTCCCAAAATTGCAAAAGGTTTTATCCCCGATATATATAGAATTCTAGGAAAATATAATCTGACACAGTTCTTCTTAGATTACTTACACGATGGTATATTCCCGAGCGTAGGTGTATGGAAATATAACGTTAAACTGGCAGTAAAAAACCAGGTAGTATTCGACTGGAATAGTAGGTTACTTTGCGATGCAAGTTTAAATACTGTCTCCCTAGTCCAGTCAGAATATGAAACTTGTAACCTATGGAATTTCTGTAGAGAATACACATACCTACAGCCACATTGTACATCCGTCTTTATCCTAATGTGTAGGTTTTTCTCTCATAAATACGATATACAGTGTATGAAATGTCACTTGGTCACAGATGAGATTAGCAGACATATACTGTTGCTTTGCACATTTAATGACAAATGGATAACCACACTCTGGATGAAACTCTCTAAGTCTCTAGGTACCAGTACCTTTAAAAGTCTCTGCTCACTCTCACCAGATCTGCAACTCATTGAAATGTTCCATGGCTTTACAGCATTTCAATTGACAGACGATCAGAGAGTAGCAAGCTTTAAAGTGTTTTTACAATCTGCCTATTACATGAATTGGTTATGAGACAGTACTAAAGCAAGTATATGTACCAGCATCCCTATCTACGCTACTCTGCACATACCTCTCTTATAGTTTCGGTAAGGGGGTAACACTTGCAGTAATGTAAGAGATACTGTAACAATTGAATTTATTTTCGGTATGCTTTATACATGTAGTATAAGCGAGTAATACAATATTACAGTGATATGTATATGTTTGTATTGGTATAATATATGCATACGCATATGTGTATGTATATGTATGTATATTTATACATGTGTGTGTATGCGTGTATTATGTATATATACATATGCTTGGTGTGTGTATATATGTATACGTGTGCGTTATTATATGGTACTACACATCGCCTGTTGCGATTATATATAGAATATGTATATAAGCGTTTAGTTCTGTTACTTAATTTCCTTATAACATTGTAATATATTTCACTGTTGTTCCAATGTGCAGTTCTCACTTATAGTGCTATCTTTTGATTGTATATATGTTGAGGGCCTCATGGTAGATTAACTTTTGTTAAATGAGTACTCTCGTTAAATAAAGTCTTTATTATTATTATTATTATTATACTGTTGTAATTGTTCTTGTAATATGTGAATTGTATGCTCTTCAATACTGGAGGATAAATAAAGAATATATATACTGATCGATGCGAAATCTGACATCCCACAGAGTAGAATCCCTGTACTTAAATATATATACTAGTACCCCCAAACGTGCCGAATCCCTGTGACTGGTATATAATGAGTTCTTCCTTGCTAATGCTAGTTATACTTACGAATTTATATTTCACCATATTATTGATGTTTAAGGCTATAAACATGTAAATGTTTTATGCAAATAAACTTTATGTTATGTTATATCCAGGTATGATCTATTCTAAAAATAAAAATGCTTGACTCTCCATGGATCCACAATCCTTTAAATTTCTTGTACCAATGAAAAGAAAGACAATTGTTATGGGCTCATTATATTCTGAATTGAGTCATTATTTGAATCATTAATGACTCTACCTTGTAGATCTAATGGCTTATGGCATCATTATATTCTGAATTGAGTCATTATTTGAATCATTAATGACTCTACCTTGTAGATCTAATGGCTTATGGCATCATTATATTCTGAATTGAGTCATTATTTGAATCATTAATGACTCTACCTTGTAGATCTAATGGCTTATGGCATCATTATATTCTGAATTGAGTCATTATTTGAATCATTAATGACTCTACCTTGTAGATCTAATGGCTTATGGCATCATTATATTCTGAATTGAATCATTTATGATTTTATAGCCAAATATGATCATTTTATATTTGATTTTCTTTGATAACCATGTACATGTGTTTATAATGAAAAATAAATATTTATAAATACAATATTGTGTTGACTTTTGAAAGTACTTGTAGGCATTGCATGTCCTGGTATATATATACTTAGTGGAAGGAGAATTGTCTAGTCACCCGTAAATACATGTAGTGTGACACAGTTGTCAAGGGTACATAGCAGACAGGCGCGTAGCTATGCCTAAATATGGATTACGCACCATTCTAGGGGCTCCGGGGGCATGCCCCACCTGGACATTTCTTCCCATTATATTGTCTCGGGTGACTATTGCATACTATGAACATCAGCTACAATCAATATCTGTTGGCATTTCGTTCATGTCTGCCTTCTTGTGATTGACCAAAGGCAGTGCCACCCTTACGATCCAGTTTTTATTGAATTTTTCGCATTTATTTAATTTCATTTCCAGGAACTGTCAAACTAAAGCATACGCACGTGCGTACATGTGTAAGCCTAGCTACGTGCCTGGCAGAATCGGACTAAGGGCTCACTCATCCTATGTCAGAATCTTTGGGAGAAGTGAGAATACCCAATCATGTGCATGCAAATGGTGGATTTAATATAGTTCAACAATACAGGCTTAAAATACACATTATGACCATTAAATACAACATTTGAATAGAATGATGCTATACAATGACCAGGATCTGTTATCGGACACAATTTTGTAGGTAAAATGTAAAAATATTTAAAAGAAAGCAAGTGATGACAGCCCACACCAGAACATGCCGAAAATAATGTTTCTTAGTGAGAAGTGGGGCCCCCCAGGGGTGAGTCATATCGACCGTGTCACCACCTAAATTGAGCCCTGTTCATTCACTGTGTTGTTGAATGTGATAGGCGCTATCTACCTTGCCCATTTGAAAGCTGACCCACTGTTGTTAAATGTTATATCTGTTCATTATCTCTTTAATTTATCAAAGTGTGGATATTTCTTGGAATTTGAATTATTTGGCCAGTTCTATCTTTGGAAACTTGGTGGTATTTCAAGATAATGTTACAGTTTGCTACCAAGTTTTCTTTCTATCTTGTAATACATTTTGTATTAGATCTAGCATTATGTATTGTAGTGGCGTCCGTCGTTCAGTGGTAGAGCGTCAGATTTGGAATCGAACGGTCCCGGGTTCGATACTCGGTCAGGCCACGTATGTAGTGTCATTGAGCAAGGCACCTCACACACATTGCTTAGTACTGGTTAATCGCTTAGGTCGGCTAAGGCTGCCCAGGAAAACATGTCTAAGTCCCCGCAAGGGGTTTGATATTAAAGGAACATACATACATGTTGATTTTGTCGTGAGACGGCTTGATTGTTTTTCGTAGGAACATTTTTATAGATTCTCAAAAGTTCCCTCATGAAAAGTTCAGATTTGCATTGTTTTCTTTGTAAAATCTCCATGTTGAAAAAGAAAACTTCCTCACACTTAGTAACCTACAACATAGAAATTTTAAAACCCCAATAGTTGAGAGTGTCATGCTTACAGTGTGGCGTCCGTTGTCCAGTGGTAGAGCATCGGATTTGAACACGAAGGGTCCCGGGTTCGATACGTTGTAGCCTATGTATGTTCCATTAATGTCAAACCATTTGCGGGGACGTAGACATGTTTTCCTGGGCAAACTTAGCCGACCTACGTGGTTAACCAGTACTAAGCGATGTGTGTGAGGTGTCTTGCTCAATGACACTACATACGTGGCCTGACGGAGTATCGAACCCGGGACGATCGATTCCAGATCCGACGCTCTACCACTGGACCACGGATGCCACAAAGTAGCAGGAACCTAGATAATCAAATGATGATGATTGAGCGTATTTACCCACGCCACCGGCGAACCATGTGGGAGAGCGTACACAGATGTTTAGTTAACTAATGTGATTAATGAGTACAATGTGGAGGTCATGGATTTTAGAGCTCACACATTTGAGGGAATAAAGTGCAAACTTAAATGATTTTTTGGAATAATTTTTGGATATATAGTTCAAAACCTGTCCAAATTTATATATTACGCAAATTTAGTAATTTTTTTTTTTAAACATCATAATCATCTATGCTCTTCTGAAAATGTCTTTCCATTGTACTTTGATTATATATGTATTCTTTGCTATAAGTATGTTGTCATATTTAATGCAATAAATGTATTGAATTGAATTGAATTGATTACGTTGATAATCAAATACGGGGTCAGACGGTTTTTATACTAGTTAAATACTTACCTCCCATGATTTCCCGCCATCTTTTGGACAACCTGAGCCGATGTTGTTTTGTGGAAGATGAGTAAATCCAAGGACGCTCAAGGTATACCAATTAGAACTGTCGGCTATTCAGTTCACCCGATTCGATCCATTCTTATATTTTGAATAATTCTTTTAAAACCATTATCAAATATCTATATATTATATAGACTTCACAGTTCGTCCTCGTATATTTTCAACCCATAACTCTGTCAGATAGTTGCATATTGTTCAGTCGTTAGTTTATAACACAGGTCCCCCATTTAAGAATAATTTGTGTTATTAGTATAATAATCCTTTAATGTCAAACCCATGGCGGTAAAGTAGTAGCCAAAGGGTCAGGGAACTTGCTAAGTTAGGTACCTATGTATGTTCCTTTATGTATCCCGGCGTGAAGAGTTTTCGCCCAGAACAGGTTTTCGCCCAACTGTGGAAATAGCAAGTCGCGAGAGATCACGCAATATTTCACGCTCCAGTTACCGGAATTATAAATAAACATACCTTGTCCACTTCCAATCTATTTCTAACTGATCATAATATATCAGACAAGGTAAATTAGCGGTGAAAACTTTAAACCTACCCCAGTTTTCACTAACTTCACTATATCCGTTTTATGTCACCATATAAATATCATTTTTTAAAGAAATTGGCAATTTTTTCTCCAAAATGACATATGCATCGTCTGCTACGCCAATATATTTACGAATAAAAATGTCATTATAGTCTCACTGCTCCGTGTTTATGAGTTATGTCCGTTATTACACACAAGGGGTCCTTATTAATAATATCGATTTTCACCGCGTTTCACCTTCAGGTCCACGGGTTGTCACAGAGGTTCTCCAACTGATATATATGGTTGTGTAAACCTAGTTTTTCTTTGTTGGGCACCGTGTGATGTGTTCGATGGATGGGTCCATTTACGGTTCTGCATTTAGTCAGAGTAATTAGGAGGGATGACGACTTCTTATGCCCCGTGTGTTTGACCTAGTTAAATTAAATGTTAGTGATTTAGATACAGTATATAGATAAAATGCTGTCCAACAAATGAATTTTGAGTGAAAATGATAAATTAAGCCTCTTATTAAAGTAAGTCTTCCTTAGTTTATTGTTTTGTTAAAAAAGAACTGTTGCTTACATACTAATGGTGGCGCTGTAGACAATTTCCACAGTTAGGCGAAAACATGTGACGTCATTCCGGATTACTGAGAATGAGGTACCGCTATTTTGTCAACTTTTCTCAAAAAGTAAACATTCGATTTTCTTCGAGATTTTTGTGGATGAATGGTAACATATTGTTTATTTGGTGACATAAAATTGTTTGCAGTGTATGACCATTCTAAACCTATAGGAGTCCGTTATGTACTACATCGTCGGAAACCATAAAATTGTTTGCAGTGTATGACCATTCTAAACCTATAGGAGTCCGTTATGTACTACATCGTCGGAAACCAGTAACACCGGGATATGTATGTTCCTTTACTGTCAAACCCCTCGCGGGGACTTAGACATGTTTTCCTGGGCAGGCTTAGCCGACCTAAGCGATTAACCAGTACTAAGCAACAGCTGTTACTTTCTACTGGATATAATGCTAAGAGACAATTCTTCTGAGCATGTATGACGATTTTGCCTGGTAGAGCTGGTTCCCAGAATGCCTAGTTTCAGTTCCAGACAGTGTCTCTATCTTCCGTGCCAGACTGTGTCACGTAACAGCGTAATGAACCCAATTGCCATTTACTACAGCGGGGATGTAGACATGTTGGCTTTGTTGCTCATCAAACCGCAAATAGAGTGGTGGAACCTATGTTCGGCGTATTCCTATTCTCGGCGTATTTGTCCATTTACATCCGTATTTAAAATATTTATATAGATCTACGCTAATTTCGCTGACGAGCTGAAGCATGGTTCAATAGCATTCCATTGCGTGTATCGGTAGCCTGATGCAACTGTCACATGACTGGTCCAGCAGACGAATATAAACAAACAAATCATTGGGATAATATTTCCACCGAAACTGATACGGTGTATGAGCAATTCAGGTAGCTATCCGAATATTAAAAATCTACACATAACCCGAAAAATAGTTTCTATACCATTTCTGATTAAGACCAATACGTGTTTTTATTCAAAGATGTACTATATCAAAATAAGATATTCAACAAGTTATGGTGGATAAATAAAAAATAACAAGTATGCCATGCATAGGTGCCCTGAAGTTGTGAGTTCCACATATAAATGGGTGCCGACCGTTGCGATAGCTGTATTGAGCAGCAAGGTCACGTGGTGAAGCTAAAACTGTCAACAAGAGTTTTTTGAAAGTTGTTTTCACGACTTAAGAAAATAATAATATACGGCATGTGCAATACATTTATAGTGGTCATTATAAGTGGCATTTACGCCGAGCATAGGTTCCACCACTTATGTTTTAGAAGCAGTTGAAAGCAAAATATAAGATAGAAATGAAAAGTAAGTTGGGTTAAGAGAACAACTAGAGGCTGGCATAATCAATACTGCATACAGCTGCATTGAACTGCACTATGTATGTAAGTATGTCAGGTGCGTAGTTGCCTTTACACCACAACGCCCGGGCTTGCACATTATGTTCCGGATTTTATTTTTTGGAGGAAATTGGTGTACCCAGAGAAAACTCACCCGTCCGATCTGGTGACCACCGTACCATCACACATACTTCACAGTCGGAGGATCGAACCTGGGTTGCATTGGTGAGAAGCGAGCAAGGTTATTGGCCCATAACACAATCACAGAAGATCCAGGATTTGTGAATAGAGACACAGTTGTTAAATGGGGATTATAAACTGATTGAGTGTTGTTTTAATAAGAAACTGGTTGATAGATAATTTGTTAATTATTAAAACAGGAACATTAAAATTTTATTTATATAAATTATAACATTAATTAACAAGTATTTGTGAAATTTGCTCATTTATACAGCCGCTGTTGCAGTTTTGGACTACCTGGACAAACAGAACCGGCCCTACAGTGCAATAGATATCTGTAACAACTTACACAAGGAGTTCGGAAAAACAGTTTAGTATAATTAGCGTTTTTGTTCATAACTCAAGTTTGTAATATTAACCCATTCAATAGTAAGTAACTGTGTGTGTTTTACGTTTATTTATCGTCGCTACCGGTTGCACATATGAGTGGCGCCTCCTGAAAAGATTAGTCATTTTTGAAATTTGGCAATTCGTTGCACAGCAAAACAGACATTTTATTTCGCTGATACAACACTTGAATAATACAAATACAGTCATTCGCGCGGCGAGATACCCACGAGTACGAGCCAGCTCGTCTAAATCTATGTTCTCTCTTTTGCAAAGCTACATGTAATTAGAGGACTATAGTGTTGAAATGGTTACATTGTGTATAAACATTTCAATTGAAAGTATGTAATATAATTTACAATATAATACATATATGTGGTCCTCTCTACATCCAAATGTGTGGCTTAACCCATTCAACCCCAAGTAACTGACATGGACTGGTGCGTGATATTTTCAGACCAATAAATTAATAAGAAAATTACCTTTGAACCAGTTCATTTAATATCAAAATGGGTAATTTTATCTAAAAATAGTAATAATTATTACTGGCAAAAAAGTGCAGATCCTGATGAGACGGCTCGTCACGAGCCGGCTCATCTGGATCTACACTTTTCATAAGCCTATTTAGAGGCCTGTGGGGTTGAAAGGGTTAAAAGCCTTTTTCAAGGAAAATTCATTTTCATTAACATTGTGATGATAGCTGGATTTTTGTTTGAAAATGTCCTTGAAAAAGGCTTTTAAGCCACAAATTTGGATGTAGAGAGGATCATATATATATTACTAGTTCCCTGTTAGGAACAATCAACATATAATTTGATATAATACATGTTACTGTTTGTTAAATATACCAAGTTGCTTTGTTAAGAATCCGACAAACTTTTTTAATGACATTTTGCAAAATCACTTGTTAAGAATCCGGACAAACTTTAAAAAAAATTTAATGATATTTTACAAAGTCACTGTGCATGCATAGAATATACTGGGACATGGTGCATATTTAATCTGTACAATACACATGTACATACAAGACGTGAAACAAGCACTGCATTCTATGTGGTTTGTGTTTCAGGCGATTGTGAAAGCGTGCGAGAGTCTGGGGGAGTCAGGAAAGATAAAGGAGAAAGTTTACGGAAAACAGAAAGTTTACGTGGCTGATCAATCACAGTTCCCGGAGGTAGGTTACCATTGTATTAACTCCAGCACCCTGTGTATTCCAGTTCCCAGAGGTAGGGTACCATTGTATTAACTCCAGCACCCTGTGTACTCCAGTTCCCAGAGGTAGGGTACCATTGTATTAACTCCAGCACCCTGTGTATTCCAGTTCCTGGAGGTAGGGTACCATTGTATTAACTCCAGCACCCTGTGTACTCCAGTTCCCAGAGGTAGGGTACCATTGTATTAACTCCAGCACCCTGTGTACTCCAGTTTACAGAGGTAGGGTACCATTGTATTAACTCCAGCACCCTGTGTATTCCAGTTCCTGGAGGTAGGGTACCATTGTATTAACTCCAGCACCCTGTGTACTCCAGTTCCCAGAGGTAGGGTACCATTGTATTAACTCCAGCACCCTGTGTATTCCAGTTCCTGGAGGTAGGGTACCATTGTATTAACTCCAGCACCCTGTGTACTCCAGTTCCCAGAGGTAGGGTACCATTGTATTAACTCCAGCACCCTGTGTACTCCAGTTCCCAGAGGTAGGGTACCATTGTATTAACTCCAGCACCCTGTGTATTCCAGTTCCTGGAGGTAGGGTACCATTGTATTAACTCCAGCACCCTGTGTACTCCAGTTTACAGAGGTAGGGTACCATTGTATTAACTCCAGCACCCTGTGTACGCCAGTTCCCAGAGGTAGGGTACCATTGTATTAACTCCAGCACCCTGTGTATTCCAGTTCCCAGAGGTAGGGTACCATTGTATTAACTCCAGCACCCTGTGTCCTCCAGTTCCCAGAGGTAGGGTACCATTGTATTAACTCCAGCAACCCTGTGTACTCCAGTCCCAGAGGTAGGGTACCATTGTATTAACTCCAGCACCCTGTGTACTCCAGTTCCCAGAGGTAGGGTACCATTGTATTAACTCCAGCACCCTGTGTCCTCCAGTTCCCAGAGGTAGGGTACCATTGTATTAACTCCAGCACCCTGTGTCTCCAGTTCCCAGAGGTAGGGTACCATTGTATTAACTCCAGCACCCTGTGTATTCCAGTTCCCAGAGGTAGGGTACCATTGTATTAACTCCAGCACCCTGTGTACTCCAGTTCCCAGAGGTAGGGTACCATTGTATTAACTCCAGCACCCTGTGTATTCCAGTTCCCAGAGGTAGGGTACCATTGTATTAACTCCAGCATTTGGCCACATTTCTTACTTACAGTTAGATGATACAGAGATAAAGTCCATGGATAGCTCCATTGTAGACCTAACTCAACAGCTACACACGTGTACGGAAGAAGTTAAAAAACTAGACTCTGGTAAGATTATAAGTCAGATGGGGTGTGTAATATCTTTTCTTATTTAAATCCAAAGTTAATTTGAGAATCAAAGCTTTCAACTATTTGATAGTGGAATTATCAATAAAATCAACAAATGCAATATTACAGTACAGTGAAACCCCTCTAAACCGAACGGCTTCCGGACCGGAAGAGAAGTTCGGTTTGGAGGGGTTTTCGGTTTTGAGGGGTTTTCGGATGAGGGGGGAGATCAATTTTTGAACAAATGTCTGTATGAATACAGGAATAACAAGAAATGACACTAAAATTACTTTTAATAATAAAAATATATACGTGTATGTATACGTCAGCATGGTATATAGCATGTTACTGCACAATAAAATGGTCCATTAAAGTTTGTTTCTGCTTACAGCGCATGTTTACTAGCTCCTTTTCAATCATTGACGGCATATGTTACTGCACAGAGATTAACAAACCTGCAATTGCAAAGGACATAATTAAATAGTATCCAGTCGTAATCCATTTGAAAACAACGTAATTAAACCAAATTTTCAGCATTATTGGTTTTTATCACGCCTTTATGTTTTCTCACAACACCACGTCATGTAAACAATACGGATAAAACACCAATATGCCGACTGATTAATAAATGACTTGTGAAAACACGGAAGGTGTTATGTTTCAGGTGAGACAAAGGTTGTTTCGGATCCGGATTTTACGCTGCTGGCTGTTTGATTTTCAGGGGTAATTTGCAATAGAAATGTGCACAAATGGTCCCGAAAACATGTCCGGTATTCGGAAAAGAGAGGTTCCGGTTTAGAGAGGTTTTTTTACAATGAACAAAGAAGGGAAAATATCGGGACCGCGAAAATTGTCTGGTTTGGAGGGAATTCCGATTTAGAGGGGTTCCGGTTTTGAGGGGTTTCACTGTACAGTATAAACATTTTTCGGTAAATAAAATACATGCCATTTGAACGAATGTAATAACACATCGTTTGAAATAGCCTGAAATCGGATCGACAGACAGAATTGGCGCTTTAATTAGTCTAAATATTTTGTTGGAAAGAATGCACGCACACCTGCAAATATATATATAAATTTATCATGTTGTCTGTTACATTGTGAATTTGTGATATTTGGTGTGAAGGTAGAGAGAGCATTGGCCCACAGATCCCGAGGACCGATGTTGGAATCCCCGCAGTACAGGCCTTTTTATTTCTCAATATATTTTGTATGTTTCATAATTCTTTTTATTTTATGGATATCAAATGTACACTTACATCATTATATGAATATAATTTTTATTAAGCTTCAAACTGCAAACTCTTCAAGGATTTCATAATCCTGGTTTAATTTTTATATAAAAATATGTAGAGTGGTGGAACCTATGCTCGGCGTAAATCCCACATAAAATGACCAGTATAAAATGTAAATTGCACTTGCCGTATATTATTATTTTCCTAAGTTGTAAAAACAACTTCAAAATACTATTGTTGACAGTTTTATCTTCATCACTTGACCTTGCTGCTCAATACAGCTATCGCAACGGTGTCGGTCGGCACCCGTTTATATGGTGAACTGAAGACTTCAGGGCACCTATGCACGGCGTACTTGTTATTTTTTTATTTATCCACCATAACTTGTTGAATATCTTATTTTGATATAGTAACATTGAATAAAAACACTTATTGGTCTTAATCAGAAATGGTATAGAAACTATTTTTCGGGTTAGGTGTAGATTTTTTAATTTCGGATAGCTACCTAAATTGCTCATACACTTTATCAGTTTCGGTGGAAATATTCTCCCAATGATTTGCTTTTTTATATTCGTCTGCTGGACCAGTCACGTGACAGTTGCATCAGCCTACCGATACACTCAACGGAATGCTATTGAACCATGCTTCAGCTCTGTCAGCGAAATTAGCCTAGAACTATATTAATATTTTAAATACGGAAATTGAAAATATGCTGAGCATAGGAATACGCCGAGCATAGGTTCCACCACTCTACACTTCTAAATTTTTCATCGGTCCTGGGCGATATCGGACCCCCTCGTGTCATTCTAATATTTTTGCGGTAGCTTAGCAGCTGCTGTAAACATCAAGCGAATACCGCGCTACTTTCATGTAATTGACATGACATGCATTGAACGTGTGATCGTCGTGGATACATTGGGCAAATTCATAGCCCCAGGTGTCAATTAGCCAGTGTGTAACCAGAAACAAAGGAATATCGAGGATTTGTTAGCAAAATGTGGTTGACTGACTACTGGACTTTTTCAATAATTTTCTGGACCGATTTTTAATGACTGGTTGCTACAATCGGTCCTCCAGTTTATAAATCGGTCCAGGACGGGAGACCGGCGGTTTTAGAAGCCCTGTATCATAATCGTATTGCACAGTAGAAATAATAACAGCGGCGGTAATAGTATCACATTCAATAGTTCTGTTAGCCCCGGCCGTTGATTCAAACATTTGGATTGAGCTATGCTATGAATGCTATTGAGGCTTTGTCGTATTCATATTAATTTTCTACCTCGAACATCTTTAACCCTTTCCTTCATAGAGATTCAGGTTAATATACTATGATATCTCCATACAAACGATAGCCATTTAGCTATCATGCAGTGGATAAGTAGTCGCCATATCTATCCCACCTCCATAGATATTACTGCGACTACATGAGATTCTGCCCTTTATTATGAACATTGGTTTGGCAACTACATTGTCAATGTATGTTGTATTGGTAATGGTGTCAAGAGGTGCTTCTATGAGGGAAAGGGTTTATGAACATTGGTTTGGCTACTACATTGTCAATGTATGTCATATTGGTAATGGTGTCAAGAGGTGCTTCTATGAGGGAAAGGGTTTATGAACATTGGTTTGGCAACTACATTGTCAATGTATGTCGTATTGGTAATGGTGTCAAGAGGTGCTTCTATGAGGGAAAGGGTTAATGTATGTCATATTGGTAATGGCGTCAAGAGGTGCTTCTATGAGGGAAAGGGTTAAAAGAATAATCCATTTCATATTTGATGATTATAGATAGATCTAGACAAGTTGCTGTTTGGTTTACGAGGGTAATTTACAGTTGATAGATCTAGACAAGTTGCTGTTTGGTTTACGAGGGTAATTTACAGTTGATAGATCTAGACAAGTTGCTGTTTGGTTTACGAGGGTAATTTACAGTTGATAGATCTAGACAAGTTGCTGTTTGGTTTACGAGGGTAATTTACAGTTGATAGATCTAGACAAGTTGCTGTTTGGTTTACGAGGGTAATTTACATTGATAGATCTAGACAAGTTGCTGTTTGGTTTACTAGGGTAATTTACAGTTGATAGATCTAGACAAGTTGCTGTTTGGTTTACGAGGGTAATTTACAGTTGATAGATCTAGACAAGTTGCTGTTTGGTTTACGAGGGTAATTTACAGTTGATAGATCTAGACAAGTTGCTGTTTGGTTTACGAGGGTAATTTACAGTTGATAGATCTAGGCAAGTTGCTGTTTGGTTTACGAGGGTAATTTACAGTTGGAAAATGCACACATTTTTAAAAAATATGTTCGGTATTTGGAAGAGTGGTTCAATTTTTTTTTTACAATGAACAAAGAAGGGGGAAAATTGGGCCCAAGAAATTTGTTTGGTTTGGAGGGTACTCCAGTTTAGAGGGGTTGCTGAGGGGTTTCACCGTATAATATACATTTAATAAAGCTATATCCAGTGTTACTGTGACGCTGTTTCCCTTACATTACAGAACTGAAGATGTTAAACAATTGTTTATCGACAGAAGAAGCACAGAGCCAGCTAACTGAATTGACAACTAAGGTAATGAAAGCGTGGTGATCATGTGACAAGGTTATTGAACTTAGATCAGATAGACATGCAGTTGTCCATTTGGAGCAAGTGTCATGCTTGAAACAATAGCTGGTGACTTCTTCCATTTAAAGTGTCTTCTATTAACATTCTTAACTCTTTCCTTCATAGAGATTTAGGTTAATGTACTAGTATATCTCCATACAAATGGCAGCCATTTAACTATCCGGCAGTGGATAAGTAGTCGCCATATCTATCCCACCTCCATAGAAATTACTGGGACTACATAGAGAGTTAGGTTAATATACTATTATATCTCTATTCAAACCACAGCCATTTAGCTATCATGAAGTGCATAAGTAGTCGCCATATCTATCCCACCTCCATAGATATTACTGGGACTACATGAGATTCTGTCCTTTATTATGAACATTGGTTTGGCTACTACATTGTCAATGTATGTCGTATTGGTAATGGCGCCAAGAGGTGCTTCTATGGGGGAAAGGGTTAAACCCCATTTGGGTGTTTATTTAGAATGTACTGTACACACTGAAATATTGCAAGGAGTGTTGTGTAGCGTATATGTGGAACAAAGGGTTAAAACATTAAAAGAAAAAAGTAAATATAATTATGAGTACCGCATTAAAGGCCGGAGATTGTTTGTATCTTACCCCACCAGGGCTCGCGCTGGCGATCGCCCAATGGCTAAAATATGGCAAAATTGGCTAATAAAAACTCAGTTTGGCGAAAATGATAAAAACGGCGAAAATCTGTAAAATATCCGAAAATTGGCGCAAACAAAAATTCAGACAAAAGAAAACCCTGCTCTTATTGTTATAATGTTTGAAGCAATAGTTTCCTTTCAATCCAGTAGATGTATTTCTGATTGCAGTGTGCACATTACAAGACTAAATTAAAACAGCTGAAGGATGGAGGGAACGTAGTGTCGCCCGAGGAAAAGGACCAGGTACCCGTAGTTCATAACACACAGATTTCATGTTAAACAACGGAAAGTAAACGTGTTTGGTACTACATTCTACATCCGTTATGTCAAAGTCGGTTATGTCGACTTCTCCGGTTATCTCGAAGTTGGATCAAAGTCTCGTTTCAGACACTATCATTTTACATATAATTGGATCTGTTTATATCAAATTTCGTTAAGTCAAACTTCGGTTATATTGAAGTATTTTGTTCGGTCAGACGGAATTCGACATAACGGATGTAGACTGTATTTTGTATTTAATAACAAGAGAAGTAGAGGGCCTAATCAGAGATATAGTTATTTCTCTATTAAAGCGACATTACATCACAAAAAGCAAAAAAAAGAAAAGCATTTTTCACGTATAAATGTATTGCTACTACAAATTCTTCCGAATACATTTGACCACTAACATTGAATCAATTTTGTTGTCTACAAACTTTCAAAAGTCAAAGTAGGATGTTATTCAGGATAGACGCGTTGTATTACGCATGGATGTCGACCCTACTTACATTGTTTTGTTATGTCAACAAACTGCGTATACGACGTTGGTTTATTAGTTGAAATACTCAGTTTTTACGGCAATTTGAATTATTTGGAAACAAATTATACCATATAATGAGAGACATCGGTCAGTTACTGCCCCTGAATACTCCCTAAACAATGAGAGATATTGTCAGTTACTGCCCCTGAATACTCCCTAAAAGTAAATAGGTCCTATTAAGTGTTTTCCTCTGTTTTTATCGTTGTTTCCTTTGCACAACATGCTAGCAATTCTATTTCACTATCGCTTTATATGATTATTAAACTACTACCTCGACAGATCTCCTACAGTGTAGGCTAATGGATACTTATTTGTAGAACAATGATATCAGTCAATTAACATGATTTTGATAAAAGCACAATTATCATACCGCAACATCTGGTTAGGGGGCAACAGTAAAAACAAAGGATTCTGACTACAAGGACCTATTCACATTTTCGAATAAATCTGCCAAGGGAGGTAATAGAAAGTTAGAGATGTCTCGTAGGAAATTACATTCTGTAGAAATTTGTGTTTTCATTGATGTAGTGTCACTTTAAACATTGTTCATATTTAATTTTGTTTCAGGTGTACACGAATAGAAAGATGTTTGTTCAAGCTTGGAGAAAAAGAAAGAGAATGGTAAATTTTGTTGTGTAGTTTATAAACCAGTACATACTGTATATGTATTGCCGTAACGGTCTGGGTTTCACCTTTGATACGCATATAATAATACCGTCTCCGTGGCCTAGTGGAGCGGGAGGTCGAATGTTCGAACCTAGTCGAGGGTTCGTTCTGATATGGCCGGTTGGTGAGCCGCCAACTAGTTAAATAATGGTTACCGATTGCCTACCAGCCTGGCCTACAAGGATGCGATTCGGGAAGTACTGATATTCATAAAAAAAAGGTTTCTCATAAGTCAGTAATGGCTGGCCCTTTCAATAGGGTTGACACTATAAAACACAAACACTACTTTTATAATACATGTATGCATCTGTGCTAAAAAGCATTTCACAGTCATGAAATATTAATAAATAGACTACAAGAGACTAACTTGAAAGGCTGAAGGAATTGTTATTGTCATTCTTGGTTCGACTGTTTGTTTCCTTGTTTGGTTTTGGGTCACAGGTTCGAGCCCCGCTCAGACCGTGTCTCATTTATATGAAAAAGTTGGCAGTTTCTTACGAAGGTTGGTGCACCCAAGTACTGGTTAACCGCTGGAGCCTGCCTAGGAAAGGTGTTGTTAGGTAAACTGCCCGCCGGCGATATAGCCCAAAATGGTGCTGATGCAGGCGTAAAACCCGAAATATAACATAAATATAACATAATTGTTTGGTTTTGGGGCATAAAGTCGTACAAACAGTTTCCGTCATATAACGACTCTCCCACTCAGTAGTTCAGACACAGACAGACACTCGCATAGAACCACCGCAAACCAGCTGAATAGCTTCCTCACTTGACAGATTTCAACTCAATGTTGGAATCCAACCAACAGCAGTTGAGGGGGGGGGGGTCGTGTTGCAAGTGATTTAAAACATTTTTTTTTTACGTTTATTTATCGTCGCTACCGGTTGCCCATATGAGCGACGCCTCCTGAAGAGATTAGTCATTTTGGAGGTTAGTGCATGATACAGACAGAGACCCATTCCAGAGTCTCCTCTGGTTCTTTTACGTGCACGGTGTAAAGTGCGGATACAAGACCTCGGTTTAACGTCCCATCTGAAAGACTGTTAATTTTTATTAGGGTCAGGCGGGGGATCAAACCAGCGATCCCTGGATTACCAGTCCAGTGTGTTAAAAATGTAGCTTCTTTATTGTGATTATCTGGGCTCAAGCTAGACCCAAATTTTGTTAATGGTAATATTTAAAAAAAAATAAATAGGGTTAAATTACACAATTAAGTACAATATTTGAATAGAAGGAGTGATTTACAATGGCCAATGTACTGGACAATATTTTGTCTGAAATTATAAAAACAAAATTTAATTTCGCCCTCTAGAATGAGCCCTGAATACACTGTTTGGCCAATTTTAAATTCCTTTCCTTTGAAAAATGAATAAATTATTTCAGTTATTGAGCAATGTAAATGTGTAAAGGAAGCATTTGCGCAAAGAAATTGAATTCACTCATACTATGTACACATATGTATTGTATATTTATGTTTACTGTTCATTAGCTAAAGGCATGTTCTATGTCGATTTGCTAACTAAACTATTTGCTAATGTTGTGGCTGTATTAATCCTATTCAGTTATGGGTCTAGTTCCTATTCAATTATGGGTCTAGTTCCTATTCAGTTATGGGTCTAGTTCCTATTCAGTGATGGGTCTAGTTCCTATTCAGTTATGGGTCTAGTTCCTATTCAGTGATGGGTCTAGTTCCTATTCAGTGATGGGTCTAGTTCCTATTCAGTGATGGGTCTAGTTCCTATTCAGTGATGGGTCTAGTTCCTATTCAGTTATGGGTCTAGTTCCTATTCAGTGATGGGTCTAGTTCCTATTCAGTGATGGGTCTAGTTCCTATTCGGTTATGGGTCTAGTTCCTATTCAGTGATGGGTCTAGTTCCTATTCAGTGATGGGTCTAGTTCCTATTCAGTGATGGGTCTAGTTCCTATTCAGTGATGGGTCTAGTTCCTATTCAGTTATGGGTCTAGTTCCTATTCAGTGATGGGTCTAGTTCCTATTCAGTTATGGGTCTAGTTCCTATTCAATTATGGGTCTAGTAGTTATATAGTAATTTAGTATTGTTCAATAAACTTTGGGATTCAAATTATTTTCAGACAAATGAAATACTGAATGCCATACTAGAGGGTTATCCTAAACCAAAGAAACAACTGTATGTAAGTAAACCTGGTCTCCTCTTGTAAACTAATATCTTACAGTGGTTCTGGATCGGTAGAAAGTAGTGTAGCTGACGTTTACTCATTGTGATATGTTTGTATGGGGGTCGTCCAATGGCATCTGTCAAACATTGCTTCAGCGGACGTCTCTTGTCAAGTGCAGTAAACGGAGTTCGCGCCCAGCTGGAGTCGCTATGATTTTGCCGCATTTAAATTCCACAATACATCTTCTCTCTCCTACGTGGCGATGGATTCCTTCAGGAATGATGTCTCGAGAGTGATTAATATAAGTTAGTTGTAATAACTTGTTTCGCAAGCGAGCTAATATAGATTTGCATAAACTAAGTGCAGTACGCTGAATAGGGTGGATGGATCCCGTCTTAATTCCAAGATGGCCACCACTTGTGCAGATTTTTTAAGTTCTATTTTTCAACCTCTACAGAACCATTGGCAGATTTAATCTGAAACTTTTATTGTTCTGTTATAATTATGCGAGGTCTTTAATTCTGTTATACCGAAGTGTGTACTAGTTTTTTTTACAAGCCGATATGTATTAAAGCGACATTACATCGCAGAAAGCCAACAAATACATTGTTTACGTATAAATAGTAAGCTACTACAAATTCTTCGATATATATGATACTATGATTCAACCACTAACTTGTAATCAATAAACGGTGGGGTTGAGGTCTATACATTCTCAAAAGTGAAAGCATGATTTCATATAGCAGCTTTTATGTTTGTTTATCATTGGAGTCTATAATAAACATGTGATACTATTGTTTAGAGATAATTTAATCAGATTAGTCGAAAAATAATTATGCATATAAATTATGTGAGATATAACGGTAAATCTGTACCATACATATTGTTATCCGGGATACACGCGTTGTATTACGCACGGATGTTAACCTTATTTACATTATATTGTTATGTCAAGAACGTCGTATACGACGCTTGTTTATTAATTGAAATACTCAGATTCTGCATCAAATATTTGGAACAAAATTATACCATATGATAGGAAATTTCATTATGTAGAATTTTGCATTTTCATCGATGTAATGTCGCTTTAAGCAAATTTGTTTACAATTATGTCTCCGAAGTTTCCACTGCTATTTTGATTGCAGGAGGATATTGGTATAGAAACAGATGAAGAATACAGCATTAAACCTCCGGATATATGAACATTACTCCTCCGGATAATTGAACATTAAACCTCCGGATATATGAACATTACTCCTCCGGATATATGAACATTACTCCTCCGGATATATGAACATTAAACCTCCGGATATATGAACATTAAACCTCCAGATATATGAACATTAAACCTCCGGATATATGAACATTAAACCTCCAGATATATGAACATTAAACCTCCAGATATATGAACATTAAACCTCCAGATATATGAACATTAAACCTCCGGATATATGAACATTAAACCTCCGGATATATGAACATTAAACCTCCAGATATATGAACATTAAACCTCCGGATATATGAACATTAAATATCCGGATATATGAACATTAAACCTCCGGATATATGAACATTAAACCTCCGGATATATGAACATTAAACCTCCGGATATATGAACATTAAACCTCCGGATATATGAACATTAAACCTCTGGATATATGAACATTAAACCTCCAGATATATGAACATTAAACCTCCGGATATATGAACATTAAACCTCCAGATATATGAACATTAAACCTCCGAATATATGAACATTAAACCTCCGGATATATGAACATTAAACCTCCAGATATATGAACATTAAACCTCTGAATATATGAACATTAAACCTCTGGATATATGACCATTAAACCTCCGGATATATGACCATTAAACCTCCGGATATAGGAGCATTAAACCTCCGGATATATGACCATTAAACCTCCGGATATAGGAGCATTAATCCTCCGGATATATGAACATTAAACCTCTGAATATATGAACATTAAACCTCCGGATATATGAAACTAGCCAAGTAATAACGTCTATTACTTAGATATGAACATTTACGTGACCGGTTCAAACCAGCATACATTAATATCAGACTGGAAAACACAGCGTATCGACCTGGGTAGTAGACAGTATTGTGGTAGGCAAATAATGGCAATAGTCGAAATAGTCTAAAATTCCTATCAACGTAATTCCTGTAAATTGCTGAAAAATGTCAGTCCAAATCAATATCCTTAAAACAGCATGACATTTAATTTGTGTTTGTGTTTTACGTTTATTTATCGTCGCTACCGGTTGCCCATATGAGTGACGCCTCCTGAAGAGATTAGTCATATTAGATTTTTGGAGGATAGTGCAACGATACAGACAGAGACCCATTCCAGAGTCTCCTCTGGTTCTTTTACGTGCACGGTATACAGCACCGACATGAGACCTCGGTTTAAAGTCCCATCTGAAAGACTGTTAAATTTTATTAAGGTAAGACGGGGGATCGAACCCGCGATACTAATTTAATTTGGTACCACTCTTTTATTATGTATCACTATGTTGACTTACATTTTACCAAATATTTTCTGATTACCCTTGGCAACGATAGAATTAGTTTATACAAATTATTTTAGCTTGATTGCGAAACAAGTTCTTTCAACTTATATTAATCACGCAATAGACTTCATTCCTGATGGAATCCATCACCATGAAGGAGAGAGAAGAGGCAACGTTGATTTTAAATGCCTTGCTTACGGGCACAATCGTAATGGCTCCAGCGGGGGTCGAACTCCGGACCTTTCTATAGAATTAATACCATGTGAAATGTTATAATACATATAGGTCTATCTGGGACAGTATCTTGAAAATAGTTGAATTACTTAATCATACTTAGTTTAAATAAGTATACACCTTCTGTCTTATGTGCTACCAACCATCCAAGTATTGTACAAATCCCTCAATAGCTCGCGAGTTATTGCCCCTCTCGAGATCTCATTCCTGATGGAATCCAAAAGCACGAGAGAGAAGAGGCAACGTGGAATTTAAATGCGTTGCCTAAGGGCACAATCGTAATAGCTACAGCTCGCTGAGCTCGGCTTATATTAATCACTCTCGAGACCTCATTCCTGATGAAATCCATCGCCATGAGGGTGGGAGAAGAGGCAACGTGGAATTTAAATGCCTTGCCTAAGTACACAATCGTAATAGCAACAGCTCAACTTATATTAATCACTCTCGAGACCTCATTCCTGATGTAATCCATCGCCATGTGGGAGGGAGAAGAGGCAATGTGGAAATTTAAATGCCTTGCCTAAGGGTACACTCGTAACGTCTCCAGTAGGGCGCGAGCTCCGGGCCTTTTGCACTTGAAGCGAATGCGCTACTAGGCTACATATTGTACTGTTTTGTTCCTCCTATTGACACATGAAGTGTAAATACAGAAATCTGCTAACACTGCTAACATGGTTTATACAAATTTATTTTAGCTCGATTGGGAAACAAGTTCTTACAACTTATATTAATCACTCTCGAGACCTCATTCCTGATGGAATCCATCGCCAGGAGGGAGAGAGAATAGGCAACGTGGAATTTAAATGCCTTGTTGCCATAGGGCACAATCGTAACTGCTAACATGACTACCACCAAAGCAAAATTTAAGATCAGTGTAGAAATGTTTTCAATGTTTTGTTGATGTTGTTTCGTTGTGCTTTCAAAGAAAACTTGTTAATTTAAAAGTTATTAGAATTTACAGTAAAATGTTGAAGTTTGATTGTTCTGAAGTTTTGATGTGTACGGTACATTGGCACGATACATTGGCATGTTAGCAAACGCATGCTGTAGATTGGACAAAAGCAGTCATAGGAAATGCAAGGAAGATGGAGGTCTGCTAAATTTGAATTGGCAAACATTACTTGATCTACAGTATGGGGAGATCTGCTAGATTAGAATTAGCAAACTTTACTCGATCTACAGTATGGGGAGATCCGCTAAATTTGAATTGGCAAACATTACTTGATCTACAGTATGGGGAGATCCGCTAAATTTGAATTGGCAAACATTACTTGATCTACAGTATGGGGAGATCCGCTAGATTAGAATTAGCAAACTTTACTCGATCTACAGTATGGGGAGATCCGCTAGATTTGAATTGGCAAACATTACTCAATCTACAGTATGGGGATCCACTAGATTTGAATTGGCAAACATTACTCGATCTACAGTATGGGGAGATCCGCTAGATTTGAATTGGCAAACATTACTCGATCTACAGTATGGGGAGTCCGCTAGATTTGAATTGGCAAACATTACTTGATCTACAGTATGAGGAGAACCGCTAGATTTGAATTGGCAAAATTTACTCGATCTACAGTATGGGGAGATCCGCTAGATTTGAATTGGCAAACTTTACTCGATCTACAGTAAGGGGAGATCCGCTAGATTTGAATTGTCAAACTTTACTTGATCTACAGTATGGGGAGTCCGCTAGATTTGAATTGGCAAACATTACTTGATCTACAGTATGGGAGAGCTAGATTGAATTCAAATTTACTCGATCTACAGTATGGGGAGATCGCTAATTTGAATTGGCAAACACTCGATCTACAGTATGGGGAGATCCGCTAGATTTGAATTGGCAAACATTACTCTTGTTGGGTGTTTGTTGGTTACTCGATCTACAGTATGGGGAGATCCGCTAGATTTGAATTGGCAAACATTACTCGATCTACAGTATGGGGAGTCCGCTAGATTTGAATTGGCAACATTACTGATCTACAGTATGAGGAGAACCGCTAGATTTGAATTGGCAAAATTTACTCGATCTACAGTATGGGGAGATCCGCTAGATTTGAATTGGCAAACTTTACTCGATCTACAGTAAGGGGAGATCCGCTAGATTTGAATTGTCAAACTTTACTTGATCTACAGTATGGGGAGTCCGCTAGATTTGAATTGGCAAACATTACTTGATCTACAGTATGGGGAGAACATTACTGATCTACAGTATGGAGTCGCTAGATTGAATTGGCAAACATTACTGATCTACAGTATGGGGAGTCCGCTAGATTTGAATTGGCAAACTTACTCGATCTACAGTATGGGGAGATCCGCTAGATTTGAATTGGCAAACTTTACTCGATCTACAGTATGGGGAGGTCCGCTAGATTTGAATTGGCAAACTTTACTCGATCTACAGTATGGGGAGATCCGCTAGATTTGAATTGGCAAACTTTACTCGATCTACAGTATGTGGAGTTCTGTTAGATTTGAATTGGCAAAATTTACTCGATCTACAGTATGATGAGAACCGTTAGATTTGAATTGGCAAACTTTACTCGATCTACAGTATGGGGAGTTCCGTTAGATTTGAATTGGCAAACACTCGATCTACAGTATGGGGAGATCCGCTAGATTTCAATTGGCAAACATTACTCGATCTACAGTATGGGGAGTTCCGCTAGATTTGAATTGGCAAACATTACTCGATCTACAGTATGGGGATATCCGCTAGATTTGAATTGGCAAACATTACTCGATCTACAGTATGGGGAGTTCCGCTAGATTTGAATTGGCAAACATTACTCGATCTACAGTATGGGGAGATCCGCTAGATTTGAATTGGCAAACTTTACTCGATCTACAGTATTTAGATGAAAGCACGATGAAAGTCTGGAGATATACTGGATGTAGTCGCTTGATTGTACGTGATTGAATTTGAGTTTTGCATTTTAGTCTGTGCAAAACCACTTAAAATATTGGCCGATATCACACTGACATGGTTGGTTGTTATCACACTGCCACACTGTAGGTTGAATCCCACTGACAAATTTTTCATGTGAGACTGGCATGGTTGGTGGTTCTACCAGTTGCCCGTCTAGGCCTGTAATATTGGCCGATATCACACTGACATGGTTGGCCGATATCACACTGACATATGGTTGGCCGATATCACACTGACACATGGTTGGCCGATATCACACTGACATGGTTGGCCGATATCACACTGACATATGGTTGGCCGATATCACACTGACATATGGTTGGCCGATATCACACTGACATGGTTGGCCGATATCACACTGACACATGGTTGGCCGATATCACACTGACATATGGTTGGCCGATATCACACTGACATATGGTTGGCCTACATCACACTGACATATGGTTGGCCTACATCACACTGACATGGTTGGCCTACATCACACTGACATATGGTTGGCCTACATCACACTGACATATGGTTGGCCTACATCACACTGACATATGGTTGGCCTACATCACACTGACACATGGTTGGCCTACATCACACTGACACATGGTTGGCCTACATCACACTGACACATGGTTGGCCTACATCACACTGACACATGGTTGGCCTACATCACACTGACACATGGTTGGCCTACATCACACTGACACATGGTTGGCCTACATCACCACTTACACATGGTTGGCCTACATCACACTTACACATGGTTGGCTGATATCACACTGACATACAGTTGGCCGATATCACACTGACACATGGTTGGCCGATATCACACTGACATACGGTTGGCCGATATCACGCTGACATACAGTTGGCCGATATCACACTGACATATGGTTGGCCGATATCACACTTACACATGGTTGGCTGATATCACACTGACATATGGTTGGCCGATATCACACTTACACATGGTTGGCTGATATCACACTGACACATGGTTGGCCGATATCACACTGACACATTGTTGGCCGATATCACACTGACATATGGTTGGCCGATATCACACTTACACATGGTTGGCCGATATCACACTTACACATGGTTGGCTGATATCACACTGACATACAGTTGGCCGATATCACATGGTTGGCCGATATCACACTTACACATGGTTGGCCGATATCACACTGACATGGTTGGCCGATATCACACTTACACATGGTTGGCTGATATCACACTTACATATGGTTGGCTGATATCACACTGACATACAGTTGGCCGATATCACACTGACACACGGTTGGCTGATATCACATTGACATACAGTTGGCTGATATCACACTGACATACTGTTGGCTGATATCACACTGACATACGGTATGCTGATATCACACTGACATACAGTTGGCCGATATCACACTGACATACGGTTGGCCGATTTCACACTGACATACAGTTGGCTGATATCACACTGACACATGGTTGGCCGATATCACACTGACACACGGTTGGCTGATATCACACTGACACGGTTGGCAGATATCACATGGCTGGCTGATAACCGTTATCACACGGTTGGCTGATATCAGACTGACATACGGTTGGCTGATATCACACTGACACATGGTTGGCTGATATCACACTGATATACGGTTAGCTGATATCACACTGACATACGGTTGGCTGATATCACACTGACATATGGTTGGCTGATATCACACTGACATACGGTTGACTGATATCACACTGACATACGGTTGGCTGATATCACACTGACACATGGTTGGCTGATATCACACTGACACATGGTTGGCTGATATCACACTGACATACGGTTGGCTGATATCACACTGACACACGGTTGGATACAAGTATACCTCTCTATAGCCATGCCATTGTGGGAGTAATCTCTCTGTATTTATGTTTATATATAAATGTCAGTGGGATGCAAAGGAGCATACAAACAAAGGGTTATATATTCACAATATTTATTGGAATACGTAACAATATTTGATAGGAAACAAGTACAAAATTTTATAGGAAACAACTGTACAATATTTTATAGGAAACAACTACTATGCCCCAACGATAACGTGATTCCCGCGAAAAAGATAGCACAGGCTAATATTATTATAACGGGTAAAAAGAAGTTTATTATCATTTATGTATGCATTACTTGGCACACATGATTATTTATTACACCCTACGTATTGATTTGGCTTATTCCAAACCTATTTATAGTAATGCTTGTACATAACACGTTATCGTTGGGCCATAATATATATATATATAATAATGCCATTATTCACACTGATGGGTGATCATGCGTATCATCATAGCTATGCTCTATTAACCCTTAACCTACCAATCACGACTAAAGTCGCTTTTGCAAACAGCATAGAGCCAGATCAGACAGCACAGAACGTGTCATCTGATCAGGCTTTATGCTGTTTGATATTCGGATAGTGGTGCTAGAACACTTGTCTGAATAGCAAACAACATAGATCCTGGATCGATGTTGTTTGCACATTCCGTCCAATTTATTCGGCAGGTTAAGGGTTAATGGAGTTGCCGTAGTAACGTGTAGTACCTGATGTAACTTATCTCACAGTTATGCTCTATTAAGGGTGGTACCATATAATTAGACAATGTTCAATCACATAATGGGATTGTTTGCAAACGGCTAACCAGTAAAAATGTTACTGTACTCGTAACACTAATATGTCAAATGGTGTTGTTCATGTAGGCAACGTGTAGCAAAGATAAATAAATGTATCCATACACATGTCATTTAGTTTACCGGTATACATATTTATTTTAACTAGATTGTGAAACAAGTTCTTACAACTTATATTAATCACTCTCGAGACCTCATTCCTGATGGAATACATCGTCATGAGGGAGGGAGAAAGAGACTGGAATTTAATGCCAGCAAGGCTCGAACTCCGGGCCTTTTGCACCTGAAGCGAACATAATATACACAAATAAAAATAATAAATAAATTTGGAATACATGCATATTGTTAAGCTGATATAAGTATTACCATTTTGTCGTGTACATACCAGATTATACAAGAAATATACATTAATTAAGATGACTATAGTATTCCATGATACAGAGGGCAGTAACAGTTCACTGAATTTAGTGTCGAAAGTTTAAAAACATCGAATCTGTGATGTTTAATTTCAACAATATCATACAGGAACGACTGTTTAATTCAGCCATTTATATAACAAGTCATTTTCTGTATACATTATTTATCTCTTTGTCTGCCTATTTGTTTGTACATATATCTAGATCATTTTTTAGCTGAACGACACTAACTAAAATCATGGCTGTCCGATTTGCGCAGTGGTTAGCACTCTCGTTTCTCACCAATGTAACCCGAGTTTGATCCTTGAACCGTGAAGTATGTTAGCTGATGGTACAGTAGTCCCCAGATTGGTGAGGTGGGTTTTCTCAGGTTTCCGCCAACAAGAACGACCACATAATTATACGCTTTCATCCACGCCAAAGAGAGGTAGTTTATACAAATTTAGTTAGGCTCGATTGCGAAACAAGTTATTACAACTTGTATTAATCACTATCATGACCTCATTCCTGATGGAATACATCGCCACGAGGGAGAAAGCATAGGCAATGTGGAATTTAAATGCCTTGCCTAAGGGCACAGTCGTAACAGCTACAGCTGGGCGCGAACTCCGGGTCTGAAGCGAATGCGCTACCAAGACTTCCACATGAGAAGGATTTTCAACTTCAATTATGAGTGAGTCACAGAGAGTGCAATGTTTCAAATTAATGTTAAGATATATGCATCATTTAGCAAAATGCTTAAACTATTTATTAATGTAATATACCCTTACAAACTGGGTTTGAAAACAATTAAAATTGTCCAATTCTGATTCCCTAATGCTTTCGTTTTCGTTTAGGGTTGCTACTTTGGACATGCTTTGGAATTAATTCGAGTCGGTCTTAGAAATAACAACGACTGTTCTGTAGTTGAAAAGACGAACCTTTTCCTAAGTAACGTACACATACTTCATGAAAGTATTCATGAATGTAATGAATACAAGATCTCAGATCTACAAAGATATGTATACATAGCTAATAAAATGGTTAATATAGTTCATATATTAATGTCAATGACATATCCAGTAGTCTGTATGTCTGTGTATATGCATGTATATGCATGGGTGTATGTATGTATGTATATGTGTGTATATGTATATAAATATATGCATGTAGGTAGGTATGTATGTATTGTGTATCTGTGTGTATGTGTATATTATGTGTGTAGATGTAGAAATATACACACAATATATTATAGTGCATATATGTGTAAAAAGTTCTATGTTCCATTTCATCTGTTCATTTTGTTATCAATTGTCTGTGTTTATTATGTACATGTATCTCATCATATGGTGGAATAAAAGATATCTATCTATCTACTAATATAAGTTGTTAAAGATTTGTTCTCGATCATTGTAAATCAGGTAGTTTGTGCTTAATTATTTTTTTCATGGCTTGGCAATTCTTGACACGGCAATGCGATCTCATGAATGATTGGTCTATGGTTGAAAGACACTTGTTTTTAGGTGATGTACCATATGGTGCGATCAATTGTAAATTGCATGGTTATGATGTGTGCATTTATTTGCTCTTCCCATCACAAGAGCATACGATTGAGCAATAAGTGCTGGATACCGGCGATAATTGGCTGACATGTGTTGATATCTAGTACTAGATTGTCAATTTGATGATGATTGTCGGCTAAGATTATAGATTGAAGATTAAATAAACTTCCGAGAATATGACTTCCTTTTGAAGGCGTTGGATCGCAGAGATGATTTACATTTATGACGTAACATTTTACACAATCACAGTCAATTTACGTAGATTTCCGTGGTTTTCACCAGTTGATGTCGGGGGGGAAATTACAGTACTGTACACTGTTGAATTTATTTTTACCAAACCATATAACATTAGCGAACCATGATGCGCAGGTTTAGTAGTGTATTGTATCATACAAGGCATGCACAATGTACAAGTAGTCTGTAACAACACATGTGGTGTTGGATGGCCTTTTTAATCTCAGATGAACACTTCCTGTTTCTGGTCAACCTCAACGTTTGGACAATCTCGCTTTGATAAACAATACGAGCAACGCGAGGAATCGGTACGCAAAGAACATGACGACCAATATACCAACATCTAACTGTAGATTGTCCTGAAAATATACAATGATACATCTTAGCATGTTGCGTTCCTCTTCATTAGTATATAGCTCTTTATAGTATAGTATTTATACTGATCTTACCTTATATATAGTATAATATTTATACTGATCTTACTGTATATATAGTATAATATTTATACAGATCTTACCTTATATATAGTATAATATTTATACTGATCTTACTGTATATATAGTATAATATTTATACTGATCTTACTGTATATATAGTATAATATTTATACTGATCTTACTGTATATATATAGTATAATATTTATACTGATCTTACTGTATATATAGTATAATATTTATACTGATCTTACCTTATATATAGTATAATATTTATACTGATCTTACCTTATATATAGTATACTATTTATACTGATCTTACTGTATATATAGTATAATATTTATACTGATCTTACCTTATATATAGTATAACATTTATACTGATCTTACTGTATATATAGTATAATATTTATACTGATCTTACCTTATATATAGTATAATATTTATACAGATCTTACCTTATATATAGTATAATATTTATACTGATCTTACCGTATATATAGTATAATATTTATACTTTATATATAGTATAATATTTATACTGATCTTACCGTATATATAGTATAATATTTATACTGATCTTACCTTATATATAGTATAATATTTATACTGATCTTGCCGTATATATAGTATAATATTTATACTGATCTTACCGTATATATAGTATAATATTTATACTGATCTTACCTTATATATAGTATAACATTTATACTGATCTTACTGTATATATAGTATAATATTTATACTGATCTTACCTTATATATAGTATAATATTTATACTGATCTTACCGTATATATATAGTATAATATTTATACTGATCTTACCTTATATATAGTATAATATTTATACTGATCTTACTGTATATATATAGTATAATATTTATACTGATCTTACTGTATATATAGTATAGTATTTATACTGATCTTACCTTATATATAGTATAATATTTATACTGATCTTACCTTATATATAGTATAATATTTATACTGATCTTACCTTATATATAGTATAATATTTATACTGATCTTACCGTATATATAGTATAATATTTATACTGATCTTACCTTATATATAGTATAATATTTATACTGTATATATAGTATAACATTTATACTGATCTTACCTTATATATAGTATAATATTTATACTGATCTTACTGTATATATAGTATAACATTTATACTGATCTTACTGTATATATAGTATAACATTTATACTGATCTTACCTTATATATAGTATAATATTTATACTGATCTTACCTTATATAGAGTATAATATTTATACTGATCTTACCTTATATAGAGTATAACATTTATACAGATCTTACCTTATATATAGTATAATATTTATACTGATCTTACCGTATATATAGTATAATATTTATACTGATCTTACTGTATATATAGTATAATATTTATACTGATCTTACCGTATATATAGTATAATATTTATACTGATCTTACCGTATATATAGTATAATATTTATACTGATCTTACTGTATATATAGTATAATATTTATACTGATCTTACCGTATATATAGTATAATATTTATACTGTATATATAGTATAATATTTATACTGATCTTACCTTATATATAGTATAATATTTATACTGATCTTACCGTATATATAGTATAATATTTATACAGATCTTACTTTATATATAGTATAATATTTATACTGATCTTGCCGTATATATAGTATAACATTTATACTGATCTTACCGTATATATAGTATAATATTTATACTGATCTTACCGTATATATAGTATAATATTTATACTGATCTTACCGTATATATAGTATAATATTTATACTGATCTTACCTTATATATAGTATAATATTTATACTGTATATATAGTATAACATTTATACTGATATTACCTTATATATAGTATAATATTTATACTGATCTTACTGTATATATAGTATAACATTTATACTGATCTTACTGTATATATAGTATAACATTTATACTGATCTTACCTTATATATAGTATAATATTTATACTGATCTTACCTTATATATAGTATAATATTTATACTGATCTTACCTTATATATAGTATAACATTTATACAGATCTTACCTTATATATAGTATAATATTTATACTGATCTTACCGTATATATAGTATAATATTTATACTGATCTTACTGTATATATAGTATAATATTTATACTGATCTTACTGTATATATAGTATAATATTTATACTGATCTTACCGTATATATAGTATAATATTTATACTGTATATATAGTATAATATTTATACTGATCTTACCTTATATATAGTATAATATTTATACTGATCTTACCGTATATATAGTATAATATTTATACAGATCTTACTTTATATATAGTATAATATTTATACTGATCTTGCCGTATATATAGTATAACATTTATACTGATCTTACCGTATATATAGTATAATATTTATACTGATCTTACCTTATATATAGTATAATATTTATACTGATCTTTTCATATCAAGAGACACGGTCCCAGGAAAGGTGAAGTGTCTGCCGGCAATATAGCACACAATGGTGCTGATACAGGCGTAAAACCCGAACAAACAAACAATTTGTACTATACCGTATACGGTTTATACTCTTACGATATATATAGCTTTATAGAAGACATTTTATTTTCCAATTTGAACGTTAAAAGTTCATCATTGTACAACATATATATACATACATAAAAGCATTCACGTGATAAATATGTGAATATGAGAAATCATATACAGTATTGACAATACCTACTATGCATATAATACATTATAATTTACATTCTCATTATTTGTAGACATTACATTGCTTAAGTATAGGAGTACGACAATATGGACTCTGATTTAAAGTATCTCGTAGAAATCCAAATAACGGAGGTTGAACTCAATTTAAATAGTATTATAAACAGTCAAGTTACATATTCGATTGAATTAAACCATGCGAGTCTCAGTGCAAATGCTTCATACAGAGATGTTCCCAATTTGGCTATAATATTATTGTTGCGAGACTTTATATAGTATATAATTTTGTACTATATCTTGCAGACGGATCAGTAGTCCAGTGGTAACACGCTGGACTGATAATCCAGAGATTGCAGGTTCGATCCCCCGTCTGACCATAATAAAATTAAAACAGTCTTTCAGATGGGACTTTAAACCGAGGTCTTGTGTCGGTGTTGTACACCGTGCACGTAAAAGGAGGCGTCGCTCATGGGCTACCGGTAGCGCCGATAAATAAACGTAAACACACAATACTAGTATATCTTACCTTATCGAAGTTCAGATAGTCTATTACTTGTTGGCCATTTTGATACAGGCACCTGCTTGGTGTTGTACTGTTCACTACACAGGCTGAAACAGAAGGTTAGAGTAACATTAACATTCTAAGTAAGCTTAGTGAGATGGTACGGTGGTCGCCAGATCAGACAGGTGGGTTTTCTCCGGGTACTCCGGTTTCCTCCCACACTAATGACCACATATACGCTTTCATCCGCGCCAATGAGAGTGATTAATATAAGTTGCTAAAGCTTGCTTGGCAATCGTTGTAAAATAAATATAGTTTAAACTTAATTAAGCTTGCATTGACTGCGAGGTATTCAAGCCTCCAACCAGAATGATCAATCGTGCTTTGTACCTTGAAAGAGTACACAAAATGTACACACTAGCATATGAACAGTGCTGGTTCTAGGCGGGAATAGGTCAAGATGTTGGGTTCGAGGTGGTGATGATGCACCATTTTAATTATATTTTGAGAAGATTTGTATGGCTAAATACACCTTTTAAACTATCTTGTATACTACATAGTGTATGCACTAAAAATAATAAAACCCTTACATATAGTGTCAATATTATCCCACTGGTTTATGGTTATCAGCTCGTTTGCAAACTTGAACCATGACATGTACTCCAGCCAGATGAAGTAAACCGGAACCGAACTGGTAAAGAAGAAAGCAATGATAATATACATGTACATTCTGACAAACCGGAACCGAACTGGTAAAGAAGAAAGCAATGATAATATACATGTACATTCTGACAAACCGGAACCGAACTGGTAAATGAAAAAGCAATGATAATGTACATGCTGACAAACCGGAACCGAACACGTAAAGGAGAAAGCGATGAATAATATACATGTACATTCTGATAAACCGGAACCGAACTGGTAAAGGAGAAAGCAATGATAATATACATGTACATTCTGACAAACCGGAACCGAACTGGTAAAGAAGAAAGCAATGATAATATACATGTACATTCTGACAAACCGGAACCGAACTGGTAAAGAAGAAAGCAATGATAATATACATTCTGACAAACCGGAACCGAACTGGTAAAGAAGAAAGCAATGATAATATACATGTACATTCTGACAAACCGGAACCGAACTGGTAAAGAAGAAAGCAATGATAATGTACATTCTGACAAACCGGAACCGAACTGGTAAATGAAAAAGCAATGATAATGTACATTCTGACAAACCGGAACCGAACTGGTAAAGGAGAAAGCAATGCTAATATACATGTACATTCTGACAAACCGGAACCGAACTGGTAAATGAGAAAGCAATGATAATGTACATTCTGACAAACCGGAACCGAACTGGTAAAGGAGAAAGCAATGATAATGTACATTCTGACAAACCGGAACCGAACTGGTAAAGGAGAAAGCAATGATAATATACATGTACATTCTGACAAACCGGAACCGAACTGGTAAAGGAGAAAGCAATGATAATATACATGTACATTCTGATAAACCGGAACCGAACTGGTAAAGGAGACAGCAATGATAATATATATGTACATTCTGACAAACCGGAACCGAACTGGTAAAGGAGAAAGCAATGATAATATACATGTACATTCTGACATACCGGAACCGAACTGGTAAAGGAGAAAGCAATGATAATGTACATTCTGACAAACCGGAACCGAACACGTAAAGGAGAAAGCAATGAATAATATACATGTACATTCTGACAAACCGGAACCGAACTGGTAAAGGAGAAAGCAATGATAATGTACATTCTGACAAACCGGAACCGAACACGTAAAGGAGAAAGCAATGAATAATATACATGTACATTCTGACAAACCGGAACCGAACTGGTAAAGGAGAAAGCAATGAATAATATACATGTACATTCTGACAAACCGGAACCGAACTGGTAAAGGAGAAAGCAATGAATAATATACATGTACATTCTGACAAACCGGAACCGAACTGGTAAAGGAGAAAGCAATGATAATATACATGTACATTCTGATAAATGCAATACACACGAATTGACCTTGTCAATGGGGAAATATTATACTATACATGTATACAGTGCACATTCTGATGAATGTAATCCAAATATATCTATATCCTTGAATGTCGTGATAGCGCAGTGGTAGCGCGTTTGCTTTAGGTGCGAAAGGCGCGGAATTCGAGCCCCGCCTGAGCATTACGATTGTGCACTTAGGCAGTGTATTTAAATTCCACATTGCCTCTTCTCTTTCGCTCATGGCGATGGATTCCATCAGGAATGAGGTCTCGGGAGTAATTAATATATGTTGTAAGAACTTGTTTTGCAATCGAGCTAAAATTAATTTGTATAAACTAAATATATCTATCTGAATAGTCTATAAAGGACTGAGTGGTTTAGATCATGGAATTTTTCAAATCACTTGTCCCACACCACTGTAGGTCTACGGATCGAGTCCCACTTTAAAGTGAAGAAGCTATCCAGTTCACAGGCATTCGGCACGTTTGGGGGTACTAGTATATATATTTAAGTAAATATATTTAAAAATATTTAAGTAAATATATATACTAGTACCCCCAAACGTGCCGAAATATTTAAGTAAATATATATACTAGTACCCCCAAACGTGCCGAAATATTTAAGTAAATATATATACTAGTACCCCCAAACGTGCCGAATCCCTGTGATCCAGTTGGCGTGCGGAAATTGGTGGTTCTAACCAGGAGCCGGTATGTGTCTGAAATATTGCCCGAAGTGGCACCGCGGGGTCTTCCTACACCAATAATAACCAGAGAGTCGCCATGTAATCTATGCTGTATGTGCGACCTTAAGCACACTCCATACCATTGTGTGACATCCGTGGTCCAATGGTAGAGCGTCGGATTTGGAATCGATCGGTCCCGGGTTCGATACTCGGTCAGACCACGTATGTAGTGTCATTGAGCAAGGCACCTCACACACATTGCTTAGTACTGGTTAACCACTTAGGTCGGCTAAGCTTGCCCAGGAACAACATGTCTACGTCCCCGCAATAGTGGACATTAATGGAACATACGTACAAACCAACAAAGTAACAGATACTCCTCATTCCATGTCCTGAACATATTACATACGTATACAATAACATATTATTAAACGAAGACAAGTAACTGAGGATTACATACTCTGAATTTAGAAAGAATCCACCAAACATGAGCATTGGGATCACCAATGGTGGGGCCATGGCCAATGCCGTGGTAACCGAGTTAGACACACACGATACCAAATAACCTGAAAAATATTGAATAACATAATAACAGTATTAGCTGCACATGCATTGAATAACATAATAACAGTATTAGCTGCACATGCATTGAATAACATAATAACAGTATTAGCTGCACATGCATTGAATAACATAATAACAGTATTAGCTGCACATGCATTGAATAACATAATAACAGTATTAGCTGCACATGCATTGAATAACATAATAACAGTATTAGCTGCACATGCATTGAATAACATAATAACAGTATTAGCTGCACATGCATTGAATAACATAATAACAGTATTAGCTGCACATGCATTGAATAACATAATAACAGTATTAGCTGCACATGCATTGAATAACATAATAACAGTATTAGCTGCACATGCATTGAATAACATAATAACAGTATTAGCTGCACATGCATTGAATAACATAATAACAGTATTAGCTGCACATGCATTGAATAACATAATAACAGTATTAGCTGCACATGCATTGAATAACCTAATAACAGAATTAGCCGCACATGCATGTAATATATATAACCTGGAATGTATTTCATTATATATTGCTGTAGTCGCCCAAGTTGCAGTTATTATACATGCATAAGTCCTGACTCGAACCTGCGCCGTAACGGCTGCATTGCGCAGCAATTACAATGCTGACAACTCTACCAGTGCACCATGTCCACAAGCTAACGTTGTGCAAGTAAAGGTGATAACTGGTCTGCAGTGTAATCACACTTGTATCTTGTAAAACATGCATATAAATTCTGTAAATAGCTCCAAACTATGAACAGACAGACGTACAAACTGGAAGAATTCTGATTGGTCACGGAATGACAGCTTGCTTTACACATTCAACATAGTTTGTGTTCATTGCTTTACACATTCAACATAGTTTGTGTTCATTGCTTTACACATTCAACATAGTTTGTGTTCATTGCTTTACACATTCAACATAGTTTGTGTTCATTGCTTTACACATTCAACATAGTGTGTGTTCATTGCTTTACACATTCAACATAGTTTGTGTTCATGCTTGATTTGTTGAACATCTACCGTTTAAA
This sequence comes from Archivesica marissinica, assembly GCA_014843695.1. Classification (NCBI taxonomy): domain Eukaryota; kingdom Metazoa; phylum Mollusca; class Bivalvia; order Venerida; family Vesicomyidae; genus Archivesica; species Archivesica marissinica. The sequence goes on along the minus strand of CM026394.1, from coordinate 22,521,368 downwards.
TCAATAAAATGCTAAATATACACTAGTGGAATATAGTTATTAAAACTATTGTGTAGCTTTGTTTTCTCCAATAGATTATTTGCATAGAGTTGTTGGTTTTTACGTTTATTTATCGTCGCTACCGGTTGCCCATATGAGCGACGCCTCCTGAAGAGATTAGTTATTTTAGATTTTGGAGGATAGTGCATGATACAGACAGAGACCCATTCCAGAATCTCCTCTGGTTCTTTAACGTGCACGGTGTAAAGCACCGACGCGAGACCTCGGTTTAACGTCCCATCTGACAGACTGTTAATTTTATTAGGGTCAGACGGGGGATCGAACCTGCGATCCCTGGATTACCAGTCCAGCGTGTTACCACTGGACTACATATCCGTCTGTATAGAGTTGTTTGATTATCAGGGACTATTTACTGTGACATACGGATGCACCATACTGATTTCCTTCAGATATAATAAGGCTGAAAAGTATACTGGCAAACAGAAATGTTTTCAAATTTATGGTTGTTGTTACTGTTACTGGTTAATGTTAGCCTGGGTTCCAGTCTGTTGATTTTTCACTTTTTAACTTCTGGCAAAAAATGATATGATCAGAAACTCAATACGGCCCAATTAATAGTCTCGGTGTTAAATATATAGTTGATTTTTAACTTCTGGCAAAAAATGATATGATCAGAAACTCAATACGGCCCAATTAATAGTCTCGGTGTTAAAATATATTTATTTGACTGACAAGGCAAACTATATCGACGCCTGTTCCCAGGCTGTGATAATGTGATAAGAAGGAAAAGGCGAGCTTAATAGCAAAATTGCAAAATGAGTTTTATAAAATATGGTACGCAATATTCACAAGTGTATGATCCTATATACAAATGCATGTTATATAGCACTATTCTTACCGAATGACACAGCAATGTTGGCAACTAGGACGAGTACACCCGCAAACACCAGAAACGCTTCGATCGATGCATATAGACCTGGATTAATACAATTAAATACTATTTATAGTATGTGTTTCCGACATAGTTTCAACAATTCAATGTACTGTGCTTTCAAAGTAAAGTAATAATACCGTTGGAATATTACACTACTGTATAGGTAAAGCAATATACGATAGCTTACAGTTGGAATATTACACTACTGTATAGGTAAGGCAATATACGATAGCTTACAGGTACTGTGATTTATTGTTTAATAGGTTATACCTGACTTACCTATAATGCAATAGTGTATCGAATGTTTGTTTACAACCGTTATTACTTTACTTTGAAAGCACAGTAAATGTAAAATAGCTGATACAAAAGTGTTTGTTTATTTTATTATAGTGTCACCCAGGTTGAAAGGGCCAGCCATTTCCTGATTTATGAGACAACCCTTGTGAACATCCGACCTTCCCGAATCCTATCCTTGCAGGCCAGGCGCCACGTTCATGGGCAATCGGTAACCATTATCAGAATGATTCCCTGACGAGGTTCGAACCCTCAAAGTCTCACCGTGTAGGCGGACGCCTTCTTAACCGCTAGGCCTCGGATATGGTTTCAGTCAGGTGGCCTAGTGGTTAGGTCGTCGACTTCAAATCACTTGCCCCTCACCACAGTAGGTTCGATTCCACTGTGGATGCTGAATTAATTCATGTGAGAGAGATCGGACAGGTGGATTTTCTCCGGGTACTCCGGTTTCCCCCCACACTAATGACCACATATACACTTTCATCCACGCCAAGGATAGTGATTAATATAAGTTGTTAGAACTTGCTTCGCAATCGTTGTAAAATAAATAACGTTTAAACTTTATATATATAACAAAAATTTTTTTTATCGATTTAGGTAAGATTTTGAAATTCTGCCAACAAATGCACGAATTTCTGCAAAATTAATAGTTCTTTACATGGATATTCATTTATTTATAAAAACCCTCTTCAACATTGTATATGCTCAAGTTAGAACTAGGCTAGGTGCTTGAGTACTCTCGTTAAATAAAGTCTTTATTATTATTATTATTAATTTTAAGAAGAAAAAACATTCACGAAGATTATTTAAATATAACAGTATGTAGCTCAATGTCCGTGAAGCAATGCTGTTGAAATATGGGCCCGGACAAGTTTTGAAAATGCATCGCATAACAGGGGCTGTTGCCGGGGGGGGGGGGGTACAGTCAATAATCACACTCTCCTGTAGTAAACTTAGAAATAAGAAAATAGTGAACAAATGCTTACCGACCATCCAATACATTATCGTACAGAATATAAACGGAATGAGAGTGAAGGCTGGTAACTGAAAGTAGAGATTGCATACAGATGAGAATATCAAGTCATATTTTAACAAGGAACTGTCGCAGGAACATACACTATTAAGCCCACCTCCCATAGAGACGTAGGCTGATAGCTCAGTGGTAGCGCTCTCCTGTCAGGTGTGAATGGCCCGGAGTTCGAGCCCAGCTGTAGCCGCTACGACTGTGCGCTTAAATTCCACATTTCCTCTTCTCTCAGGTTGCACTTATACAAACTATTTATGTATCAATTTCCTTTCTGGTAATTATGTCCGAGTGCCACTTTTCGTGGATCGCCGGCCATATATAAAATTAAATAATAAAGTGATAAACATATATGTTCGATCCCCCGTCTGACCCTATTAAAATTAACAGTCTTTCAGATGGGATATTAAACCGAGGTCTTGTATCCGCACTTTACACTGTGCACGCAAAAGAACCAGACGAGACTCTAGAATGGGTCTCTGTCTGTATCATGCACTCTCCTCCAAACATCTAAAATGACTAATCTCTTCAGGAAGCGTCGCTCATATGGGCAACCGGTAGCGACGATAAATAAACGTAAACACACATGTATAAGCATATATATATATACCTCAGCCATTGACTTGCAGAGAAAGTACATGTCAACTCTGTAGAGTCCAATACCATATTCGCGCATAAATATCGGCATCTCCAGCGGGAAAGACTGGAAACAAAATCATTCATAGTTATGTCATTCTTACTAATTACATGTACGCAGAACTGTTAAAATACATTATGCTTAAAAAGTTGATATACGGAATCGGTGTCGAAAGGAATGTTGGTAGAGCGCACATGTCAGGCACGTAGCTACTATAGGGCCCGGGCCTGCAGATTGTTCCAGAAAATAAAACATCTAACACCCCAAAAATGCAATAAAAACTGAAGGGAGGGGGGTATGACGAATGTGTTGTCTGTGTTGTCTATCTATCTATCTTCTTGTAATGTCGAACCCCTCACGGGGATGTAGACATGTTGCGGTAAAAAACGCGCAAAGAAGTTAAAAGTATCAGCATAATTATAAGAAAGTAATGAAAAATAAGTTGTGGTCAGAGTCTAAAAGCAACTTGTCAACTTGGAGATTACGTGCATTCTGCACAACGTAAGAAGTAAAATTCATATCTCTGAAAATATTGAAATTTGAAGAACCAAGACGCAAACTTAAATACGTCAGGGTGCACTATTGGCGTTCTAGGATTCAAACATGTCTTTGATGAAGACCCCTCTAGCACAATGGCAAGATTTGGTGCTCAATTTTTTAGTTAGGTGATCAGACTCTGTTATATTTAAATCTTATTATATAGTGAAATACAACATTACAGTACACTATGTGCTGATACTACATGCACAAACAGACGCATGGGGTCTGGATAGATGGTTTCTGGTTCAAAACTAAAACTATTTTTATAGTGTTCGTAAAACAAAATTAAAAATGTTTTGAACCCGAAAACATTTGTCCAGACCCATGCATACACAGTTTAACATATCAAAACAAATCACAGTTAGTATTGCAAACTTACGTTTAAAACTCCCAACACATTGGAGATTGTCATGTTGGTGAGGGCAAGGAACAGAACGCCGTTGATATTCATCACGCCGTGCTGATCGATATCTACTTGGAGGTATATCAGACCAAGCAACAGACTCAAGATCTGAAATATAGACAAGTCAAAGAATTGTATTGGCTAAATGTTCATCGCCAATTAAGTTTTGTTTGGCAACATTAAAGTAAAATATGAGCTATAGATTATGGTTCACTTACTTGATCACACCTATCATAGGTACCCCCAGACGTAGTTAGAAAGAACGCGTGTTTACAAACAAATTGCATCCCCACACTGAATAATTATGTTGACTATGAATTTGTAATACTCACCACTGTCTGTGCTAACCGTACTCTAATCACCACTGGTTCCCGAATCGTCGTCTTCCATGACCGCTGGAATAAAGCTCCAAATTGCTGGTACCATGTAGCCTCGTACCTAAAAATACATGGCATGGTATAGTATCCAGAACGTTTGTCTAAAAATAAGAGACTATTCATTTATTCGATTTGGAGGATAGTGCAATGATACAGTCAGAAACCCATTCCAGAGTATCCACTGATTCTCTTTTTATCCGTTTTCTCAACTTATAATTGTTAAATTATTAAACCCAAACATATGTCATACAATATATCCAATGCATACGCTACTGTAAACATTTAACATTTGATATACTGTTCTGTTATCAATTATTTATCATAGTGCAGCATGTGGCTAGAGAACAACAATAAAAACAAAGGATTCCAACTAAGATGACCAATATACATTTCGGGATAAATTGGACATTATCTGCCAAGGGAGGTAATAGAAAAATCAGCAATGGCGCTCATTGAATTTGGTCTCGTAATGTTTTATTTGGGAATACAAGTTGAATGCATTAGTCTGATGGTGGATGTAGATCTATGCTGGAATGTTGCATGGATCTGAGACCAACCTCGGAACACACATATATGGGTTGTGAGTTGGAACCCCACGTTGTGTGGTTATGGTGGTGGTGTTCTTTTGCAATAAAATCCACATTGCCTGTTATGTCTCCCTCATGGCGATGATTTCGAGGTCGATTTAACTGATGTTTTAAGAACTTGTTTCGCAATCGAGCTTTAAGTAACACTCGTTTTATCTTGCTTTTGAGACAAAACACGCCTCAATTATGGCAATTAAAAGTGTGTCCACATCACATACATACAGACTTATTGTTCTTGGTGACAATTCCGTGTGTGTTTTACGTTTATTTATCGTCGCTACCGGTTGCCCATATGAGCGACGCCTCCTGAAGAGATTAGTAATTTTAGATTTTGAAGGATAGTGCAATAATACAGACAGAGACCCATTACAGAGTCTCCTCTGGTTCTTTTACGTGCACGGTGTAAAGCACCGACACGAGACCTCGGTTTAACGTCCCATCTGAAAGACTGTTAATTTTATTAGGGTCAGACGGGGGATCGAACCTGCGATCCCTGGATTACCAGTCCAGCGTTTTACCACTGGGCTACAGATCCGTAGTTAGTGCTATTACTTAAATAGTAGTTACCTGGATGAGCTGCTAAATGCTTCCTCGAACTGAAAAAGTGAATACAACATTTCATGAAGTCCTGAATACTAAATACTAATTAATAGTCTTATTAAATCACATGCAATTATAGCTTAATATGTCATTTTATAATAGTGTAAAATGAACATGCTAGATCTGGTTTAAAAGGTGGAAAGTGTATCTTGTTAATTATACAGAATATTAGCCATATAACCGAAATATTGTGAGTTCGAGCCGGACCACAACCACGGTGGTGATACCCTTAGTCAAGCCCCTTACATCCACATTGTCTCCACTCTCGGCTATGGCGCTGAATGAGGAAGGAGGTCCCGAGAGCAGTTAATCTAATGTTGTAAAAGATGTTTTGCAATGGAGCTAAAGTAAATACCGTATTTGAATTTTCAATTTACTTGTCTTCATTGGTCATTGCAGTCAGCTGTAGTTGTGTTTATAAACTCAACGTTGTAGTCTACGCGATAGCGTAACATGTACCACGTGCACGTGTAATGCACGTGTAATATTAGACAGAACACGTAACATGTCAGCTTGCATGACCATACTATGTGCAGTATCGGATCACTAACGAGGTATTCGTCACGTCAAAAGGAATTACTATTAATTGGTATGTATTTTGTTTTAGTCAAACTTACAATAATTCCACTTCGCTTTGGGGTTTTAGCAACCATCATGTTTTCATCCATTATGGCTTTAGCATTCGCCGTTTTTGAAAATGTGTCACATACATTCTGCAAAGTAATACATAATATAATTTATTATTTGAGAACGAGACACTCCACTCAAGTTGTTCTGCCAATGCCCGTATAACCAGAAGAGTTATGTTGGATTCAGGTTTAGTTGGTGGTTCGACACAGCTACACAAGTGAGCTAACCTGTGAACATGACATCGGACCGGTAGTGCATGCGCAGCGTAACTTCCGGTTCTACTATGACATAACGTGTAACCATTTTCATTCTGTACACAATTTATATGTACTGTATATTATGAATGAATAAATATGTTTAAACCAGCCGTGGAACTGCTACAAACAGAACACGGAGTAAGAATATATTGTAATAGTGATGTCATGTTAGTATAGCATAGGTTTATTTGTGCATCGTGTCATAGTACATACATTACGTACATACAATTTTGTATGACAAAACAATTACAAATATCACAATAGCATCAATGATTGCAATGTTCTTATTACAGAAAGCTTGATTGCACCAACACTTATTTTCATATATCGCAGACTTTGAACTAATACTGTTTATAAATACACATCCTGGTGGCATGATGAAACTGTTTATAACTACACGTCCTGGTGGTATGATGAAACTGTTTATAACTACACGTCCTGGTGGTATGATGAAACAACTTACTAGTATGATGTTACAACTTATCTTTAAAGCATCAACTAATAATGACATATGCACAGGATATCTCGTAAAGCATTAACGTTAGATGAAAAGGCTATGGTATAACATCTAGATAATGGACTTGTAACACATTTTCCCGCAATAAGGTTAACAATAATTTGCAGCAGAATATTAGCCATCATAAATGTGTCATTTTATGTGAAGTTAACTAACTATAATTTACTCGCTAATTTCAATGTGCTTTGGCAGACGATGTTCACTGGTTATCTGGTGATCTACGCCAGTAATGTTTCAAACACGTAGATACACTTGTACTACACGTAGATGCACTTGTATTACACGTAGATACACTTGTACTACACGTAGATGCACTTGTACTACACGTAGATACACTTGTACTACACGTATATGCACTTGTACTACACGTAGATGTACTTGTACTACACGTAGATGCACTTGTACTACACGTAGATACACTTGTACTACACGTAGATGCACTTGTACTACTAGTTCAAAATCTTTCTTATTGCATTCGCTCCCATACTTCATCTTTCCGTTATACGGCACAACTTCCCCCTGCATTCAGTCATACAGTAACACTATTCATTAATTCATTCTACAGAACAATTCTTCCCTTGCATTCGATCATACAATATTCACTCCATAGTACAATTCCTCCCCTGCATTCGATCGTACACTATTCATTATACAGTACAATTCCTCCCCTGCATTCGATCATACAATATTCACTCCATAGTACAATTCCTCCCCTGCATTCGATCGTACACTATTCATTATACAGTACAATTCCTCCCCTGCATTCGATCATACATTATTCATTCGACAGTACAATTCCTCCCCTGCATTCGATCATACAATATTCACTCCATAGTACAATTCCTCCCCTGCATTCGATCGTACACTATTCATTATACAGTACAATTCCTCCCCTGCATTCGATCATACACTATTCATTCTATAGTACAATTCTTCCCTTGCATTCGATCATACAATATTCATTCCATAGTACAATTCTTCCCCTGCATTCGATCATACAATATTCATTCCATAGTACAATTCCTCCCTTGCATTCGATCATACAATATTCATTCTACAGTACAATTCCTCCCCTGCATTCCGTTATATACTATTCGTTCTATTCATTTCCAGTCACGTTACTGTATATATTAATAAAGTATATATGTACTATATATTAACATAGTATATTAATATAGTATATATATTATATATATAATGAACATTCTACCTCGCTGGCATTCCGCCATATACTATCTATCATTCCATACAGTTTCGGTCACGATACTCAATACTACGTACATGTATATATAATGTGTACAGTCAAACCTGTCTTAAGCAGCCAGTCAAGGGAATCTCAGAAAGCGGCTGCTTAACGCAGGTGACTGCTTAATAGAGATCAAATGTATAATAAAACAACATATTGGGAATCTGGAAATTGGCTGCTTAATACATGTTGCCTGTTTAATACAGGTGACCACTAACACATGTTTGACTGTATATAATTACTCTACCTCTATTTTCCTCCTGCACTCCGCTTCCGAGCCTGGGACAACTGCCAACGTCATGATGAAGAAATCGGCCGGATTGTAGTTGGTAGGACATTGGTAACCAACACTTTAGAAATAAATAATTGCCATATTTAACCCTTTCAACACCACATACCTCTAAATAGGCTTGCAAAAAAGTGTACATCCAGATGAGCCGGCTCGTGACGAGCCGTCTCATCAGGATCTGCACTTCTTGCAAGTAATACTACTATTTTTAGGGGAAAATTTACCCATTTTGATAAATGAACTGATCCAAATGTAATTTTCTTATTAATTTATTGGTCTAAAAATATCATGGACCAGTCCATTTCAGTTACTTGGTGTTGAATGGGTTAAATAGTTATGTATAGTGTTTTCAGTACAATGTATTATACTCACATTTTCAAATTGACGGTACTAAAATTGGCAATCAGTATGTCGAAGTATTCCTTAGCACTATCTCATTGCAAATGTGAGCATACTACAGATACACGTGTACATGAGTAGTCATGACGTCATAACTCCGTAAAAGTTAAGCTTTGACTTCCTGTTCGCGACAAATGAATGAAAACATGTCTGCAAATGTCACAAAAATAAACTTGTTTAAATATATATGTATATATGTAGCTACTAGCTACACAAGCAACTTTTGACATAAATGCTAGCCTTTGTATTTGTATTGTGCAAAGAGTGATATTGACCTCGTGACTTCTTCGGTCAGTAGTTGTATTGTGCAAAAAGTGATATTGACCTCTGATGTCTACGATCAGTATTTATATTGTGCAAAGAGTGATATTGACCTCGTGACTTCTTCGGTCAGTATTTGTATTGTGCAAAGAGTGATATTGACCTCGTGAAGTCTTCGGTCAGTATTTGTATTGTGCAAAGAGTGAAATTGACCTCTGATGTCTACGATCAGTATTTGTATTGTGTAAAGAGTGATATTGACCTCTGATGTCTTCGGTCAGTAGCACTATTCACTCGGGTTTATGCAACAGCAAATTGACCTTAGCTACAGTCAACAACTGTATAAGTAAGTAAGTAATTACGTAATTATTTTATTCCAGTCACTAGTGTGTACATAATTAAACAGATATTGCATGCATGTACTTAACATGAAATGCAAACATCCTGGCGTGCCGTGCTATTAACCACTATGGCGAAATCATGAAATGACTGTGTAATAATTCTGTAATAAATACGTGTATTAACTAACATACAACATATTGTAATTTATAAGTTTTATAAAAGTTTAACACAGGAATCAATCAATGTGTGAATGAATTCCATTCTTTTGCGAACGTACCTGTTGTAAAAGTCGAGTGCTCCATGTGGGTCTCCAAGGTAGGCAACTCTCCCCTCCGCCATTATAAGCACACTGTAAGGTAATTAGACAGTTATAGTTATTGTTATATTTCGGGTTTTACGCCTGCATCAGCACCATTTTGGGCTATATCGCCGGCAGGCAGTTTATCTAACAACAGCTTTCCTGGGCAGGCTCCAGCGGTTAACCAGTACTTGGGTGCACCAACCTCCGTAAGAAACTGCCAACTTTTTCATATAATAATTAGACAGTGTTAAAACAAAGAAGAATATATACACATATACAGCATGGTCTTCCTAATACTGGTTGTGCATATTTACGTGTAGTAATGATATGGACAGAACTCAGGATTCGAACCCCGCCGGCATAGTATTCAACATCACCAGCTGTACTCCACACATGTAGTGTCACATAGCGTGTGAAACGGGTCTAGTTATATCGTAGATAACGATGGCCTTAATAACCAGTTAGTACTTGTGTGTTTTACGTTTATTTATCGTCACTACCGGTTGCCCATATGAGCGACGCCTCCTGAAGAGATTAGTTATTTTAGATTTGTGGAGGATAGTGCATGGTACAGACAGAGACCAATTCCAGAATCTCCTCTGGTTCTTTTACGTGCACGGTGTAAAGCATCGACACGAGACCTCGGGTTTAACGTCCCATCTGAAAGACTGTTCATTTTATTATGGTCAGACGGGGGATCGAACGAGCGATCCCTGGATTACCAGTCCAGTGTGTTACCACTGGACTACAGATCCGTACTTAGTACTTAGCTGTGTTTAAATATAGTTACATTATACAACATACATATGTATACATTCAATAAAAAGCCAACATATATCGACAACGGACGTGTCACTACCAATTCGAGGTGTCTCCCAGCCTTGCTAGCCATCATTAACCCTTTCAACACCACAGGCCTCTAAATTGGCTTACACAAAAGTGTAGATCCAGATGAGCCGGCTCGTGACGAGCCGTCTCATCAGGATCTGCAATTTTTTCAAGTAAAATAACTATTTTTAGAATTTTGTTTCCCCATTTTGATAAATGAACTGATCCAAATGTAATTTTGTTATTAATTTATTGGTCTAAAAATAGCATGCACCAGTCCATGTCAGTTACTTGGGGTTGAATGGGTTAATACACTAGACGAGTTACTGGCATCGTGTATCTATAATTCCACCTATATACTGTGGTACGCGACAGAATCAGTAAACCATAACTATCATTTCTATACACTAGTAAGCCAGTTTTACTGTAACCGTTACAGCCACATTGACTGATTGTGCATAGCGAAAACATTGATAGATAAATCATTTCTATACACTAGTAAGCCAGTTTTACTGTAACCATTCCAGCCACATTGACTGATTGTGTACAGCGAAAACATTGATAGATAAATCATTTCTATACACTAGTAAGCCAGTTTTACTGTAACCGTTACAGCCACATTGACTGATTGTGCATAGCGAAAACATTGATAGATAAATCATTTCTATACACTAGTAAGCCAGTTTTACTGTAACCGTTACAGCCACATTGACTGATTGTGTATAGCGAAAACATTGATAGATAAATCATTTCTATACACTAGTAAGCCAGTTTTACTGTAACCGTTACAGCCACATTGACTGATTGTGTACAGCGAAAACATTGATAGATAAATCATTTCTATACACTAGTAAGCCAGTTTTACTGTAACCGTTCCAGCCACATTGACTGATTGTGTACAGCGAAAACATTGATAGATAAACCTCACCACAGACTTGTCAACATGTATGAACACAATGAATGAGTACATGAAATCTCCGTGACTGGGGGGGGGGGGATAAATTCGCTGTCTTAAAAGCACTTGAGCTGTAGGATAGAATCCCACCAGTGCAACTGTAAATCCAAAAAGCAACACAAAACGCATCCTAGGTTCCAGACTGTTGATTTTTCACTGTTTTACTTTTAGCAAAATGACATTGATATTATCAGAAGCTCAATACGGATCAAGTAATGGTATCAGTGTTCAACATATATGTATATGACTGACAAGGCAAACTATATCAACGCCTGTTCCCAGGCTACACATAACTTATCAATTAGAAATGAAACATGTCTTACTGATGAAACAAGGAAAACACTTCAGAAGAAGGTTGATGTATGGTACATAACACTGTCTTCCCTTTGTCCGCCATTTTCTTCAATGTCTGTACAATACTTTCTGCCATGAACGAGTCCAAACCGGAGGTGGGTTCGTCACAGAATAACAGTGGAGGATTGGTTAGAATCTAGTGTGGGAAAATACAATTGCATAAACTACTTGCTGGGTTACTAGAATATTCGGGATCAACTAAGGCGCGTAGTTACCATTACGCCACAATGCCCACCGGGCTTGCCCATTATATTCAGAAAGTGTTTCTTTGTTGCTGGATATACAGTAGTAGTAATAGTAGTAGTAGTTATGTGTTTGTTAGTGTATAAACGCCCCTTAAAAAGGTGCCAGGGTGCACCATTTGATGTCTAGGTTTAACAAAATTAGTGGGGAGGATGCCCCAAGACCCACTACCTGGTTCGCACCTTTGCTGCTCAAATATTTACGACATACATAGTTACTTACCTTTGCGCCGCAGACTGGCGCAGCCGGAACTCAAGATTACAAAGCCTGTTAGGTTCTGCCTTTTGGAATACCTCGCATGCTACCATTTGGAATACCTCGCATGCTACCATTTGGAATATCTCGCATGCTACCATTTGGAATACCTCGCATGCTATCATTTGGAATACCTCGCATGCTACCATTTGGAATACCTCGCATGCTACCATTTGGAATATCTCGCATGCTACCATTTGGAATACCTCGCATGCTATCATTTGGAATACTCGCATGCTACCATTTGGAATACCTCGCATGCTATCATTTGGAATACCTCGCATGCTACCATTTGGAATACCTCGCATGCTACCATTTGGAATACCTCGCATGCTACCATTTGGAATACCTCGCATGCTACCATTTGGAATATCTCGCATGCTACCATTTGGAATACCTCGCATGCTACCATTTGGAATACCTCGCATGCTACCATTTGGAATACCTCGCATGCTACCATTTGGAATACCTCGCATGCTACCATTTGGAATACCTCGCATGCTATCATTAATGCATTTCAAATCCATATTACTAGATTAATACGTTTAGTTATTATACAATACCTCTGAAGCAAAAGACAGTCGTCTCATTTCACCGCCAGAGATACCCTTGATTCTACCAGGGTTTCCTATCAAGGTGTCCTGGCACTTCTGTAACCCCAGTTCTTGTATCACCTCATCTACACGTTCCAATCGTCTCTTCCGTTTTACCTCTCTCTCCATGCGAAGCAGAGCCTGCAACATAATATGCTATTATAGTGTGTTTTACGTTTATTTATCGTCGCTACCAGTTGCCCATTTGAGCGACGCCTCCTGAAGAGGTTAGTCATTTTAGATTTTTGGAGGATAGTGCAATGATACAGACATAGATCTCCTCTGGTTCATTTACGTGCACGGAGTAAAACACCGACACGAGACCTCAGTTTAACGTCCCATCTGAATTGTATTATGGTCAGACATGGGATCGAACCTGCGACAAGTTCTTACATTAACTTATATTAATCACTCTCGATACCTCATTCCTGGTGGAATCCATCGCCATGAAATAGAGAGAAGAGGCAATGTGTAATTTAAATGCCTTGCCTAAGGGCACAATCGTAACGGCTCCAGCGGGACTCGAACTCCGGGCCTTTTGCACATGAAGCGAACGCGCTTCCACTGCGCTATAACAACTTCCAAAAGTTTCATTTACATTTTCGTGTATCTAATTTTGATTTATTCCTGAAATATGGATAACAGAGCATGAGTTCGGTTATTTAATTTTCAAATTCATATCAAAGTAATAAAGAAGTTATTACGTGTCTAGTTTTACATCAGCCTATAGGTATCGATCCGACATATCTTGATATCGGAAGATATAAATAAATATCAAGTTATATCGGGTCGATACCTTTGGCCTCAGGCTGATATTAAGTTACCTCGGATCGATATCTAGGCTGATATGAAACTAGCCACGTAATACCCTCTTAAGTAATCGCAATTCCATAGTATCGCGGCATTTTATTAATGGTCTTGCATCTTGCCTTGAATCCATTCATGAAATAAGTTCAAATTTACCCTGAACGTAAGATGTTCTTTTACTGTCATTGTGGCTATAAATAGATCGTCTTGCTGGACGTATGCCGAGATGTTCCGAATGCCGGTGCCTACGTCAACACCATTGACTTTGATATTTCCCGATGCCGTCAGAACGTCACTATTTATTTTTGAGGTAAGTGTATTTAGTAGTGTTGTCTTGCCGGAACCGCTGAAGTGAATAAACAATATGTTGTCATAGTTGGTAGCACGTTTTTTATATATATAAAGCTGCATATGTAATCTGAACAAGAAGAACATCGATTGCATTACCAAGACGTTTTGGCTCTGGACAAATGATTCCCAGCGTGAGGTGTATGTATGTATGTATGTTCCATTAATGTCAAACCCCTTGCGGGGACGTAGACATGTTTTCCTGGGAAGGCTTAGCCGACCTAAGTGGTTAACCAGTACTACGCTCGCCCATATGGTTCGCCGGAGGCGAGGGTAAATAAGCTCAATCATCATCAATGACACTACATACGTGGCCTGACCGAGTATCGAACCTAGGTGAGCGAGTGTGGTCCCATACTATGTCTTGTAAATGTTTGAGTGGCATTATGATACAGCAATACTTGTGAGTAAGTCACATACAGGTCATTTAGATAGTTTTGGAGGATAGTGCAATGATATAAACAGACACCCATGCCACAGTATCCTCTGGTTCTTTTACGTGCACGGTGTACAGCACCGACACGCGACCTCGGTTTAAATCCCATCTGAAAGACTGTTAATTGTATTAGGGTCCTGCGAACCTGCGATCCCTGGATTACCAGTCTAGCGTGTTACCACTTAACTACATAGCCGTCTGTAACTAACTACGCTGTTGTAACTATTCCTGTGTTATGTACTATTCTTTTATAAAATATTGTTTATACTAAACACGAATAGAATAAAATGGTATTGTCATACTATCAAACTGTGTGACAGCTAAGCATTCATACATTAAGTAGGGGAAATACATAATGACAATGATTGAGGCAGAGCAATAACCGTTGTTCTAATCTACATACTTTGTTTGAGAATCCTATACAATGATATACAGTCTACATCCGTTATGTCGAATTCCGTCGGACCGAACAAAATACTTCGAAATAACCGAAGTTTAACTTAACGAAATTCTATATAAACGTAGCCAGTTATATGTAACATGATAGTGTCTGAAACGGGACTTTGATCCGACTTCGAGATAACCGGATAATTCGACATAACAGACTTTGACATAACGGATGTAGACTGTACTGTAAACTGTAACACTCTGTCCACACGCCAAGTGTAAAATATACGTACCTTGCTCCCATGATTGCCAGAAGCGTCCCGGGTTTTACGTGCCCATAAACTGGAAAATGATAAACATACATTTGTACTAATATTATGTTGCAAATAAAACTATGTAGGAGAGCGCTGATTTGTGCACATCATTCATTCACTCGCCCATGTGGTTCGCCGGTGGCGAGGGAAAATAAGCTCCAACGACATCAGTATATTTTCAAAGTTCAGTTGAAAGAGCTATTTTACAACAATGAATTGATAGTACTGTGCTTTCAAAGTAAAATAATAACGGTTGTAAACAAACATTCGATACACTATTGCATTATAGGTAAGTCAGGTATAACCTATTAAGCAATAAATCACAGTACCTGTAAGCTATCGTATATTGCCTTACCTATACAGTAGTGTAATATTCCAACGGTATTATTACTTTACTTTGAAAGCGCAGTAGTTATGGGTTTTTTGCATGCTTGTAGATCTTATGTAACAGCAATATAAAGTGGCATCCGATTGGTTATGGTCGTAAACTTTACATCCCATGGCCTTCCCCGCTGTAGGTTCGAATCCCACTAGGAGTGTCCAATTATTTCGTGCAGCAGGTCGGTGGTTCTACTCTGGCGTACCTGTAATACTGCTAAGAGGGTTTTCCTCCACCAATAACAACATAGCCGCCACGTGACATAAGATGTTGGCGCGACTATAAACCAAAAAAAAAACAATCAAACAGCAATATTAATATTTGACCGTTTGCTGATAATTTACGCAAAGACGTGAAATAAATGCTTGTTCTAAATGCTTAGGTAGAACTAAAGTTTAAACTTTATTTATTTTACAACGATTACGAAGCAAGTTTTAACAACTTATATTAATCACTCTCGTTGGCGTGGATGAAAGCGTATATGTGGCCATTCGTGTGGGAGGAAACCGGAGTACCCGGAGAAAACCCACCTGTCCGATCTGGCGACCACCGTACCATCTCACATACTGTCCGAGGATCGAACCCGGGTTGCATTGGTGAGAAGCGAGCGCGCTAACCACTGTGCTAATCGGACAGCCAAACATTCGAGGTAGAACTCGAATCCATATGATTGTAGTGACGCTCAATATAACACCACTTACCGTCTCTTAGCACATGTTTCGGAACTACGGCGGGGTCAGGTCCCCTGCAGCAGGTTCTGTTTGGGGGATTGACGTACACGTTGACATTTTCCCAGGATAAGGTCACCGTTTCCATGGAATCCACCAAATTATGGTGATTCTCATTCCTGAAACAATATGTTTCTAATGAAAACGCTGTTGTGTCATTAAGATTCTGGGCAAGATAATGTATATATACGCATGGTATGAGCTCGAATCCACCATGCTATGGCGGGCCCCATTCCTAAAGCAAGCAATGTCATAGAGATTACTGGAAATGTAATGTACGCATTGTAGTTTCGAATCCACCATGCTATGACGGGGCCCATTCCTAAAGCAAGCAATGTCATAGAGATTACTGGAAATGTAATGTACGCATTGTAGAGTTTCGAATCCACCATGCTATGGCGGGCCCCATTCCTAAAGCAAGCAATGTCATAGAGATTTCTGGAAATGTAATGTACGCATTGTAGAGTTTCGAATCCACCATGCTATGGCGGGCCCCATTCCTAAAGCAAGCAATGTCATAGAGATTCCTGGAAATGTAATGTACGCATTGTAGAGTTCGAATCCCCATTTTGGCGGGTCCCATTCCTAAAGCAAGCAATGTCATAGAGATTCCTGGAAATGTAATGTACGCATTGTAGAGTTTCGAATCCACCATGCTATGGCGGGCCCCATTCCTAAAGCAAGCAATGTCATAGAGATTACTGGAAATGTAATGTACGCATTGTAGAGTTTCGAATCCACCATGCTATGGCGGGCCCCATTCCTAAAGCAAGCAATGTCATAGAGATTTCTGGAAATGTAATGTACGCATTGTAGAGTTTCGAATCCACCATGCTATGGCGGGCCCCATTCCTAAAGCAAGTAATGTCATAGAGATTCCTGGAAATGTAATGTACGCATTGTAGAGTTTCGAATCCACCATGCTATGGCGGGTCCCATTCCTAAAGCAAGCAATGTCATAGAGATTCCTGGAAATGTAATGTACGCATTGTAGAGTTTCGAATCCACCATGTTATGGCGGGTCCCATTCCTAAAGCAAGCAATGTCATAGAGATTCCTGGAAATGTAATGTACGCATTGTAGAGTTTCGAATCCACCATGCTATGGCGGGGCCCATTCCTAAAGCAAGCAATGTCATAGAGATTCCTGGAAATGTAATGTACGCATTGTAGAGTTTCGAATCCACCATGCTATGGCGGGTCCCATTCCTAAAGCAAGCAATGTCATAGAGATTACTGGAAATGTAATGTACGCATTGTAGAGTTTCGAATCCACCATGCTATGGCGGGCCCCATTCCTAAAGCAAGCAATGTCATAGAGATTCCTGGAAATGTAATGTTCGCATTGTAGGGTCTCGAATCAACCTTGCTATGTTGGCTTCGTTCCTGAAACAAGTGAAACTATTAAGAATCCAGGTATGGTAATGAACATATTGTATGCTATCCAACCGTTGATGTTATGCTGCTCTCCATTCCTGAAACAAGTGACGTCATTTAAGATTCCGGGTGCTTTAGTGCGCATGTATGCTCCTTAGAGACATGCCATGCGTCTTATATATGTGTACAGTTATGCTCCTTAGAGACATGCCATGCGTCTTATATATGTGTACAGTTATGCTCCGATGCTTGGGCTAAACACTGCTACTCGTATATGAGAGAGCTGAGAGAGAGGGGGAGAGAGAGGGGGAGAGAGAGGAGAGGGGGAGAGGAGGGAGAGAGGGGAGGAGAGGGGGAGAGAGGGGGAGGAGAGAGAGGGGGAGAGAGAGGGGGGAGAGAGAGAGAGGGAGGGGGGAGAGAGGGGAGGAGGGGAGAAGAGAGGAGAGAGAGGGGGAGAGAGAGGAGAGAGGGGGAGAGAGATGAGGGGGGGAGAGAGGAGGGGAGAGAGATGAGAGGGGGGAGAGAAAGAAAGGGGAGAGAGGGGGAGGAGGAGGAGAGGGGGAGAAGAGAGGGGGAGAGAGAGGGGGAGAGAGAGGGAGAGAGAGGAGAGGGGGGAGAGGAGGAGGGAGAGAGAGGGGAGAGAGAGAGGGAGAGGAGAGAGGGGGACAGAGGGAGAGGGGGGGAGAGAGAGAGAGAGGAGAGGAGGGGAGAGAGGAGGAGAGGGGGGAGAGAGAGGGGGGGAGAGAGAGGGGAGAGAGATGAGAGAGGGGGAGAGAGAGAGGATGAGAGAGAGAGAGAGGGGGAGAGAGGAGGGGGAGGAGAGATGAGGGAGAGAGGGGGAGAGAGAGGAGAGAGAGGGGGAGAGAGAGGGGGAGAGAGGAGAGAGATGAGAGGAGAGGGGGAGAGAGAGAGAGGGAGGAGAGGGGAGAGAGGAGAGAGGGGGGAGAGAGAGAGAGAGAGAGGGGAGAGAGAGGAGAGAGGGGGAGAGAGAGGAGAGAGAGAGATATAGAGGAGAGAGAGGAGGAGAGAGAGAGAGATAGATAGATAGAGAGAGAGAGGAGGAGAGAGAGAGAGAAGATATATGATATAGAGAGAGAGAGAGAGAGAGAGAGAGAGGAGAGAGGAGAGAGAGGAGAGATAGAGAGAAGAGATAGGATATAGAGAGGAGAGATAGAGGAGAGAGATGTGAGATAGAGAGGAGAAATAGAGAGAAGAGAGAGGAGATAGAAAGGAGATATAGAGGAAAGATAGAGATGAGAGAGAGGAGAGAGAGAGGGAGAGAGAGATTATCCCGTGTAAGCTAATGCACGGTTAATTTTATCTGGAACTATTGTAAACATATCATAACTAATTATATATATATATAATGATGTTACCATAGCAATAATTTCTGAGCTTCTATGTCGCAATCGCTGTCTTTAGACACGTTCATAACTTCTGCCGTGACGCTTACGTAATACATGCTCTTGTCTTGTACGTAATTAATCATTTGACGCTGGAAAAAATGTCTTCTGCTGATTTTCAATGTATTTCTTATTTAGATTGAAAACATGTTTTGGTCGCACGGTATTAAGAGAAGGTTCTGCTGTGCCACCAAAACATGGTTTTAACCGTTAGAAATAAGAATAATATGTAATATCAGCAGACGACACATTTCGGTTCCAGCATTTTAAATTGTATAATAATATATATCCGTGACATTATTGAATAGATTATACGACTTTCCAGAAGACACCCTTAAACACGTTTAAATAGTATTCCAAAATAATCATAGATTCTCACTATATTACACAATACTATATATACTGATGTAGTAGTTCCACTAAAATGGCTGAATGCCACATACACACTTATCTAAGTCAGTATAATATATTATAACACCAACTATGTTACACAACACACTATCAGCTGTATCACACTTATTTTAAAATTGTAACGTATAAATATTAATCAAAATTTTAATTGAAAGGTAAAATCAAGTTTATATGGTATACGATGCGAAGTCAGTCATCTGTTATACAGAATAACTCGGAGTGAGTATTACAAACTGACATATACAGTATTTATGTTACGGTGTGGTTTACAACGACAGGCCTAGTTTATAAACGCACACTTGTTTGCCGTTGGCAAAGGAAATCATTAATATCGGTGGCCCATTTGAAGCAATATTCATTTTAAATGTTTTCATTCATTGAAAAATGAATGTTTGCACATTCTAAGCAGGATTAAGTAGAAAGGGCGTACGATTGTCCCCCACCCCCAAAACAAACCCACTCGCCCATGTTATGTTAATCTACAATCCCAAACAACAAATATCAACTCTTTTTTTTCTATTTCTAAGCCCTTAGCTACCAATTTGCAGATACTTATAAGCGTTTCGATGCTTTTCCAATTTGAATTAAACATATTTAAGTTCTGGTCATTTTCGATATTAAGCCAAGTTATTAAAGTTACCATATATATCTCTGGTATCAACATTTAGTACGCAGTGGACCAAGGAGGATTGCTTGATGGCAGCTTAATTAAAGGGCGGTTTAGTGATTCCATGTTCACCACGTTGGACTGTTAATCCGGAGGTCACGGGTTGCATCCCCAGTCCTACTAGCATGTGTACATCAGTCTGTGACTAGCATGTGTGCATCAGTCGGTGTGTACATCAGTATGTGACTAGCATGTGCACATCAGTCGGTGTGTACATCAGTCTATGACTAGCATGGGTGCATCAGTCTGTGACTAGCATGTGTACATCAGTATATGACTAGCATATGTACATCAGTCTATAACTAGCATGTGTACATCAGTCTGTGACTAGCATGTGTACATCAGTATATGACTAGCATATGTACATCAGTCTGTAACTAGCATGTGTACATCAGTCTGTGACTAGCATGTGTACATCAGTCGGTGTGTACATCAGTATGTGACTAGTATGTGTACATCAGTAGGTGACTAGCATGTGCACATCAGTCGGTGTGTACATCAGTATGTGACTAGTATGTGTACATCAGTAGGTGACTAGTATGTGTACATCAGTCTGTGACTAGTATGTGTACATCAGTCTGTGACTAGTATGTGTACATCAGTCTGTGACTAGTATGTGTACATCAGTCTGTGACTAGTATGTGTACATCAGTAGGTGACTAGCATGTGTACATCAGTAGGTGACTAGCATGTGTACATCAATCTGTGACTAGTATGTGTACATCAGTAGGTGACTAGCATGTGTACATCAGTCGGTGACTAGTATGTGTACATCAGTAGGTGACTAGCATGTGTATGTCATAGGATTGTGTTTTGAAATGAAATGATAAAATAAAAAGTGTAATGAATGTATTTTAACTGTGTTGTTTTGTGCAATTTACTATATTTAGATGGAAGGTAAAATAAAGGAATTAAATTAGTAATTACACCTATACATAAATCCCATATAGCATCCCCTCCAACCTATATCATGAATACGTCCCGCCCTGCCTTTTATGCCGCTATATTACTAATCTGTGACCCTTGACAATACAATGCGATGTAGGTAGGAAATGCAATGGTTCGTTGGATTCGCCATCTACACATTGTGTAGTACATACTACAATAAAAGAATATCTATGATATATGTCTTGTTTTGCAGTGTCCTGCTGATCCGAAAGGACCCACCTCAACAAATAAATATTATAGATAATCTTTTATTGTAGTATGTACTACTAAGTATATGATATATATCTATCATACGGAGTTTTGTAATTGAGCAAAGAACTTGTTATAATATTAACTTAGTTTTACTGCATTACAGTACAAGTTGTAGAGCTTTAGTACGAGCAAACGCTTTAGTAATCACTACGGGTAAGTAGTCGCAATATGGTATAATCGGAACAGTAGCGCAGTGGTTAGCATGTCTGTCTAGCAATCTAAAGGTCCCAGGATCGAATCCCACTAGAACTACATGATAATTAGAAACAGTTTTTTTCAACATTTAATCGTAAGTCGATTTTAATATTATATTGACGTCACCTCGCTGTTAAGTTGGCATACAGTAAGTATAGAGATATATAAATGATAGGAAAAGGGGAACTAATCAGGTTAGTAAAATATCGGAAGTATAGATGGAATTGTAGTGTTGTGCTATCAAGGGAAATAACCTGAATTAACACTTATAGAGTACTGTATTAAAAATCATTTTGATTTAAATAGTTATATATATTTCATATGGTTGTATATGTGTGTGTTTATTGAAGGGTATTGTGACAAAGGTCACATAGCAGCGTTAAGACGGCGAGATTTTATGTGATATGACATTGTTGTTTATTGTGGATTTTTTACATATGCTTTGTATATTGTGATAATGAATTACAGTCATTGTGATTTGTGACTAAGTACTGAAAAAGAAACTACAGTGAAAAATTGATATTGTATACCTGTGGACAATAGCTGGTTTATACAAATATGGCAGAATATTTGTCGGAAAGAGAACTTAGAGTAAGGAGAAGGGATATTTTAAGAGAGGGGGCGAGGTTTTAAAAGTCTAGGACTTTACACCGAAATGTGTTGCTCCCTTTCATGTCAACAACAGATCTTCCACCAGATGGTACGGAGGAACTGGAAGACAACACAAGCACCACAAACACGCCAGAAACATACACGATCCCTATGAGACGTGCCCCTGGTACTACAGGATTGACACCACCACGAGATAAGAGGGAACGATAATCCCAATAGACTAGACATCACATGAGGGGACTAGACATCACATGAGTACCACAGGATGTAGTCATGTGCATAGTATGTAATTGTATTTAAACCATGTAATAGCAATGTATATAACTGTTGTATTTTCTGCTCTAGGTAAAACAAGATTTAATTCACGGAAGTGAACACAGATAATTTATATTGCCTGTTGTTTTTATAATCCATTCATAGCAGGTGCAGCTAAATGTAAATGGTGCATTTTTAAAAATGTCCTTTATATACTTACCTTATACCTCAGGTATCTGGGGGTTGTTTTTTTATATTTTATCGCAGGTATTGAAGCAGAGCAGATATAAGCTTTGCCATTGAACACGTTGTTAGCTTCGTCTTCATTACTGTGCAGTACTTGTCCGTATGAGAGGGGTGATTTATTGTTGCTATGCTAGTATACTACTAACTACTATATCCATTAGTCGCATATTTATCACCAATTATGCGTGTTCTTTTTACATTACAGGTAGTGATTCTGCTTATTTTTCAGAAATGACGATGATGTCACCACTGAATGCGACCTTCGGTGCATTAAATATTTGTATTTTCCTTGCAGGTTTTCAATCTTACCTCCTCGTTATAACCGAGTAGCTTTTGTATTTGTGTTCATGTATCATCTCATCATCACATATCATATTGAGTACATCATTTTTGCAGATGGACTTATTGTTTTTTTGTCAGTGTACCAAATGTCGGGACGCCATTTTAAAGAGCAGGGGGAGTATGTCATAGGATTGTGTTTTGAAATGAAATGATAAAATAAAAAGTGTAATGAATGTATTTTAACTGTGTTGTTTTGTGCAATTTACTATATTTAGATGGAAGGTAAAATAAAGGAATTAAATTAGTAATTACACCTATACATAAATCCCATATAGCATCCCCTCCAACCTATATCATGAATACGTCCCGCCCTGCCTTTTATGCCGCTATATTACTAATCTGTGACCCTTGACAATACAATGCGATGTAGGTAGGAAATGCAATGGTTCGTTGGATTCGCCATCTACACATTGTGTAGTACATACTACAATAAAAGAATATCTATGATATATGTCTTGTTTTGCAGTGTCCTGCTGATCCGAAAGGACCCACCTCAACAAATAAATATTTTTGCCACGTAAATCTACCCGAACAGTAAATATACTCTACCGAATGGGCAGGCCGTGACATGTACATCAATCTGTGACTAGTATGTGTACATCAGTAGGTGACTAGTATGGGTACATCAGTCGGTGATTAGTATGTGTACATCAATCTGTGACTAGCATGTGTACATCAGTCTGTGTGTACATCAGTCTGTGACTAGTATGTGTACATCAGTCTGTGACTAGTATGTGTACATCAGTAGGTGACTAGTATGGGTACATCAGTCTGTGACTAGTATGTGTACATCAGTAGGTGACTAGTATGTGTACATCAGTAGGTGACTAGCATGTGTACATCAGTCTGTGACTAGTATGTGTACATCAGTAGGTGACTAGTATGTGTACATCAGTCTGTGACTAGAATGTGTACATCAGTCTGTGACTAGCATGTGTACATCAGTAGGTGACTAGTATGTGTACATCAGTCTGTGACTAGTATGTGTACATCAGTAGGTGACTAGCATGTGTACATCAGTAGGTGACTAGTATGTGTACATCAGTCTGTGACTAGTATGTGTACATCAGTCTGTGACTAGTATGTGTACATCAGTAGGTGACTAGTATGTGTACATCAGTCGGTGACTAGTATGTGTACATCAGTAGGTGACTAGTATGTGTACATCAGTAGGTGACTAGCATGTGTACATCAGTCTGTGACTAGTATGTTGACATCAGTCGGTGACTAGTATGTGTACATCAGTCGGTGACTAGTATGTGTACATCAGTCGGTGACTAGCATGCGTACATCAGTAGGTGACTAGCATGTGTACATCAGTCTGTGACTAGCATGTATACATCAGTCTGTGACTAGCATGTGCACATCAGTCTGTGACTAGTATGTGTACATCAGTCTGTGACTAGCATGCGTACATCAGTAGGTGACTAGCATGTGTACATCAGTAGGTGACTAGTATGTGTACATCAGTCTGTGACTAGTATGTGTACATCAGTCGGTGACTAGTATGTGTACATCAGTATGTGACTAGCATGTGTACATCAGTCTGTGACTAGCATGTATACATCAGTAGGTGACTAGCATGTGTACATCAGTCGGCTACTTGTATGACGACTTGTTATTTATATATAATTACAATATATAAGTTAACATCAATATGAATAGACTGTGACGTATATTTTAGAACACACTCATTTCAGTAAATATGTACAGGGAGACCACTCACGTTCGCTATATGCGTATTGTATCATAGAGTGATCTCCCTGGCGGAATATGCCCGGCTATGTTAATTGATGAACGATATGTCAATTTCAATGTCGTAAATCACGTTCGTTCGAGCAAAGCACAATATAGAACTAAAAAACATACATGTACATTCCTACTGAGAAAATGAAACTACAGTTTAATATCACATTTATGAACACAAAGATTTCACGGCATTTTATATGTCGTAATATCTATTGTAATTTGAGCTTTAAGGCTTGGGCGAAAGCCATTATTTCCCACCTATAACCCTCTACTGAATGTACAACACTATTTGGTGTGTGTTTTTACGTTTATTTATCGTCGCTACCGGTTGCCCAAATGAGCGACGCCTCCTGAAGAGATTAGTCATTTTAGATTTTTGAGGATAGTGCAATGATAAAGACAGAGACCCATGCCAGAGTCTCCTCTGGTTCTTGGACCGACGTGCACGGCGTACAGCACCAACACGAGATCACGGTTTAAAGTTCCACCAGAAAGACTGTTAAATGTTATTAAGGTCAGATGGGGGATCGAACCTGCGATCCATGGATCCATCCGTATGTAATATTTGGCCCACATTATGTCTGCCCTTATAGTGAGTATGCCAAGCATGACAAATATGCGGATGGACAGAAAAGTGTCTGTATCCCAGCACGCTTCTCTCGTTCAGGAAATTGTGTTGAAAACTCCAGCCCCATGTCTTATATTAAGGGTTAGGCCGGAGAAAATTTCGGTCCGACCCATGTCTTATATAAAGAGGTACACCTGGGGAAATTACGGTGAAAATACCAACCCATGTCTTATATAAAGAGGTACACCGGGGGAAATTACGGTGAAAATGCCAACCCATGTCTTATATAAAGAGGTACACCGGGAGAAATTACGGTGAAAATGCCGACCAATGTCTTATATAAAGAGGTACACCGGAGGAAATTACGGTGAAAATGCCGACCAATGTCTTATATAAAGAGGTACACCGGAGGAAATTACGATGAAAATGCCGACCAATGTCTTATATAAAGAGGTACACCGGAGGAAATTACGATGAAAATGCCGACCAATGTCTTATATAAAGAGGTACACCGGAGGGAAATTACGGTGCAAATGCCGACCCATGTCTTATATAAAGAGGTACACCGGAGGAAATTACGGTGAAAATGCCGACCCATGTCTTATATAAAGAGGTACACCGGAGGGAAATTACGGTGCAAATGCCGACCAATGTCTTATATTAAGAGGTACCCCGGAGGAAATTACGTTGATGATGATGTATACGTTTATTTATAGTCGCCATCGCATAAATGAATGTGGGCGACTAAAATAATTTACGTTGATAAAGCCGAATATTAGTTAATGTTAAGAGGTGTGTCGGATGTAAGCTGTTACTTACGCAACTGTAAATATATGATCCTTTTTTTTATCATGATGTTCAGATCCGATATGCGGGAGATGGAAGCCGTGACTTTTCTCTGCCTGGTGGACAGGCACCTCCTGCTGGACACGTGGGACTTGCGCATCGTCCATTACAAACACCGCGTTATCTTGAGGCAATGCAGACATTGCTACTCTTTTACAAGTTTTCAGTACCGTATGACAAGTCTAGCTCGTGTATTTAAATAATTCAATTAGATATTATCTCGATCAAAATTGACTGTTAGTGCACTAGTCCCTAATTTGTTCTAAATTAATAAATCAATTATTTAACCGGACACCAGCCAGTGTCACAGTTGCACCTATATTGCAGTATGTAAAGTCCTCTTGAAATAATACCGAATGTTATCAGTCGCTCACTTAAGAACACAACCAAAAAAAATATTTTTTAGTTGGAACATAAAAATAAAATATCCTTGTCTGTACAAATTTGTTATGTATATAGTCGTTTACAGTCACGCCGGGCGTCTTTTATAGCAAATTGTGGCGCCACCTACCCAAGCCTGCATTGTATCGTATGCTACTTATATTACAAGCTACCCGCAAACAATTTAGTGACGTATAATGATATTTTAACGACAGTCCTATCTTTTAACAAGACCCATATAAACCCATACAGGGGTATCAATTTAAACTCAATTATAAAGGTAGTCCTTCCTTTTAACCAAATATATTAGTTGGTGAATTAAAGAACCTAATCTTATGGTAGGGTGGCGGTTCAAGTACAGAATATTTGGGTTAATTTTTATCTTCAAATGGTGAACATTTATAGTCCCTGTGGTTTCAATTTAGCATAAATTATATTATTTAAGACGACGTCGTTTTTCACAGCTGACATGATTCCATTATGTTTATGTTAATAAAAAGGTAAGCTTCAGATAATATGGACGCTTTAATGATAGGATAAAAGTTATACTGTGTTGGTAAGACATAAAACATTTAAACACAGGCCCCGATGAACTATTGAACTGACAATACAGTAGAACAGAGCAGAATATATTGCAACAGGGTAGATCAGAGCAGAGCAGAATATATTGCAACAGGGTAGATCAGAGCAGAGCAGAATATATTGCAACAGGGCAGATCAGAGCAGAGCAGAATATATTGCAACAGGGTATATCAGAGCAGAGCAGAATATATTGCAACAGGGTAGATCAGAGCAGAGCAGAATATATTGCAACAGGGTAGATCAGAGCAGAGCAGAATATATTGCAACAGGGCAGATCAGAGCAGAGCAGAATATATTGCAACAGGGCAGATCAGAGCAAAGCAAAGCAGAACAGAGCCGAACACAGCACTACAGATAATACTAGTATAGAGCAGAACATATCACAACAGCGAATAGCAGAACATAGAACAGCAGGGAAGAGCAGAACAGAGAATGACAGAGCAGAGGACAACATGGACGATACGAACATATCACAACAGCGAATAGCAGAACATAAAGGAACAGAGAACAGCAGTGAAGAGCAGAACATAGAATAACAGAGAAGACAACATGGACGGTAAGAACATAACACAATAGAGAATAGCAGAACAGAGTAGACCACAGCACAGCAGAGCAGAACAGCCCAGAGAGGTGGACAACATAGTAGAGCACATCAGATCAAATGGAGCAAAACCGAGGAGAGCAGAACACAACAAATAGAGAAGAGCAGCGTAGCGTAGAGCGGTGCATTAAAGATTAGAACAGAGCAGAGCAAGTCACAGCAAACAACGAAGAGCAGGGTAGGGCGGAGCACAGCAAATAGAGAATATCTAGGTAGAGCGGATCACAAAAGCGAACAGAGTAGAGCAGAGCAAAACACAGCAAACAGAGTAGAGCAAACACAGAAGAGCAGAGGAGTAGAGCAGAGCAAAATACAGCAGAGGACAGAGCAGAGCAAACATAGATGAGCAGAGGAGTAGAGTAAACCAAAACACAGCAAACAGAGCAGAGCAAACATAGAAGAGCAGAGGAGTAGAGCAGACCAAAACACAGCAAACAGAGCAGCGCAAACACAGAAGAGCAGAGGAGTAGAGCAGACCAAAACACAGCAAACAGAGCAGAGCAAACATAGAAGAGCAGAGGAGTAGAGCAGACCAAAACACAGCAAACAGAGCAGAGCAAACATAGAAGAGCAGAGGAGTAGAGCAGACCAAAACACAGCAAACAGAGCAGAGCAAACATAGAAGAGCAGAGGAGTAGAGCAGAGCAAAACACAGCAAACATAGCAGCGCAAACACAGAAGAGCAGAGAAGTAGAGCAGAGCAAAACACAGCAGAGGACAGAGCAGAGCAAACATAGAAGAGCAGAGGATTAGAGCAGAGCAACACACAGCAAACAGAGTAGAGCAAATAGAGAAGAGCAGCGGAGTAGAGCATAGCAAACAGAGAAGAGCACATTAGAGCGGAGCACAACATAGAATAACAGAGCAGAGCAGAACACAGTAAACATAAAAGAGTAGATCGGAGCACAGCAGAGGACAGAGCAGAGCAAACTGAGCAAACATGGACGAGCATAGTAGAGCGGAGTCAAACTGAGCAAACATGGACGAGCATAGTAGAGCGGAGTCAAACTGAGCAAACATGGACGAGCATAGTAGAGCGGAGTCAAACTGAGCAAACATGGACGAGCATAGTAGAGCGGAGTCAAACTGAGCAAACATGGACGAGCATAGTAGAGCGGAGTCAAACTGAGCAAACATGGACGAGCATAGTAGAGCGGAGTCAAACTGAGCAAACATGGACGAGCATAGTAGAGCGGAGTCAAACTGAACAAACATGGACGAGCATAGTAGAGCGGAGTCAAACTGAACAAACATGGACGAGCATAGTAGAGCGGAGTCAAACTGAAGAGAACAGAGGAGATCAAACGGAGAAGAGCAGGTTGCTTTCTCATCAATCCTACATGTATGTACATATTAATTACACTTGGCTATGTTTATTCAATATATTGAATAAACGGAGAAGAAACGCAAGACACCTGACTGACTGTGTCACGCTCAGAGTGTAATTTGAGAGTAAATAAAGCAGTACGGTACTGTATCGTACAATCTGTGCACACTAACGACGTCGAGTGTGCGATAAATAGATAACACATCTTGTTCAGAGCAGCAATCGATATTGTGAATGTGTCAGCCTGGGAATGAATGTCGACAAGGTGGAATTTGAAAATATCCATGTGTGTTACATAGCATGCTAGTTACGTATTAACAAATACATGCTAAATTCAAATCATGTGTATCTGCAATCAACCAGTCTCCGTATTCACCATATGCACTCAAATAAAAGGGCAGAAAATACCATGTAAACATATTGATCAGTTTATGTTATGTTATATTTCGGGTTTTACGCCTGCATCAGCACCATTTTTGGGCTATATCGCCGGCGGGCAGTTTACCTAACAACACCTTTCCTGGGCAGGCTCCAGCTGTTAACCAGTAATTGGGTGCACCAACCTCCGTAAGAAACTGCCAACTTTTTCATATAAATGAAACACGGTCTGAGCGGGGCTCGTACCAGTGACCATCAGTGATGATAGGTTACAGTGGTATTCAAGTCAGCGACCTTAACCACTCGACCACAGAGGCAGACATTTGATCAGTTTAGTGTTCACAATGTAA
Source organism: Archivesica marissinica (assembly GCA_014843695.1). Taxonomy (NCBI): domain Eukaryota; kingdom Metazoa; phylum Mollusca; class Bivalvia; order Venerida; family Vesicomyidae; genus Archivesica; species Archivesica marissinica. Next base: position 22,491,614 of record CM026394.1, on the reverse strand, counting down.
GTTTCCGCTGCTAAGATCATGCTGTATGAGACTTTCTCGTGACCGGCTGGTCATATACCGTATCAATACACATATAATAAATAGCATATCAATACACATATACTATTATATAAATATTATTGAGTCGGCAATATGAAAATTATTACCCGTTCCAAGGGGTGATATTTTTTATACTGCCCACTCAGAAATGCTATATTTATTTTATTATACCGAGGTACAGTATTTGAAAAGAAAACTGTAACATCAAACAATCAAGATTCGAGTTGACTTGTCTCGGTAATTCTATTTATAGAATCTCCGAGAGGCTTTCATGCATGCATTTCAATAAGCGTCTACTTATTAAAGGCGCTTTGTTTTTAGCAATATCTCAATGAGCGTTTTACTGATTCAGACTGGAGGCCAAAGGTAGTCAATATTACCAAAACTATTGACCTGTCAATATTAGCTCTACCGAAAATATTTGGCGGTCAATATTATCGTGGAAGCGAATAGTAAATAATATTGACTATTGACCTATGGGGAAGTTGCATTGGGTAGTCACGTGAGGTATAATAAACCATATTAATAAACATATATAACAAAGTGAAACAAGAAATTTACATTGACTAATATCTTCAGGAGATGTCGCTCATATATGGGCAACCGGTAGCGACGATAAATAAACGTAATAAAAACAAAAGTGAAACGAATACAATTCTATTATATACTAGAGGACATAGAAAACGCACACCTACATTATATACTAGAGGACATAGAAAACGCACACCTACATTATATACTAGAGGACATAGAAAACGCACACCTACATTATATGATTATTATTACATGAAAACGAAATACGAAGGATTCCATTAAAGATATATCACATTTTTATTACAAAACACAAACTGAACAACTAAAAATATTCCAAAATGTTTAAATCTATGTATTTATACATGCATAGTTATTGTTTTTCATGTAAAACACACTTATCCGAAGTGTGCGTTTTCCATGTCCTATAGTATAGATACATACGTTCTCATCTTCACAAATATATGGTATTACTTACGCTATGCTGAACAAATTGTCCATACTTTTATCGCGGTGTTCAGGTCCCATAGTTTTACGTTGGAGATGCCCGCTGTTGGTTTTCTCCACCTCTTCGACTTCAACAATATGAGATGGACTTGGCATTTTTTTATCGTTTATCTGTTTAATGGATTTGTATTCATGCAATAATGTAGCTTGAAAGATAATTAATAATAATTAATTAATTAATTAATTAACCAGACACAGTTGACGGTTAACACATTTTATATACCAGAGTCCCTTTTTTCTATGATCCCTTTATCCAATGTTTAACCGTATAGGGTGATTTGTCCTTGCCCTAGATGTATAAGTGTGCAGTTTACTTTTAATAGTATCTCACGTTTAAACAGTCGGATATGCCAGCTATGTACTATTTAGATCCTTACAATATCCTTATTAATTGGCTTATATATCAATACTGCAGGTAAATGTGCGTCCTATATTTTAGCATGATACGGAATTCCAATAATCTAGGCGAACAGCCAACAAGACAGAAAAAACCAATAATCCGGGAGTGGTAGCGTCCTCTCTTTTAACCAGACTCAAAATAAATGCACCGTCACTGTCATCGCGCAGGCGTCAAATATCGGTTTCGTTCATATTGATTTCATTAATCCGGTTGTTATATGATTCGGGGAATAGTGCACTATACATTATTGCTGCAATCGACTAAACACAAACTATTATTAAAGTCATACATCATTGGAAAGCTCAGGATATCTTCTAAGTTCTATCTATTTATGTAGTCATTTAAAAACTGTTCGTTAAATTGTATTCAGTTAATTACACATTTAAAATACTAATATGAGGGCCCCTAAATATCAGGGGCCCCTGGCTTCAGCCCAGTCAGCCCTCCCCTTAATCCGCCACTGGTCGCGTGACTATATATTATCAAGATGAAATGAAACTGCCTCGTGTTGTTGACTATGCTTGTCTGGTGTCAGTTATTTTAATTATAATTCGATTATTTATATGTTCCGATAATATTAGTGTGATACATGTCTTCATTTTTTAAAGTCTGAGCCAAAAGTCTCTCATCCACTGTCCTCGGCCCGAGGTTATAACACTTTTCTCAGCTCTCAAATGGTTTCATTGGCTGATTCTGAGTTTTAACTGCCATCTGAACCAATCAGAAGCGTGAGACTTGAGTTTGAGATAGGAGAAAAGGTTTATAACCTTGAGGGCCCTCGTATACTATGCCGGGTTTGTTGGAATGGAGTGTAACTCTATATTTAGAATGGTAATGCATACCATTCCTGGCTTATTCTCATCAATAGTAGGGGTTACCCTTGTCTATCATTACTATGGTACAGTCCAAATAGCAGCTTTCTGTTTACAAACCCAAGCTCAGGCCTCAAGGTTATAAACCTTTTCTCCTATCTCAAACTCAAGTCCCACGCTTCTGATTGGTTCAGATGGCAGTTAAAACTCAGAATCAGCCAATGAAACCATTTGAGATCTGAGAAAAGTGTTATAACCTCGGGCCCAGGTGATGATAACATCCCCAGATATAATACAGTCGATCCTAATATGTAACTGACGAATGAAACACAGGCAATTGTGATTTAGAGGTTATTACATGGCTAGTTTCATATCAGCCTAGGTATCGACCCGAGGTAACTTGATATCAGTCAATAGTCGATATATGTATGCCACGTAATACTGTCTTTATTACTTCGATATGAAGTTGAATACTTAATAATCGAAATCAATCTCTTCGTTATTCATTTATCAGGAATTGATCAGGAATTGATCACAATTACTGAATTAAATACACGAAAACGATTGAAATATTTAACTATAATATTAACTACATACATCTGTTATCTGTCAAATGTGAGACATTACGGGAAGTAAACAAACTAAGACCGACTGCGCATGCGTTAATTTCTCAGGAACTAATTATGATACGGATGTTTCTGGTTTGCTACGGTGACGTTACCGTATCAACCAGCAAACGTAATATCAGACTGGAAAACACAGCGTATCAACCTGGGTGGTAGACGGTATTGTGGTAGACAAATAACCTGGGTGGTAGACAGTATTGTGGTAGACAAATAACCTGGGTGGTAGACGGTATTGTGGTAGACAAATAACCTGGGTGGTAGACGGTATTGTGGTAGACAAATAACCTGGGTGGTAGACGGTATTGTGGTAGACAAATAACCTGGGTGGTAGACAGTATTATGGTAGGCAAATAACCTGGGTGGTAGACGGTATTGTGGTAGACAAATAACCTGGGTGGTAGACAGTATTATGGTAGGCAAATAACCTGAGTGGTAGACAGTATTATGGTAGGCAAATAACCTGGGTGGTAGACAGTATTGTGGTAGGCAAATAACCTGGGTGGTAGACAGTATTGTGGTAGGCAAATAACCTGGGTGGTAGACAGTATTGTGGTAGACAAATAACCTGGGTGGTAGACAGTATTGTGGTAGACAAATAACCTGGGTGGTAGACAGTATTGTGGTAGACAAATAACCTGGGTGGTAGACAGTATTGTGGTAGACAAATAACCTGGGTGGTAGACAGTATTGTGGTAGACAAATAACCTGGGTGGTAGACAGTATTGTGGTAGGCAAATAACCTGGGTGGTAGACGGTATTGTGGTATACAAATAACCTGGGTGGTAGACAGTATTGTGGTAGGCAAATAACCTGGGTGGTAGACAGTATTGTGGTAGGCAAATAATCTGGGTGGTAGACAGTATTGTGGTAGGCAAATAACCTGGGTGGTAGACAGTATTGTGGTAGACAAATAACCTGGGTGGTAGACAGTATTATGGTAGGCAAATAACCTGGGCGGTAGACAGTATTATGGTAGGCAAATAACCTGGGTGTTAGACGGTATTGTGGTAGGCAAATAACATGGGTGGTAGATAGTATTGTGGTAGGCAAATAACCTGGGTGGTAGACAGTATTGTGGTAGGCAAATAACCTGGGTGGTAGACAGTATTGTGGTAGGCAAATAACCTGGGTGGTAGACAGTATTATGGTAGGCAAATAACCTGGGTGGTAGACAGTATTATGGTAGGCAAATAACCTGGGTGGTAGACAGTATTGTGGTAGGCAAATAACCTGGGTGGTAGACAGTATTGTGGTAGGCAAATAACCTGGGTGGTAGACAGTATTGTGGTAGGCAAATAACCTGGGTGGTAGACAGTATTGTGGTAGGCAAATAACCTGGGTGGTAGACAGTATTGTGGTAGGCAAATAACGGCAACAAATAGGCTAAGATTTATATCTAAGTAATAAATTATACTATCATAATAAATTATAAATTATATTATCATAATAAATTATATTATCATGATACACTGATAATAGACACATATTCGTGTTGCCCATCAGTAAAGTCAATAAATAAAACCACTTTAACAAGATAATAAATATCTACAATATAAAGTAATACATGATACGTACAAGTGATAGATAGTGTTAGTGCCATTTACGAAGAATATTCAAAGCATAGTCATGATCGTGTGCATGCCATACTATGATATTTCACAGACGGGTCTGTAGTCCAGTGGTCAACACGCTGGACTAGTAATCCAGGGATCGCAGGTACGATCCCCCGTCTGACCCTAATAAAATTAACAGTCTTTCAGATGGGACGTTAAACTGAGGTCTCGTGTCGGTGCTTTACACCGTGCACATAAAAGAACCAGAGGAGACTCTGGAATAGGTCTCTGTCTGTATCATTGCACTATCCTCCAAAAATCTAAAGTGACTAATCTCTTCAGGAGGCGTCGCTCATATGGGCAACAGGTAGCGACGATAAATAAACGTAAAACACACAATTTCATATTAAATTAATTTTCTTTTTCTTTTGATCTATATATATATATATATGTATATATATATATATATCATGATGTATTTTGTTACGTTTTTATAAATATGTTGTAAATATGGTAATCTATCGTAGTAGCTGTCTGCCAGTGTGATCGTACTGTGTTAGTCATCAATTGGTAATGTTTAATAAAAAAATACCTTGAAGTAATCCATGCATTGTACCGAGGCGATATTTTTCGATTTTTATTGCGTTGTTGATCAGAAGTGTAAAGTATATATATTTAATCATAATAATCACAAAACCGTAAAAAACACACATACAATACCACTTAGTCATATATCATACATATTCCATTGCATTGAAATATATATGCTAACAGTACAGTCATAAATACCATGCCATACTTAAAATGACTGAACATCATATTGTTGATGTAATCATTGTGACTTCTATATGATGTTTATATGTATAACAATATGTAGGTGACTTATAGATCCAGTGGGTCGGGTGCTATATTCATGTATTTATGTATGTATTGAAATATGTTAATGCACATGTCACTATAATAAACTATTTACTTACTTACTTACTTACTTACTTACTTACTTACTTACTTACTTACTTACTTACTTACTTACTTACTTACTTACTTACTTACTTACTTACTTACTTACTTACTTACTTACTTACTTACTTACTTACTTACTTACTTACTTACTTACTTACTTACTTACTTACTTACTTACTTACTTACTTACTTACTTACTTACTTACTTACTTACTTACTTACTTACTTACTTACTTACTTACTTACTTACTTACTTACTTACTTACTTACTTACTTACTTACTTACTTACTTACTTACTTACTTACTTACTTACTTACTTACTTACTTACTTACTTACTTACTTACTTACTTACTTACTTACTTACTTACTTACTTACTTACTTACTTACTTACTTACTTACTTACTTACTTACTTACTTACTTACTTACTTACTTACTTACTTACTTACTTACTTACTTACTTACTTACTTACTTACTTACTTACTTACTTACTTACTTACTTACTTACTTACTTACTTACTTACTTACTTACTTACTTACTTACTTACTTACTTACTTACTTACTTACTTACTTACTTACTTACTTACTTACTTACTTACTTACTTACTTACTTACTTACTTACTTACTTACTTACTTACTTACTTACTTACTTACTTACTTACTTACTTACTTACTTACTTACTTACTTACTTACTTACTTACTTACTTACTTACTTACTTACTTACTTACTTACTTACTTACTTACTTACTTACTTACTTACTTACTTACTTACTTACTTACTTACTTACTTACTTACTTACTTACTTACTTACTTACTTACTTACTTACTTACTTACTTACTTACTTACTTACTTACTTACTTACTTACTTACTTACTTACTTACTTACTTACTTACTTACTTACTTACTTACTTACTTACTTACTTACTTACTTACTTACTTACTTACTTACTTACTTACTTACTTACTTACTTACTTACTTACTTACTTACTTACTTACTTACTTACTTACTACTACTTACTTACTTACTTACTTACTTACTTACTTACTTACTTACTTACTTACTTACTTACTTACTTACTTACTTACTTACTTACTTACTTACTTACTTACTTACTTACTTACTTACTTACTTACTTACTTACTTACTTACTTACTTACTTACTTTACAAACATTATTTTTTAAACATTATTTATTTTACAACGAAGCAAGTTTTAACAACTTATATTAATCACTCTTGTTGACGCGGGTGAGCGGAAATGTGGTCATTCGACATTGATGTGGGAGGAAACCGGAGTACCCGGAGAAAACCCACCTGTCCGAGCTGGCGACCACTGTACCATCTCACATACTTCCGAGTCCGAGGATCGAACCCGGGTTGCATTGGTGAGAAGTGAGCGCACTAACCACTGCACTATTCGGACAGCCAAAACAACAAACATTTCAACTCATATTCCTAAAACTCTTAAAGTCACAGTCATACATATTCCATTGCATTGAAATATACAAACAGTACAACTCATCCACGTTAACAGTACAACTCATATTCCTAAAACACTTAAAGTCACAGTCATACATATTCCATTGCATTGAAATATACAAACATTACAACTTATCCACGTTAACAGTACAACTCATATTCCTAAATCTCTTAAAGTCACAGTCATACATATTCCATTGCATTGAAATATACAAACATTACAACTCATCCACGTTAACAGTACAACTCATATTCCTAAACACTTAAAGTCACATGTTATCCATATTGCATTATGAGTTTTGGAATGTTGCTATTAAGCGAGCCTTTTGTCGAGCTTAATTGCAAAATTCCAAAACGAGTTTCATAAAATATAGCATGAACTCACCACTCATGTCAGATCTTATATTTCAGTAGAAATTCATGAACCTAATATATCACATGGTTCATACTCAATCTTAATAATAACAGACGGATCTGTAGTCCAGTGGTTAACACGCTGGACTGGTAATCCAGGGATCGCAGGTTCGATCCCCCGTCTAGGGATCGCAGGTTCGATCCCCCGTCTGACCCTAATACAATTAATAGTCTTTCAGATGGGACGTTACACCGATGTCTCGTGTCGGTGCTTTACACCGTGCACGTAAAAGAACCAGAGGAGACTCTCTCTTTAGGAGGCGTCGCTCATATGGGCAACCGGTAGTGACGATAAATAAACGTAAAACACACACGAATCGATAATAGTTCAAACGTCGAAGGCCCTCGACTATTCGTGCCAATTTTCACAAACACGCCACCTATCGGCGTTTACCTAGCATGGGAAAATAAGTTCGTCTACTTCTCGTCATCAAACGACAGGAATTATATAGACGTTCACTTACATATATATGATGCATTCCTACGTGAGTTTTACTATTGGAACTATTGTGGAAGTCGTAATAGCGCAGTGGTAGCGCGTTCGCTTCAGGTGCGAAAGGCCCGGCGTTCGAGCCTCCGCTGGAGCCGTTACGATTGTGCCCTTAGGCAAGGCATTTAATTTGCACAGTGCCTCTTCTCTCTCCCTCATGGCGATAGTAGCGGGAGCCTCGTAGTAGGGATCGACCCAATTACTGGACCGACTACACTCTGTGATACACTTCTTGGAAGTAGGCTTTGTTATGGCTGTTTCATCTGACGTTATACCTCTCTACAAATCTTATTCCCTACATGGACTCTGTATTGCTTACAGTATCTGAATCATCTGATGTTATACCTCTCTACAAATCTTATTCCCTACATGGACTCTGTATTGCTTACAGTATCTGAATCATCTGATGTTATACCTCTCTACAAATCTTATTCCCTACATGGACTCTGTATTATTTACAGTATCTGAATCATCGACTAAGTTTTTAATTTATTCTAATTTTGTCTATTTTGTTTTTTTATGTTTCATTTCTGTTGAGAATGGTACTTATATCGGGGAGGAAATGACATACAGTATGTCGCTTATATATGTATGTCAGTGTCATTTTGAATACATTCAGTAAACATTTAAGATTTCGATCAAGTACATTTCTACTATAGTTCATCCCTATATGTATTGCAATAATTATAACCTACATGTGTTGCCATAATTATATGCTTATGTCGTAAAATGTATATTTAGTCACTAGAAACTGCATAGTTTATGTGAATAAAAGATGTTCATTCATTTCGTTCGATTACATCAGGAATGAGGTCTCGAGAGCGATTAATATAAGTTGTAAGAACTTGTTTCGCAATCGAGCTAAAATAAATTTGTATAAACTATTGGAACATGGAATTGTAAATAACAATTTTATATTTTACAATATTGTTTCGGTCAATGTTTCGGTGGCCTTAGCACCTTGGAGTAGGTGCTAGGCATTGCCTACGTGGCCTTTAGGTAATCCGTCACTGGTGTTCTTACTGAATACAGACGATGTAATTATAGTGTATATGTTTGTTCAATCATTTTTGTAGTGCATATCAATCGACCTTTTGTTCAATCATTTTGTATTGCATATCAATCGACCTTTTGTTCAATCATTTTGTATTGCATATCAATCGACCTTTTTTTCAATCATGTTTGTATTGCATATCAATCGACCTTTTGTTCAATCATGTTTGTATTGCATATCAATCGACCTTTTGTTCAATCATTTTGTATTGCATATCAATCGACCTTTTGTTCAATCATTTTGTATTGCATATCAATCGACCTTTTGTTCAATCATGTTTGTATTGCATATCAATCGACCTTTTGTTCAATCATTTTGTATTGCATATCAATTGATCATACGTCATACATAAACAGTTGTAACACATAGACGGCTACACAATTGGGTTGGACAACACCCGTGTGATAAAACATGGATTAAACAAACACCCGTGGGATAAAAACATACAGTTACATTGGCATTATAAAATATTTATGCACAAGTTCAATAATTTAAACCTAAAACATCTAAAACTAGCATGGTAATATAGTAGTGGAGTAAAACATATTACGGCAGACGAGATCACAAGAAAACATCCCCCATCATCAGTATCGCTAACTATAAATACGTTTTAACTTATGTAGCATTTCAGCATAATTTGTACATTATTTCATTAGTATTTGTGTATATGAGTATCCGATATCTCCAAACTATGCCGGGTATATTACATTTGTAAATGTAGAACCCACTTGTTAACTTGTCGTGTCACGTTTACATTCTCATGTTCTGCCTACGGCCCAGATATAGCTTAGATATAATACATAAATACTACCTTAGCCCAATATTCATTTCTTCATTCTGTGGCATGTTCCCCGTTACGACCGACCGACATAATACAATGTTCAAAAGCGGGATATCGGATAGCTGACCTGGTTTATTGTATACAGATGGAAGTGAGAATAGAGCTCGTGATATATATATATATATATATCTCCTGGCTGTATATGGATGGACGTCTAGTGCAATAGGGTATGTAATGAAGATGAAGACGGAAGAAAGCTGTGGAAAGAAGGAATTAGAAGAAAGAATAAGTTACAAGAAGAAGAAGAAAGAAGGTGAAGAAGGAAGGTGAAGAAGAAGAAAGTATGTGAAGAAGAAGAAGAAGAAAGTATGTGAAGAAGGTGAAGCAGACGAAAGAAAAGAAGAAAGAAAAGAAGACGAAAGAAGGTGAAGAAGACGAAAGAAGGTGAAGACGAAAGAAAAGAAGACGAATGAAAAGAAGACGAAAGAAGGTGAAGAAGACGAAAGAAAAGACGAAGAAAGAAGGTGAAGAAGAAGAAAGAAGGTGAAGAAGACGAAAGAAGGTGAAGAAGACGAAAGAAGGTGAAGAAGACGAAAGAAAAGAAGACGAAAGAAAAGAAGACGAAAGAAAAGAAAACGAAAGAAGGTGAAGAGGACGAAAGAAAAGAAGAAGAAAGAAGGTGAAGAAGACGAAAGAATGTGAAGAAGACGAAAGAAAAGAAGATGAAAGAAGGCGAAGAAGACGAAAGAAAAGAAGACGAAAGAAGGTGAAGAAGACGAAAGAAGGCGAAGAAGTCATTTTAGAGTTGTGGAGTATAGTGCAATGATACAGACAGAGACCCATTCCAGAGTCTCCTCTGGTTCTTTTACGTGCACGATGTAAAGCACCGACACGAGACCTCGGTTAAAAGTCCTAACTGAAGAACAGTTATTTTTATTAGGGTCATATAAAACACTCAATAGGCATTACTTACAGAGATAAGAGGTACGTCTATGTACGAGAGAATCCATGCACTAGTTATAATAACAATCAATGCAGGTCAAGTTTATTGGCATAATCAACAAAATGCTATTTGCATATGGCAATTAACAAATACAATATGAAGTATGGCAAATACGACTAAATATAATTCAACACCACCAATACATAATAGGAAACTATTTACAAAACAATCAAATGTTCAAGGGCATAATTACGAATTTTAAAAGCTTCATTTATAAATCGGAATGAGCTAAGAAGGTAAAGGAACAGATAATGAGAACCAGTAGGCTACACGTGTAACGCTAGTCCACGCAGTACTGTCTACACGTGTAACGCTAGTCCACATAGTACTGTCTACAGGTGTAATGCTAGTCCACGCAGTACTGTCTACACGTGTAACGCTAGTCCACACAGTACTGTCTACACGTGTAACGCTAGTCCACACAGTACTGTCTACACGTGTAACGCTAGTCCACATAGTAATGTCTACACGTGTAACGCTAGTCCACGCAGTACTGTCTACACGTGTAACGCTAGTCCACGCAGTACTGTCTACACGTGTAACGCTAGTCCACACAGTACTGTCTACACGTGTAACGCTAGTCCACACAGTACTGTCTACACGTGTAACGCTAGTCCACACAGTACTGTCTACACGTGTAACGCTAGTCCACACAGTAATGTCTACACGTGTAACGCTAGTCCACGCAGTACTGTCTACACGTGTAACGCTAGTCCACGCAGTACTGTATACACGTGTAACGCTAGTCCACACGGTACTGTCTACACGTGTAACGCTAGTCCACACGGTACTGTCTACACGTGGAAGTCGTGATAGCGCAGTGGATGCGCGTTCGCTTCAGGTGCGAAATGTCCGGAGTTCGAGCCCTGCTGGAGCCGTTACGATTGTGCCCTTAGGCAAGGCATTTAAATTCCACGTTGCCTCTTCTCTCTCCCTCGTGGCGATGGATTCCATCAGGAATGAGGTCTCGAGAGTGATTAATATAAGTTGAAAGAACTAGTTTCGCAATCGAGCTAAAATAAATTTGTATAAACTTTTTTTTACAAGTGTAACGATAGTCCACATAGTACTGTCTACACGTGTAACGATAGTCTATACAGTACCCTCTGCAGTTACTTATATGTATACAGTCATAAATTATTACAGTTAACTTTTACATAGGGCTGAAATATATGATACACCATAATACATAGAGAATATTAGGTTACACCATAATACATAGAGAATATTAGGTCACTGTCCTATTCATATATGATACACTATAATACATAGAGAATATTAGGTTACTGTCCTATTTATAGATAATACACTATAATACATATAGATTAGGTTACTGTCCTATTTATAGATAATACACTATAATACATAGATAATATTAGGTTACACCATAATACATAGAGAATATTAGGTTACTGTCTTATTTATATATAATTTAAATTTATTAGGCGAGTTGAAGAAAATATACACCGCTTGTTATTTTTCTTAAGAAATTTTAATTTGTTATCCGAAAATAAGCTAATAGAATCTATAATAGTCATCGTATATAATTATGCTGAAGAAAAAGTATTATTGAGGAAAGATTTCAAGCATGACGTCATACAAATGTATTAGGCAATGGCTTATTTGATCTTATAAGTTATTTTACATTATTAACATTTTGCTTTTTAGTTCATATAAAATTATTTTAGCCGATGGAATTCGTCGCAACGAGGTAAAGAGAAGAGGCAACGTGGTATTTAAATGCCTTGCCTAAGGGCGCATTCATAACGGCTCCAGTGGGATGCGATCTACGGGCCTTTAGCACCTGAAGCGAACGCGCTACCACTGCGCTATCACGACTTCCACTAACACATTACATGATAATAATAATACACATTATTGTTACATAGCAACATATTTATAACTATCATTATTGTTGCATAGCAACACACACACACATAACTAACATTATTGTTGCATACATAATTGACATTATAGTTACATAGCAACACATACATAACTAATATTATTGTAAAGTGCCAAACACAGTCATATTGGCTATGGAAATGATAAGAAGTCCGAGCTTAAGTGATCAATATTACAATTCCTGGGACCAAGTCATGTTTCTGCAACCCACCAAGTGCATGTGCTGTACATCTCGCTTGAATCTGCACACCCACTGTGACACAAAACTTAATTTAATATGTAATCGCCGCTATTTCCTTCTATTTAGAACATTTACAAATGTATCTATTAAATGACATTCACTCTGGGGTAATTATATCTAAAGGATATGAGCCGAAAACGATCCAATATGTAAAATATTGGACTGTGTGAGGCGCGTAACTCAGACGACAGTACCAATATTTTACATATTGGATCCGTTTGAGGCTTATATCTTACTTAAAACACACATTTATATAACACGATCCTACAAATTAAAATTGTTAATTTTGTACATTTACGCGTAGGATTTAATATACTACTCTGGCCTTTTGACAGCAGTCCAATATTAATAATAATGGACTGCAAGTACAAAGGTATGACGTCACGGCAGTGTTATATTAAACCTAAGCGTAAATGTACGAAATTAACAATTTTAATTAGTAGGATCGTGTTATATAAAGTGTGTGTTTTAAGTATTTAAAGATATAAGCCTCAAACGGATCCAATATGTAACATATTGGTACACCTTCGGCGCTACGCGCCTCACACAGTCCATTAGTTGACATATTGGATAGTTTTCGGCTTATTTCCTATACATAAACCGGATGTTTTGGAAGAACCGAACCATTTTGAACGCTATATAAACTCAACAGAAAAGGATGAATCTAGTGTATACTTAAATATTCCAGTTAGAAAATCTATGGATGGGGTTGTCAACTCGTCCGGTAATAAATTAATTGATATGTGTCTTAGCATAGAGTTAGTTTATACAAATTTATTTTAGCTCGATTGCGAAACAAGTTATTTCAACTTATATAAATACTCTCGAGACCTCATTCCTGATGGAATCCATCGCCACGAGGGAGAGAAGAGGCAACGTGGAATTTAAATGCCTTGCCTAAGGGCACAATCGTAACGGCTCCAGTGGGGCTCGAACTCCGGACCTTTCGCACCTGAAGCGAACGCGCATCCACTGCGCTATCACGACTTCCACATAGAGTTAAAAATTGCTAACGGACGCTTGGGTATAGATGCCGGTAGTGGTGTATTTATCGAGTACAGGTAAAAGCTTGATATATTACTTGTTAATGTCGTACGATTTATTTCCCTTTATTCAGAAGTTTATTGTACGCGACTTGTATTATACCCTTTCACCGCATAAGCCTATTCTAATGACGTAGGTATAAATAATATTCCTTTGCCATGTCGAAATGAACGCATTACTATTGAGAACTTAAAATGGGACAGTGATAGAGTGAATACATATAGAGATGTAATAGAAGGTGACACTTTTGAATATTAATAATATTGTAAATAGTGTTTTGACTGCCGATGTAGAGTTAATTAGAAAACTACAATACAATACGGAATAGAAAACATATCTGATATTGTGTACATCAAAGCATTTACCATATTTGGTGAATAGACAATAACCACTGGTTCAAAGGGTGTAAATAAAAGGAACTATAAAAAACAGGAATGTGAAAATGCAAGGCGTGATAGTTTAGTTTAGTTTATTTTATTAAATTCCAATAGGCTGTCAAGCCCATGAGGACATATATACATATTATATACAGTTAGCGAACAGTGCAAACATAAAGCATACATTTTATACAAATGAGCTCCCACAGCCATTTATATTTATATCTATGTGTAAATACATATAATATTTATCTGATATGTGTCTTATAATTAAAGCAAAATAGTTCTTTATTTCTAACAAGGAGAAGGTCAAAAGACACAACAAAACACAAAACCAAACCTACAAAATTGAAGTTGTTGCAAAGTTGTATAACATGGCCGAGTAGTAAACCCTTCGTAACCATATTCATTGCTAAATGTTAAATATTATAAATTTAACATGTGGTCTTATTTGTAAATCAGAACGCGCAACAAGCAAATACAACCGTACAATTTATAATAAGCATCGTTCAACTCAAAACATGGACATCATTATTGTAAGAAGACGCTATTTTAGAATTGCTAAACATCGGGCTTGTACTAAATCTATTTTAGACCAAAAAATGAAGATGCATTTATTATCTACAGATAATCCACAAACGTTTTAGAGAGAAATAAAATAGAAACCGACGCATTTTATGAACATTTTAAACATTTATATTCTCAACGAGGATAATTTTAACAATGACTTTCTTGAACAGCAGATCGATAGATATGATTATAATTTGAAATATGTTGATCAATTTGATTGTGATTTTACAATGCAAGATGTAATAAATGCTATGTCCTCGTTAAAGCCAGGTAAATGCGCCGGTATTGATATTATATCTGAAATATTTATTGAATGTAAGCTAACGTTAGCGCCTGTATTATGCAAATTATTTAATTATATTTTTAATAAAAGTGAATATCAAGAATCCTGGTGTAAAGGAATTATTGTCTTGGGTGAAAGTTGTCATCAAATGGCATTTTTTAATAAGCACAAAAAGCGTTATCTAACCAAGCTCTAAAAGCTCAGTTTTCACTGAATTCATTAGTTGATGTAGTTAGCTTAGATATTACAGAAAAATTGAAATTATTTGATGCTATGGTGTTACCAATTTTGTCTTATAGTTCGGAATTATGGGGCTTCCATAAAACACCTGATATTGAGAAGAATACACCTAACACAAATTCTATATGTTCGTCAGCCGACAACAAATGCTGCTGTTTTTGGAGAATTCGGTCGATGTCTGTTATTAATATTGCGTAGAATAAGAATAGTTAAATATTGGTTTAAAATTATGAAAGCCCCAAATTCCTTGATATATAAAATGATGTTGTTAACTGGTGCAAACGGAAACCTTGTAAATAGCTGGCAAATTAATGTTAAAATTATGTTGTCAGAACTTGGTTATGCATATTTGTGGAACAAGGAATTGTACAAAGAATATATGACATATCTACAGCAATGGCGCACGAAATTAAGTTTCTTTTCTGAATTGGTAAGTTATAGTATATTTTAAGACTGAATTCACGAAAGAAAAATATTTAATTTGTGTTGATAATATGAAACATCGGATTGCATTATCTAGATTTCGATGTTCAGCCCATAAATTGGCAATAGAAGAAGGAAGATTTCGAAACATTGAAAGAAATTTAAGATTGTGCTCAAAATGTAACATACATCAAGTAGAATCAGAATACCATTTATTATTAGTTTGTTCTTATTATAATGATATAAGAAATACATATTTACCAAGATATTATTGTTCATGAGCAACCATTAATAAGCTTAGAACACTCATGAATTCAACACCAAAAAGCAAACATGTCCATTTAGTTTATTATTATTTAGCAACAAGTGTTGACCTGAAATCATGTAATGTGTTAGTTATTGTCTTATATTTTCATTTTTCGATAATAAATTATTACGGTAAAAAGTAAAATGTGGGAAATGAGTCTGCTTTTGTGAAATTACCATATGTAAATTACATACCTCCCTCTATTGGTACCGTTTTTAACAAAATCACCAATAACTCTGTAAATGGTGATTTACTAAAGTTATCACTAGGATACATTTCCATGGTTGTAACATAACAACTTGCTGGTTGTGACGTTTCACGTCATTATTGCTAATTATAACGTGACACCTCGTTCTTGGTGGTTGCAAAGTGATACCTCCTTGCTGGCTGTAACGTGACACATTCTTCTTGCTGATTGTCGGTTTTAAGTGTCTGTATTTAGTTTCCTCCACATATTTCATTTCCTCGAGACATATACACTTCCAGTTGCGTGGCATCTGTTTCCTTGATTGTATTAAATTACCACAAACATTCACCTGTTTGGTTACACATTATTGCCCAATATGTCGAACGTTAACCAAATTCAAACTCTTGTTTTAGTTTTACACGTAGATCTAAGCGGTGTTGCAGATGTGTTGGAGGGAGACTTCCAGCCTATGCTAAATCTACACAGTTTACGGAAGAGAGACCTCCAGCCGATGCTAAATGTACCAAGTTTACGGAATTGAGACATCCAGCCTATGATAAATGTACCAAGTTTACGGAAGAGAGACTTCCAGCCTATGCTAAATGTTCCAAGTTTACGGAATTGAGACTTTCAGCCTATGCTAAATGTACAAAGTTTACAGAAGATAGACTTCCAGCATATGCTAAATGTACAAAGTTTACAGAAGATAGACTTCCAGCCTATGCTAAATGTACAAAGTTTACGCAAGATAGACCTCCAGCATATGCTAAATGTACCAAGCTTACGGAGAGCACGTCAACATAAGTCACACGAATACATCTCGTCATGAAGGTGGCAACGAACATGCCTACTTAAGTGACATAATTCGCTAAATCTTACATTACACAGGTCGCATAAATATTCCCCATGTTCTGTATGACGTAATATCATGTGTCGGTTGACGTCAGAACATTTCCGATAACGTTCATCACAATATTTACAGTTGAATGTTTCTATTTCCATGTGTGTTTTTAGGTGCACTTTCAGAAGTTCTTGACATGCAAAAGTCAGTTGGCATAATCGACACTGATATGGACATTTGATTACAGCAGTATTTTTCAATTTTTGCTTCGATTTTGTTTTAAGGTCACACTTATCTACTTCGTTATTTTTAAAGTCAAACAGGTGTTTACTTCTATGGTTTATCAACTGATATTTCCAAAGAAACGTTTCTCCGCATAACCTACAATGAAATGGTTTTAATCCACCATGGCTACTCATGTGGTGTTGCTTTAAGTGAGCTTGTGTCACACGTTTCCCACATATATCACACGGACTAAAATGCTCTCCTGTATGAATTAACATATGATGTTTGATTGAACCAGGGTCAATGAATTCCTTCTTGCAGTATTCACAAGTTATTTTTTTGTCAGCCGTGTGAATGCGCAAATGAGCAGATAACAGATCTTTGCGTTGGAAAGTACATCCACATGTATCGCAATTATGCTGTCCGCGAGTGTGTAACTGTCGATGTCGACGAAGGTTAGATGGACAAGTGTAGGATTTCTGACATACATCACATGTGTATGCGCGTTCACCAGTATGTACCACTGCGTGAATTAACAGTTCATTATTGGTGTGGAAGGATTTGAAGCACACGGAGCAATTAAATGCTTTATCACCCTTCTGATGAACTCGATCTCTATGATTCTTCAGTGCTGATCTAGACTTAAACGAACGTTTACAGATATGACAGCGAAATTTGTCTTGGGGTTCTGAATGCACGCAATATGTATGCTTTCGTAAACATCCCTTTGATTTGAATGTATGCCCACACAGACTACATTTAAAAGGCCTCAATGTGGTATGTACTGACGCGTGTCTCTTCAAATGTGATGTACTAGCAAACGTCATGTTACATATTGTGCACGCAAAATCTCGTGTACCCGCGTGCATTCTCATGTGTTGTCTGAAACTCGCATAGTATAAAAAGTCTTTTTGGCATATTTTACACACGCGTGGCCTCTCCTTAGTATGCACCATTTTATGTATCTTCAAAGTGGCCTTCTTCATAAATCTCTTATCACATATGTTGCAATGAAAACGCTTGCCTACAAGGTGCACATACATGTGTACTTTAAGGTTTTCTTCCCTCAAAAATGACACTGTACACTGGTCACATTTATAAGGATGAACTGTAACATGTATCTTTGTGATATGCATATTTAGTGACTTCATGCAGCTGAAATCCTTTCTACAAACACTGCATTGCTCTGCCTTTACCGCCATATTGCAGCTGATTATCTGTGTAAATTAAATCGTTTTAACAGGCTTGTTGAAGTTGTTCCACCCTGCCTAACACCAACTGTCTTGTTGAAGTTGTTCCGCCCTGCTTAACACCAAATGCCTGAAATTACGGAAGTACAAGCATAGTTATTTATATAAGCAAAGTGGTCAAGTATTTGCACATTATTATACTAGCAGAAAGAAGACTAGAAGAATATTTAGAATTCTAACACGACCCAGCTAATAACATAATACTTATAGAGTAAAATCTACCTCGGGTTATTCTACGATATACCTACCTTGAACTATGCTGCGCGCGCACCGTGTTTTTGGCTATTCCATTTATACAATACGTGTAAAGTTTTATGAATGAAAGTCACGTGATGTTTGTAAATACTACCGTAGGAATTCGCGGAATTTGAGCTATTTTTAGAATCAGATAATCTCTTGTCCGTCTTGTTTTTCTGTTAAGTAACGTTTCAGTTACTATTCTGTACAGTTTTATTTGACAAAATAAATAAAATTATTGATCAGTTTTGTTGAACTTTTGTTCATTTATGCACTAGATTCTGGATCTGGATAATTACATCGCAAGGCCGTTTAAGGCGTGTAACGCGATGGGAGAGAGGTGTGTCTTCTTGTTATTGACACTGGAGAGCAGATTGGAAGCTGCTCACTGTAGCTGCGCACACAACATTGTTATTTAGGTTGTTCCAATCAATTATTGTTTGAGGGAAAAAAAGAGTTCCTGAACTGTTCAGTTTTACACAAGATTAACTTAAAACACTTGAAGTTGTTTGTCACATGTTTACTTAGTACATTTGTTGTAGAGTAGTCGCTGAATGTTCTAAGTTTAATGTTTCTTTTTTCTCTTATGGGGGTAAGTATGTCTTGGCAAGATAGAGCTGGCACCTGCCCCGCGACCACTTTGTACATGAAGGTCCGCCTGTTGGATCTCCTGTCCTGGAGGCTCTGCAGTCCATGGTTCAGGAGCATGTTAGTGACACAACCCCCCTCTCTGGATTTGTAGTCGCCGGTGATAAATCTGGCTGCTTGTCGTTGGACCTTCTCAAGTTTGTCTATGTCTTTGGCGTAGTATGGGTCCCAGACACTGGAGCTGTACTCGAGGGTGGAACGTACAAGGGCCAAATAGGCAGTCTTCCTGCATATCAAGGGGCAGTGGCTTAGGTTACGCCGGATGAAACCCAGGGAGGAGTTGACTTTCTTGGTGATCTTGGATATGTGGCTATCCCACTTCAGGTTGGCTTGTATAGTGACTCCTAGGTAGGGAGTTTCGTTGACAACTTGGAGGAAGTGCTTGTCAAGTTCATAGAAATGGGACGACTTGCTGTTGATGCTGAGGATTTAGCATTTCTTGGCGTTGAAGCGCATTCCCCATGTCTTGGCCCAAGTCTCCAGCGCTCTCAAGTCTTCCTGTAGCACAAGATGATCATTGTCTTGATGGGCCTGTATAGCAGGCAGTCGTCTGCAAACAGTCTGACCTGCGACTTGACAGCTTCAGGTAGATCATTTATATGATACAAGAAGAGGAGGGCCCAGGACCGTGCCTTGATATTTTCCATAAAAAATAACGTCATCACCCCTTACGCGGGAGGAAATTTCGAAAGTCAAATGCAGCGGCGTTTGAAGAAAATACTCCTTTGATTCTCGTCTAAAATTATTAGAAGTAAATCGTGTTAGAATCGAAATAATAAGTATCAACCGTGGTATATCGCAGAATAACCCTTGTTTGTCGTTCTTATGCGTAGAAATATAACACTCAGGCCTTCGTCCTTCGTGATATATTTCTACGCATAAGAACTTCAAAACTCGGGTTATTCTGCGATATACCACGGTTGATACTTATTATTTCTTAAATATATTAATTCTCCGAACCCGAAATATGTCAGTCACGCCTGGAGGTTATACGGTATGCAGATACAATATACCCGGAGTAGTTTAGAACTGCACATTAACAACAATATATATATAATACGTAAGCGGTTCGAATCAGCCATTGATTTAGTCCAAATTATCTCTTAATTTCAATAACATACCATTTGTGGTTATTTTGTACTGTCAATTTGTTGTTGGTGTTTAAGGTCTAACCAACAGCTTGGGTTATACGGCGACTATCCAGCTAATATTGGTGGAGGAAGATTCTGGGTGCACTCCGATGCTGTACAAGATAGCAGGGGGTATGGTCGCGGCAGTGGATCCTGACACTGGACACCCTACAAGAGCACCGCGTCTGGTGATGCTGTACAAGATAACAGGGGGTATGGTCGCGGCAGTGGATCCTGACACTGGACACCCTACAAGAGCGCCGCGTCTGGTGATGCTGTACACGATAGCAGCGGTATGGTCCCGGCAGTGGATCCTGACACTGGACACCCTACAAGAGCGGCGCGTCTGGTGATGCTGTACAAGATAGCAGGGGGTATGGTCCCGGTAGTGGATCCTGACACTGGACACCCTACAAGAGCGCCGCGTCTGGTGATGCTGTACAAGATAGCAGGGGGTATGGTCGCGGCAGTGGATCCTGACACTGGACACCCTACAAGAGCGCCGCGTCTGGTGATGCTGTACACGCTAGCAGGGGGTATGGTCCCGGCAGTGGATCCTGAACAGTAGCTAAATTCACGATCATATACACTGTTCCATTTGCCCACACAGATCTTTTCAAGCATTCATTTTTCGTGATAACACTCATAAGATTTGAACCACCTGAATGATTATATAATGTATTCAAATACAGTAGAGGTTTCAGGTCAGCACTCCCACAGCGCGAATAGGACGCTCATTCCAGTAGCATATATTCTAGTAATGGTCCTGTTACGTAATTCAACAGATACAGAGATATATATATAATGATAATATATGGTAATAAATAATCACGATATGCGTACGTTTACGTTGCTTATTCTAAGACTATTTAAGAAATAATAAATATCAACCGTGGTATATCGCAGAATAACCCGAGTTTGAAGTTCTTATGCGTATTTCTATGCATAAGAACGACAAACGAGGGTTATTCTGCGATATACCACGGTTGATACTTATTATTTCGATTCTAACACGACTTACTTCTAATAATTTTAAAGGAGTATTTTCATCAAACGCCACTGCATTTGGCTTTCGAAATGTCCTCCCGCGTAAAGGGGTGATGACGTTATTTGTTATAGAAAATATCAATCTAGTGCATAAATGAACAAAAGTTGTAACTGATCAATAATTTTATTTATTTTGTCAAATAAAACTGTACAGAATAGTAACTGAAACGTTACTTAACAGAAAAACAAGAGATTATCTGATTCTAAAAATAGCTCACTTCCATGAATTCCAACGGTATTTTTTTACAAACATCACGTGACTTTCATTCATAAAACTTTACACGCATTGTATAAATGACGTGGCCAAAACACGGTGCGCGTGCAGCATAGTTCAAGGTAGGTATATTGCAGAATAACCCGAGATTGGTTTTACTCTAGACCGTGACTTATACATGTATGTTATTAGATGGGTCGTGTTAGAATAGTAAATATATCGTGCAGACATATAATGAAATACTTACAACCAGGTTAGTATCGTGGTTATCCTACCGCAATGTCCTGTGTTGCTTTGTTAGCATCCTGGCATTTCGGCAACTAATTAATTATTACAAATGTCAAAAATAATACTAGGGGAGAGAACTACAGTTTACATATATATCTAAATATCGATATATCTTGAAATAAAATATATAGTATTTTGTGCAAATATGTAGTTCTTGTATCTGAAGTATGTAAGAACTGTTAGCAGTTAATAGAATGCTTAATCAATACGTGGGTAGTATTTTCGTTTTGTCAATATTTTTAAAAAATCTGCATTGTCACAAAATTATTATAATACGTATGCATAGATATATGTTTACCTCCCTTGCTTTCAACAACCCATTTGCAGTTGCTTTGTGAGACCAGGTGTAAATCTTTATCACATTGCACGGAAGAACCAGGAATTAAAGTTATTACCAGCTTGATATCTTCCAAACGATTAGCATATCTCATATGGTCTTGCATCTAAGTCTTAAGAAAATAGAAATATGAAAACCTTTGTCACTTTGTGTACAGATACATGGCATCTAGTTAGAAATTAGAGCTACACAAGTGGCATGTACACAGACAATGTGATTCTAATACTGGAACAATCGTTCAATGTGTAGACTGCAGTATGTCAAACATTTACAGATGGAAGGTTGTTATTTTTGTCTGTGGTAAATATGTTCAGAACCAGTTTGTTGCGTATTCCAAGGACCAGTTTATCCAAGGAGGTTTTTTTCTGGCAAAAAACATCTTGTACTATATTGTCCAGTATTATTTTAGAACCGGTTTATCCAGGCACTGTATTTTGGAGAAAAAACAACCGTTCCGTAGCCTACGGAAATACAGTCAAACATAGCCAGGTGAGCAGAGTGATACATGTTGCCATGGCCCTTTTGTTAGACTCTATGCCTTTGCTTCCGTTTACCTGTTGAAATATATGGGGACGATTATTTTGATGGCATATATAAGTGGTGAAGACTCTGACTGACACACGACAGACGGATCTGTAGTCCAGTGGTAACACGCTGGACTGGTAATCCAGGGATCGCAGGTTCGATCCCCCGTCTGACCATAATAAAATTAACAGTCTTTCAGATGGGACGTTAAACCGAGGTCTCGCGTCGGTGCTTTACACCGTGCACGTTAAAGAACCAGAGGAGATTCTGGAATGGGTCTCTGTCTGTATCATGCACTATCCTCCAAAATCTAAAATAACTAATCTCTTCAGGAGGCGTCGCTCATATGGGCAACCGGTAGCGACGATAAATAAACGTAAAAACCAACAACTCTATGCAAATAATCTATTGGAGAAAACAAAGCTACACAATATTTTTAATAACTATATTCCACTAGTGTATATTTAGCATTTTATTGATTTAAACGGTAGATGTTCAACAAATCAAGCATGAACACAAACTATGTTGAATGTGTAAAGCAATGAACACAAACTATGTTGAATGTGTAAAGCAATGAACACAAACTATGTTGAATGTGTAAAGCAATGAACACAAACTATGTTGAATGTGTAAAGCAATGAACACAAACTATGTTGAATGTGTAAAGCAATGAACACAAACTATGTTGAATGTGTAAAGCAATGAACACAAACTATGTTGAATGTGTAAAGCAATGAACACAAACTATGTTGAATGTGTAAAGCAAGCTGTCATTCCGTGACCAATCAGAATTCTTCCAGTTTGTACGTCTGTCTGTTCATAGTTTGGAGCTATTTACAGAATTTATATGCATGTTTTACAAGATACAAGTGTGATTACACTGCAGACCAGTTATCACCTTTACTTGCACAACGTTAGCTTGTGGACATGGTGCACTGGTAGAGTTGTCAGCATTGTAATTGCTGCGCAATGCAGCCGTTACGGCGCAGGTTCGAGTCAGGACTTATGCATGTATAATTGCAACTTGGGCGACTACAGCAATATATAATGAAATACATTCCAGGTTATATATATTGCTAATACTGTTATTATGTTATTCAATACATGTGCGGCTAATACTGTTACTATGTTATTCAATGCATGTGCAGCTAATACTGTTATTATGTAATTCAATGCATGTGCGGCTAATACTGTTATTATGTTATTCAATACATGTGCAGCTAATACTGTTACTATGTTATTCAATACATGTGCGGCTAATACTGTTATTATGTTATTCAATGCATGTGCGGCTAATACTGTTATTATGTTATTCAATACATGTGCGGCTAATACTGTTACTATGTTATTCAATGCATGTGCAGCTAATACTGTTATTATGTAATTCAATGCATGTGCGGCTAATACTGTTATTATGTTATTCAATACATGTGCAGCTAATACTGTTACTATGTTATTCAATACATGTGCGGCTAATACTGTTATTATGTTATTCAATGCATGTGCGGCTAATACTGTTATTATGTTATTCAATACATGTGCGGCTAATACTGTTACTATGTTATTCAATGCATGTGCAGCTAATACTGTTATTATGTAATTCAATGCATGTGCGGCTAATACTGTTACTATGTTATTCAATACATGTGCGGCTAATACTGTTACTATGTTATTCAATACACGTGTGGCTAATACTGTTACTATGTTATTCAATACATGTGCGGCTAATACTGTTACTATGTTATTCAATACACGTGCGGCTAATACTGTTACTATGTTATTCAATACATGTGCGGCTAATACTGTTACTATGTTATTCAATGCATGTGCAGCTAATACTGTTATTATGTTATTCAATATTTTTCAGGTTATTTGGTATCGTGTGTGTCTAACTCGGTTACCACGGCATTGGCCATGGCCCCACCATTGGTGATCCCAATGCTCATGTTTGGTGGATTCTTTCTAAATTCAGAGTATGTAATCCTCAGTTACTTGTCTTCGTTTAATAATATTTTATTGTATACGTATGTAATATGTTCAGGACATGGAATGAGGAGTATCTGTTACTTTGTTGGTTTGTACGTATGTTCCATTAATGTCCACTATTGCGGGGACGTAGACATGTTGTTCCTGGGCAAGCTTAGCCGACCTAAGTGGTTAACCAGTACTAAGCAATGTGTGTGAGGTGCCTTGCTCAATGACACTACATACGTGGTCTGACCGAGTATCGAACCCGGGACCGATCGATTCCAAATCCGACGCTCTACCACTGGACCACGGATGTCACACAATGGTATGGAGTGTGCTTAAGGTCGCACATACAGCATAGATTACATGGCGACTCTCTGGTTATTATTGGTGTACGAAGACCCCTGGGCGCCACTTCGAGCAATATTTCAGACACATACCGGCTCCTGGTTAGAACCACCAATTTCCGCACGCCAACTGGATCACAGGGATTCGGCACGTTTGGGGGTACTAGTATATATATTTACTTAAATATTTCGGCACGTTTGGGGGTACTAGTATATATATTTACTTAAATATTTCGGCACGTTTGGGGGTACTAGTATATATATTTACTTAAATATTTTTAAATATATTTACTTAAATATATATACTAGTACCCCCAAACGTGCCGAATGCCTGTGAACTGGATAGCTTCTTCACTTTAAAGTGGGACTCGATCCGTAGACCTACAGTGGTGTGGGACAAGTGATTTGAAAAATTCCATGATCTAAACCACTCAGTCCTTTATAGACTATTCAGATAGATATATTTAGTTTATACAAATTAATTTTAGCTCGATTGCAAAACAAGTTCTTACAACATATATTAATTACTCCCGAGACCTCATTCCTGATGGAATCCATCGCCATGAGCGAAAGAGAAGAGGCAATGTGGAATTTAAATACACTGCCTAAGTGCACAATCGTAATGCTCAGGCGGGGCTCGAATTCCGCGCCTTTCGCACCTAAAGCAAACGCGCTACCACTGCGCTATCACGACATTCAAGGATATAGATATATTTGGATTACATTCATCAGAATGTGCACTGTATACATGTATAGTATAATATTTCCCCATTGACAAGGTCAATTCGTGTGTATTGCATTTATCAGAATGTACATGTATATTATCATTGCTTTCTCCTTTACCAGTTCGGTTCCGGTTTGTCAGAATGTACATGTATATTATTCATTGCTTTCTCCTTTACCAGTTCGGTTCCGGTTTGTCAGAATGTACATGTATATTATTCATTGCTTTCTCCTTTACGTGTTCGGTTCCGGTTTGTCAGAATGTACATTATCATTGCTTTCTCCTTTACCAGTTCGGTTCCGGTTTGTCAGAATGTACATGTATATTATTCATTGCTTTCTCCTTTACGTGTTCGGTTCCGGTTTGTCAGAATGTACATTATCATTGCTTTCTCCTTTACCAGTTCGGTTCCGGTATGTCAGAATGTACATGTATATTATCATTGCTTTCTCCTTTACCAGTTCGGTTCCGGTTTGTCAGAATGTACATATATATTATCATTGCTGTCTCCTTTACCAGTTCGGTTCCGGTTTATCAGAATGTACATGTATATTATCATTGCTTTCTCCTTTACCAGTTCGGTTCCGGTTTGTCAGAATGTACATGTATATTATCATTGCTTTCTCCTTTACCAGTTCGGTTCCGGTTTGTCAGAATGTACATTATCATTGCTTTCTCCTTTACCAGTTCGGTTCCGGTTTGTCAGAATGTACATTATCATTGCTTTCTCATTTACCAGTTTGGTTCCGGTTTGTCAGAATGTACATGTATATTAGCATTGCTTTCTCCTTTACCAGTTCGGTTCCGGTTTGTCAGAATGTACATTATCATTGCTTTTTCATTTACCAGTTCGGTTCCGGTTTGTCAGAATGTACATTATCATTGCTTTCTTCTTTACCAGTTCGGTTCCGGTTTGTCAGAATGTACATGTATATTATCATTGCTTTCTTCTTTACCAGTTCGGTTCCGGTTTGTCAGAATGTACATGTATATTATCATTGCTTTCTTCTTTACCAGTTCGGTTCCGGTTTGTCAGAATGTACATGTATATTATCATTGCTTTCTCCTTTACCAGTTCGGTTCCGGTTTATCAGAATGTACATGTATATTATTCATCGCTTTCTCCTTTACGTGTTCGGTTCCGGTTTGTCAGAATGTACATTATCATTGCTTTTTCATTTACCAGTTCGGTTCCGGTTTGTCAGAATGTAAATGTATATTATCATTGCTTTCTTCTTTACCAGTTCGGTTCCGGTTTGTCAGAATGTACATGTATATTATCATTGCTTTCTTCTTTACCAGTTCGGTTCCGGTTTACTTCATCCGGCTGGAGTACATGTCATGGTTCAAGTTTGCAAACGAGCTGATAACCATAAACCAGTGGGATAATATTGACACTATATGTAAGGGTTTTATTATTTTTAGTGCATACACTATGTAGTATACAAGATAGTTTAAAAGGTGTATTTAGCCATACAAATCTTCTCAAAATATAATTAAAATGGTGCATCATCACCACCTCGAACCCAACATCTTGACCTATTCCCGCCTAGAACCAGCACTGTTCATATGCTAGTGTGTACATTTTGTGTACTCTTTCAAGGTACAAAGCACGATTGATCATTCTGGTTGGAGGCCTGAATACCTCGCAGTCAATGCAAGCTTAATTAAGTTTAAACTATATTTATTTTACAACGATTGCCAAGCAAGCTTTAGCAACTTATATTAATCACTCTCATTGGCGCGGATGAAAGCGTATATGTGGTCATTAGTGTGGGAGGAAACCGGAGTACCCGGAGAAAACCCACCTGTCTGATCTGGCGACCACCGTACCATCTCACTAAGCTTACTTAGAATGTTAATGTTACTCTAACCTTCTGTTTCAGCCTGTGTAGTGAACAGTACAACACCAAGCAGGTGCCTGTATCAAAATGGCCAACAAGTAATAGACTATCTGAACTTCGATAAGGTAAGATATACTAGTATTGTGTGTTTACGTTTATTTATTGGCGCTACCGGTTGCCCATGAGCGACGCCTCCTTTTACGTGCACGGTGTACAACACCGACACAAGACCTCGGTTTAAAGTCCCATCTGAAAGACTGTTTTAATTTTATTATGGTCAGACGGGGGATCGAACCTGCAATCTCTGGATTATCAGTTCAGCGTGTTACCACTGGACTACTGATCCGTCTGCAAGATATAGTACAAATTATATACTATATAAAGTCTCGCAACAATAATATTATAGCCAAATTGGGAACATCTCTGTATGAAGCATTTGCACTGAGACTCACATGGTTTAATTCAATCGAATATGTAACTTGACTGTTTATAATACTATTTAAATTGAGTTCAACCTCCGTTATTTGGATTTCTACGAGATACTTTAAATCAGAGTCCATATTGTCGTACTCCTATACTTAAGCAATGTAATGTCTACAAATAATGAGAATGTAAATTATAATGTATTATATGCATAGTAGGTATTGTCAATACTGTATATGATTTCTCATATTCACATATTTATCACGTGAATGCTTTTATGTATGTATATATATGTTGTACAATGATGAACATTTAACGTTCAAATTGGAAAATAAAATTTCTTCTATAAAGCTATATATATCGTAAGAGTATAAACCGTATACGGTATAGTACAAATTGTTTGTTTGTTCGGGTTTTACGCCTGTATCAGCACCATTGTGTGCTATATTGCCGGCAGACACTTCACCTTTCCTGGGACCGTGTCTCTTGATATGAAAAGATCAGTATAAATATTATACTATATATAAGGTAAGATCAGTATAAATATTATACTATATATACGGCAAGATCAGTATAAATATTATACTATATATAAAGTAAGATCAGTATAAATATTATACTATATATAAGGTAAGATCAGTATAAATATTATACTATATATAAGGTAAGATCAGTATAAATATTATACTATATATACAGTAAGATCAGTATAAATATTATACTTATATAAGGTAAGATCAGTATACATATTATACTATATATACAGTAAGATCAGTATAAATATTATACTATATATAAGGTAAGATCAGTATAAATATTATACTATATATAAGGTAAGATCTGTATAAATATTATACTATATATACAGTAAGATCAGTATAAATATTATACTATATATAAGGTAAGATCAGTATAAATATTATACTATATATAAGGTAAGATCAGTATAAATATTATACTATATATACAGTAAGATCAGTATAAATATTATACTATATATAAGGTAAGATCAGTATAAATATTATATTATATATACGGCAAGATCAGTATAAATATTATACTATATATAAAGTAAGATCAGTATAAATATTATACTATATATACGGTAATATCAGTATAAATATTATACTATATATACAGTAAGATCAGTATAAATATTATACTATATATAAGGTAAGATCAGTATAAATATTATACTATATATACAGTAAGATCAGTATAAATGTTATACTATATATAAGGTAAGATCTGTATAAATATTATAATATATATAAGGTAAGATCAGTATAAATATTATACTATATATAAAGTAAGATCTGTATAAATACTATACTATATATAAGGTAAGATCAGTATAAATATTATACTATATATACAGTAAGATCAGTATAAATATTATACTATATATACAGTAAGATCAGTATAAATGTTATACTATATATACAGTAAGATCAGTATAAATATTATACTATATATACAGTAAGATCAGTATAAATGTTATACTATATATACAGTAAGATCTGTATAAATATTATACTATATATAAGGTAAGATCAGTATAAATGTTATACTATATATACGGTAAGATCTGTATAAATATTATACTATATATAAGGTAAGATCAGTATAAATATTATACTATATATAAGGTCGGTGCTTTACACCGTGCACGTAAAAGAACCAGAGGAGGCTCTGGATTGGGTCTCTTTCTGTATCATTGCACTATCCTCCAAAATCTAAAACGACTAATCTCTTCAGGAGGCGTCACTCATATGGTCGAGTGGTTACGGTCGCTGACTTGTATACCACTGTAACCGATGGTCACGGGTTCGAGCCCCGCTCAGATCGTGTCTCGTTTATATGAAACAGTTGGCAGTTTCATTACGGAGGTTGGTGCACCCAAGTACTGGTTAACCACTGGAGTCTGCCCATGAAAGGTGTAGTTAGGTAAACTGCCCGCTGGCGATATAGCCAAAAATGGTGCTGATGCAGGCGTAAAGCTCGAAATATAACATAACATAACATAAAAATGTTCAAATATATTACAAATGTTGGATAGGATGGATTGCATTGGTAATTGTTGTGTGTTTAATCATATAAAGATACAATGCATAGCATGACTGTACAATAATGTCTGCAAAATGACATAAAATCCAATTGACAATGTATATTCTTACACATGAATATAAAAAAATGAAACAAAATCACAAAATGTAAACTTCTTCGACCATTTATAGTCCATTTAAGTGGACTATCAATTTATTGCGGCCATTTTGGACGCCATCTTGGATTTCTCCGAACGCCCCAATATATGCCGCATGTGTGACAAACTTCAGACATTTACAAATATTTTGGTATATAACTCGTTTTGTTAGCTGACCGGTAAGGTTGAAACGTTCGTATAGACTGAAAGTCACCTATAACCAGAATACAAATGGTTTGGGAATACTGGTTTGTAACGAATACAAATGGTTTGGGAATACTCGTTTGTAACGAATACAAATGGTTTGGGAATACTCGTTTGTAACGAATACAAATGGTTTGGGAATACTCGTTTGTAACGAATACAAATGGTTTGGGAATACTCGTTTGTAACGAATACAAATGGTTTGGGAATACTCGTTTGTAACGAATACAAATGGTTTGGGAATACTGGTTTGTAACGAATACAAATGGTTTGGGAATACTGGTTTGTAACGAATACAAATGGTTTGGGAATACTGGTTTGTAACGAATACAAATGGTTTGGGAATACTCGTTTGTAACGAATACTAATGGTTTGGGAATACTCGTTTGTAACGAATTTGTGTGTTTTGGATTTGATCTTGTTATAGATATCTAGATTCCGAACATCGTCACAATCTATATATTGAAGGTATGATAATACGCCACGTGAAAATGGACTTTGTAAAGCATGTACAATGAGAAAAACTGAAAATGAATACCACTTCTTAACTGTTTATTCACATTACCGGGATCTTAGAAATAAATAATGTGTGATTGGCTAAAATCACATCCATTTGATCATTTATTAATATATGTATGTATGTTCCTTTAATGTCAGATCCTCGCGGGGACTTACACATGTTTTCCTGGGCAGGCTTAACCAACCTAAGCGATTAACCAGTACTAAGCAATGTATGTGAGGTGCCTTGCTCAATGACACTACATACGTGGCCTGACCGAGTATCGTACCCGGGACCGTTCGATTCCAAATCCGACGCTCTACCACTGGACGCCACATCTAACCTACATCTGGACCACGGACGCTACACTATCCATATCTAAGATCATTATTTGTACTTTGTCAAAGTTTCTGTATTTTGCAAATATGGAGCGTATCCCAAATTAATGTTTATAATCAGGGTTGGAAAAAAGACTGTCTTTTAATTTTGGACAGGACACATGTCCAAAAGTGTCTTTTATTAAAAAAGGCGTACTTTATTGTCCTTTATTGTCTTTATTTGTCTAATATCATAAGACTATGTGTTTGTGGTAATGCATTTTACAATTTATTATATAATATTAAGGTATTAGGTGTGTGTGTTGTTAATAAACACCAAATGCCATTCTCTTTTACTCATAATATCTTTCATATAAATAATAAGGAAAACAAACAATTGTCATTTATGTATAGGTATAATAGGTCCTGTGACAACAAAGAAATTGACCTTAAATATGAGTCAATCACAGTCATTTGAAGTTTTCACACATACACTGTGGGTATAATAGGTCCTGTGACAACAAAGACAATGGTGAATTATATGTGTGAATGTAATCCCATATGACCCCTCCATATACAAAGAATCAATTTTGCTACAGAAACATATAAACTACTATGTTTATACTAGGATATGATTTAGTAAATACATTTTGCCAAAAATTCATTTAGGACACTTTTGGACAATTTGGTGTCTTTTATTAATTCTAGACAGGACACTTTTGGACTGTCCAAAACCCCTGTCCAAAATGCAATTGTCCAAAATGTGCCAACCCTGTTTATAATATATAGTGTATATTAGTTGTAACTAGGTAAGATGTAATATTGCTAAATTAATGTTAATAATATATACTAGTTGTAATTAGCCAATATTAATTGCTTATTTGATCAAATCATATAAATGTATAAAGATTGTCATTCAATCTCACAGATGACCATCCATGGAATTAATTAAATAAATATCATAACAAATGTGACCATTCTCCTCGTTATTTTCATAGGAAATGTGAAAAATAGAGGAAATGTGAAAAATAGAGGAAATATGAAAAATAAAGGAAATGTGAAACATAGAGATACATGTATATCGCTGATCGGTAACGTGCTTAATATAAATACACATACCATAGACGCCAGACTAACACCTTATTATACTATAAATACACATATCATAGATACTGGACTACCAGTGTATTATACTATAAATACACATACCATAGATGCCGGACTAACACCTTATTATACTATAAATACACAGATCATAGATACCGGACTATCAGTGTATTATACTATAAATACACATACCATAGATGCCGGACTAACACCTTATTACCGGTATACTATAAATACATATACCATAGACGCCAGACTAACACCTTATTACCGGTATACTATAAATACACAGATCATAGATACCGGACTACCAGCCTAGTATACTATAAATACATACACCATAGACGCCAGACTAACACCTTATTATACTATAAATACATATACCATAGACGCCAGACTAACACCTTATTATACTATAATACACAGATCATAGATACCAGACTACCAGCCTAGTATACTATAAATACACATACCATAGACGCCGGACTAACACCTTATTATACTATAATACACAGATCATAGATACCAGACTACCAGCCTAGTATACTATAAATACACATACCATAGACGCCGGACTAACACCTTATTATACTATAATACACAGATCATAGATACCGGACTACCAGCCTAGTATACTATAAATACACATACCATAGACGCCGGACTAACACCTTATTATACTATAAATACATATACCATAGATACCGGACTACCAGCCTAGTATACTATAAATACACATAACATAGACGCCGGACTAACACCTTATTATACTATAAATACACAGATCATAGATACCGGACTACCAGCCTAGTATACTATAAATACACATACCATAGACGCCGGACTAACACCTTATTATACTATAAATACACAGATCATAGATACCGGACTACCAGCCTAGTATACTATAAATACATATACCATAGATACCGGACTACCAGCCTAGTATACTATAAATACATATACCATAGATGCCGGACTAACACCTTATTATACTATAAATACACATATCATAGATACCGGACTACCAGCCTAGTATACTATAAATACATATACCATAGATACCGGACTATCAGACTATAAATACATATACCATAGATACCAGACTATCAGTCTATTATACTATAAATACATATACCATAGATACCGGACTATCAAGTGTATTAAACTATAAATACATATACCATAGATACCGGACTATCAGTGTATTATACTATAAATACATATACCATAGATACCGGACTATCAGTGTATTATACTATAAATACATATACCATAGATACCGGACTATCAGTGTATTATACTATAAATACATATACGCCGGACTAACACCTTATTATACTATAAATACATATACCATAGATGCCAGACTAACACCTTATTATACTATAAATACATATACCATAGATGCCAGACTAACACCTTATTATACTATAAATACATATACCATAGATGCCGGACTAACACCTTATTATACTATAAATACATATACCATAGATGCCAGACTAACACCTTATTATACTATAAATACATATACCATAGATGCCAGACTAACACCTTATTATACTATAAATACATATACCATAGACGCCGGACTAACACCTTATTATACTATAAATACATATACCATAGATGCCAGACTAACACCTTATTATACTATAAATACATATACCATAGACGTCGGACTAACACCTTATTATACTATAAATACATATACCATAGATGCCGGACTATCAGTGTATTATACTATAAATACATATACCATAGATACCGGACTATCAGTGTATTATACTATAAATACATATACCATAGATACCGGACTATCAGTGTATTATACTATAAATACATATACCATAGATACCGGACTATCAGTGTATTATACTATAAATACATATACTATACCATAGATACCGGACTATCAGTGTATTATACTATAAATACATATACCATAGATACCGGACTATCAGTCCAGTATACAATATGGCCTCGAGCTCAGATCAGATGAGCCATAACTGTGATTAAACATGCTATAATAATACTAAAACCATTCAGAAAACAACTTCAACGTCTCCTTCTTTCTGATTGTAATGTGATATCTACTACTTGCTGGTTGTAACGTGACATCCCAGTAATTGCTGGTTGTGACGTTACACCTCAGTATTGCTGGTTGCAATGTGACACCTTCTTGCTTGTTGTGTGTAATTCATTTCTTAAGCATATTTCGCTTTCACAAACTTCCATTTGCGCGACATCTATTTTCTTAATTGCATGCAAATTGCCTCATACATTCACATGTTGTTGAATTGCAACACAAGTCACACGAATATACCTCGTCATGAAGGTGGCAACGAACATGTCTATTTAAGTGACATAATTCACTAAATCGTTCATTACACAGGTCGCATACATATTCGCCGTTTTCTGTATGACGTATAATCATGTGTCGTTTGACGTCAGAACATTTCCGATAACGTTCATCACAATATTTACAGTTGAATGATTCTAGTTCCATGTGTGTTTTTAGGTGCACTTTCAGAAGTTCTTGACATGCAAAAATCATTTGGCATAATCGACACTGATGTGGACATTTGACTACAGCAGTGTCTTTCAATTTTTGCTTCGATTTTGTTTTCAGGTCACATTTATCTACTTCGTTATTTTTAAAATCAAACAGGTGTTTACTTCTATGGTTTATCAACTGATATTTCCAAAGAAACGTTTCTCCGCATAACCTACAATGAAATGGTTTTAATCCACCATGGCTATTCATGTGGTGTTGCTTTAAGTGAGCTTGTGTCACACGTTTCCCACATATATCACATGGCGTTAAGTGCTCTCGCGTATGAATTAACATATGATGTTTGACTGCACTAGGACCAATGAATTCCTTCTTGCAGTATTCACAAGTTATATTTTTGTCAGTCGTGTGAATGCGCAAATGAGCAGATAACAGATCTTTGCGTTGGAAAGTACATCCGCATGTATCGCAATTATGCTGTCCGCGAGTGTGTAACTGTCGATGTCGACGAAGGTTAGATGGACACGTGTAGGATTTCTGACATACGTCACATGTGTATGCGCGTTCACCAGTATGTACCACTGTGTGAATTAACAGTTCATTATTGGTGTGGAAGGATTTGAAGCACACGGAGCAATTAAATGCTTTATCACCCTTCTGATGAATTCGATCTCTATGCTTCCTCAGTGCTGCTCTAGCCTTAAACGCACGCTTACAGATGTCACAGTGATATTTGTCGTCTGGTTCTGAATGCCGGTAATATGTATGCGTTCGTAAGTAGCCCTTTGATTTGAATGTATGCTCACACAGACTACATTTAAAAGGTCTCAATGTGGTATGTACTGACTGGTGTCTCTTCAAATGTGATGTACTAGCAAACGTCATGTTACATATTGTGCATGCAAAATCTCGTGTACCCGCGTGCATTCTCATGTGTAGTCTGAAACTCGCATAGTGTAAAAAGTCTTTTTGGCATATTTTACACACGCGTGGCCTCTCCTCTGTATGCATCATTTTATGTGTCTTCAACGTGGCCTTCTTCATAAATCTCTTATCACACAGGTTGCAGTGAAAACGCTTCCTTACAAGGTGCACATACATGTGTACTTTAAGGTTTTCTTCCCTCAAAAATGATACTGTACAGTGGCCACATTTATATGGATGAACTATGGCATGTACATTGGTGATATGCATATTTAGTGATCTCTTGCAGCTGAATTCCTTTCTACAAACACTGCATTGCTCTGCCTTACCGGCCATATTGCAGCTGACTATATGTGCAAATCAAATCGTTTTAACAGGCTTGTTGAAGTTGTTCCACCCTGCATAACACCAACAGTCTTGTTGAAGTTGTTCCACCCTGCCTAACACCAACAGTCTTGTTGAAGTTGTTCCACCCTGCCTAACACCAACAGTCTTGTTGATGTTGTTCCACCCTGTTGAACACCATTGGTAGGTCAAATACCTGAAATTTCGGAAGTACAAGCAGCAGAGTTATTTATATAAGCAAAGTGGTCAAGTATTTGCGAATTATTATGCTAGCAGAAAGACGGCTAGAAGAATATTTAGAAATATATTAATTCTCCGAACCCGAAATATGTCAGTCACGCCTGGAGGTTATTCGGTATGCAGATACAATATACCTGGAGTAGTTTAGAACTGCACATTTACAGCAATATATATATATATTGTAAATGTTCGAATCAGCCATTGATTTAGTCCAAATTATCTCTGAATGATAAAGCAATACTGTGCGACAACTACCTAATGTGGCTTTCAACTTATTGCAAGATATTTCAATTCATGAAAATAAATTTAAGGAACGAAACACTTATTTCGTAAGCTGAACAGTGTAAATATTGTTGAAAGAGTTAAGTGCCTTTAGAGTTTACACTTTAGTGTTATTTTACAATGATTACGAAGCAAGTTCTAACAACTTATATTAATAACTCTCTTTGGCGCGGATGAAAGCGTATATGTGGTCATTCGTGTGAGAGGAAACCGGAGTACCGGAGAAAACCCACCTGTCCGATCTGGCGACCACCGTACCATCTGACATACTTCCCGGTCCAAGGATCGAACCCGGGTTGCATTGGTGAGAAGCGAGCGCGCTAACCACTGCGATAATCGGACACCAAGTTAAGTGCCTTGTCGGGCTAATGACCCGTATCCCCATAAAGACCTATTTGAAGTAGATGCCTTAGTAATAGTGAACATATTAGACTTGTTAAACATTTTAACCTGAATTGTTTATGATATAAATGTGGAAATACCGTTGACAGAATTATGTAACGTGTCCTACTAATGTGAATTGTCAATATAAACAAATACTCAAAAAAGTTTGAAGTAAATATCTTTAACCTGAATTTTCTGTTTTATGAAGGGAAATTGTGAAAATTCTGTTGACAGAATTATGTAAAACTTGACCTACTAAAGTGGATTGACCCAATACACAATTATTCCAAGTTTGAAGTAAATAGCTTTAGTATTGGGAAATACATTAACCACCAGAATCACAGACAGACAGACGAAAGGCGTGTAAACATATAGTCCCTCCGGTGAAACAGGTAGGGGACTAATAAAGCCGGTATTCTTATTAATATTAGACATGTGGATTGCTGTTCATAAGTGCATTTTACATTTAGCTGTTGTAGGTGGTCTATTCCGTTTTTATGTTGAACTTTCCTTTGCTTCGTGGAGTCGCATATGTCTAGAGCGATTACCGCTAGATGAGAACGGTTTCTCATATTTTCCACAAATATATGGTCGTTCTCCGGTGTGAATTGTCATGTGCTTATGGAAACATCCTGCAGTTTTGAACTTCTTATCACAAACTAGGCATGGATGTGGACATGTGCTATCATGAATTTTCACATGGGTGTTGAGGGCGGCCTTCCATATAAATTGTTTTTGACAAAGCTGACAGACAAACGGACGTTTGTTTGAATGTACTTGTCTGTGCTTCATTAAGCGCTCTGGTGAACTGAACTTCATCTTACATATGTTGCACTCGTAACGTAATTGCATATTTTCAACATGATTTCGGTTTTCATTGTGCACGTCCAGATGCTTGATCAAAGCTCTCTTATCACGCATTTGCTTTTCACAAATATGACACTGATACGGTCTTTCACCTGTATGAATTAGCAAATGTCTTGAAAGATGAACTGCCTGCGTACACTTCTTTTTTGCAGATACCACATTCGTAAATCTCTTCTTTAGTATGCAATTTCATATGCCGTGTTAAATGTTCCTTAAGTGTAAAATCTTTGCCGCACAATTTGCATATAATTTGTTTTTCTCCTGAATGAATTAGCATATGTCTTTCCAACCCACATAAGTACAAAAACCGTTTGTTACAATTGAAACACACGTTTTGACCACCGATCATGTCTGAATGTGTAAGCTTATGTTTGTTTAGGAGTATGTTCGTTGTGAACCTTTTCTCACAGTACTGACATTTAAAATTGCGGATGTTGCTATGAATTCTCAAATGAACGGTCAGACTGTACGTTTTGGTAAACGTCTTTGAGCATTTCGGACATCCCAATGACATTTTTTGTAGTTTAATTGATCTCGAAAACCTGAAAAAAAATCAAATAATTACAATGAAATGACTAATCCAGGGATTGCAGGTTCGATCCCCTGTCTGACCCTAATAAAATTAACAGTCTTTCAGATGGGATGTTAAACCGATGTCTCGTGTCGGTGCTTTACACCGTGCACATAAAAGAACCAGAGGAGACTCTGGAATGGGTCTCTCTCTGTATCATTGCACTATCCTCTAAAATGACTAATATCTTCAGGAGGCATCGCTCATATGGGCAACCAGTAGCGACAATAAATAAACGTAAAACACACAGATGACAAATATTGGATAAGCTGTTCGTCTCGCGGAGGATACACTAGCCTTATTTGGTCATATATTGTTAGTTCGCATTTCATATTTGATTTAACAGTTTCCACAGTAAAGCTCACACTGTCGTAGTGTCATTAGTATCCGTAGATAATCCTCAGATTAGACAATTATAACAACTTTGAAGAGCATTATTCATCGACCATTCCTACCAAATGTTGGCACTAGATGTTTGAAGAATTTGAGTTATTTTTAGACGGTAGTCATCTTTCGCGACAACCTCCATTTTAACAAATCTGAAAATTGCCACACCTATGGACTAGTCTATAACTGCGAAATTTGGCTACCATTGGATAGGCGGCTTTGGGTGTAGAAGAGTTTTTTCGGCAACCATCTTCGATGACAAAATCATCTATTGCACTAGAACGATCGCTTCGTCGATACTTTCGATTTGATATATGACATGACAATATTCGCTCGAAAATAATATTTGACCCCTAATTGACCTCCCGGGCCACGTCCATTTTTGATCACGGGTCACCATTTGAACAACTTTGAAAGAGCATTGTATTTCGATCATTCCTACAAAGATAATGTCAAAATCAGGCCGGCGGTTCGTGAGAAAAGAGTATTTAAAGAATGGGTGCCATTTTTAGACAGCGACCATCTTGGATTTCAGGGGAACGTTACAACTTTAACAACTTTGGAAAGGCTACACCCAAGTATGAAACAAGTAGAGCTTCTGGAACCTTGGCAGATCAGTTCTTAAAACGATGTTTGAAATCTCTCATAAAAGGTCTTTAGACAGCGACCATCTCGAATTACATAATGACGTGTTTTAAAAATGATGTAATCCCCAACTATCAAAATATCATGACAATAAATGGTGGGTATAGACACAATAGTTCCTGAGAATATGTTAAAAATGTTCACGGACGACGCCAGCCGACGGACAACCACATTGCGGTAACAATACCCCACATGAGCTAAACATGTGTGCGAGGGTATTTGCTACTGTCAATCTTCCAATAAATATCAAGTGTCGTATGAACCTTGGAAGTGGTGACGTCGACTTACTTTCTATAAGAAACTTGAACTATCACGAAGGTGGATACTAGTTAATACAGACAAACCTGTCATAAGCAGCCAGCCAAGGGAATCGCAGAATGTGGCTGCTTAGCACAGGTGGCTGCTTATTAGAAGTAAACTGTATAATAAAACAGCATATTGGGAATATGGAAATTGGCTGCGTAATACAGATTGGCTGCTTAATTGAAGTGACCAGTAACACAGGTTTGAATGTACAAATAACACCGCTGTGTATCGTGTAAATATCGACTGTCCCATGTTGGGACATACCGTAGTGATTTAAATACAGCCCTCACTTTAAATGGGAACATAACTACAGTTTTCTATAAGAAACTATAATTATGCTCTCCCTTTGATGATCATAAGAATGACAGAATAAATGATGGTTGGAGAAGGTAGGGACTCAGCCTCAATGTCCTGTATAAATGTTTAACGTTTCATTTGATTTCGTTCAATACTGTTCGAGTTTTGCTGCAGACAAGCAGTTAATGAAGTGAACATGGGAGATTATTCGGTAAGTACAACAGAGATAGTTATGGTTCTTGCTCTCCGCCTAATTGCCATATATAACTGTTTCAAGTTTCATTTGATCTCCTTGAGTAGTTCGTGAGTTTTGCTCCAGAAAAGCATTTTATG
Source organism: Archivesica marissinica (assembly GCA_014843695.1). NCBI lineage: Eukaryota > Metazoa > Mollusca > Bivalvia > Venerida > Vesicomyidae > Archivesica > Archivesica marissinica. Next base: position 22,450,899 of record CM026394.1, on the reverse strand, counting down.
ATGTGAAAAGGGGAGATCAATAAGTACAACAGTATACACAGATAATAGATCTATTGTTCTCTTAGCCACTTAAGTACCCATTAGTGATTGTGATAGAATCGGATGGACAGATAAATTCACAGCCTCACGAATGGTTACTTAAGTGGCTTCCCGTTGTAATCTCACTTGTTTGATTAGCCACGTCAAGTAATTTATAAAGACAACCATAGACAACTAGTGTATACCATTTATGTTTAGCTTGATCGAGAAACAAGTTCTTACAACTTATATTAATCACTCTTGAGATCTAATTCCCGACGGAATCCATCGCCACGAGGGAGATAGAAGAGGCATCATGGAATTTAAATGCCATACCTAAGGGCCCAATCGTAACGACTCCTCCGGGACTTTCAACATGTAGCTACAGATGTACCATTGCGCTATCACGACTTCCACAATACAATACATGTAGATCTAAGTTCCGGTTAGTTTGTGCGGACGGACTGACAACGTGGCAACCATATGCTCTTATAATCACATATAATATTGTACCCATTCTAGCTGCCGCTAGGCAAAAAGGCCTGGGCCAGCATATCATTTTGACTTAAATAACGAAGAATAAAATGACACATTAGATTTTTAATAGGCCTACTAATTTATTTAAAATACATGTAGATCTACCCATTCAAGGCTACATGTATGTTAACCTATATTAAAATATCATATATATTATAATATATAGGAGTTATCATACCTTCAACTCATTTAAAATGCATCACACACGGAATCTGCGGAACGACATAATCAGTAGTCCAGGGATCGCAAGCTCGATCCCCCAGCAGCCCATACTAAAATTAACAGTCTTTCAGATGGGACTTTAAACTGATGTCTTGTGTCGGTGCTTTACACCTTGCACGTAAAAAAACCATGCACGTAAAAGAACCAGAGGAGATTCTGGAATGGTTCTCTGTCTGTATCATTAAACTATCCTCTATCTATCTGAAATGACTAATCTCTTTAGGCGGCGTCGCTCATATGGGCAACCGGTAGTGACGATAAATAAACGTAAAAACACACGCACATCTGCGGAACATGTATCCAGCGCTATGAAGAACTATCTCCAGTCAACAAGGGTCAACGATCGCTTGTCTGATCTGCCATTGTTGCACTCGCATGGCCGCCAACATTAATGTCATAACACACAATTTGGGCAAACACAGTCGCCTTGAACTTGCTTCGGTCATAATCTTTCTATGAGTCTCATCAGGATCTGCATTTTTTTGCCAGTAATAATTATTACTATTTTTAGATAAAATTACCCATTTTGATAAATGAACTGGTCCAAAGGTAATTTTCTTATTAATTTATTGGTCTAAAAATAGCATGCACCAGTCCATGTCAGATACTTTGGGGTTGAATGGGTTAAACAAGCAAATATCTTTTTTATCTTAGACTGAAAAGTGTTTCCATGACAGAAAAAAAAGTTGCAACCATGAAGTGGCAGACGACCATAAATCACATTGTAGATGACGTCACTGACAGCTAGAGTCTGAAAATGTTCGCGCCGACACTATTTCAGCATGCCACGGCTAGGTACCACACATGTAAAGCAGTGAGAAATAAAATGTGTTATTCCACTGCTTTCAACCAGTGGAATAACATATTTTATTTCACTGATTAATTTCTATATTTCATTGGAAAGTATTAATAAATGCCACTATTCTGCATGTACCAATAGACCAAACCTCAATTACGCATAGCATATTTTATATTCTAAAGTCCTTTTTATAAATTAATTAATTGCTCACAAGATGAACACACACACACCGTTGTTTGAATTCTGCACCGTCTATAACGTCTCTCGACACAATGTTATACAAGAAATCAACGATTAAATTTCATGGGAGAGTTTCATCATTCAATTTCGTCCATTTTGAATATTTGGTTATTACGAAAAGCCAAAATAGAAATCATTAGACGAAATTGTTTTGAAGATTTATCTCCCGTGCCATTACGGTGAACCAAATAAGATTTCGCTCTCAATATCCAATTGTTCATACGCATGAAATGTACCAAAAAATTTCTTTTGTGAAGACGCCCGGTCAGAAATCCCGCCATCGGATCATGGCGGAAAGTGCTATACGAAAATAAGCTTTAGCGATAATACCTCGAAATAACAGGGGAAAAAATTATGTAGAGGTCTTATATATAGGACTAATTCTGCATGTGCCAAATGCATCAAATTTACCATGACTAACCTATCCATCCATTCAGAAAAAAGTATCGTGATACAACTGTTTTTAATTGACTAATACCACAGATAATTGTTATTCATTAATCATTACCAGGCGCGTAGCTGACTGTACGCAGCTGTGTGGCGTCCAGTGGTAGAGCGTCGGATTTGGAATCGAACGGTCCCGGGTTTGATACTCGGTCAGGCCACGTATGTAGTGTCATTGAGCAAGGCACCTCACACACATTGCTTAGTACTGGTTGTATGTATGTATGTACCATTAATGTCAAACCCCTTGCGGGGACCTAGACATGTTTTCCTGGGCATGCTTAGCCGACCATAGTGGTTAACCACTTAGGTCGGCTAAGCCTGCCCAGGAAAACATGTCTAGGTCCATAGTGGTTAACCACTTAGGTCGGCTAAGCCTGCCCAGGAAAACATGTCTAGGTCCATAGTGGTTAACCACTTAGGTCGGCTAAGCCTGCCCAGGAAAACATGTCTAGGTCCATAGTGGTTAACCACTTAGGTCGGCTAAGCCTGCCCAGGAAAACATGTCTAGGTCCATAGTGGTTAACCACTTAGGTCGGCTAAGCCTGCCCAGGAAAACATGTCTGGGTTTGACATTTATGGAACATACATACTAAAAATTTCTGAAATAAACAAATTAAATATGCCAAAGATACAATAAAATGGTGGTGGGTGGTGGTGCTGGTGGTGTACTTCATCTACAATGTGGACTGTCACTCATTGTGATCAAGAAATGAAAACATTCAGGTGGAGTCCCGTCAAGCCGCCCCCTGCATTTTTATTTTGACTCAAGGTTGGATGAATTATTTCAGAACGTGCTCTGGATGACAATCTACTTAAGTTTATACACATTTTATTTTAGCTCGATTGCGAAACAAGTTCTTTCAACTTATATTAATCACTCTCGAGACCTCATTCCTGATGGAATCTATCGCCACTAGGGAGCGAGAAGAGGCAACGTGGAATTTAAATGCCTTGCCGAATCGTAACGGCTCGAACTCCGGACCTTTCGCACCTGAAGCGAACGCACTGCGCTATCACGACTTCCACTTATAAGAGAGTATCTTACAGAAATACACTGAACTACTTACAACTTAAAGAGTACGAGGTTTCAAATACGTGTAGTGGTTATCCTACCACGATGTCCTTTGACGCTTTGTTAACATCCTGGCATTTAGAAAACTAATTAATTACAAATGTCAAAAGTAATACTAGGGGAGAGAACTATAGATTATAAATACATCAAGGCATAATTATCGATATATCATGAAATACAATATAGTGTTTGTGCAAATATGTAATGTTTGTCTTTTGAACTGAAAGCAGTTATATAATGCTTAATTAATTTACGTGGATAGTTTCGTTTTCTCAATATTTTTTAAAATCTGCATTTTCGCAAAATAATTATTGTGCTAATTGTAGACATATAGAGTGGTGGAACCTATGCTCGGCGTAAATCCTACATATCATGGTCTATAAAAAAGTTAAATGCACTTGCCGTATATTATTATTTTCTTAAGTGGTGAACACAACTTTCATAAAATTGTTATTATTTATTTATTATTATTTATCAATAACTAACAATATTACAACTCATAAGAAACTTTTTTCTGGTTATTTGAACTTTTTTTTTTCCAATCCGGATAGCCACCTGAAATGCTCATAAACCGCACATTTCGGTGGAAAAAATTTCCCGACAAGTTGTCTGTTATATTCGGCTACTGAACCAGTCAGGTGACCGTTGCATTAGGCTACCGGTACGCACAACGGAATGCTATTGAACCATGCTTCACCTCCGTCAACGAAAATAGGTTAAAACTATTTAAATATTTTAAATACGGATGTAAATGGAAAAAATACGCCGAGCATAGGAATACGCCGAGCATAGATTCCACCACTCTATATATATATATATAAAATAGTTGCTACAGGACCAGGGAACTGACCTATTGGGTACCTAATAGCAGCTACTATTGTATAGGATAGTATACGTTTGGTTTGCAGTGTAGTCTGAGCGTGTGTGGCGTTTATGCTTGGTCGCACCGTTTTCCAGAATTAACCACTTTCGTTCCAGACGAGGTCTTCGAGCTATCTTCCGCGTCAGACGGTGTCTCTTAATGAACCCTTTACTACATATATATTTATTTATTTATTACCTCCCTTGCTTTGAACTCCCCATTTGCAGTTAATTTGTGAGACCAGGTCTAAATCCGGTCTAAATCTCGTAATCTTTATCGTTTTTGTACCGAAGAACAACGAATTAAAGTTAGTACCAGCTTAATATCTTCCAAACGATTAGAATGTCTCCTATTATCTTGCATTAATTGAATTCGTAAGACAATAAGATTCTTACGAAAACCTTTGTCACTCTTTGTGTAGGCTACAAACTTAGTCGTATAAATAAGACCTCTACATTATTTTTTTTCTTTCTGTTATTTTTGGAAAAATGCCTGGATAGTAAAATGTCACATTTTTCAAGTCTAAATAGTTGGACTAGCTACAAACTGACAAAGAGTTGAATGACGCGACATTTAATTATAATTTAGAACTATTATGAATCATTAAAAGTGGCATGTACATGTGATTCTAATACTGGAGCAATCATTACCGTAAATGTGTAAACTGTACTATGTCAAATATTTACCGAAAATACCCCCCCCCCCCCCAAATGGAAGGTTAAACACAAATACTCCTTATATATTAGTTGTTCACCAATACTGCCAGATGTCTATGTAAACCCTCGCCCTATCGCGTGGTACAGCCTGGAAAGTTGGAAACCACCCTGATACCCCACCCACCAGCGTTGTGAAGATACAACGATTCACGCCAGCATTAATTCTTCGATTATGGATAGTTTTCCATGTCCATTCTTTCATGAATATTGACAGATACACATTGTGTCATGAAAAACCCACCGTCCACACAAGCTTGTGCATACGTACACTCAGTAAGGTTTTTCGCCAGACATGCAAACCACAACATTTTTGTATGTGTTTAAATATGTATGTATGTTCCTTTAATGCCAAACCCCTCGCTGGGACTTAGACATGTTTTCCTGGGCAGGCTTAGCCAACCTAAGCGATTAACCAGTACTAAGCAATGTGTGAGGTGCCTTGTGCTCAATGACACTACATACGTGGCCTGACCGAGTATCGAACCCGGGACCGTTCGATTACAAATCCGACGCTCTACCGCTGGACCACTGACGCCACGACAAATATGTTCCGAAATAATGAAATATTTTAATTACATGCAACAAAATGAAAAAATAAAATCTATATTTATTACGGATGGCAATGAATGATGACTGGCAGTCGCATGTTCCTCTGAACAAATAATTGCTAATTTCTTGAAATTTAAAAATTCATGTTTCATATGAACTTTCAAAATTAACACTTTTTCTTTTTGTATCTTCAATTTCAGTGCTGTGACATAGCACCCTATCCGATTGAACAACATTTTTGCATATCCGGACTATTCGTTTGTGTATAAATCTTATTTGATTGAAGCAAACCGCTATTTCATTCAATTGCAATTGCTGTTTTTTATTCGAATAATCGAACGTTCAAACGAATATTGTTGCCATTCCTAGTATGTATAGCCTCTATCAGACCAGCTGTAACCATTATGGGCCATTAGGCACGGTACTAAAATGCCACATTGCTTCTCTTGCTTTTTCATGGTGGATTACATCGGGATCAAGAGTGTAAGTTGTAAACCCTGCCCCAATAATGGACCTGCCAGTCATGATCAGAAATGTGTAGTATATAGTAAGACATATAATTGTTTTAGCAACTGCCTACAGTGTATCAGGAAACAGATTCAATTCTTACTTTGTTTTACAGTCAAACGGACGGGACCCAGCTTGTCGGAATTCAGCATACAGATTCTCTCTCCACATGCTAATTTGGCATCGGACTACAGCAATCAGATTATCTATCCACATACTAAGCTGACCATAAACATGAGTAGCTCATTTCCTTGTCATCTATGCGAGAAAACATACACATCGAAGCTGAATTTAACAACCCATGTTCTGAATCATGAAGGTAAGAAGCCATACCAGTGTGTCGAGTGTGACAAGACATTTGCGAGTAAGAACAATCTCACCCAGCATTCGGTAGTCCATAATACAGAAAAGACATTACATTACTGTGACATATGTAACAAAGGTTTTGTGAATAAATCATATCTTCCAAAACACAAGCGTTGGCACAACAATGAACGAGATCGCGTGTGTCCAATCTGTAAGAAGAGTTTCTTCTACTGGACTAGTTACACTGTTCACATGCGATCTCATAATAACGAGAGACCATACGTGTGCCGCGTCCAGGATTGTGCGGCTGATTTTACATCAGCCTGTGACAGAAAAAGACACGAAGTAACAAAGCATTCTGATGAAAAACCATTCAAATGTGTGTCATGTGATGCAAAATTCAAGATCAAGGGTTACCTCAGGCAACATGTACAAAACGTGCATGTGCGAAAAGAACGTGTAATGTGTAAACTGTGTAACAAGTCGCTGTCAGATAAACAAAGTCTTCAGAGTCATCTAAAGAGGGTGCACATAGATCAACGAACTCACATGTGTCTTGAATGTTCCAAATCATTTAAGAGTATTCAAGAATTAAAATTGCATGAGGTTGTACATTCTGGTGAGAGGAGCCACGTTTGTCCAGTTTGCAAAGCTGATTTTACTATCAGTAGCAATCTCAAAAGGCATATGCAGTTACATGCAAAAGTGAAGAAATACACGTGTAGTGTTTGTGACAAACGCTTCAGTATGTCAGATGGGTTGAGACAACACCTGTTGAGGAACCATGGCGCAGAGAGACGGTTCAAGTGTAGCATGTGCGGTTCAGCGCATGCAACCGCTACCGATCTTAGAACGCATATGAAGTCGCACGACCAGTGTAAAACGTTTGTCTGTGGTTTTTGTTGCAAGTTGTACAAGACAAATTGCGGTCTGAAAATACACCTCCGCACTCATACTAAGTCAAACATGTATGCATGTGATGTATGTCCTAAAATGTTTCCAGCTTCGAGTCATCTGAAACGTCACAAACTGATTCATTCAGTTGGGTATAAAGGGCATCGTTTGTCCTGTCCAGTGTGTCGGAGGTGGTTCGTCTTGGAGAAATCGTGTAAAGCACATGTTCTGAAGCATAGACATTTGGATAAATGGAAATGTGATTTCTGTGAAGAACTTTTTGATGAAGCTGACAAGCTTAAAGCACATCTAATAAGTCATAAAGAGTGGAAATCGTATTCATGTGAACATTGTGGTAAGCACTGTCGACATCGGCACACTCTTAAATATCACATATACAATCAACACACGGATGGAAAAACGTCTCTTTGTGATATATGTGGGAAACATTTTCAAGATCAACACAGTCTTAAAAGACATATGGAAAGACACCTGTGTGTTAACAGGTGTACATACACATGTCAGATTTGTAAGAAGGGACATAAAAATAGGAAAGGTTTACAAAAACATAGGAGGAAATTTCATTGTAGCAAGGGAGGCCAAAATTATGAACTATTACAGATTAAGACTGATAATGAACGAATGGTGTTTGATATACTGAATGTAAGCGCTGGTATTAAGTGTGAGCTGAAATCTGAAAGTGGTCAACTGGACGTAAATATGGACAATACTAGTGTGATTGAAACAAAACGGGAAAGTGATCAGCTAGATACAAAAGCGGATACTGCGACTGGACCAGCGTGTGAAAGTCCTGTGGTTAATGTAAATGTAATTAAACCAAAATGTGAAAGTGGTATACTAGAGGAAGACACAAGTGTAAGAAATGTTACAGGAGATGTACATGTTCCAAACGCCATTATTAATGTTACAAGCGCAGTAAGAGTTATACCAAATGAACGCATTAAGCTTATAATACGAAGTGTTGATGGCGAATATGCAAGTCAGACAATACCGAATACAGTCAATAATGCAACAACTGAAGCCCCTGTAAACACGGTAGACTATGAAACAAATGAGTCAACATACAGCTACAGTATTAGCGATATGGCACTGGATATTAAACATGAACCATCTATCGAAATTGTTATGGAGTAGATAAATATTTTAACTCTTATTTTCCACAATGAATGAGATGAACAGGAGAGAACACGTGTCACTTGTCTGCAGCTATCTTTTAATGAATGAGTCGCGGGTTAATATTAGGGTATGAATTCGGCCCACACACACTTGCACATTTTGTGGAAGTCGTGATAATGCAGTGGTAGCGCGTTCGCTTCAGGTCAGGAGTTCGAGCCCAGCTGTTGCCGTTATGATTGTGCCTTTAGGCAAGGCATTTAAATTCACATTGCCTCTTTTCTTTCCCTCGTGGCGATGGATTCCATCAGGAATGAGGTCTCAAGAGTGATTAATATAAGTTGCAATCGAGCTAAAATAAATGTATATACAGTCAAACCTGTGTTAGTGGTCACCACTATTAAGCAACCAACCTGCATTAAGCGGCCAGTTTCCAAATTCCCAATATGTTGTTTTATTATGCATTTGACCTCTATTAAGCAGCCACCTGTGCTAAGCAGCCACTTTCTGTGAATCCCTTGGCTGGCTGCTTAAGACAGGTTTGACTGTAAACACACTTTAACCACGCCCAATGTAGTTCATATCCCAATGGAAACTATTAACCCACGATTCATTACTTATATTTACAATAATTATTCTTTCCAATGGCGCAGGTTCGATCCCCCGTCTGACCATAATAAAATTAACAGTCTTTCAGATGGGACGTTAAACCGAGGTCTCATGTCGGTGCTTTACACCGTTCACGTAAAAGAACCAGAGACTCAGTCACTCTGGAATGGATCTCTGTCTGTATCATTGCACTATCCTCCAAAAATCTAAAATGACTAATCTCTTCAGGAGGCGCCGCTCATATGGGCATCCGATAGCGACGATAAATAAATGTAAAACACACACCAATGGCACAATGAAAATATAGCACACTTTTCATTTGAAGTGTTTTTAGTCCAGATTTGCAAATGACCGTGTGACGGAACAGGTAAATAGATCATCCTTGGAACAGCATAGACTGTAAGACACGCCTTTTCTTGTGACGAATGCTGACGCTGCCTAACACCGCGAATGCACATGCCCGTAACTTCGAGAGCACGTCATGTCGGCTGCATATCATGAGTTGGAAACAATCAGGTTATCAAAATGGTGCACTTGTGTTGTTTCTCATATCATCTCAATTCACTGTGGTGCCAGTATTACGTTGCCTGTTTTTTTTAATCTCGAGTGAACCAATCAGAGGCTTGAGAATGAGACTGAGATTGGAGAAAAAGGTTTATAACCTGCAGGCCATGTTATTTCTATATATTCATACATTTCACATTGTACATACTTATTTAATACCCACATGCTTTTAAGGTTGCATATGATATACATGTATATAGATTTAAGTGAATTGATTCAAATAAGCTACTATGTAACGTTTCCCCCAATCTTAATTATTTTGTTACATATTTGTTACATTATTTTGTGTAAAAATATTGTTTAAACTAAGGTTGTAGATTGGCTTTCAACTGGATTGAGCTGTAAATACAAATTATGTTCCCTAAATGTTAGCGTTTTTTATAAATTAAAACAAAATGTTTAAACTTTATTTATTTTACAATGATTGCGAAGCAAGTTTTAACAACTTATATTAATCACTCTCGTTGGCGCGGATGAAAGCGTATATGTGGTCAATCGTGTGGGAGGAAACCGGAGTACCCGGAGAAAACCCACCTGTCCGATCTGGCGACCACTGTACCATCTCACATACTTCCCGGTCCGAGGATCGAACCCGGGTTTCATTGGTGAGAAGCCATTATAAATTCAAGGAAATACAGTGTTTTAATATGCAAACCACAACATTAATTATCGTAATGAATTATTACCCATCCTTTCACAGTGGTTCTGTGGTTATATTTGAATTGTATGTTAAAGCGACACTATATCATATGGAATAAAATTTTAGATTGTCCATACAAGTCTCAATGCTACTACACGTTCTGCCATTATTATTTACTAATTTAAAATATATTCAATTTTTTGCAACATAGCAAAGTATGACTTTCTCATATCAGTTTGCACGCTTTCTGTTGGAAATCAGAACACATATCTAAGACAGCTGCTTCAACATCCGCTGTCCGATTAGCGCAGTGGTTAGCGCGCTCTCTTCTCACCAATGCAACCCAGGTTCGATCCTCAGACCGGGAAGTATGTGAGATGGTACGGTGGTAGCAACATTCCAAAACTCATAATGGATAACATGTGACTTTAAGTGTTTTAGGAATATGAGTTGTACTGTAACGTGGATGGGTTTGTAATGTTTGTATATTTCAATGCAATGGAATATGTATGACACATATGACGACTTTAAGAGTTTTAGGAATACGAGTTGAAATGTTTGTTGTTTTGGCTGTCCGAATAGCGCAGTGGTTAGTGCGCTCACTTCTCACCAATGCAACCCGGGTTCGATCCTCAGACCGGGAAGTATGTCAGATGGTACGGTGGTCGCCAGATCTGACAGGTGGGTTTTCTCCGGGTACTCCGGTTTCCTCCCACACGAATGACCACATATATGCTTTCAACGAGAATGATTAATATAAGTTATTAGAACTTGCTTCGCAATCGTTGTAAAATAAATTTAATTTATTATGGAGAAAATCTCAATAAGCTTTAAGCTTCCGATTTAATCCATTTTCGTTTTGTATACAATGTATATGTAATGTACATTATTATCGAATAAATATGTTTAAACCAAATAAATTTAATAATATTAAATAAGTTTAAGCATCTATTGTTACGTCACACATGCACATTAAGCCTTGTTTCACATATGCTTCTTGATAAACTATTGTCATATATACGACGTGCTACATTTATTTTTGTTTCTGTGCGAATATTTGGATCCTTTTAAACACGCACTCATTGTAAAAAATATACATGTATTTTCTTATTGTGATCATTATACTATGTATATTCGTTGAAATAAAATATTGTTTAAACTAAATTATATTCTTTAACCCATTCAACACCAAGTAACTCACATGGACTGGTCCATGATATATTTTTAGACCAATAAATTAATAACAAAATTACATTTGGATCAGTTCATTTATCAAATTGGGTAAAAAAAATTCTAAAAATAGTTATATTACTTGAAAAAAGTGCAGATCCTGATGAGACGGCTCGTCACGAGCCGGCTCATCTGGATCTACACTTTTGTAAGCCAATTTAGAGGTCTGTGGTGTTGAAAGGGTTAAATACAATGTGAGCATTTTAGCAAAAGCATTCTTTATGACGATATAGTGTCGCTTTAAGGATAAACATTTCATATACCAGATACATTTATACATTTATAACTATATACTAGGATAGAACGTGTAACATTACTTGTTGAACGGGGGGTTACGTGGCCGAGTTATTATGGTCATTGGCTTTAAATTGCTTGCCACTCTCTGTCTCCGTAGGTTCGAATCTCACTGGGTGTCTCGGATATGTTTCCTGTAAGGAAGGTCGGTCGGTTGGTCGTTTTACCTGGGTACCTGTCCATGCCTGACATACCACTCGGAGGGCCACCCGATGTCTTCCTCAACAAATAACAGCTGGAGAGTCACCATTTGCAGGGTTCATTCTAGGTCAAATTCTTTGGGAAAAGTGAGATCGTGTCCTTAAATGGTGTTATTTAATAAATGTCAACAAAATATGGTTAAAATGCACAGTATGACCATTAAATACAACATTTGAATAGAAGGAGTGCTTTATAATGTGTCAGTGTAGCTTACTGGCCAAAATTTTGTATGAACATTGTAAAAAAAAAAATTTAAGGGAGAAATGGGGCTCCCAGAGGGCGATGTCGGGATCTAGAATGATCCCTGCATTTTACCCTTTACATTTGTATTGTACTTGAAAACTACATAATCTTTCTTTAAACTAAGATAGTCTTGTTTTTCGTTCATGTCTCTTAATTTAATTTAGTTCATACAAATTTATTTGAGCTCGATTGTGAAACAAGTTCTTACAACTTTAATCACTCAAGACCTCATTCCTGATGGAATAAATCGCCATGTCGAGAGAAGAGGCATACGGAATTTAAATGCCTTGGATAAGGGCACAATCTCATCGGCTCCATCGGGGTTCGAGCTCCAGGCCTTTCGCACAGTGCTACCACTGCATTATTATGTTTAATCATGTTTTATTGCAAATCAATAATCAATATGTCATACACAAAAAGATACAACTGGAGACACTCTCATACAGTGAGTCCACCTACATGGTCAAGTTGTATCTGTCGCTGACTTGTATACCACTGTAAGTCTGTAACCTATCACCATTTATGGTCACGAGTTCGAGCCCCGCTCAGGCCGTGTCTCATTTATATGAAACAATTGGCAGTTTCTGATGGAGGTTGGTGCACCAAGTTAACCGCTGGAGCCTGCGCAGGAAAGGTGTTATTAGATAAACTGCCCGCAGACGAAATAGCCCAAAATGGTGCTGATGCAGGCGTAAAACCCGATAAACAAACTGATACAGTGAAATTACTTCTAGCTGGATACATTAGATCCATAGTACATCATAATAACTCTGCATTTTGTGGTAAAAACATGAAATTTGGTGCATGAGTAACGGATTACATAGCTAATTTAATTTGATAAGAGTACAGGTGTGTGCTTAGTCCAAATATTTAGACTTGAAAAATGTAACATTTTACTATCAAGGCATTTTTCACAGATCGAAAAAAAATATGTAGAGGTCTTATGTATAGGACTAGTATGTGCTCAGACAAGAAGGTAGTCAAATCTAAGATGGCCTCCAAAATAATTACTACCCGGTAAATCTCAATTCTAAGAAACATTCTTCACATATTATAGAATATAGAACCCTATAGAGTATGTAATTATCTCTAACATCGTGGTAGAATTATGGTTCTACCCATAATATTGAAGCCATTTTTTAAGGAGAATCGGTAGATGAATTTTTTATTGATTATTTGAGTAAATGTAAATATCTTAGTCTTTCTATGCATGCATATGACCATAACATGATATGTTTAACCCTTTCCTTCATAGAGATTTAGGTTAATATCAGGGATCATTCTAGTGGGCGAAATAGTCGTCCTAAGGACCTTGACTTCGCCCTCTGGGAGACCCACCTCTCTCTAAAAAAATATTTGTTTGGTTTTTACGATTTTCAAACAAAATTTTGTCTAGTAAGATACACTAGCCCATTTTAAAGCACTCCTTCTATTCAATTGTTGTATTTAATGGTTGTACTGTACATTTTAACCCTATTTTGCAGAAGTATATTAAAGAACACCATTTAAGGAAGTGATCACGCACTTTCTCACTTCTCCCAAAAATTATGACCTAGAATGAACCCTGAATAATTATACTATCATATCTCCATACAAACGAAAGCCATTTAACCATTTCCTTCATAGAGATTTAGGTTAATATACTATCGTATCTCCATACAAACGACAGCCATTTAGCTATCATGCAGTGGATAAGTAGTCACCATATCTATCCTACCTCCATAGATATTACTGGGACTACATGAGATTTAGGTTAATATACTATTATATCTCCACACAAATGACAGCCATTTAGCTATCATGCAGTGGATAAGTAGTCACCAAATCTACCCCACCTCCATAGATATTACTGGGGCTACATGAGATTCTGGCCTTTATTATGAACATTGGTTTGGCTACTACATTGTCAATGTATGTTGTATTGGTAATGGCATCAAGAGGTGCTTCTATGAGGGAAAGGGTTAACACAATATGTTTCCCTTGGTTAGTGAATTGCTAACAAATGCAATATAGTAGTACTATGTGATGGGCCAATTAGCCGTTTCATTCATTACACACATGTAAACTTGCATTTTTCTTGTAAAGTTTTAGCAACCAATAGAGGATGCTATATGTATTAGGATATCATAATTGTGTACATATATGTATAAACAATGCATTCATATTGTATTTACTGTTACATTACAGATTGGGGCGGCCCACCGAGCGCCGATTTGGGAGGGTGTGGAAGGGGTTCCCCTTCCCACCAGGGGGGCCTGGGGATCTCCCCCAGAAAATTTTAAACCCTAGAATGTCTCTGGTGCGTTTTGGCGTATATTTTACACACCCGTGAAGCCTCCTATAGCAGTATATCATCCCTGTCATTTGGGTATGGTAGGGGTTTCCCCTAAGGGCTCTCCTTTGCTGGAGATTATTTTGCTGAACCTTGTGACATAACTAGGGCTATTTGCAGGCCTTTGAACCATTTATTCTGTTACTTCTGTTTCTTGCCGAATTATTGGGGCGGCCACAACCGCCCCAGCCGTCATAGGCGCGGCGCCACTGATATAGAATTGGCAGTTTGTTACGGAGGTGGGTGCACCAAGTATTGGTTAACCGCTGGAGTCTGCCCATGAAATGTGTTGTTAGGTAAACTGCCCGCCGGCGATATAGCCCGCAGTGGTGCTGATGCAGGCGTAAAACCCGAACAAACAAACGCATGCGCACGTGTTGCTCATTTTCAAACTCGATTTCCGGCTTTGGCTCCCGAGATGCTTTGTCCATTTTAATTAAACTTTGCATAGAGCACTCAGCATTGGAGTACACAAATGTATTTGTATTAATAGTGGGATAATGTACGCGATACACAAATGTGTTTGTATTAATAGTGGGATACTGTACGCGATACACAAATGTGTTTGTATTAATAGTGGGGTAATTTATGCGATACACAAATGTATTTACAAGTATTAATAGTGGGATAATGTAATCGATACACAAATGTGTTTGTATTAATAGTGGGGTAATTTATGCGATACACAAATGTATTTGTATTAATAGTGGGGTAATTTATGCGATACACAAATGTATTTACAAGTATTAATAGTGGGATAATGTACGCGATACACAAATGTGTTTGTATTAATAGTGGGGCAATTTATGCGATACACAAATGTGTTTGTATTAATAGTGGGGTAATTTATGCGATACACAAATGTGTTTGTATTAATAGTGGGGTAATTTATGCGATACACAAATGTGTTTGTATTAATAGTGGGATAATGTACGCGATACACAAATGTGTTTGTATTAATAGTGGGTAATTTATGCGATACACAAATGTGTTTGTATTAATAGTGGGGTAATTTATGCGATACACAAATGTGTCTGTATTAATAGTGGGGTAATTTATGCGATACACAAATGTGTTTGTATTAATAGTGGGGTAATTTATGCGATACACAAATGTGTTTGTATTAATAGTGGGGTAATTTATGCGATACACAAATGTGTTTGTATTAATAGTGGGGTAATTTATGCGATACACAAATTGTATTAATAGTGGGGTAATTTATGCGATACACAAATTGTATTAATAGTGGGATAATGTACGCGATACACAAATTGTATTAATAGTGGGGTAATTTATGCGATACACAAATGTGTTTGTATTAATAGTGAGGTAATTTATGCGATAAACAAATGTGTTTGTATTAATAGTGTGGTTATTTACACGATACACAAATGTGTTATTATCATTATTGCGGTAAGTTACGCGATACACAAATATGTTAGTATTGATACTGGGGTAATGTACGCGATACACAATGTGTTATTATTAATATTGGGGTAATTTACGCGATTCTATGGATTATTTAAAGATGGTGGTGAGAATGGGATAAATCTCGTGGTAGTGTAGCTCTTTAAGGATTTTGGGAGACATTTCATCCGAACCTGAGGTTTTATTTAGGGATAGCCCCTGGAGTACCTTGTCAATAGCCTGGGAACAGGCGTCGATATATTTTGCATGGTCAGTCAAATAAATATATTTTAACACTAAGACTATTAATTGGGCCGTATTGAGTTTCTGAACATGTCATTTCGCTAGAAGTTAAAAAGTGAAAAATCGACAGACTGGAACCCAGGCTACCTTGTCAACACCTTCGACTGATATTGAGATTGTTGACATATTGGGTGCTGGCTCTACTGCAGTAGCTTTTTGCAGAGCTGCTTCAAGCTGAATGGTCAAGGAAAGTATCGCGTGTTTAGTATTGACTTCAATGACAACAAACGTCAATTCAGGATTCGTGGGTGGCCGTTATATGAAATCCTACTTTCACTTTTGAAAGTTTGTATACCACAAAAACACTGTTTATTGATTCAATGATAGTGTTCGAATATACTCAGACGAATTTGTAGTAGCACTGCATTTATACGTGAAAAAATGCATTTTATTTGCTTTTTGCGATGTAATGTCGCTTTAAACACATTCCAAGCTATATTTAAGTTCCGCTGTAAACACATTCCATGCTATGTTTAAGTTCCTCTTTAAACACATTCCAAGCTATATTTAAGTTCCTCTTTAAACACATTCCATGCTATGTTTAAGATCCTCTTTAAGCACTAGTTAAGTTCCTCTTTAAACACATTCCAAGCTGTATTTAAGTCCCTCTTTAAACACATTCCAAGCTATATTTAAGTTCCTCTTTAAACACATTCCAAGCTATGTTTGGGTTGGGTCGGAATGTTTCGAGTTAGAAAACACAGTTCCAGGGGTGGCACGATTTACCCAAATCCTACCCAAATCTTCGTTTATATGCTATGTATGGCCATATTTATGTGGTTTCTATACAATATATGGTATTAGAAGATATATGTATCATATTGCATCAACACAATTACCAGGTTTTCGCCAAAATAACACATTAAACGCATAAAAAATTATGTTACTACCAAGGGAGGTAACCTCATAACATATAAACGAGGATTTGGGTAGATTTGGGTAAATCGTGCTGCGCAGTTGGCCCAGTTTGTTTTATTAAACCTTTTAATTAACATTTTTTGCATGAGGAGGCAGCCGTAAATTTATTGTATATCTGTTGAACGTGTAATGTCAACAAAGGTTCGCTCCGGGCGGGGTGAGTAAACCCCGGTAAATGGGTTCCAACACTACTAGATAGTATCACGGTTGGTAGTTTTAACGTAGCACCGAATCAAGCGGTCGGGTGATGCTGATGAAAACAAGTATTCTAATTTAGACATTTAGCACATGTTTTCAAGCTCATGGCAGAGGCTAGTAACGAAGTTGAGCAGAATGACAAAAGAAAGCAGTTCGGAAATAGATTGCTCACAGATCCAAAGAATGTGTTCCAACATAACGCATGGTAAGATGTGTTGTGTGTTTTACGTCTGTTTATCGTCATAAATTGTAGATTTTTGGAGGATAGTGCAATGATACAGACAGATACCCATTCCAGAAACTCCACTGGTTCTTTTACGTGCACAGTGTAAACACCGACACGAGACCTCGGTTTAAAGTCCCATCTGAAAGATTGTTACTTTTATTAGTCAGACGGTGGATCTATGTATGTATGTATGTACCTTTAATTGAAGCTTAATGTCAAACCCCTCGCGGGGACGTAGACATGTTTTCCTGGGCAGGCTTAGCCGACCTAAGCGATTAACCAGTACTAAGCAATGTGTGTGAGGTGCCTTGCTCAATGACACTACATACGTGGCCTGACCGAGTATCGAACCCGGGACCGTTCGATTCCAAATCCGACGCTCTACCACTGGACGCCACATCTAACCTACGATCCCTGGATTGCCAGTCCAATGTGTTAACCACTGGACTATGTATCCGTCTGTAAGATAACAGAAACTGGAAATTTTATAGATGTTTACCCATACCTCGCATAAGCCACCAACCTCCTTATAGTATACCTCTTTGTGTCTCTCATAGTGTGGCGTCCAGTGGTAGAGCGTCGGATTTGGAATCGAACGGTCCTGGGTTCGATACTCGTCAGCCACGTATGTAGTGTCATTGAGCAAGGCACCTCACACACATTGCTTAGTACTGGTTAATCGCTTAGGTCGGCTAAGCCTGCTCGGGAAAACATGTCTAAGTCCCCACGAGGGGTTTGACATTAATATACCAAATACCTTGGCGTGGATATCTCAAATAACCTGTCGTGGGACACACATAAAAAGGTCAACAAAGAAAGCAAACCAAACATTAGGATTTCTACATAGAAACCTCCAGGTCAAATCTGAACCCCTTAAGTCCATGGCTTACCAGACACTAGTGAGACCCCAGCTTGAATATGGCTCCGAGATCTGGTCTCCCCATACCCAAACATTGATTGACCAAATTGAAGTCCAGCGAAGAGCAGCCCGTTGGATAAAGGCTGACTTCTATCATACCTCTAGTGTTACAGACATGCTACATTCCCTAATTCTACGCAGACTAGATCAACGGCGTATTGACAATAGGTTATCCCTTATGTATAAAATTCATAATGAACTTGTTGCTATTCCCATTGAAAATTACCTAGTTCCCCTCTCCCGTCCTGCTCGCCATTGCCATTCCTTAAGCTCAGGGTTGGCAATTTCCCGGGAAATAAGAGTATTTCCCGGGACGGCGGGAAATACTGGGAAATACCGGGAAATACTGGGAAATAAGAATTTGGATACCGGGAAATAAGAATTTGAATGATTTTGGTGGTAAATACGGGTATATATACCATACAATTTCTATTACCCGGTGTACTGATTGTAGTATCATGTGTGCAGGATGAAAATGAACTGCTTTTGAAGAATATGACGAAAAATACAGGCATTCATAGTGGCATTTACGCATTGCTTATAATCTTTATATAAATGTTAGAGATCTAACATTATTGAGACTGTTCATTATTACTCTAATATACATTGTATACAAACACAGTTTAAGGAGTTTATACATACATTTATTGGAGGTATTTTAAATGTTTAATGTAGTAGGCAAAATGCAAATGTTTTTAGGATTATCCCTGAAATGTGTTCATAATATAGATGTATTATTAAAATAATCAATTAGTTATTAAAGAAGTCAGAATCATAATTTGAGGTGACCCACACTGTTTGTGTGTACACAATTTCAATTAGCAATGCCCAGTCAGGTGTTAAGGTGTGTTGTGGGACTTCAATTTCAAGATACATGTAGCCTGATGTAGGTGTGAGAGATGTCAGCCAATTAGACAAAGGTGTCCATACTCTGTAGTCCTAATCTCACTGGAATACACTGTCATTCCAACAAGAAAAACGAAAAAATAAATGGGGAAAAAAACAATAAAATAAAAAAAAAAACAATAAAATAAAAAAAAACAATAAAATATAAAAAACAGTTGTGGTTGCCAATGATGCCACCTGATGAGTACCCCTGGCAGGGACGAAACAGTTTAAGCACTTATAGAGTGGTAGCAATGCATAAAAATGAGCAAAAAACGTGTTTGGAAGATACATAATCTTATTTCCCGGTATTTCCCACTTCTGGGCTTATTTCCCGGGGCGGGAAATAAATACCGGTATTTCCCGGCCAACCCTGCTTAAGCTATAGGTTAATTACAGCAACTACAGACTACTACAAGTTTTCCTTTTTTCCAAGAACAATCTACCATTGGAACCACCTCCCTCCTGACATTATCTCCCTACCATAGAGCAATTCAATACGGCAGTTTGCCATATTGAACATGCCAGTCCCTAGTTGTTCTGCGCAGCTGCTTTTAAACTTTTACCACAACTTATGTTTCAGTACCTTCTTAAATTATACTTTTAACTACTCATACTTTTAACTTCTTTGCGGTTTTGACGCGCAACATGTCTACATCCCCGCGAGGGGTTCGACATTAGCGGAAGATAGATAGATAGATAGATAGATAGATAGATAGATAGATAGATAGATAGATAGATAGATAGATAGATAGATAGATAGATAGATAGATAGATAGATAGATAGATAGATAGATAGATAGATAGATAGATAGATAGTTAGATAGATAGATAGATAGATAGATAGATAGATAGATAGATAGATAGATAGATAGATAGATAGATAGATAGATAGATAGATTAAAGGTACATACAGGACACTATATGAAAAATGCAGAAATGAAGCGTAAACAAAACAACATTCACAACATGAAATGCTAATTAACACTGTCAATCAATCTCATAGGACTGTCAACACTGGTCTCAAACAACAGTTCAAGCATCTATAAAGAGATAGAAAATTTGTATTGCGTCTGTATAGAATTGTGTTGCAGCTATTGGCACAGATATCGTAATCACATTTGGACTCAGCATTAGTTGTCGAGGCACTGTCTGTTTATCTTTTATATCAACATATCGCTTGCAAAATTTTATACATACAGCCATGTCAAATCTGGATCAAATATTAAAAGAGGGATAAAATGACATGAAGGGCAAAAGCGGGACAGTATGAAAATATTCAATATTTTAATATGAGGACAGTAATGCCACTACACCCTTTATGCTCCTACAAAACACATTAATTATTCTTCTAAGATATAAAGTCGAAAATACATTTGATGATCAGACCAATGTTATTTCTTAGAAGACTTAGATGTGAACAAGAAACTTTATTTATACAAGCTTGATGTACCAAGGGACAGGTATTATGTATCCCTAATTGCCCTTTCAAATCAGATGCTATTTCTGCAAATTATAATAAATACTTATTTCGGCAGTAGAAATTTCAAGTTGAAATCTTTTTAATATCAGCGCATTCTGCATTCAATACATCGTCTACTCAAATTAAAAAATTAAAAATGTCATTGACAATCTGTGTAGAATTTTGTTATTTCAATTAGTGAGTATATATTTGCACAGGTCTGTCATGTTATCGGGACACCATGGACATGCTGACTGTGTCCCGAGAACACTTGTTTAGAGCGTACAGTCGGTACACCTGTTACACGGCTCATTCTAGGTCGAAATATTTGGGAGAAGTGAGAGCACGCAATTGCGTCCTTAAAAGATGTTAAGATTAGCGCAGTGGTTAGTGAGCTCGCTTCTCACCAATGTAACCCGGGTTCGATCCTCGGACCGTGAATTATGTGAGATGATACGGTGGTCGCCAGATCGGACAGGTGCGTTTTCTTCGGGTACTCCGGTTTCCTCCCACACGAATGACCACATATACGCTTTCATCCGCGCCAACGAGAGTGATTAATATAAGTTGTTAAAACTTGCTTCGCAATCGTTGTAAGATCAATAAAGATTAAACTTTTTTTTAAAAAAGATGTTATTTAATAAATTTCAACAAAATATGGTTAAAATGCACAGTATGACCATTAAGAACATATTGTAAACAAGTGAATCTAATCAGCCTACATGTAGAGGAAGAGAAATCAGAAGAAATGTTTCGCATAAATTACATTCAAAATGGTTGCCAAACATCAAGTTACGTTTGATAACCATAACATCTGTAATTCTACGGACAATGTTGTTTAGGAGAACGATGCATACATGCATGTTCCACGGAACATCTACTTCTAGTTCGCTGTGTGTGGGAAAGTATTGGTTAGGAATAGGTGTAGACGAATGCATGTGTTTCACAGAACATCTACCAATACTTCTGGTTTATTATTGTAGGGACAATGTTGTTTGGATTGAAGTGCAGGAGAATGATGCATGTGTTTCACAGAACATCTACCAATACCTCTAGTTTATTATTGTAGGGACAATGTTGTTTAGTAGAACGATGCATGTGTTCCACAGAACATCTACCAATACCTCTGGTTTATTATTGTAGGGACAGTGTTGTTTAGTAGAACAATGCATATGTTCCACGGAACATCTACCAGTACTTCTGGTTTATTATTGTAGGGACAATGTTGTTTAGTAGAACGATGCATGTGTTCCACAGAACATCTACCAATACTTCTGGTTTATTATTGTAGGGACAATGTTGTTTGGTAGAACGATGCATGTGTTCCACAGAACATCTACCAATACTTCTGGTTTATTATTATAGGGACAATGTTGTTTGGTAGAACGATGCATGTGTTCCACAGAACATCTACCAATACTTCTGGTTTATTATTGTAGGGACAATGTTGTTTGGTAGAACGATGCATGTGTTCCACGGAACATCTACCAATACTTCTGGTTTATTATTATAGGGACAATGTTGTTTGGTAGAACGATGCATGTGTTCCACGGAACATCTACCAATACTTCTGGTTTATTATTGTAGGGACAGTGTTGTTTAGTAGAACGATGCATGTGTTCCATGGAACATCTACCAATACTTCTGGTTTATTATTGTAGGGACAGTGTTGTTTAGTAGAACGATGCATGTGTTCCATGGAACATCTACCAATACTTCTGGTTTATTATTGTAGGGACAATGTTGTTTGGGATGAAGTGCAGGAGAATGATGCTAGATCAAAGACCGAGGAACAATTAGCTCACCCAGCCTCTACAGAAGATTTTGGTAAACTTTATTGAGAAAGTATATAAACATTATTTCTGGTTTTGTCTTTCATATGATTATACATCCATGGTTACATATTTGATTAATTATCATAATTAATTAGTTTGACATCCGTAATTTTATGTACCTAAGGGCCAGGCCAACTCCCAGATGCCTCTGCTCCAGGGCAACCTTCCAGATGCGTCTATTTCATGGCAACCTCCCAGGTTCCTCTGCTCCATGGGAACCTTCCAGATGCCTCTGCTCCATCATCCATGGCAACCTTCCAGATGAGTCTATTTCATGGCAACCTCCCAGGTTCCTCTGCTCCATGGCAACCTTCCAGATGTGTCTATTTCATGACAACCTCCCATGTGCCTCCGCTCCATTGCATCCTCCCATGTGCCTCTGCTCCATGGCAACCTCCCAGGTGTCTCTGGCCCCATGGCAACCTCCCAGGTGTCTCTGGCCCCATGGCAACCTCCCAGATGTCTCTGGCTCTATGGCAACCTTCCAGATGTCTGGTTAGATGGGAACCTCCCAGATGTCTCTGGCTTTGTGGCAACCTCACATATGTCTCTGGCTCAATGGCAACCACTGTGTTGATCTCTCTTGATAGCATAGTATTATAATATTCGTAAGGAAAGATGAACAAAAACTTACCAGGAACTTTTCTTAGAAATGCAGCCAAAAAAATGAAATAGATTGAGACTGCCCAGCCATGGTAACAAAGGCAAACAAACCAGTTTACATCTTAAATCTACCTCTTTGATACCAGTTTAACCTATAGAATTATGATGCCAAAGACAAGAGTATAAAATAGTCTATAATTTAAAACGAGTCACAGACGGATCTGTAGTCCAGTGGTAACACGCTGGACTGGTAATCCAGGGATCGCAGGTTCAATCCCCCGTCTGACCATAATAAAATTAACAGTCTTTCAGATGGGACATTAATCCGAGGTCTCGTGTCGGTGCTTTACACCGTGCACGTAAAAGAACCAGAGGAGATTCTGGAATTGGTCTCTGTCTCTATCATGCACTATCCTCCAAAAATCTAAAATAACTACCGGTAATCTCTTCAGGAGGCGTCTCTCATATGGGCAACCGGTAGCGACGATAAATAAACGTAAAAAACAAACGAGTCACAGTATGTGCCGACAAGTTCATTCATAAACAAGGCTAGTAAATGTTTTTCGTTAGCAGTGGCATTGATTGATATCGCCACTAGAATATTCACCCTACATTGTGTCATAGTTCAGGGTTCATTCTAGGTCCGAATTTTTGGGAGAAGTGAGATAGCGCGTGATCGCTTCCTTAAATGGTGTTCTTTAATATACTTCTGCAAAATAGGGTTAAAATGCACAACAGTACAACCATTAAATACAACATTTGAATAGGAGTGCTTTATAATGGGCCAGTGTATCTTACTAGACAAAATTTTGTTTGAAAATCGTAAAAACCAAACAAATATTATTATTTTTTAGGGATAAGTGGGGCCCCCAGAGGGCGAAGTCAGGGTCCCTAGGGCGCACATCGCCCTCTAAAATGATCCCTGTAGTTTATTAAATTTTTATGTAAAGCAGTATTGTTTATCTTGTCGACAGTGTTGGATTGCATACAGCAGGCTCATACGATTCCAAGTTTCTATCATATTTCCAGAGAAATACGAGGCCGATGCCAACAAGTACTGGAACAAGTTCTACGGTGTCCATGACAACAAGTTCTTCAAGGACAGACACTGGTTGTTCACCGAGTTTCCAGAATTAGCTCCGGAATCCTACCTCTCCCCAGAATGCTTGTCACAAATTACTCGCGACGTCAATAATAAGGTTGAGATTGTGTCAAGTGTTGGGAATAAAACAGCGGCGTATAGTTCATTGTCTCATCCCGGATCATGTGCTCATTCTGATACACGGGTTGACAGTACTCAAGATTTGTCAAATAACTGTCACAACAGTGTCCAGACAGTGTCGCAACAATTCTCTTTAGCTTCATTGGAAAATCAATCTCCTGCTTCGTTGGGAAACTGCTCTACGGCTTCATCAGACAGCAGTGCACATTGTATATCAGGAGGTATGCATAAAAATACAGAAGTAAATAAACCTGTTTCAAGTGTGGACGAATGTCCGAGAAGGAAGGCACGTTTTCCGGGAGAGATGGCAAAGTACAGAATGTTTGAGGTACATATTAATGAGATATTTTGCCAGAATTTGTTAATAATTGGGAATTGGTAGCAGAATAGGACCCCCCCCCCCTGTCATTCTAATATTTTTGCGACCCCCACCCCCAGAGAAATATGTATATCAGTGGGGTTTTTTTATCATTAGGTTTGTTATTTGACCGATTTCTTGGCTTTTTCAACAATGTTCTAGACTGATTTTTTAGAAGCCCTGAGAATGGTATGTATACTTATGGAGAGTATCTACATTGTATCCCGGAATTGAAATTTGCTAAATGTACATGTAGCCTGTCCAGAAAAGACAACCCGCCCATCCTCAGCTACCAGGATTCTTCACCTAATAATTTTATGTCTTATATAAAAAAATTGTTTTAAAAAGACGCTCATTCGTATTACATAGATTTCAGATTACAGCACGAGCATCTGGGTTATTAACCTGAGTCAAGCTACATCGATCGACACTTAAACTACAACAATAAATACATGTACATTTATCCTGTGTTCAATCTGTTTAGTCTGTGTGCTCCGTTAACAATGATGAAATATCTATTTTCCGTTTGTTTGTTTTCATATCGTTAGTAAGATTTCTACACGATTAACCCACAGTATTGGCGTTGTATTTTGTCACGTGATTTCATTCTATGTATCAGGGTTCCCTCTGTCTTGATTTTTTGTCTGCGCCACTTTTGTCGCCAATTGATAAAAACTGAAGCCAATTTCAAAAACTTTGAGCCGACTAAGAGCCATATAGTTCACAGATAAACATTTGAAGCCATGTACTTGATTTGTGCCCAAAAAAAATTCTTTAACCCATTCAACACCAAGTAACTCACATGGACTGGTCCATGTTATTCATAAACCAATAAATGAATCAGAAAATCACATTTGGACAAGTTCATTTATCAAAATGGGTAATTATGTCTAAAAATAATCATATCACTGGCAAAAAGTGCAGATCCTGATGAGACGGCTCGTCACGAGCCGGCTCATCTGGATCTACACTTTTTGTAAGTCTATTTAGAGGTCTGTGGTGTTGAAAGGGTTAAAGTTGCGCCAAATATTTTTCGCCAATTCCCAAAATTGATCGCCAGAATTTGATTTTTATCGCAATTGGCGACCGACAGCGGGAATCCTGTGTATGCGTACAATACTGTTGTTACCCCTGGTGTTGGTCAAACAGTGGCAAGTGTTAAAGATATATCCATGGCCGAGTTGACTTCACATGCCCCTTACAGCTGTATGTTATAATCCCATCGGGGGTTTTGAATTATTTCATGTGAGAAACCTATCTAGCTGGCATACAGAAGATTGGTTGTTCTACCCAGAGTTTGAGAGTGTTGGTCAATGGGTTTTAAAATAGTTTTAAACTCGGTCACGGATCATATCTAGGTCAGAATTTCTGGGAGAAGTGCGAAAGCTCGCGATCGCGTCCTTATATGGTGTTATTTATTAACGGTCAACAAAATATGGTTAAAATTCACAGTACGACCATTAAATACAACATATCAATAGGAATAGGAGTGCTTTATAATGAGCCAGTGTAGCTTACTGGACAAAATTTGGTATGAACGTTGTAAAAATAAAGTGGGCCCCAGGTGGGTGTAGTCAGTGTCCCTAGGGCAACTATTTCGCCCTCTTAGAATGAACCCTGTAGTAACCTTGAGTAAAGCCCATCACTTTGCTAAATAGCTGAAGATTGCGTACTATGTGTAATGATATTCTCGAAAATTCTAAGCTTCCAACACCATGCTGACGAAGGAAAAATGTGTGAATAGTTTTCTGTATTCTGCAGGTTGGATGTGGAGTGGGCAACACAGTATTCCCCATACTGCAAGCAAACAAGTATGTTTTATCAGTTTTTGTGACATAGACTTGTACAAGAATTGTCCTGCTAAACAGCTTTGCCTAATTCCTGAAGCTGAATATGATAAAACACTAAAGTCTAAATGAAATTAATCGAAACTGTAAGAAATGTAAGCATCAGTCATTGGCCTGTCATATTTCATTATGATTCAAAATTATTATAGTATGTGAAATCAACATGAGTCGTGATAGCGCGTTTGTTTCAGATGTTAACGGCCCGGAGTTCGAGCCCCGCTGGAGCCGCTACGATTGTAAGGCATTTAAATACCACGTTGCCTCTTCTCTCTCCTGGTGATGGATTCCACCAGGAATGGGGTATCAAGAGTGATTAATATAAGTTGTAAGAACTTGTTTCACAATCAAGCTAAAATAAATTTGCATGCACTATGAACTAAATCCACATAACTACAGAGTCTACAGTTTTCTAGTGTGCATTTTCAGTGACCCTGATATCATGGTATATTGTGCTTGTTTTCAATGACCCTGATATCATGGTATATTATGCTTGTTTTCAATGACCCTGACCTCATGGTATATTATGCTTGTTTTCAATGACCCTGACCTCATGGTATATTATGCTTGTTTTCAATGACCCTGACCTCATGGTATATTATGCTTGTTTTCAGTGACCCTGACCTCATGGTATATTGTGCTTGTTTTCAGTGACTCTGACCTCATGGTATATTGTGCTTGTTTTCAATGACCCTGATCTCATGGTACATTGTGTGTATTTTCAGTGACCCTGACCTCATGGTACATTGTGTGTCTTTTCAGTGACCCTGACCTCATGGTACATTGTGTGTCTTTTCAGTGACCCTGATCTCATGGTACATTGTGTGTATTTTCAGTGACCCTGACCTCATGGTATATTGTGCTTGTTTTCAGTGACCCTGACCTCATGGTATATTGTGCTTGTTTTCAGTGACCCTGACCTCATGGTATATTGTGCTTGTTTTCAATGACCCTGACCTCATGGTACATTGTGCTTGTTTTCAGTGACCCTGACCTCGTGGTATATTGTGCTTGTTTTCAGTGACCCTGACCTCATGGTATATTGTGTCTTTTCAGTGGCCCTGACCTCATGGTATATTGTGCGTCTTTTCAGTGACCCTGACCTCATGGTATATTGTGCTTGTTTTCAGTGACCCTGACCTCATGGTATATTGTGTCTTTTCAGTGACCCTGACCTCATGGTATATTGTGTCTTTTCAGTGACCCTGACCTCATGGTATATTGTGTCTTTTCAGTGACCCTGACCTCATGGTATATTGTGTCTTTTCAGTGTGTTGGTTTTTGTTTTTGTGTGTTGGTTATTGTGTTTTTGTGTGTTGGTTTTGTGCTTTTCAGTGACCCTGACCTCATGGTATATTGTGTCTTTTCAGTGACCCTGATATTGTGTTTTTGTGGTTTGTGTTTTTGTGTGTTGTTTTGTGTTTTGTGTGTTGGTTTTGATTGTGTCTTTTCAGTGACCCTGACCTCATGGTATATTGTGTCTTTTCAGTGACCCTGACCTCATGGTATATTGTGTCTTTTCAGTGACCCTGACCTCATGGTATATTGTGTCTTTTCAGTGACCCTGACCTCATGGTATATTGTGTCTTTTCAGTGACCCTGACCTCATGGTATATTGTGTCTTTTCAGTGACCCTGACCTCATGGTATATTGTGTCTTTTCAGTGACCCTGACCTCATGGTATATTGTGTCTTTTCAGTGACCCTGACCTCATGGTATATTGTGTCTTTTCAGTGACGCTGACCTCATGGTATATTGTGTCTTTTCAGTGACCCTGACCTCATGGTATATTGTGTCTTTTCAGTGACCCTGACCTCATGGTATATTGTGTCTTTTCAGTGACCCTGACCTCATGGTATATTGTGTCTTTTCAGTGACCCTGACCTCATGGTATATTGTGTCTTTTCAGTGACCCTGACCTCATGGTATATTGTGTCTTTTCAGTGACCCTGACCTCATGGTATATTGTTGTGATTATTCATCAACAGCCATTGATCTAGTCAAGGTACAGTTTTACCTGTTTTGTATATTTGTAACAACATAATTAAGCCCTTCCCCCGCCTTGAAGAAACTTGTGTATATATCAGATATTCATTTGTCCATCAGGGCGTTTTTTTGGACATGCTTGTGTTTGTCTGCTCAGTACCTTGATAACATTCCACCTGCATGTATCGACAACGACAGAGCTGTGAAGAGTAGATGACCCATATTGAATTTGAGGTCGATGTGTTTGGGGTCAAAGTCACAGAGACCTTTAATCGCAAAGTGTTTGACACTGATATCTGAAACTGTGTTGAGAGATGATCAGTAGATGACATTTAAAGTATGATTCGAAAGACTGTGATACGTGTCATTTTAGTATAGTATAATGGGGGATCAAACCTGCAACCCCTGAAATACTAGTCCAGCATGATTACCACTGGACTGCTGATCAACTATGTGGGTTAATGGTAAAGTACACCGTCCCCATTTATAGCAAACAGTTGCCCACCCAATAACTCTAGAAACGTTGAGCATTGATTCATGTGTGAATGTTGTTGGTGACCAGCATGTATTGACCGTCAAGGTCACAGCATCAGTGAATATTAGAAATGTTTGTGCTCAGTAACTACAGACTGCGTGCCAAAGCTTGAAGGAATATCTATAATACGTTTGCATTTTAAATCCTAAATTAATTACATTTATTTCCAATACCGTATTTACCGTAAGACTAAGTCTTGGGACACATTTAAATAATTAATACTTCTACTGTCCCAATTCTTTGTGTAAAAAATCTTTTTACTAAAACATTTCCCAAAATTTAAATTTATATACAGTACTCATTAACCCTTTGCACTCTAACGACAGATAAGATCGCTTTTGCAAACAGCATAGAGCGGGATCAGACGACAAAAAACGTTCCATCTGATCAGGCTGTTTGCTATTCGAATAGTGGAGCTAAGCATTTGGCTGAATAGCAAACAACATAGAACTTGATCAGGCGCAGCGCTATGACGCAGCAGATCTGGATCTATGTTGTTTGCAAATGTGATTTTATTTACTCAAGCAGGCAAAGGGTTAACAAACGTAATATACCCTGATCTAAATGATTAGTTTACACTTTATTTATTTTACAATGATTGCGAAGCAAGTTTATCACTCTCGTTGGCGCGGATGAAAGCGTAAATGTAGTCATTCATGTGGGAGGAAACCGGAGTACCCTGAGAAAACCCACCTGTCCGATCTGGCGACCACCTCATCTCACATACTTCCCGGTCCGAGGATCAAACCTGGGTTGCATTTGTGAGAAGCGAGCGTGCTAACCACTGCACTAATCGGACAGCCAAATGATTGTGTGCGCAATTTGTATGTTTGGTTTCAGGGGAACAAGGACTATGATGAGAGGCGTTGTCATGCATTTGTATGTGATATATCCGAGCTGGAAGCCACGGTTCCATTTCCTGTTGAAAGTCTGGATGTCATTATTCTCAACTTTATCTTGTCAGCAAACAATCCGGACAAGTATGTAGCGTTGCTATAATTATGTAAATAATAATCTCTTGCATGTAATAAGACTTTCATATTTAAGTTTTCGTGGTTCACGTAGCTCTATATTGCAGTATTCATGGTTCACTTAGCTCTATATTGCAGTATTTATGGTTCACTTAGCTCTATATTGCAGTATTCATTGGTTAGCTCTCTATTGCAGTATTCATGGTTCACTTAGCTCTATATTGCAGTATTCATGGTTCATGTAACTATATTGCAGTATTCATGGTTCACTTAGCTCTATATTGCAGTATTCATTGTTTAGCTCTCTATTGCAGTATTCATGGTTCACTTAGCTCTATATTGCAGTATTCATGGTTCATGTAGCTCTATATTGCAGTATTCATGGTTCATGTAGCTCTATATTGCAGTATTCATGGTTCACTTAGCTCTATATTGCAGTATTCATGGTTCATGTAACTATATTGCAGTATTTGTTGTTCACTTAGCTCTATATTGCAGTATTCATGGTTCACTTAGCTCTATATTGCAGTATTTGTTGTTCATTTAGCTCTATATTGCAGTATTCATGGTTCACTTAGCTCTATATTGCAGTATTCATGGTTCACTTAGCTCTATATTGCAGTATCCATGGTTCACTTAGCTCTATATTGCAGTATTCATGGTTCACTTCGCTCTATATTGCAGTATTTGTTATTCACTTCGCTCTATATTGCAGTATTCATGGTTCACTTAGCCCTATATTGCAGTATTCATGGTTCATTTAGCCCTATATTGCAGTATTCATGGTTCACTTAGCTCTATATTGCAGTATTCATTGTTCACTTAGCCCTATATTGCAGTATTCATGGTTCACTTAGCTCTATATTGCAGTATTCATTGTTCACTTAGCTCTATATTGCAGTATTCATGGTTCACTTAGCTCTATATTGCAGTATTCATTGTTCACTTAGCTCTATATTGCAGTATTTGTTGTTCACTTAGCTCTATATTGCAGTATTTGTTGTTCACTTAGCTTGATATTGCAGTATTCATGGTTCACTTAGCTCTATATTGCAGTATTTGTTGTTCACTTAGCTCTATATTGCAGTATTCATGGTTCACTTAGCTCTATATTGCAGTATTTATGGTTCACTTAGCTCTATATTGCAGTATTCATTGGTTAGCTCTCTATTGCAGTATTCATGGTTCACTTAGCTCTATATTGCAGTATTCATGGTTCATGTAACTATATTGCAGTATTCATGGTTCACTTAGCTCTATATTGCAGTATTCATTGTTTAGCTCTCTATTGCAGTATTCATGGTTCACTTAGCTCTATATTGCAGTATTCATGGTTCATGTAGCTCTATATTGCAGTATTCATGGTTCATGTAGCTCTATATTGCAGTATTCATGGTTCACTTAGCTCTATATTGCAGTATTCATGGTTCATGTAACTATATTGCAGTATTTGTTGTTCACTTAGCTCTATATTGCAGTATTCATGGTTCACTTAGCTCTATATTGCAGTATTTGTTGTTCATTTAGCTCTATATTGCAGTATTCATGGTTCACTTAGCTCTATATTGCAGTATTCATGGTTCACTTAGCTCTATATTGCAGTATCCATGGTTCACTTAGCTCTATATTGCAGTATTCATGGTTCACTTCGCTCTATATTGCAGTATTTGTTATTCACTTCGCTCTATATTGCAGTATTCATGGTTCACTTAGCCCTATATTGCAGTATTCATGGTTCATTTAGCCCTATATTGCAGTATTCATGGTTCACTTAGCTCTATATTGCAGTATTCATTGTTCACTTAGCCCTATATTGCAGTATTCATGGTTCACTTAGCTCTATATTGCAGTATTCATTGTTCACTTAGCTCTATATTGCAGTATTCATGGTTCACTTAGCTCTATATTGCAGTATTCATTGTTCACTTAGCTCTATATTGCAGTATTTGTTGTTCACTTAGCTCTATATTGCAGTATTTGTTGTTCACTTAGCTTGATATTGCAGTATTCATGGTTCACTTAGCTCTATATTGCAGTATTTGTTGTTCACTTAGCTCTATATTGCAGTATCCATGGTTCACTTAGCTCTATATTGCAGTATTAATGATTTTCTTAGCTCTATTTTTCAATATTCATAATTCTCATCTAACCAGTGGCGACGACGTGGCCGTGGAGGGGGCGGTGTTACGGCGACTATTTCACCCACTTCGCCATCAACGTTGAAATCCTGCTTAGGTGTTCAGTGTTCATGATTCTCTTAGCTACCATGATGATCAGATATGATGTTGCAGTATTAATAGCAGTTCTCTTAGCTTAAATCACGGCCGAGTGGTTACGGTCGTTGTTTTCAAATCACTTGCCCCTCACCTCTTGTAGGTTCGAAACCCACTAAGTGTAACGTTCTTATATGTGAGGAAGCTCTCTAGCTGGCTTACGGTAGCTCAATGGTTCCTCCAGGGTGTCTGTCCGTGCCTGCAATACTGCTCGGAAGGAACATCCAGTGTCTTTATCCACCAATAATAGCTGGAGAGTCGCCATGGCATAAGCTTGTGGTACGACTTTAAACCCCAAAAACAAACATCTCTCTTAGTTTTATGTTTCTCTGGGTGCCAGTTTATTTAAATAATAAGTACATGTAGTTGCTTGAGCTGAACATTACAACTTATATCTATAATTAAAAAATATGAACAAACACAGCATTCGTTTATACAAATTTATTTGAGCTCGATTGCGAAATAAGTTCTTGCAACTCGTATTAATCACTCATTCCTGATGGAATCCATCGCAATGAGGGAGAGAGTAGAGGCAATGTTGAATTCAAATGCCTTGCTTGCCTAAGGTCACAATCGTAATGGCTCCAACGGGGCTCGAACTCCGGGTCTTTGGCACCTGAAGCGAACACGCTACTACTACGCTATCACGACTTCCACTAATGAACTAATTACTCAGGGTATTAGACAACAATATGATCTCATGTTAGATTTCAGGCAATAATAAACAGATTATCAAGATTCCTGCGACCTGGGGGAATGATCTTATTCAGGGATTATGGCAGATACGACCTCGCTCAACTTAGATTCAAGAAAGGTAATGATGGGTACAGAATTTGGATATTTTTATTATTAATATAATTTATTAAAGTTTCTTTATGTTTTGTTATTATTAAGCCATTCAACACCAAGTAACTGACATGGCATTCAACACCAGGTAACTGACATGGCATTCAACACCAAGTAACTGACATGGCATTTAACACCAGGTAACTGACATGGCATTCAACACCAAGTAACTGACATGGCATTCAACACCAAGTAACTGACATGGCATTCAACACCAAGTAACTGACATGGCATTCAACACCAAGTAACTGACATGGGATTCAACACCAAGTAACTGACATGGACTGGTGCATTCAACACCAAGTAACTGACATGGACTGGTGCATGATATTTAACCCATTCAACACCAAGTAACTGACATGGTCTGGTGCATTCAACACCAAGTAACTGACATGGACTGGTGCATTCAACACCAGGTAACATCTAGGTAACATTTAGGAAAGAGGTAACCATATAAGCAAGTTGCTTTCTCCTCAATCCTACATGTATTTTCTTATTGTGATCATTATACTATGTATATTCATTGAAATAAAATATTGTTTAAACTAACACCAGGTAACTGACATGGACTGGTGCATTCAACACCAAGTAACTGACATGGACTGGTGCATTCAACACCAAGTAACTGACATGGTCTGGTGTATTCAACACCAGGTAACTGACATGGTCTGGTGCATTCAACACCAGGTAACTGACATGTACTGGTGCATTCAACACCAAGTAACTGACATGTACTGGTGCATTCAACACCAAGTAGCTGACATGGACTGGTGCATTCAACACCAAGTAACTGACATGGACTGGTGCATTCAACACCAAGTAACTGACATGGACTGGTGCATTCAACACCAAGTAGCTGACATGGACTGGTGCATTCAACACCAAGTAACTGACATGGACTGGTGCATTCAACACCAAGTAACTGACATGTACTGGTGCATTCAACACCAAGTAACTGACATGGACTGGTGCATTCAACACCAAGTAACTGACATGGACTGGTGCATTCAACACCAAGTAACTGACATGGACTGGTGCATTCAACACCAAGTAACTGACATGGACTGGTGCATTCAACACCAGGTAACTGACATGGACTGGTGCATTCAACACCAGGTAACTGACATGGACTGGTGCATTCAACACCAGGTAACTGACATGTACTGGTGCATTCAACACCAAGTAACTGACATGTACTGGTGCATTCAACACCAAGTAGCTGACATGGACTGGTGCATTCAACACCAAGTAACTGACATGGACTGGTGCATTCAACACCAAGTAACTGACATGGACTGGTGCATTCAACACCAAGTAGCTGACATGGACTGGTGCATTCAACACCAAGTAACTGACATGGACTGGTGCATTCAACACCAAGTAACTGACATGTACTGGTGCATTCAACACCAAGTAACTGACATGGACTGGTGCATTCAACACCAAGTAACTGACATGGACTGGTGCATTCAACACCAAGTAACTGACATGGACTGGTGCATTCAACACCAAGTAACTGACATGGACTGGTGCATTCAACACCAAGTAACTGACATGGACTGGTGCATTCAACACCAGGTAACTGACATGGACTGGTGCATTCAACACCAAGTAACTGACATGGACTGGTGCATTCAACACCAGGTAACTGACATGGACTGGTGCATTCAACACCAAGTAACTGACATGGACTGGTGCATTCAACACCAAGTAACTGACATGGACTGGTGCATTCAACACCAAGTAACTGACATGGACTGGTGCATTCAACACCAAGTAACTGACATGGACTGGTGCATTCAACACCAGGTAACTGACATGGACTGGTGCATTCAACACCAGGTAACTGACATGGACTGGTGCATTCAACACCAAGTAACTGACATGGACTGGTGCATTCAACACCAAGTAACTGACATGGACTGGTGCATTAAACACCAAGTAACTGACATGTACTGGTGCATTCAACACCAAGTAACTGACATGGACTGGTACCCATTCAACATCAAGTAACTGACATGGACTGGTACCCATTCAACACCAGGTAACTGACATGGACTCGTGCATGATATTTTTAGACAAATAAATTAGTAAGAAAATTTACATTTGGAAGAGTTCATTTATCAAAATGGGTAATTTTGTCTAAAAATAGTAATATTACTGGCAAAAAGTGCAGATCCTGATGAGACGGCTCCGGCCCATCGGGATCTACACTTTTTGTAAGCCTATTTAAAGGTCTGTAGTGTAATTTACGACATCTGTATATATTTACATTTCTGGTGCATGTCCTCAGGTCTACTATTAATTCATTTCTCTATTACCGTACATACTCGCCTATAAGACGAGACTTTCATACCCATATTTTGGTCTTAGAATTGGGGACCCGTCTCATAAGCGGATACTCAACGTTAACCCAAAATTACAGAGGTCAAAATTAGTTATTCGGTATTGAATTGCCGACTAGCTTTACCGGTATTTTTGTTTTTTTTGTTGTTGTTTTTTATGTTTATTTATCGTCGCTACCGGTTGCCCATATGAGCGATGCCTCCTGAAGATATTAGTCATTTTAGATTTTGGAGGATAGTGCAATGATACAGAGAGAAACCCATTCCAGGGTCTCCTCTGGTTCTTTTACGTGCACAGTGTAATGCACCGACACAAGACCTCGGTTTAACGTCCCATCTGAAAGACTGTTAATTTTATTAGGGTCAGACGGGGGGATCGAACCTGCGATCCCTGGCTTACCAGTCCAGCGTGTTACCATTGGGCGATAGATCCGTTTGTTTTTTGGTCCACCGTATTCACTTTTATTGAATTTTTTTTATCACATTAGAAATGTTCTTGAATTATAATATTCATAATCTAATATAATTAGCATGCTTTTTATATTTCATTCAAGCACATTTATTTTAGATGAGATCGTATATCATTTGTATGAATATTATGCAGCAGTAAATAAAAACAAATTGAGCCAACTTTTAGGTAGTTATTGTCGTATCGACAAATGTATAGATATTTACAAGGTGAAATGCGGAACGGATGTAATTCTATTCTTGAAGGCCTGATCAATGTATGTATGTAGACATGTCAAATGTCACGTACGCCATCTATTTGCAGAATATACTCCAATATAAGCATTTACAGGTTACAGTAATATAACATGAATAACCAAAACGACATGGTCTTTTGTTAACCCATTCAACACCAAGTAACTCACATGGACTGGTCCATGATATTCATAAACCAATAAATGAATCAGAAAATCACATTTGGACAAGTTCATTTATCAAAATGGGTAATTATGTCTAAAAATAGTCATATCACTGGCAAAAAGTGCAGATCCTGATGAGACGGCTCGTCATGAGCTGGCTCATCTGGATCTACACTTTTTGTAAGCCTATTTAGAGGTCTGTGGTGTTGAAAGGGTTAAACAGATATTTATAAACATTGAAGCTTAATGTGGGACAGTTTTTCACTGACAAGGGTAACAATTATTATTCTCCACTTGTGTCCGTCAATTAGACTGTATTACTCAATTTGTAGACCATGAAAGATGTAATGATGAGCAAGCTGTCAACACCTGTCAATTGTTGCATAGAGACAAATCATGACAATTATTCGCACCTCCGTGTCTGCATGGGACCATTCATTTGTGTTATATACATTCACTGGCCAAACATGCGATTTGTGACAGACGGATCTATAGCTCAGTGGTAACACGCTGGACTGGTAATCCAGGGATCACAGGTTCGATCCCCCGTCTGACCCTAATAAAATTAACAGTCTTTCAGATGGGACGTTAAACCGAGGTCTCGTGTCGGTGCTTTACACTGTGCACGTAAAAGAACCAGAGGAGACTGGAATGGGTCTCTTTCTGTATCATTGCACTATCCTCCAAAATCTAAAATGACTAATATCTTCAGGAGGCGTCGCTCATATGGGCAACTGGTAGCGACGATAAATAAACGTAAAAAAACAACATGCAATTTGTACTTGGGCTGGAGTTCATTTTATGAACCCGTCTTATATGCGAGTGCATGTCAAAACCCACAGATTTCAGGACCAAAGTAGGAGGCCGTCCTATATGCGAGTATGTACAGTATATTCTGAAACCGTCCTAACATGTTGCGAGGAACCAATTCATAAAAAAGGTTATGTAGTCATCATGAACCCCACCATCGGTTACGGTGTCCTTAACCCTTTCAACACCACAGACCTCTAAATAGGCTTACA
Organism: Archivesica marissinica; assembly: GCA_014843695.1. Lineage (NCBI taxonomy): Eukaryota > Metazoa > Mollusca > Bivalvia > Venerida > Vesicomyidae > Archivesica > Archivesica marissinica. The sequence continues at coordinate 22,413,459 of CM026394.1, read as the reverse complement.
AAAAGTGTAGATCCAGATGAGCCGGCTCATGACGAGCCGTCTCATCAGGATCTGCACTTTTTTCAAGTAATATGACTATTTTTAGACATAATTACCCATTTTGATAAATGAACTTGTCCAAATGTGATTTTCTGATTCATTTATTGGTTTATGAATATCATGGACCAGTCCATGTGAGTTACTTGGTGTTGAAAGGGTTAAGCAAGACACTTACCATGACACTTCTTTCTCACTCGTAGCGATCGCTCCATCACGATGAGATCTCGAGAATGATTCAACTAATGTTGTTGCAACTTGTTTTGCAATCGCACGGAAATAAATTAATTTACGTGTAGGTAAATGTATTTAAAAACACATTTGTGTTTCCAGTTACAGAGGAAACTTATATAACGGAAACGCGCTGCAAACTCATTTGATGTGTTTTTAAAATTGCACCATGATTCTGTTACAGGGAAATGTCTGAGAGAAAATTTCTATGTTAGAGGTGACGGCACTAGGGTATATTTCTTTACGCAAGGTAAATACGACATTAATTATTCATCAGTAGATAGGAACCGCAGATAAGCTGTATGCTTTGTCTGTATGAAAGGCACATTGCCTCTGTTACTGTATTATGGATCCTCCATTACTGTATTATGGATCCTCCGTTACTGTATTATGGATCCTCCATTACTGTATTATGGATCCTCCATTACTGTATTATGGATCCTCCATTACTGTATTATGGATCCTCTGTTACTGTATTATGTATCCCCTGTTACTGTATTATGGATCCTCCATTACTGTATTATGGATCCTCCATTATTGTATTATGTATCCTCCATTACTGTATTATGTATCCTCCATTACTGTATTATGGATCCTCCATTACTGTATTATGGATCCTCCATTACTGTATTATGGATCCTCTGTTACTGTATTATGTATCCTCCATTACATGTATTATGTATCCTCCATTACATGTAGTATGGATCCTCCATTACTGTATTATGGATCCTCTATTACTGTATTATGGATCCTCCATTACTGTATTATGTATCCTCCATTACTGTATTATGGGTCCTCCATTACATGGATCCTCCGTTACTGTATTATGGATCCTCTATTACTGTATTATGTATCCTCTATTACTGTATTATGGATCCTCCATTACTGTATTATGGATCCTATGTTACTGTATTATGGATCCTCCATTACTGTATTCTGGATCCTCTATTACTATACTATGTATCCTCTGTTACTGTATTATGGATCCTCTGTTACTGTATTATGTATCCTCTGTTACTGTACTATGTATCCTCTGTTACTGTATTATGGATCCTCTGTTACTGTATTATGGATCCTCTAGTACTGTACTATGTATCCTCTGTTACTGTATTATGGATCCTCCATTACTGTATTGTGGATCCTCCATTACTGTATTAAGGATCCTCTATTATGTATCCTCTATTACTGTATCCTCCATTACATGTATTATGGATCCTCCATTACTGTATTATGGATCCTCCATTACATGTATTATGGATCCTCCATTACTGTATTATGGATCCTCTATTACTGTGCTATGTATCCTCTGTTACTGTATTATGGATCCTCTGTTACTGTATTATGTATCCTCTGTTACTGTACTATGTATCCTCTGTTACTGTATTATGGATCCTCTGTTACTGTATTATGGATCCTCTATTACTGTACTATGTATCCTCTGTTACTGTATTATGGATCCTCTGTTACTGTATTATGGATCCTCCATTACTGTATTATGGATCCTCTGTTACTGTATTATGTATCCCCTGTTACTGTATTATGGATCCTCCATCACTGTATTATGGATCCTCCATTACTGTATTATGGATCCTCCATTACTGTATTATGGATCCTCCATTACTGTATTATGGATCCTCCATTACTGTATTATGGATCCTCTGTTACTGTATTATGGATCCTCCATTACTGTATTATGGATCCTCTATTACTGTATTATGTATCCTCCATTACTGTATTATGGGTCCTCCATTACTGTATTATGGGTCCTCCATTACATGTATTATGGATCCTCCATTACTGTATTATGGATCCTCTATTACTGTATTATGGATCCTCCATTACATGTATCATGGATCCTCCGTTACTGTATTATGGATCCTCCATTACTGTATTATGGATCCTCCATTACTGTATTATGGATCCTCTATTACTGTATTACGGATCCTCCATTACTGTATTATGGATCCTCTGTTACTGTATTATGGATCCTCCATTACTGTATTATGTATCCTCTATTACTGTATTATGGATCCTCCATTACTGTATTATGGATCCTCTGTTACTGTATTATGGATCCTCCATTACTGTACTATGTATCCTCTGTTACTGTATTGTGGATCCTCCATTACTGTATTGTGGATCCTCCATTACTGTATTATGGATCCTCTATTATGTATCCTCCATTACATGTATTATGGATCCTCTATTACTGTATTATGGATCCTCCATTACATGTATTATGGATCCTCTATTACTGTACTATGTATCCTCTGTTACTGTATTATGGATCCTCTATTACTGTACTATGTATCCTCTGTTACTGTATTATTTATCCTCCGTTACTGTATTATGTATCCTCCATTACATGTATTGTGTATCCTCCATTACTGTATTATGGCTCCTATGTTACTGTATTATGTATCCTCCATTACTGTATTATGTATCCTCCATTACATGTATCCTCCATTACTGTATTATGTATCACCTGTTACTGTATTATGGATCCTCCGTTACTGTATTATGTATCCTCCATTACTGTATTATGGATCCTCTATTACTGTATTATGGATCCTCCATTACTGTATTATGGATCCTCCATTACTGTATTATGGATCCTCCATTACTGTATTATGGATCCTCTGTTACTGTATTATGTATCCCCTGTTACTGTATTATGGATCCTCCGTTACTGTATTATGTATCCTCCATTACTGTATTATGTATCCTCCATTACTGTATTATGGATCCTCTGTTACTGTATTATGTATCCCCTGTTACTGTATTATGGATCCTCCGTTACTGTATTATGTATCCTCCATTACTGTATTATGGATCCTCTATTACTGTATTATGGATCCTCCATTACTGTATTATGGATCCTCTATTACTGTATTATGGATCCTCCATTACATGTATTATGGATCCTCTATTACTGTACTATGTATCCTCTGTTACTGTATTATGGATCCTCTATTACTGTACTATGTATCCTCTGTTACTGTATTATGGATCCTCTGTTACTGTATTATGTATCCTCCATTACTGTATTATGGATCCTCTGTTACTGTATTATGTATCCTCCATTACTGTATTATGTATCCTCCATTACATGTATCCTCCATTACTGTATTATGTATCACCTGTTACTGTATTATGGATCCTCCGTTACTGTATTATGTATCCTCCATTACTGTATTATGTATCCTCCATTACTGTATTATGGATCCTCCGTTACTGTATTATGTATCCTCCGTTACTGTATTATGTATCCTCCATTACTGTATTATGGATCCTCTATTACTGTATCCTCCATTACTGTATTATGGATCCTCTATTACTGTATTATTGAATCTACTGAATTTGTTTTGACAATCGTTTTCAATTTTGACAGCAGACAGAAACTACCCAAACTACTGTAATGTTCACACTAACATGGGTGGTTTTGCGGTTGTGTCTTGTAGTGAAATGAGGCTCCCGACAGGAGGAACAAAAATGATTATATAAGTGGTTAAAAAATAAACCTACAAACACCCGTTGTTCAAAATGTTACTTGTACAGAATCGTTATTACGATATCTAATCATGCGTTCTTTAACCCTTTCAACACTAAAGGCCTTTAAATATGCTTACAAAAAGTGTAGAGGTTCGAGCCCCGCTCAGACCGTGTTTCATTTATATGAAAAAGTTGGCAGTTTCTTACGGAGGTTGGTGCACCCAATTACTGGTTAACCGCTGGAGCCTGCCCAGGAAAGGCGTTGTTAGGTAAACTGCCCGCCGGCGATATAGCCCAAAATGGTGCTGATGCAGGTGTAAAACCCGAAATATAACATAACAAAAAGTGTAGATCCAGACGAGCCGTCTAATCAGGATCTGCACTTTTTGCCAGCAATATTACTATTTTTAGACAAAATTATCCATTTTGATAAATGAACTTCTTCCAAATGTAAATTTTTCTTATCATTTTATTGGTCTAAAAATATCATGCACCAGTCCATGTCAGTTACTTGGTGTTGAATGGGTTAACTGATTTGGAAGTGAATGGAAACACAGACATATACAGACTAGATTGGAGTGATATTTTGTAGTCCCAGGATGTACTGCCCTTGTAACATTACTGTGATATGTTTGTTAGATGAAATGCGAGAGATGATGGGTAATGCAGGGCTGGTAGAGAAACAGAATCTGGTGGACAGGCGGTTACAGGTGAATAGAGGAAAACAGTTGAAGATGTACCGTGTTTGGATACAGTGCAAATATCTGAAGCCATTACCAACTGAAGCCAATGATGAACAGAGATGATGAATGACTTTGTGTTTAAGAAATAATATTTGACTCAGTTATTTAATGGTGAATAGAACATGGTTTGGACTTCTAGTTTAAACTTTATTTATTTTACAACGATTGCGAAGCAAGTTCTAACAACTTATATTAATCACTCTTGTTGGCGCGGATGAAAGCGTATATGTGGTCATTTGTGTGGGAGGAAACTGGAGTGCCATGAACAGGACTTCTGACGCTTAGGAATTAACGACGCAGGTCGTATGCCTATGTGGTTAATTCGGGCTTTCAGATTGACAAACCCTGCTTTATACCTATACATTGTATATAAATAACTCCATTAAAAATAGTATTCTGGTTCAAACATGAACAAAGTATCTAAAAAGTGCAAAACCACAAAAATGCTAGTAAAATGATGTAACGGTTTGACGTCAACCGCTAACCAATGTTATATTGCAGATTTTAAACACATGTTTTAACTGTACGCAAAGAATTTACTGTCATAAGCAGCCAGCCACGAGAATCGCAGAAAGTGGCTGCTTAGCGCAGGTGGTTGCTTAATATAGGTCAAACCTATAATAACACAGCATATTGGGAATCTGCAAACTGGTTGCTTAATGGAGGTGACCACTAACACAGGTTTCACTGTATACAGACAATATTATAGCACAATAGTCATGTCTTTGTTGAGCTTCAACAGTTTAATGTCATGTTACTGTGGAGTAAAACAAAGTTGTATGCTGGTGTCCCAATTGACGTGGATTACACCAATACTATGTAATAACCACACTATACATGGACCTCAAATAACCACACTATAAATGGACCTCAAATAACCACACTATAAATGGACCTCAAATAACCACACTATAAATGGACCTCAAATAACCACACTATACATGGACCTCAAATAACCACACTATACATGGACCTCAAATAACCACATTATACATGGACCAAATGGGACACCATTTTAATGCACCGACTGTACATGCAACAAGACCACCAGGACCATACAAGCACACAGACAACATGGGACACCATTATAATGCACCAAGACCACATGGGATAAATTTTGAAGAATTTGCTAGCTTCAATAATTTTAACAAATATATTTTCATTTCCAACCCATAAAACAAAGCAACATTTATGTAATAAAGTTTTAACAAATGATACAAGAAGGCCAAGTGGCACATGGTCGTTCACCTTAGTAATGTGGCACATGGTCACTCACCTTAGTAATGTGACACATGGTCACTCACCTTAGTAATGTGACACATGGTCACTCACCTTAGTAATGTGGCACATGGTCACTCACATTAGTAATGTGGCACAAGGTCGCTCACCTTAGTAATGTGGCACATGGTCGCTCACCTTTAGTAATGTGGCACATGGTCACTCACCTTAGTGACTTGTTCCAGTGCTTACAAGGCATATGTCGATAGAAAATGGACAATCTCTGACCACAATACCTAGCATTGTGCCTTTCGCTCAGATAAGCTAAAAATACCAATATACGTTCCATAAATATATAAATCCCAAATGAAATTTATCATACTCGTTATGTCGAATTCTCCGGATATCGCCAAGCCTGGCCAAATTCCCGTTTACATATAACTGGCTATCAAATTTATTTTTTGGTCCCTGTATGTACAGTATTTCACACTTGTTATGTCAAAGTACCACCTTGTTGCCGAAGTGCGACTTTCAAATTTACATGATCAAAGACGGACCGCCGTGCCTGTGCAAACAATCAAAATGGTGTTTACCGTAACAGCAGGTACAAACTTATCGGATAAATGGCTCATCATAATTATAATTAATCGGATAAATGGCTCATCATAATTAATCAGATTGCTTTGATTCAATATTTAGTTAGGCAAACCAAATTCTTCAGAAAAGTGTAAGAGACATGTCTATATTCAAAAGAATACAGCAGATTATTTAATCTAGTATCTATTTATTACACTGATTCCATCGGCGATTTTTTTTTATCACATGTTTGTATATAAATGCTATTTACATGTATGTGCTGCATGGTCGCTCGCCCACATGGTTCGCCGGCTGCGAGGGTAAATAAGCTCAATCATGCTGCATGTTCGCTCGCCCACATGGTTCGCCGGCGGCGAGGGTAAAGAAACTCAAATCATGCTGCATGTTCGCTCGCCAGCGGCGAGGGTAAAGAAACTCAATCATGCTGCATGTTCGCTCACCCACATGGTTCGCCGGCGGCGAGGGTAAATAAGCTCAATCATGCTGCATGTTCGCTTGCCCACAAGGTTCGCCGGCGGCGAGGGTAAATAAGCTCAATGATGCTGCATGTTCGCTCGCCCACATGGTTCGCCGGCGGCGAGGGTAAATAAGCTCAATCATGCTGCATGTTCGCTCGCCCACATGGTTCGCCAGCGGCGAGGGTAAAGAAACTCAATCATTGTGCTGCATTTTAGTAAATATTAAATACGATATTAAAGTGTTATTTTAAAGTGTGCCCATGTCACGGTTTACTATTACAAAAAACATCATCTTTGGCAATATCCGTTATGTAACTTCGGATATGTCGAAGTATTTTGTTCGGTCCGACAGAATTCGACATAACGGATGTATATATATAGTTAGTTTACAATAATTTATTATATACCCTATTAAGTAAAATGACTAGTTACCATAAATGAATTAAACATATTTAGCATAAAACATACAGCTACAAGGAATGTAATGTAACTTAGGCCTCCATAAACAGCTAAGTTTCTCCATAACCTGATATAACATCAATGTATCTTCACAAAAGCTTAGGTCATATCGCGACTAGATTGCGACTAGATTGGTGTTGGTAGAAGATGCCCCTCCAAGCTGTAGTTCAGGTACGTACGGGTGGGCACCCAGGTAGAACCACTGATATTCCCCAGGTAGAACACAAGTAGGCTGGATAGCTTCGTCGCAATTAATAAATTGACATCCCCAGTGAGATACAAACTCATAGCAGTGGGAGACAAGTGATTGGTCAACAACCGTAAACATTTGGTCACAGAGACCCCGGTAATGATATTTGAATGGAATAGATATGTATAAACTCTGCATCATAAGTACATAATTATCATAAACAGATGTCAAATGAAACATCCATCAACAGTTTGCTCAAATGAAACATCCATCAACAGTTTAATCAAATGAAAAATCCATCAACAGTTTAATAGAATGAAACATTCATAAACAGTTTAATCAAATGAAACATCCATCAACAGTTTAATAGAATGAAAATCCATCAACAGTTTAATAGAATGAAATATCCATCAACAGTTTAATAGAATGAAATATCCATCAACAGTTTAATAGAATGAAATATCCATCAACAGTTTAATAGAATGAAACATCCATCAACAGTTTAATCAAATGAAACATCCATCAACAGTTCCATCAACAGTTTGCTCAAATGAAACATCCAACATCCATCAACAGTTTAATCAAATGAAACATCCATCAACAGTTTAATCAAATGAAACATACATCAACAGTTTAATAGAATGAAACATCCATCAACAGTTTAATAGAATGAAACATCCATCAACAGTTTAATAGAATGAAACATCCATCAACAGTTTAATAGAATGAAACATCCATCAACAGTTTAATAGAATGAAACATCCATCAACAGTTTAATAGAATGAAATATCCATCAACAGTTTAATAGAATGAAATATCCATCAACAGTTTAATAGAATGAAATATCCATCAACAGTTTAATAGAATGAAATATCCATCAACAGTTTAATAGAATGAAATATCCATCAACAGTTTAATCAAATGAAACATCCATCAACAGTTTAATCAAATGAAACATCCATCAACAGTTTAATAGAATGAAATATCCATCAACAGTTTAATAGAATGAAATATCCATCAACAGTTTAATAGAATGAAATATCCATCAACAGTTTAATAGAATGAAATATCCATCAACAGTTTAATCAAATGAAACATCCATCAACAGTTTAATCAAATGAAACATCCATCAACAGTTTAATAGAATGAAATATCCATCAACAGTTTAATAGAATGAAATATCCATCAACAGTTTAATAGAATGAAATATCCATCAACAGTTTAATAGAATGAAATATCCATCAACAGTTTAATAGAATGAAATATCCATCAACAGTTTAATAGAATGAAACATCCATCAACAGTTTAATAGAATGAAACATCCATCAACAGTTTAATAGAATGAAACATCCATCAACAGTGTAATAGAATGAAACATCCATCAACAGTTTAATCAAATGAAACATCCATCAACAGTTTAATAGAATGAAACATCCATCAACAGTTTGCTCAAATGAAACATCCAACATCCATCAACAGTTTAATCAAATGAAACATCCATCAACAGTTTAATCAAATGAAACATACATCAACAGTTTAATAGAATGAAACATCCATCAACAGTTTAATAGAATGAAATATCCATCAACAGTTTAATAGAATGAAACATCCATCAACAGTTTAATAGAATGAAACATCCATCAACAGTTTAATAGAATGAAATATCCATCAACAATTTAATAGAATGAAATATCCATCAACAGTTTAATAGAATGAAATATCCATCAACAGTTTAATAGAATGAAATATCCATCAACAGTTTAATAGAATGAAATATCCATCAACAGATTGCTCAAATGAAACATCCATCAACAGTTTAATAGAATGAAACATCCATCATCAGTTTAATAGAATGAAACATACATCAACAGTTTGCTCAAATGAAACATTAATGTTAATTCTCGATTTTCAAAAGAAATGCAATAAGTCTAGTATAGCACATTCTATGCGAGGTCTCCACCCCAAGTCTAGTATAGCACATTCTATGCGAGGTCTCCGCCCCAAGGGTGTTACACAACACATGATTGACTGAACACAAAGTGCCAAGGTCAGTAATAAAGCTGTAACGTTTACACACGAGTTGTTTGTTTTGTTTAATGATCCCCCCCTCCGTCCAGTTACGGCACAATTGAGTAAGGATCCTGTCATGTCCTCCACATGACCCAAAGGATCCTGTCATGTCCTCCACATGACCCAAAGGATCCTGTCATGTCCTCCACATGACCCAAAGGATTCTGTCATGTCCTCCACATGACCCAAAGGATCCTGCCTGTCCTCCACATGACCCAAAGGAGAACATTTACATGTCTACAATTTCTAGACACAATTTCCAGATGGTCTTCCAAGTTTGAAGCCAAAACGTACACACTGTAACAACGGAAAATGAAACCTGAATGTAAGTTCATATACACACACCATGTAAAACTGTTCTAGCTATTTGAATGTTTACAGTTGTAGTTAAATATAGATCGGACTACCACGCTTCTTGAACATGTTGACCTAATTAGATGGTATCGGTGAGGCCTCTGATGTCAGCTGAACACTTGTGATATTCAAGCAGTAGAAAGCTTGGCTAAAACGCAATGGTTCATAGGCATCCACTTGACATATAACCTGCCCACATGGCTCAACTCGATCCCCTGACTGACCCTAATAAAATTAAGTCTATCAGATGGGACTTTAAACCTAGGTCTCATGTCGGTGCTTTACACCGTGCACGTAAAAGAACCAGAGGAGACTCTGGAATGGGTCTCTGTCTGTATCATTGCACTATCCTCCAAAAATCTAAAATGACTAATCTCTTCCGGGGGCGTCGCTCATATGGGCAACCGGTAGTGAACTGGTAGAGTTGTGAATTACTAGAGCGCGAGTTCGCCTCCCAACACACTATTTATATACATGTATATATATATCGAGCACACGGATATTAATTTAGTAAACGTTTACTGGTACTAACCGAAACTATTCAGTGTAATCGTGCACAGTAGTAGGGTGGGGACTTCTTGTTTATACTGAGAATTAGTCCTCGACTGGGTAAGTTTCAAAGCAATACCATTGACCCCCCCCCCCACCGCCGGTTTTTGAGAAATCACGTTTTGACATGCACGTACAATCAATTTATGAAAATGTACTATGGCCAAAATCCAAGGTTAACGTCACTATTGTGGATGGGGACTAACTGCTTTATACTGAAGTGGGCGAGACAAAAAATGAATACTGCTAAATAAACTTGTGCCATTTACTAGACGATTAGCCTTGGAAAGTACTTGTCTAGTACATTACCTGTATCTATACAGTACTACAACATTCTACTACACATACTACACAGTTTCTTAATTGTTAAACAGAAACTGCTATTTAGGCCGTAATGTGAACTATGATCGACAGGGTGCATCAAGATCTACAGTACATTCATTATAAGTACAGTAAATCAATTCTTGACAACAATTTCTTTAACAATATTGTTGAGACTTCGAATCCATGTGGATAACTAGGCTCAATGTGTTTAAGTATTTTCGTACAGTTCCTTAAAGCGACATTACATTGCAAAAAAACAAATGCATTTTTACATATAGCATCCCTATTATAAAAATTCTTCCGAAATAATTCGAACACTAACTTTCATCAATCAATAAACAGTGTTTCTGCGGTCTTCATACTCCAAAACGTGAAAGTTGGATTTCATATAACGGTCAGCCACGTTCCTGAATTGACATTTGTTTATTATTGGAGTGTATACCTCTATTAAATCAGATTTGTCTAAAACAAAATATGCATAGGCACAAATGTGAGACATAACGGTAAATCTGTACCACAAATCTTGCTTTATTCAGGATATACGCGTTGTAATATGCATGGATGTTGACCCATTTATATTATTTTGCTATGTCAAGTATTGTTATATACGCTTGGAATCCGTGGCAAATATTGCTTCCTTCACCGATGTAATCTCGATTAACCCTTTCAACACTACAGACCTCTAAATATGCTTACAAAAAGTGTAGATCCAGACGAGCCGTCTCATCAGGATCTGCACTTTTTTGCCAGTAATATTACCATTTTTAGACAAAATTACCCATTTTGATAAATGAACTGGTCCAACTGTAATTTTCTGATTAATTTATTGGTCTAAACATATCATGGCCTAGTCCATGTCAGTTACTTGGTGTTGAATGGGTTAATTAAAAAAAAAAGTAGAAGATGTACAGGCCTGCTCGTGGAAATTCTCAACTTCTGAAATTCAGTACATGTATACATAATACTGTCACAATTGACAAACAAAATAAATCAATAAATAGTAAAATAATATATATACACAAAGAAACAAAGTCTTTACGTAAAATAATATAATACACAAAGATTTAAGATACGTCTTTACGTAAAATAATATAATACACAAAGATACAAACCATTTATGTACACAATAGCAAAATATTTTGCATGCCCCTACCCGCCCAAATACATGTAGTTTGAATGACTGGTTGGTACCTACATTTAATATACTAATTTGCATACATTCCATTTATAGACACTCAGCAGGATCTACAACGGACAATACATTTATCACTAACTTTAAAGCCATTGATAGCGCGTTCGCTTCAGGTCCGGAGTTCGAGCCCCGCTGGAGCTGTTACGATTGTGCCCCTTAGGCAAGGCATTTAAATTCCACGTTGCCTCTTCTCTCTCCCTCGTGGCGATGGATTCCATCAGGAATGAGGTCTCGAGAGTGATTAATATAAGTTGAAATAACTTGTTTCGCAATCGAGCTAAAATAAATTTGTATAAACTAAAGCCATTAAATTGTAACACGTGTACATGTATGTACTGGAATAACCTGATGAGACTTGAACTAATAAAGCAACTCACTTTGTGTCTACTGCTATTACCAGGGGGTTCGATCCCCCGTCTGACCATAATAAAATTAACAGTCTTTCAGATGGGACGTTAAACCGAGGTCTCGTGTCGGTGCTTTACACTGTGCACATAAAAGAACCAGAGGATACTCGGGAATGGGTCTTTCTCTGTACAGTTGAACTATCCTCCAAAAATCTAAAATAACTAATCTCTTCAGGAGGCGTCGCTCATATGGGCAACCGGTAGCGACGATAAATAAACGTAAAACTCACACAAATATATGGAAATATACATGTAAGTAAATAATCATCCACTCCTTACAATTTCTTCATACACAGGCCGTATATTCTATGTAAATGTTAATTAAAATGGGGCTTTAACAGGAACATTCACGTACATGTCTACCTTTCAAAATGCTATAAAATACTGAAAACATCAAAACGACAATTCAAACACAATATCACTTTTTTTCATATACAAATACTTGAAATAAAAATCTATTTATAAAGAACATTTCTAAATGAACATACTGGCCAAGTGTTCCTCGGGAAACTATTGTTTTGAATTTGTGGTATAAAGATTATGGTGGAAGAAGACCCGGGGTGCCCCATCCAACCAGTATTTCAAGCACAGACAGGCACCTGGCTAGAACCACTGGCCTACCACAGCAGGATAGTTTCACTATCCTCCAAAAATCTCAAATGTAATTCTGATGTTGTATTTTAAAATTATTATAACCAAGAAAATAATTAAAGTTGTAAAAGTTCATTGGATTGTCTTCAAAAATGAAATGAATAGTATGCATGTCTTTTTGAGCGTAAAGTTCATTTGAAATGTAATCCTGTGTTGGCTTCCGTTATTAATCACTGTCACAGGGCTACATTTTAAAATAAACTTTTAGCCATAACAGGTATGCATTCTTTCATTCTATATTAATACTTCTTCCAGAAAAAACGGGCTAGAAATTCACCATTTACAAATAAAAATAGCAAAATAAAATCAAACTAGGGAGGGGATACTCCTCCCGCACCCACCCACCTTCGTTCACACAGATAAGTGGCCCTAACTTTTTTCGGCAATTTGCAATTTTCAGAAAATATTGTCGAGTATTGTAAAGCACTCCTTCTATTCAAATATTGTATTTAATAGCTATATTGTGTATTTTAACCCTATCACGTTGAGATTTATTAAATAATACCATTAGATGACGCAAAGCGCGCACCGTCTCACTTCTCCCCAGAAATTGGGGTCTAGCTCCCGGTGTACTTCCCTTTATTTATACTTCGATACTTAATTCCACGAGGAACTCTCGCGGCTACTTTCAATATTATCACGGCATGAAGTTTCCCAGGTTTTGTGGTTGGTCCTTGTCGCCCGACTGCTGCCCTGGAATCTCGAAGCAACCGACGGGGAACGAGCTCACTGTTCTATTGTATAGGGTCAAGTCAAATTCCATGCATCCTGATAAATGGATCTTGTGAATATCACTTTCGATATTGACTTTTGCCGTTACGTTGGAAAATAGGGTGCAGATACCAGCAGCCTTGGAAGAAGACTCCATGCATATCTTCGGTGGGAATTCAGCTGAAATGAGTAATAAACCGTAACATGCGCTACAAGCTTAAGCACTGTCGTGTTGCGAGCTTGATTCAGGTGCGAAAGGGTCCGGAGTTCGAACCCTGCTGGAGCTGTTACGATTGTGCCCTTACAATAGGCAAGGCATTTAAATTCCACATTGCCTCTTCTCTCTCCTTCATGGCGATGGATTCCATCAGGAATGAGGTCTCGAGAGTGATTAATATAAGTTGAAAGAACTTGTTTCGCAATCGAGCTAAAATAATTTTGTATTAACTAAGCTTAAGCATGATATGTATATCATGTTTCTCAAATTAAAACACTGCCGTGACGTCATACCTTTGTACTTGCAGTCCATTATTAATATTGGACTGTTGTCAAAAGGCCGTATTATATCAAATCCTACGTGTAAATGTACGAAATTAACAATTTTTATTAGTAGGATCTTGTTATAGAAGTGTGTTTTAAGTACATGTAAGATATAAGCCTCAAATGGATCCAATATGTCAAATATTGGTACTGTGTTCAACGCTATGCAACTTGTCCAATATTTTACATATTGGATCGTTTTCGGCTTATTTTATACAAATTTATTTGAGCTCGATTGCGAAACAAGTTCTTTCAACTTATATTAATCACTCTCGAGACCTCATTCCTAATGGAATCCATCGCCATGAAGGGGAGAAGAGACAATGTGGAATTTAAATGCCTTGCCTAAGGGCACAATCGTAACGGCTCCAGCGGGGCTCGAACTCCGGACCTGAAGCAAACGCCTATCCACTGCGCTATCACGACTTCCCGTTTTCGGCTTATATCCTATACATAAAACTTGTTATTCATCGAAGAGTCAATAATAGTTTTTACATGTAATTACAAGGTTCGAGCCTCCATAGTGTAACGGATGCAGTAGCTGCAAAGGTTGTGAGTTTGAGCCCCATCAGAACCATGGTGGTGGTGTCTAATGGTAGGGCAATGCTTTCAATAGTTGTTCTGGCACTAATTCATGAATCATCCCAGTCCGATTAGCGCAGTGGTTAGCGCGTTTGCTCCTCACCAATGCAACCCAGGTTCGATTCTCAGACCGGGAAGTATGTGAGATGGTACGGTGGTCACCAGATCGGACAGGTGGGTTTTCTCCGGGTAATCCAGTTTACTCCCATACGAAAGACTACATTTACGCTTTCATCTGGGCCAACGAGAGTGATTAATATAAGTTGTTAAAACTTGCTTCGCAATCGTTGTAAAATAAATAAAGTTTAAACACCCCAGAACAACATAGAGTTCATCACAGGGCAGGGATCAGTTTAGAGGGCGATGTGGGCGAAATTGTCGCCCTAGGGACCCTGACTTCGCCTTCTGGGGGCCCCACTTCTCCCTAAAAAAAAATTTTCTTTTTTAAAACAAAATTGTGTCTAGTAAGATACACTGGCCCATTATAAAGCACTCCTTCTATTCAAATGTTGTATTTAATGGTTGTACTGTGCATTTTAACCCTATTTTGCAGAAGTATATTAAAGAACACCATTTAAGGAAGCGATCACGCGCTTTCTCACTTCTCCCAAAAATTCTGACCTAGAATGAACCCTGCAGGGTAGACACTAGCCTGGGATCCAGTCTATCGATGTTTCACCAATTTACTTCTGGCAAAATGACATTGATATTATCAGAAACTAAATACGGCCAAATTAATGATCTCGGTATTCAAATATATTTATATGATTGACAAGGCAAAATATATCAACGCCCGTTCCCATGCTAGGTAGACACCATAATGTAATTATTCTCTCAATGCAGGTTCCCGTGCTAAGTAGACACCATAATGTAATTATTCTCTCAATGCAGGTTCCCGTGCTAGGTAGACACCATAATGTAATTATTCTCTCAATGCAGGTTCCCGTGCTAGGTAGACACCATAATGTAATTATTCTCTCAATGCAGGTTCCCGTGCTAGGTAGACACCATAATGTAATTATTCTCTCAATGCAGGTTCCCGTGCTAGGTAGACACCATAATGTAATTATTCTCTCAATGCAGGTTCCCGTGCTAGGTAGACACCATAATGTAATTATTCTCTCAATGCAGGTTCCCGTGCTAGGTAGACACCATAATGTAATTATTCTCTCAATGCAGGTTCCCGTGCTAGGTAGACACCATAATGTAATTATTCTCTCAACGCCTGTTCCCATGCTAGGTAGACACCATAAATGTAATTATTCTCTCAACGCCCGTTCCCATGCTAGGTAGACACCATAATGTAATTATTCTCTCAACGCCCGTTCCCATGCTAGGTAGACACCATAATGTAATTATTCTCTCAACGCCCGTTCCCATGCTAGGTAGACACCATAATGTAATTATTCTCTCAACGCCCGTTCCCATGCTAGGTAGACACCATAATGTAATTATTCTCTTAATTCACATGCATACATCATGTCATGTACAGGAAAGAATGAGGCTTACGTTAACAAATATTGTATGAGGCTTGAATAACATGATATGTTGCAAATAATAAACATTATAATACTATTACAGGGATCAGTTTAGAGGGCGATGTGGGCGAAATTGTCACCCTATGGGGACCCCACTTCTCCCTAAACAAATTATTTTTTTGGTTTTTACGATTTTCAAACAATATTTTGTCTAGTAAGATACACTGGCCCATTATAAAGCACTCCTTCTATTCAAATGTTGTATTTAATGGTTGTACTGTGCATTTTAACCCTATTTTGCAGAAGTATATTAAAGAACACCATTTAAGGAAGCGATCACTCACTTTCTCACTTCTCCTAAAAATTCTGACCTGGAATGAACCCTGTATTATTGTTGTACGTATACACACGTCCAACAAGTGAGATAAAACAAACATTTGTTAGAACCCTGTTGGATTTTCCTATGTAATGTATTATGTATAGTTACCGGCAATTTGTCTATCAAATACTTGATCTTTATCAATGGTATATATAAATCGCAGCTCCTGAAATATATTAAGACCATTATTACGGGCATTATCAATGTAGAAACACGCTAGATACACGTCACCATTATCAATGTAGAAACACGCTAGATACACGTCACCATTATCTATGTAGAAACACGCTAGATACACGTCACCATTATCAATGTAGAAACACGCTAGATACACGTCACCATTATCAATGTAGAAACACGCTAGATACACGTCACCATTATCAATGTAGAAACAAGCTAGATATACATCACCATTATCAATGTAGAAACATGCTAGATACACATCACCATTATCAATGTAGAAACACGCTAGATACACGTCACCATTATCAATGTAGAAACACGCTAGATACACGTCACCATTATCAATGTAGAAACACGCTAGATACACGTCACCATTATCAATGTAGAAACATGCTAGATACACGTCACCATTATCAATGTACAAACACGCTAGATACACGTCACCATTATCAATGTAGAAACACGCTAGATACACATCACCATTATCAATGTAGAAACATGCTAGATACACATCACCATTATCAATGTAGAAACACGCTAGATACACGTCACCATTATCAATGTAGAAACACGCTAGATACACGTCACCATTATCAATGTAGAAACAAGCTAGATACACGTCACCATTATCAATGTAGAAACACGCTAGATACACGTCACCATTATCAATGTAGAAACACGCTAGATAGTAGATACACGTCACCATTATCAATGTACAAACACGTTAGATACACGTCACCATTATCAATGTAGAAACAAGTAAAAGCGTCTCGCAGGTTTGATCCCCCCCGTCTGACTCTTAATAAAATTAACAGTCTTTCAGATGAGACGTTAAACCGAGGTAAAAGAACCAGAGGAGACTCTGGAATGGGTCTCTGTCTGTATCATGCACTATCCTCCACAATCTAAAATGACTAATCTCTTCAGGAGGCGTCGCTTATATGGGCAACCGGTAGCGACGATAAATAAACGTAAAAACGCACGCACGCATACTAGATGTTGGTATTAGGTATATATGGCAACTTTAATAATATGACGTACATTGTAATATCGAAAATGACCAGAACTTAAATATGTTTTAATTCAAATTGGAAATGCAGCATAAATATCCCAGAATAAAATTAGTTACCTGTAATTTGGAGGAAAATGTTATCAATGAGCAGGCAGTGCTGTTCAATCTCATCCACTTGTTATAAATGCGAACACAACACATGCACTCTAAATCTTTACAGTCACAATATCCTAGCCCATACTTCACTTCCGTCACATTCAACTTCTGC
>CM026394.1:22346942-22394335 GCA_014843695.1 Archivesica marissinica | reverse complement strand
ATTCCTACAAATACAACAAAGGTGCGCGTAAATTTACATTTTTATTATATGTACATTATTTTATAACGTAGTTGCATACAATGGTTCTACATATATTTCTAATATTTCGATAAGTCTATCCGCGCCCTCCGCGGCTTCTCTCCTCAACTGTCTATATCTAAGCCACCATTCCAAGTCATTAATTAAAGACATTGTCACGCACGCGAGTCCAAACATGTCTAACGTCTAACAAATAAATTAGCTCCAGTAACGCTGTTTGGTCCGAATGATGAATTTTTGTTAGTTTGCTGTCCATCTAACGCAAACGCTCCGTGGCCTCGTGAGGGAGCCTGTGTACCGAAACTAAATCCAGTATTGTGTCCAAATGTAACTGACGCTTTCTTACTGGCCGGGATAAATCCGGGAGCGAACGAGCCGGTATCTCCATTTTTGTAGCCAGTCATTTTCAAGTATATACACGCCGGAGACCATTTTTCGTGTTCTTCCCACGGCTGATCCGAGGGTTCCCACGACATCACCTTCACACCGCAAGAGAAACAGGTAACTTTATCCGCGCTTCCGGTATAATAGAAGCCCGCTTTAGCCAAAGACATTTTATTCGGTTGGATCTGTTTCGACCAGTGTTCAAAACTCTGTAGTCGATCTTCGTACAACATCATCTCAGACACGGAAAACTGAGACACTTTGGTTGAATCGCTCTGATCGATAATGTTCATGTTGATGGTTAGCCACTGACTTCGGAAGTGCGGTGTTATCGAAAAATGGCCCAATTATATACAAC
Source organism: Archivesica marissinica (assembly GCA_014843695.1). Taxonomy (NCBI): domain Eukaryota; kingdom Metazoa; phylum Mollusca; class Bivalvia; order Venerida; family Vesicomyidae; genus Archivesica; species Archivesica marissinica. The sequence goes on along the minus strand of CM026394.1, from coordinate 22,393,554 downwards.
TTCAACGTTTGCGATTGGTGGTTATTTTTAGAACTTGTAGCCCATTGGTTGCTATTTTTACGAGTTCATACCGGCGTTATTTACCAGTTTACAAAGTCATTCGGGTTACATTCCGGACACTGCGCCGCTCCTAATTGGTTCATGTGATCGCTCCTTAGGGCGCACGGTACCACAGCGTCCAATTCGGGTAACGCCTTTCCAATCTCAGGTATCAGTTCCTTCAATCGTTTATATTCAAAGGGCCTTAAACATAGCCCCTTTTTTGTAGGCACCACCTCCGTCTCGGGCTTCCAGTACTGTCTGATATCCACGCACACGTTCCCCTCCTTCGCGGTAAGGTTTACGTTTCCGCCCAAATGCATTTCAAACGCTTCTCTGTTCTCTAAGACCTTGTCCACAAACTCTAGCTGATCAACCAAGTTCTTCCATCGCATCAAGGTTAAACTAATGCCCTTTTTCGTCGGTTTGTCGTCTTGCCATTCTCGTAAGTCGACTCTAAGCTCCCCTTTCCATTCGTTCACTCGCACGTAACGACCATTGCCAAGGCTTAGTTTGCATCTAGTCATGTTGGTTGTTCGAGCGTAGAAACTCTAATGACACTAACTAAAGTTACGCCGTCATTTATAGATTTAAGTCCCTTCTAATCGGTCGATATTTATAGAAGCGTACGTAATCGCTATTTATGGATCGGTTCGTAGTCGATATTTATAGAAACGTATGCGCTCGCTATTTATAGAGCGGTTCGTTCCCATTGGTGTCTATTTATTGCTCTCATTGGTCGGTGCAATCGGGTATGTAGTAATAACGTAGTGTAGGCGCTTCGTTTTCTTATACACCACTTTCACTCTGTTACTGTACCGATCAGTATATCCCAGTATACCGATGTCGTAAAATAACGTTTTTATCAGTTCAGTTCGTTTTCCGTTTTGCTTAACTTCATCCGGCTTATCCAGGCATGTGTGTACGCAATCGTACATGAGTCGCCCGCTAGGAAACACGGAGGTGTCGAAATCGTACACATTCAGGTGTTTTTCGACCGCGTGGGTCGAAAGTATAAACGGTGTTTTCATCTTCACGCCTATGGTAAAATGGTTCGTCTCGAGACGGAACGAACGTATTTAAAGATTTGTACTCGATTATTTTACGTCATGGTCGCTAACAATATAAGGTCATCCAAAATGGCCGCCGCTCTCGCGTAGAGACTTATATACAAATCTGTAACTAGATCATCCGAGATACCGAACATAGAGGTACGCCTTCGTACACCGAGCTCGGTAGTTGCGCGATACATATACGTCATCAGGTGGCTCTATAGTGACGCGTATACTAAAAATAAACGCGCACGCTCGTGACCTACTTTATATTACCTTATATGCAAATGAGTTACTATAAATAGAATTCAAAATGGCGCCCGTTTGTTTACATCCAAAGAGACGTGTTTACTACTCCGAGCTCTCGTGTCGGTGCTTTACACCGTGCACGTAAAAGAACCAGAGGAGACTCTGGAATGGGTCTCTGTCTGTATCATGCACTACCCTCCAAAATCTAAAATTACTAATCTCTCCAGGAGGCGTCGCTCATATGGGCAACCGGTAGCGACGATAAATAAACGTAAAACACACACACAGTGGCCATTCTATGTCAGTGGTCATTGTTACTTTACCTGATCTCCTATATAGGTAGCCAGTCTCTAAATATGGTTTCCATATGCCGGTGGGCAGTCTATGACAGTGGCCATTATATGGCAGTGGTCATTCTAGGACAGTGTTCATTGTGTCAGTGATCACCTATATATGCGACCAGGCGATAAAGGCGGTCTCCATATGTCAGTGGGTCAGTCTATGTCAGTGGACACGTGCCTGTAGTCACATATATATGTCACGTTGTGCAAAACTACAATGAATACAATAATTATGTGTCATTAAACGTCACCGTGTGCGATTACTAGTGTAACTCCTCCCACTATGTGTATTAAACCGGTAGCGACGATAAAATAAACGTAAAACACACACACACCCATATGAGCGACGCCTCCTGAAGAGATTAGTCATTTTAGGGTTTTGGAGGATAGTGCAATGATACAGACAGAGACACATTCCAGAGTCTACTTTGGTTCTTTTACGTGTACGGTTTAAAGCACCGACACGAGACCTCGGTTTAACGTCCCATCTGAAAGACTGTTAATTGTATTAGGGTCAGACGGGGGATCGAACCTGTGATCCCTGGATTACCAGTCCAACGTGTTACCACTGGACTACAGGATCCGTCTGCCCCCCCCCCCCACTATGCATGCAGTTTTTCTGTGTAATAGAATCCACGGTCGACCTCATCACTAAGCATATACAATGAAGCACACCCAAGCCCAGATTACTGTAATAATCAAATAGTATATGCACCATAATTATCCAAGATGCTGATTGAACTTATTTACCCTCGCTGCCGGTGAACCATGTGGGCGAGCGATATATAATTAGCCAAAACAATCCATCCGGAATTTCTACGTCGCACAACATTGATTAGCCGGTTCCATTCTGTCGATTTTTGACCAATTTACTTGTCAAAATGACATTATCAGAAACTCAATGAGACCCAATTAATGATCTCGATTTAAAATATATTTATATATATTATATCTTTATTTCTGTCTCATCTATGTACAGTACACACATTTCAATTTATATCATAAGACATACATTGCACATAGCCATTCTACAAACGAGAATTATAAGAGACAATAGCATATTACAATAACGTTAAACATGTTTTACTTTCTAAAAGCTATGTAAAAGTCGCTAATCATGACACTAAAACATATTTAAAATACCTTTTTTAAGATTCTGACAGGGAAATGGAGCACTATCGCGCAGATTAGAATATGTTTTAACTTTTAAGAGATCAGAACCGCCTCTGATCAGATCAGGGATGGATGGATTATGTGTGTTTTACGTTTATTTATCGTCGCTACCGGTTGCCCATATGAGCGACGCCTCCTAAAGAGATTAGTCATTTTAGATTTTGGAAGATAGTGCAGAGAGAGACCCATTCCAGAGTCTCCTCTGGTTCTTTTACGTGCACGGTGTACAGCACAGACACGAGACTCATTATCAAATTCAATTCATTTTAACTGTCTTGTCTGGAGCCTCACTTCACTACATCCCACAACCGCACAACCAGTTATGTTAGTGTGAATGACCGTAGTAAGAAATAGTTCCGGTATAGTTGTCAAGTTTGTTTCTGTTTGCTGTCAATATTAACAACTACAGACACAACAAATTCATTAGAATATATTACTTGTGCTGTTTTTACGTTTATTTATCGTCGCTACCGGTTGCCCATATGAGCGACGCCTCCTGAAGAGATTAGTCATTTTAGATTTTGGAGGATAGTGCAATGATACAGACAGAGACCCATTCCAGAGTCTCCTCTGGGTCTTTTACGTGCACGGTGTAAAGCACCGACACGAGACATCTGTTTAACGTCCCATCTGAAAGACTGTTAATTTTATTAGGGTCAGACGGGGGATCGAACCTGCGATCCCTGGATTACCAGTCCAGCGTGTTACCACTGTACTACAGATCCGTCTGTATATATAGTTCTATATGACTGACCAGGCACATATATATCAACGCCTGTACCCAGCATTGATATACATCCGGTATCAGCCCGTTACAAACACGTATTAACACGTTATAGGTCATACACAAGCTATTCCTAGTCCAAGTCCGCCTCCGTGGTCGAGTGGTTAAGGTCGCTGACTTGTATACCACTGTAACCTATCATCACTGATGGTCACGGGTTCGAGTCCCGCTCAGGCCGTGTCTCATTTATATGAACAAGTTGGCAGTTTCGTACGGAGGTTGGTGCACCCAAGTACTGGTTAACCGCTGGAGCCTGCCCAGGAAAGGTGTTGTTAGGTAAACTGCCCGCCGGCGATATAGCCCAAAATGGTGCTAAAGCAGGCATAAAACCCGAAATATAAATAAATAAATAAAGTCCTTATTTCAATTGTTGTAAATAACCATGTACATGATAGAAAATAAATATATTTAAACCAAGCTATATCTCCCCTGTAGAGGCATGTGGGCGACTTGTTTCTCTAATTCTTTAATTCTACTTTGTTTCTGGTGACATCGTCTTCCTCTTGTCCATGGAGACTAGTCCTTCGTGTGTGTTTCTCTTTCGAAAAAGGGTCCGTTGTAGGGCCACATCCTCCTCCGTTTGTCAGCACACAGCAGCACGAATGGTTACGGTTTCTTCGCTGGGGTCCTCGTCGCTACCGTATCAGACATCCCACCGTCTCCATAGAGGGTGGGGTAAATCATCCGTCTTCTACAACACGGAGCAATGCTGTCTCGTCAAGTAGGAACGTTAGTTGTTGCAACTCATACTGAGTAACGCGGCTTATTCTGTTACGATAGCGAGGCTGACATCGGCGACGTCCTTGACCGAATTTCCAAGAGGTCACGACGTGCACGCTGTGGACCTGGCTGTATTCCCTCAATCAGACGACATACTCGTCAGTAGTCCAGACAGACAGACAGATTATTATTTTATAGTATGAATTTTAATTATCTATGCAAGAAGTTTGGAACCCCGACCGCCCGACCGCCATGGCTACGTTGCATAGCAACAACAAATCCGAAGGATATATTTGATTGTTTATTTATATTACTGTTTAAAGTCTCATCAACAGTTTAGGTCATATCTATTATTTTAGGAGGAAGACATCAAGCACGAACGACCACCCGAGTAGAACCACTGACCTATCACAAGCCCAATGGATAGCTTCCTCACTTAAACTAATTCTACACCCGCAGTAGGATTCGAACACACAGCGTTGCGGGCAAGTGATTTGACGTCAACGACCGTAACCACGTGCCCATGAAGGCCCCTTCAAAGGCATACGTATAAAGACGTGTAATGGCCATATGCTTAATCAGGTCTTAAGTCGATCGACAAACCAGGAATCGCAGGTTCGATCCCCCGTCGGACCCTAATAAAATTAACAGTCTTTCAGATGGGACTTTAAACCGAGGTCTCGTGTCGGTGCTTTACACAGTGCTCGTAAAAGAACTAGAGGAGACTCTGGAATGGGTCTCTGTCTGTATCATTGCACTATCCTCCAAAACCCTAAAATGACGAATCTCTTCAGGAGGCGTCGCTCATATGGGCAACTGGTAGCGACGATAAATAAACGTAAAACACACACTCGGCAAGCCAGAAACATAATTATTTCCTTTTGCCGTATGATTGGTGTATATCAAATAAGACGTGTAATCTTTCAAAGTCTAACCTCCTTAACAAAATTACAGGAAACATCACATTGATACGGATATCAAATCAAGATAACATCGTGCCATTTCAGGATATATTTAAGTATTGTATACTAGAGGACATAGAAAACTCACACTATAACTATATAAATACATAGTTTAAACATTTTGGAATATTTTTAGTTGTTCAGTTTGTGTTTTGTAATAAAGATGTGATATATCTTTGATGGAATCCTTCGTATTTCGTTTTCATGTAATAATAATCATATAATGTAGGTGTGCGTTTTCTATGTCCTCTAGTATATATTATTAAATTGTAGTACAATGTTGTTAATATCAGTGCTTACATTTCAAAACACATGCTTTAATAGCAATATACGTCAAACTACGTAATATTAAAGCAAGAGGGATGATCAGAATGAATTAAGTGCAATTTGGCTTCTAACATACGGAAAACTGAAAATAAGTGGACAATAACTCGGATTCAATGGGATCAGTAATAGTTTGACGTAACATACAATGCAGTTCAAGTTATATTGATTAAACACGAGTTTAACTTAGCATAGGTCAAGTTAAATGCATATTAATATTGTTCGAATTATGTTAATAATGCACGAGTTTGACATAGAATAGGTCAAGTTAAATGCATATTAATATAGTTCGAATTATGTTAATAATGCACGAGTTAATAATGCACGAGTTAATAATGCACGAGTTTGACTTAACATAGTTTTAGTTATGTTAAATTAAGCAAGAATGTTGCTTAACATATTTCGAGTTATAGCAATTAAATATGAGTTCGACACAGCACCCTCCGAGTTAATGAACTGAAACTGTATAATCATCTCGTATATGTACAGTGAAACATGATTACATACTAGTTCATGCTTACAAAGGTCTAGTGCCCGATGTTATTATAACACATTTTTCTCAGATTTCAAACTCAAGTTCAACTGATATGATTGGATGATTCTGAGTTTTACTGCCAGCTGAACCAATCAGAAGCTTGAGACTGAGTTTGAAATAGGAGAAAGGTTTTATAACCTCGAGGCGTGGTGTCCTGAAAATGGAAAGTAGCTAGCATACTTCTTCCAAGCAGGCACATCGAAGTTTACTCTTAGAACACCCCTCGTAGTCACGTCGCGTGTAGCTGATACATCCGGTATAGACGTTTTGCTGCTACATGTATATTCTTTATAATTGTCACTAACACGTAATTGTCACTAACACGTATGATAATGGATAAGCTAACTTCCACCCTGTGCTTCATATTGATGTGCTATTGTGGAGAGACGAGCTGCAATACATTCGACTTCCGGTATGAGGAGACTACAGCAGACGATATTGTTGTGACATGCAATGAATGCACGGAACCGTGGTGTGAACGATACAGGTACGACTTGGAGATTATATGGTTTCTTTTTAACGTGAAACCGTCTCATTTTGCTATTCGCATTCATATACTATAGGACATAGAAAACGGATACTTCGGATAAGTGTGTGTTTTACACGAAAAACAATAACTATATAAATACATATTTTTAAACATATTGGAATGTTTTTAGTTGTTCTGTTTGTACTTTGTAATAAAGATGTGATATATCTTTGATGGAATCCTTCGTATTTCGTTTTCATGTAATAATAATCATATAATGTAGGTGTGCGTTTTCTATGTAGTATATATATATATGTTATGACCGTCTTTAAATTCAGCATTCTTGAATTGAACGTTATGTATTTCAACGTTCACGTTATCGACGTTTTATCTATTAAAACCACGGACGAAACAACATTGTGCTATTATATTATGTTATTTGGTTTGTTGACATGAGTATGGGCGTATATAGTGCCTGCCAGGGGTAATATTCGCCGAGCTGCATGCTTAAAACAATGTTTTCAGTCACTTCATTTTTTTAGGGATTTTCGTCGATTTTATTTTATCATTTTTACCCCGCCGACTGCCGGCATGTTCAGATTTTGGGATCCCATAAATGTTTAATAGATTCTCATATCATATCGTATCATATTTCGCTAATGTCTTATCGTGTCTTAAGAAATTCAACATCTTTAAATGGGGTAAAATGTATAACATTCATTACAAAAAAAACAATCCTACTGTCAAATATTTATAAGTTTACAACATTAACTTGTTGTCTGCATGAGGAATTTCACTTTTCTTTCTCGAAAACATTTGTTTCCTCTCTTAAAAAGTTTAGTCGTTGCATACTCGGCATTTGTGATATTCTATCATTATTACATGCATTTTAATTTAGCGCATCTGAAGTGAAAAAGAGGTTTCCGGGTGTTTTCCTCACCCCAGAATATTGTACGGGTCAACAGAAAATCATTCACAAAAAAAGGACGAAGATTCTACAAGAGGAAGGGGTCAGGGACATAGATTATATTGTTGGTTTGACTGGTGACGGTGACGCTTGCTGTGTCACGTAAGATATCCTTAATTCTCTTTAGTTCAAGTCAAAACAATACTTTTCTTGAAAGACTTACTTATATTAGTACTACATACATCGGAACAAATTGATAGCAAAGTGGACCTTTTGGAAAGGGCTGTTGCTAATGTTTTCAAAACTGATATCTCAATCCATTTGCACTTTGAAAATGTCATGTATATGTATATGGATATTATCAGGATTTATGTATGTTATTAATGTGACAGTAATGTTATTGTGATTTGTAAATTGTATTCATCATTATGAGAAAAGTTGCAATAAAATATTATTTTAAAAAAAAGAAGAAAAAGTTCAAGTCAAAATAGTAGTACATGTATTTAGTAAATAAATTTAAAACTATAAATTATTTGCAATTAAATTACAACAGTTTGTATTATTTTTCAGAAAACTAGTTGTAATGATCAACACAACGATGGTTAATATATATGGCAAGAAAAGATACATCGTTCACTTGGGAAGTGACAAGCCACCTAGTTATCAGTTTATACCCCATGCGTATTGTGCGTAAGTATTATTTACTATACAAGTATATCATTTCAATATTATTCGGCACGTGTGTGTTTTACATTTATTTATCGTCGCTACCGGTTGCCGGTATGAGCGACGCCTCCTGAAGAGATTAGTTATTTTAGATTTTTGGAGGATAGTGCAATGGTACAGAAAGAGACCCATTACAGAGTGTTCTCTTGTTCGTTTACGTGCACGGTGGATAGCACCGACACGAGACCTCGGTTTAATGTCCCATCTGAAAGACTGTTAATTTTATTAGGGTCTGACAGGGGATCGAACCTACGATCCCTGGATTACCAGTCCAGCTTGTTACCACTGGACCACATATCCGTCTGTATCATTCGGCACGCCTCTCTTGAATTAAATATACGTTATTTGTTTGTGAGACGGAATCGTGGGTTCGGGTCTTGGCGTTGTGTGGGGGAACAGCGGGTGGAATCGTGAGATACATGTAAGCAACTTTTTTGGATTTTATTCTTCTTCTCTAATCCTTTTACATTCTATTTTGCGTACTCTGTTCAGGAAAGCAACTCAGTCATTTAATTTAATCAAACGTTAGCTTGACTTTCTGGTGCGGGCCGTTGTCTAATGTTGTTAAAACATGTGGTCCAAACCATTTGTATGGTCATGCTATGTATTGTATCTGTATGTGTATAACATATTTACTATTGATTTACAATAAAATATGATTAAACTAAAGCTATCGGTTGCCGGTATGAGCGACGCCCCATGAAGAGATTAGTCATTTTAAATGTTGAAGGATAGTGCAATGATACAGACAGAGACCCATTCCAGAGTTGTTTCTAGTTCGTGTACTTGTACGGTGTACAGCACCGGCACGAGACCTCGGTGTAAAGTCCCATCTGAAAGACTGTTAATATGATTAGGGTCAGACGGAGGATCGAACCTGCAATCCCTCGATTCGCAGTCCAACGACTGACGTATTGGTGTCTTCTCGTATTCATACATACCAGTAGGTGGCGCCGTCTTTGTAATACTCTGATTGGCCAATGGTCACGTGTTAGCAGCAAATGGTTGGTTTTATGAAATGTACATGACTTAGTATTTATAGCTAGTATGGGATTCAATTAGTGCATGTTTCGTACGGAGGTTGGTGCACCAAATACTGGTTAACCACTGGAGCCTGTCCAGGAAAGGTGTGTTAGGCAAACTGCCCGTCGCTCAAATGAACAACCGGTAGCGACGCTAAACAAACTTAACTCAAGGAGAGGAAAACCACAAGCTGTATAGCTTTCTGACCAATTCCTTATTTCAATTGTTGTAAATAACCATGATAGAAAATAAATATGTTTAAACCTAAACTTATAAACAAAAAATAAGTTGGCAGTTTCTAACGGAGGTTGATGCACCAAGTACTGGTTAACCGCTGATGCCTGCCCAGGAAAGGTGTTGTTAGGTAAACTGCGCATAGCTCTAATGGGAAACCGGTAGCGACGTTAAAGCAGCATTACATTGTAATAAAGGATGTTTTGGGTAAAATATAAATACTAATGTGTGTGTGTTTACAAAAATCGAAATAGTCGCTCAGAAACGATAACATTCCAAAAAAATTATACCGTCGTATACGCGAATTTGTTTATCAACACATGAAATGTAAACACGCATAGCGCGCATGCGTGAAACAACAGAGGATGTAGAAAACAACGTATATAATTTGAACATGAAAGACTATCTATCTATCTTCCTCTAATGTCGAACCCCTCGCGGGGATGTAGAAATGTCCCTAAATGACTTATCTAACAGAGGTATGAATCAACATATCAAGTAATTTAATTAAAAGACAACGTGGGACAAATGGAGACGATGCATTCCGAATGCAAACAAGTGCTGACGATGCGTTCCGGTTGTAAACAAGTGCGTGACCGAGCGACTCGGAATGTCCTACTTTCGGTTTCGAGTTTGTTTTATCGCAAAAAAACACTGTTTACCAAATGAACATACGCATACAAAGTATAATGTTAGAATGTGTAGCAGCATTGCTACCCATACGTAAAAATTGAATTTTTCAAATATATTTTATTTCATATGATGTAATGCTGCTTTAAACAAACTTAAAAACAAAATTTAGTTCATGTTCTTCAAACATAGTTCTCTATCACACTTCTCTTATATTTCAGTAAAGTTGGAGCTTGCGATGGTGTGTGTGTATTGGAGCCCGTTACGGTAACGTTGCTAATTTACGATCCGTGGATTCGTAACTTGCTGTTCGATCAGTTTCTCGTGCCTGGGTATTGTTCATGCAAACGTGTTCTTCGTTGACTATAATATTTATTAATCGAACGAGTTGCAAATGACGAAATGTTGGAATTGTGCATTAGGTCATTCTGTACATACTGGTAGTAAGAGATGTGTTGTCAACGGAGAACGTATATGAGCATCTATTTCGTACAGATACGTCTTTGAAAACATGTGTTACAAGTGTTACGTGGAATATATTGTGTTTGTGTTACTGTTCCCCAAGAAAGTCCAGGCTATCAAAGCTAGTACTACAAACAGTTGAGCCTCCTACGTGGTACATTAGATACGGTCCCCGCCTCGTAACTGATGGACTTATGAGTTGGTACCCCCAACAGAAACAGGTGTTCTTAGGCAAGCCATTGAACTCCACATTGCCTCTTCTCTCTCACTCATTGGTGATGTATTCCATCAGGGATGGTGTCTATGGAGATATAGAGGATAATTGTGTTTAGCGATATAATATTAATAATATTTTATTGAATTATATACACGTATACAACAATACAAAGATTGACACACAAATGACAGAAAACAAATGGGTTGGGCCACAAATAATATCAACATTAGTACTTGGCCCCTCCCCAGTGAAATTAAACAAAAAAAGTTAAACTGAATTGGCGTAGTTATATTTCATGTATATAATAACAAGCTTAGTTTAAATAATAAAGACTAGTTATAGTTCGTAGTAAATGCACAACCCATCGTGTTGATGTGTACGATAGGGTTTTATTTCATCTCGAGTTAGCATAAGTGGACTATATGTGGAAGTCGTGATAGCGCAGTGGATATGCGTTCGCTTCAGGTGCGAAAGGTCCGGAAGTCGAGCCTAGCTGGAGCCGTTACGATTGTGCCCTTAGGCAAGGCATTTAAACTCCACATTCTCTCTTCTCTCTCCTTCATGGCAATGTATTCCATCAGAAATGAGGTCTCGAGAGTGATTAATATAAGTTGAAAGAATTTCGCAATCGAGCTAAAATAAATTTATATAAACTAGTGCACTAACACTATTTTTTCTTTTATGATTTCCAATCCGTTTGGCTAATACAATAGTTATTAACTCATTATCAAATTCAATTCATTTTAACTGTCTTGTCTGGAGCCTCACTTCACTACATTCCACAACCGCACAACCATTTATGTTAGTGTGAATGACCGTAGTAAGAAATAGTTCCGGTATAGTTGTCAAGTTTGTTTCTGTTTGCTGTCAATATTAAAAACTACAGACACAACAAATTCATTAGAATATATTACTTGTGCTGTTTTTACGTTTATTTATCGTCGCTACCGGTTGCCGATATGAGCGACGCCTCCTGAAGAGTCATTTTAGATTTTGGAGGATAGTGCATGATACAGACAGAGACCCATTCCAGAGTCTCCTCTGGTTCTTTTACGTGCACGATGTAAAGCACCGACACGACACGAGACCTCAGTTTAACGTCCCATCTGAAAGACTGTTAATTGTATTAATGTCAGACGGGGGATCGAACATGCGATCCCTGGATTACCAGTCCAGCGTGTTACCACTGGACTACAGATCCGTCTGTCATATATTACTTTATAATTAACTGTTCATTATAGTCAGAAAATAGTTCATATACCAAAGTACGTCTAACCGAGCAGGACTACGAAACTCCAACCATTAGTCTCGTGCCAGTGCTTTACACGTCTGTATCATTGCACTATCTCACAAAATCTTAAATAACTAATCTCTTCAGAGGGCGTCGCTCATATGCGCAACAGGTAGCGACGATAAATAAACGTAAAACACACATACCTCACTATATCCAAAATCAGGAGAGCCCAGCTGTTTTTTAGCTGTACTAATGTTTTTGTAAATGAGCCATGTTGAACCGGCAATACAAGTTAATACTTTATATTTGTATAATAATTATTATTTTCTTTATAATATAATTTTATTATTATTGTTATTCTGCATTATTTAAGACTAATTATAAGAATGTTTGGAATTTGTAATATTGTGATATGGTGGTGATATGGGTTTAGCAGTTACCTACTTCATATTCATGCGTGTATGCTTATTTAGTTTATTAATGTTAATTCCAGTGTATATAAACATATCATTGTTCCAACCATTTACTCATCAATCAATGACAGATTATAAATTAAACATAATTGAATATTTAAAATTTACCTCGACCTTGTGTATCGACGTCGTTTCCGGTTCGCACGTAAACATTTCGTTAACGTTAACTTTCACGTTGTGCATCGACGTCGTTATCGGTTCGTACGTAAGCAGTTCGTTAACTTTCACGTTGTACATCAACGTCGTTTCCGGTTCGCACGTAAACATTTCGTTAACGTTCACCTTGTGTATCGACGTCCATTCTGGTTGGCATGTAAACATTCCGTTGGTGTTGACGTAGTATATCGACATCGTTCCGGTTCGCACGTAAACGTTACGGTGACGTTGTGCATCGATGTTGTTGTTGACCGTTACGTACATAAAAGCGTCGTTGACGTTGTATATCGACGTTGTTTCCTGTTTTCACATAAACATTTCGTTATCGTAGTATACCAACGTCGTTTCAGGTTCGCACATAGAAAATTACGTTAACGTTTGCGTTGTGCTTCGACGTCGCCGATTTCGGTTTCCACGTACACGTTTACTTGACGTTGTACATCGACTGTACATTATGCGTGAATGGACGTCCTCATTTATGTATAGTATGCGTAATAGAACTCGTCCTCGACTTTGTACATTATGCGTGACATAAGATGCCCTCTCTTATGTGAAGTGTGCGTGACATGACTCATCCTCTATTGCGTGTATTGTGCGGACATGACTCGTCCTCTCGTGTGTATAGTGTGCGTGACAGTCTGACATTACCCATCCTTTCGTGTGTGTAATGTGCGTGACATTACGTGTCCTCTCATTGTGTAGTGTGCGTGACTGTCTGGCATGACCCATCCTTTCTTGTATGTAATGTGCGCACCAGGACCCGTCCTCTATTGTGTGTATTGTGCGTGACATGACTCGTCCTGTGACATGACTCGTCCTCTCGTGTGTGCATTGTGCGAGGCATGACTGGTCCTTTGACATGACTCGTCCTCTCGTGTGTGCATTGTGCGTGACATGACTCGTCCTTTGACATGACTCGTCCTCTATTGTGTGCATTGTGCGTGGCATGACTCGTCCTCTCGTGGGTGCATTATGCGTGGCATGACTCGTCCCCTGCACCATCGTAAGCCAATGTGATTACAGTTACAAATGTAATTTATGAACAGCGAGTTACGGATACAAATGTCTAATGTAGATCCTTGAACAATAAGCAGGTGTATGATGCGACATGCCACGGGCAAAATCAAATCTTAAACCCATAGAAACATAAAATGATATACAGTTATACACAACTGTGTGAATTGTTTTCATGAAAGACAACTCTTATAGAAATAATACTATATCAAAGAGGTATTATCGTTCTTCGGACATTCAAACTTCCACACAATGCATGCCGTGACCGAGGAACAGCTCGCAGCAGCAATATGCGTCAATGACTTCGTTTATGTCAACATCGCGACCGATTCTGAGAGCGGTATGGACAATATCAATATCAGTAGAAATGCCCATCTACCACAGAACGGATAGCTGGCGATGTCGATACTTTAGTGCGATACGGCTTCGACCGTGGATGACAATCCGGGTGCGGCGAAGACAGCGGAACAACCAGAAACGTTCTTGCTGATGTGGTATGACAAATCGTGGAGGATGTGGCCCTAAAATTCCGTAGTTCAGAGAGAGATACTCTGAATGTTATTTCACCTACTAGAGGTCAGAAGAACTTCTCAGGGATGCCTGTACTAGACCACAGAACCGATGTACAATTAACATAATCTTAGACTATTCTGTCGCCCATATGCCTCGGCAGTGGTGACCTAAAGCAAAACTACAGGATGGTTAGGCATAAGAGGCTATAAAAACACATACTTAGTTAAACCTGACAGTATTATACGCGACATATAGTGAACATTATTACTTAGATGTGAATATTACCCTATGTTGTGCCGTTATTTCCTACCACAATACTGTCTACTACCCAGGTTGCCTACCACAATACAGTCTACTACCCAGGTTATTTCCTACCACAATACAGTCTACTACCCAGGTTATTTGCCTACCACAATACAGTCTACTACCCAGGTTATTTGCCTACCACAATACTGTCTACTACCCAGGTTATTTGCCTACAACAATACAGTCTACTACCCAGGTTATTTCCTACCACAATACAGTCTACTACCCAGGTTATTTCCTACCACAATACTGTCTACTACCCAGGTTATTCCTACCACAATACTGTCTACCACCCAGGTTATTTGCCTACCACAATACTGTCTACCACCCAGGTTATTTGCCTACCACAATACTGTCTACCACCCAGGTTATTTGCCTACCACAATACTGTCTACCACCCAGGTTATTTGCCTACCACAATACTGTCTACCACCCAGGTTATTTGCCTACCACAATACTGTCTACCACCCAGGTTATTTGCCTACCACAATACTGTCTACCACCCAGGTTATTTGCCTACCACAATACTGTCTACCACCCAGGTTATTTGCCTACCACAATACTGTCTACCACCCAGGTTATTTGCCTACCACAATACAGTCTACCACCCAGGTTATTTGCCTACCACAATACTGTCTACCACCCAGGTTATTTGCCTACCACAATACTGTCTACCACCCAGGTTATTTGCCTACCACAATACTGTCTACCACCCAGGTTATTTGCCTACCACAATACTGTCTACCACCCAGGTTATTTGCCTACCACAATACAGTCTACCACCCAGGTTATTTGCCTACCACAATACTGTCTACCACCCAGGTTATTTGCCTACCACAATACAGTCTACCACCCAGGTTATTTGCCTACCACAATACAGTCTACTACCCAGGTTATTTGCCTACCACAATACTGTCTACTACCCAGGTTATTTGCCTACCACAATACAGTCTACTACCCAGGTTATTTGCCTACCACAATACTGTCTACTACCCAGGTTATTTGCCTACCACAATACTGTCTACTACCCAGGTTATTTGCCTACCACAATACTGTCTACTACCCAGGTTATTTGCCTACCACAATACAGTCTACTACCCAGGTTATTTGCCTACCACAATACAGTCTACTACCCAGGTTATTTGCCTACCACAATACTGTCTACTACCCAGGTTATTTGCCTACCACAATACAGTCTACTACCCAGGTTATTTGCCTACCACAATACTGTCTACTACCCAGGTTGATACGCTGTGTTTTTCCAGTCTGATAGAACGTTTGCTAGCTTGATACGTTCACGAGCCCGTATCAAACCAGAAAAAGCCGTATCATAACTAGTTCCTGAGAGAGAAACGCATGCGCACTCGATGCTAGTTTGTTTACTTCCTGTAGCTTACGAGCGTGTCACATTTGACAGATAACAGATATTTGTAATTTCGTTGTAATATTTCAATGGTTTTCGTGTATCTAATTCGGCAATTGTGATTTATTCCTGATAAATGGATAACGGAGAGCATGATTTCGATTATTAAATGTTCAAATTCATATCAAAGTAATAAAGATGTTAAGCAATTGCAATATTCAATGATTGACAAAATAATGCGTATCAACATTCTCAGACCTTTTTATCATGAGCACAGTATAAGACTTAAGTGTTTGTGTTAATGTGGTTACTGTGTCTCGTGTATTATGCGTGACATACATATACGTTCGTGACTTTCGCTTCACGTATATACATACGGATCTGTAATACAGTGGTCATCAGGCTGGAATGGTAATCCAGTGGTCGCAGATTCGATACCCCCGTCTGACCCTAATACAATTAACAGTCTTTCAGATGGGACATTAAACAGAGGTCTCGTGTCGGTGTTTTACATCTGGTAAAAGAACCAGAGGAGACTCTGGAATGGGTCTATGTCTATACCATTGCACTATCCTCCAAAAACATCTAAAATAACCAATCTCTTTAGGAGGCGCCGCTCATTTGGGCAACCGGTAGCGACGATAAATAAACGTAAAACACACACACGCTTGACGTATCCGAACGAATGACCATACATGTGTCAACAGTAGATCAGATACATGCACATGGCATACGATATGAGCTTCATGCATATTAAGAACATACATCGGGTGATCCTCAATACGAGCGGTTCTTCATATGCTTAACCCATTGCGTGCTAGCAACAGATTAAATCACTTTAGCAAACAGCATAGAGCCATATTAGAACGTGCCGTCTCAACAGGCTCTATGCTGTTTGCTATTCGGATAGTGGGGCTAAAACACTTGGCTGAATAGCAAACAACATAGATCCTGATCAGACGCGTCGTTACGCCACGGCTGATCTGGATCTATGTTGTTTGCAAATGTGATTTTATTTACTCCGCGTGCAGAGTTTTATACGCCACGTTGCTCTGTCATATCGTTCTAGTTTCTGATATTCACATGTCAGATGGTACGACGGTCGCCAGATCGGACAGGCGGATTTGTGAAATCAACTATAATATGTCGAATCCGCAAAATTCATAATGTACGGTAGCGACGTGAACAGAATTACTATGAAAACAAGTTATTTTCATCAAATATATTTAGTTACCAATTGAAATAAATCATAAAAACTCATAAATTATATTGTTTTTTTGTTATTACAAAGCAGTTTTATCTATCAGATACTTTGCGATGGGGTCAGGGGCCCTGCATCGACATATTCGCAACATTGTTAAATATTTAAAGTTTACACTATTAAATATATGTATATGTTCTATGAACTATTATATAAAAGCAAATATTTATGTACATCTCTATTGCATTTCCTTCGATTAGCCCTGATTGTATACATTTTCGTATGAGGGTTTCCAACTAATGAGATGCAGCTGACATGCGCACTGCGGTGTTATGTGTATGCATATTCGAAGTGTTAGGCTGTCCGATTAGCGCAGTGGTTAGCGCGCTCGCTTCTCACCAATGCGATCCGGGTTCGATCCTCGGACAGGGAAGTATGTCAGATGGTACGACGGTCGCCAGATCGGACAGGCGGATTTTCTCCGGGTACTCCGGTTTCCTCCCACATGAATGACCACATCGTTGTAAAATAAATAAAGTTTTAAAATAAAACGTATGTGCTTATATAATGCTGTATGTTTTGTTTGTTGCTATGCTATGTGTCGTAACTTTTGTGAATCTTTCTTTCTTTCGGAGATAGATCCCGACTTCCATATGTGTACCCGACTGTAGAGTGTCGGTAGAACGATAATTCTCAGCTGTGTTTACGATTCTATACACTAAAGTCTGTCCCATCCCACTCACGAACCTCAACGTTGGCTTAAACAGAGTATTTGTAAATCATTAATCGTAAAATAAATACCTGTTTCTTGAGGTATAAAAAATCACCCTTCCAATATTCAAGGATTTCTTGTTCCGTTAAGTCGTTTTGCTAAACAGCAATTTCATATCCACTCTGGCAATGGACGGTTGTATAGTTTTCAGACTCCATTTTGCTTTGAGTTACCTACTCCAAAATACACGCGACTGTATTCCATGCATGTCAAACGTATGTTTTACAAATGTGTGTGTGTTTTTACGTTTATTTATCGTCGCTACCGGTTGCCCATATGAGCGACGCCTCCTGAAGAGATTAGTCATTTTAGATTGTTGGAGGATAGTGCATGATACAGACAGAGACCCATTCCAGAGTCTGATCTGGTTCTTTTACGTGCACGGTGTAAAGCACCGACACGAGACCTCGGTTTAACGTCCCATCTGAAAGACTGTTAATTTGATTAGGGTCAGACGGGGGATCGAACCTGCGATCCCTGGATTACAAGTCCAGCGTGTTACCACTGGACTACAGATCCGTCTGTGTTTTACAAATCCTTAATTGGTTGCTTACATAATCTTGCCACATATATTGAGAACAATTGAATACGGAAACAGGTGTCTGATATTATTGTGCTATGTTTTCTTTTTATAATTTATTGGCAATTTGGGAAGGGGAACTTTTAAGGAATTTACTTTCTATTAACATGCCTCATGCGATCATATAGGTTGGTTATCGAACTCAATCAGAGCCACGGTGGTGCTTGTGGTGGTGGTGTGCTTATGCTAAGACACTTAAGTCCACATTGCTTCTTCTCACCTTCATGGCGATGGATTCCATTATCCTAATGTTGTAAGAACCTGTTCCGACAATCGAAATAATAAAAAAAATTGGCATTCAATTGACAGTCAATAAACCAAAAATGAAAAGTTTGTTAAAAACAGTAATATGTTTATCAAATATAGCTTTTTAAAAATTAAAAACATTGCTCGGCATCTGTATGTGCAAAGAAGGAATTTACCGTTGTTAAATCGGCAATAAAACCTGGCTTAGCGCGTGATGTTAAACGTGACGCCATTCTTGTAGTTTTGTGGCGTCATTTGCGGCTTTCCAAAAATAACACCAACTATCTTTTCGCTTTTTATATACTTTATTCATGTTAGAATCGATATATTATTTTATTTGTGTTATTTATAGTCGAATAATCACGGTGTGTCGTTATGATCGCCGGAACTAACCACTTAGGCCTACGGCCTGCGTGGTGAATTCCTACGCATCAGAACTCCAAGCCATAAATAACGGTAAAGACACATATTATTTCTTAAAATGAATCTCCCGGTACTATAATGTTACGAGTATATGCATCGAGACGTTAAATAAAGCTTCTTGCCTCTTAACCGCTAAACCTAATTAGACTTGGCTTGCATTACATAATTTACATTCAAACTATTGAGAAATATCAGCATTTATAACGATCGCGATATATCGGATGTTAGCTATTACTGCGAAAATTATTGTATACATAAAAACGAACGTCTGTGCTAAATTCTCACATTACTTACAAACTCTGGGTCACACACACACATACATTAGCAGCCGGCTACTGGATGCTGGAATATTCCACATGTTTGTGTGTTTAATACAGATACTGCTATTGAGCAGACAGGTTGTTACCGTAATTCTAAGTAGTTTCCAAGAAAAAAAAAACTTAAAACATTTAATGTATAGACATGTATTGTCTAGTGAAATGTTGGATTAATTATCATGTGGTGATGGTGGTATTAGTATTTACGGCCAGATGCCAAATAACTACAGACGGTAAGTATGTTATTTTTAAAAAAAATATTTTTTAAATTTGATTCAATGTTTATGCGTTAATGATATTATGTCCAACAGGTGTGAGAATAGAAACACACTAGTTTGTTCTTATAGCTGTAGGTTCCAATCACACTGGGGGTGTCGAGTTTGTCTTTAAAGTGAGAAAGCTATTCGGCTGGTGTGTGGACTATCGATGGTTCTACATGGGTTCTTGCCCGTGCCTGAAATACTGCTCGGAGGGGCACTGGGAGCTTTCCCCCACCACTAATAGCCACAGCGCCATATGATCTAAATTGTTGATGCGACTTGAAAGCACCAAAAAACAAACAAACTGTTGTTCTTTCATATAGTTCCTATAACCGCCCATATTAGCCCCTAAAACTATTACTACTACGGGTACAGGAACTGTTCTTACACTAATCTTGTGTTACTGTGTATGCATATAATTACCATAGCGTTAAGTATAATGTATAATATATAACGCATTCAGAAACAACCTAAAATACCATTAACCATAATTGCATAGATACCATTTTCATCTCGTGGCCTCCGTGACCTATTGCGTGGTTACGTTGATTTCAAACAACTTACCCATTCACCGGTGCAGGTTCGAATCCCACTGGGGATATCAAATTGTTTCAAGTCACTAAGCTATTCAGCTGGTTTTCGGTACAAGAGTACCCACCGGAGCCTCAAATAATGATCGGAAAAACACACACGAGGTCTTACTTCACCGAGAATCGGTATATTACTAAAGCTGTTGGCTTACTTGCCGCGACCTTAAACAAAACAATATTAACCCTTTCCTTCATAGAGATTTAGGTTAATGTACTATTATATCTCCATACAAAGGGCAGCCATTTAACTATCCGGCAGTGGATAAGTAGTCGCCATATCTATCCCACCTCCATAGACATTACTGGGACTACATGAGATTTAGGTTAATGTACTATTATATCTACATACAAACGACAGTCATTTAGCTATCATGCAGTGGATAAGCAGTCGCCATATATAGCCCACCTCCATAGACATTACTGGGACTACATGAGATTTAGGTTAATGTACTATTATATCTACATACAAACGACAGCCATTTAGCTATCATGCAGTGGATAAGCAGTCGCCATATATAGCCCACCTCCATAGACATTACTGGGACTACATGAGATTTAGGTTAATGTACTATTATATCTACATACAAACGACAGTCATTTAGCTATCATGCAGTGGATAAGCAGTCGCCATATATAGCCCACCTCCATAGACATTACTGGGACTACATGAGATTTAGGTTAATGTACTATTATATCTACATACAAACGACAGTCATTTAGCTATCATGCAGTGGATAAGCAGTCGCCATATATAGCCCACCTCCATAGATATTACTGGGACTACATGGGATTCTGGCCTTAATTATGAACATTGGTTTGGCTACTGCTTTGTCAATTTATGTCGTATTGGTAATGGCGTCAAGAGGTGCTTCTATGAGGGAATGGGTTAAAACAACATTCAAATTTCATTTGCAAAAGTACATTCTTGCAGAAATATGCGTGTTCCGATTTTATATAGATATCGAAATTGCACCGGAAACAATAATTTAATACCGTAATGCGACATTGTAAATACAGTGGATTGAAGTAAATATAAACTATGTCATCTATGCAGAACATGTGTGGTTTGAGATCACTGCACACAATTGTGAATTGTGAATCCGAAACCCCACGCACTATTAAACAACGGCAGGTCTCTTCCGAAAATACATCGTTCGCACTTGATGAGAAGTTCAATTAAGACAGGCTGGCGATAAGATTATACCAATTTATTTTAGCTCGATTGCGAAACAAATTCCCACAACTTATATTAATCACTCCCGATACCTCATTCCTGATGTAATCCATCGCCACGAGGGAGAGGGAAGAGGGAAGAGGCAACGTGGAATTAAAATGCCTTGCCTAGTGGTACACTTGTAACGGCTACAGCTGGGCGCGAACTCCGGGCCTTTCGCACCTGATGCGAACCGCTACCACTGCGCTATCACGACTTACAAGAGATTAGATTAACCGCCTTACGAACAACTGATAATAATAATAATAATAATAATAATAATAAAGACTTTATCTAACAAGATAACTCATTTGAACAATTAAGTCAATCTACCATGAGGCCCTCAACAAATTAAAGCATGAAATAGCATAATGAAACATGTAAACAGTAACCAGTAAAACTTTAATCTAGGAAATAAGATATAAGCTGCAAGAACTAATACTTATATTCATGTATAATTGTAAATTATCAGTTTATTTGGTTATTTGTCTGTTCTTTGCACCACCTGATATATAAAGCTTTGTGTGGAAGTGTGGAACAGAATGTGCTATTTTGATGTGATAAGGGAGGGAATTCCACAGGTGTGACCATGAATATAAAAAAGATTCTATACAAACTGCAGTAGTTGGCTTAGGAGGCTAAAGTTGAAGATTGGCGGATGAGCGCAAGTTTTGAGTTCGAACATCGGAAGTAAATCTGACAATGAGAGTCTGTGTGTTTTACGTTTATTTATCGTCGCTACCGGTTACCCATATGAGCGACGCCTCCTGAAGAGATTAGTCATTTTAGAGTTTTGGAGGATAGTGCAATGATACAGATAGAGACCCATTCCAGAGTCTCCTCTGGTTCTTTTACGTGCACGGTGTAAAGCATCGACACGAGACCTCGGTTTAACGTCTCATCTGAAAGACTGTTAATTTGATTAGGGTCAGACGGGGGATCGAACCTGCAATCCCTGGATTACCAATCCAGCGTGTTACCACTGGATTACAGATCCGTCTGTATGGCAATGAGAGTGTGTGTACGTTTATTTATCGTCGCTACCGATTGCCCATATGAGCGACGCCTCCTGAAGAGATTAGTTATTTTAGATTTTGGAGGATAGTGCAATGATACAGATAGAGACCCATTCCAGAGTCTCCTCTGGTTCTTTTACGTGCACGGTGTAAAGCATCGACACGAGACCTCGGTTTAACGTCTCATCTGAAAGACTGTTAATTTGATTAGGGTCAGACGGGGGATCGAACCTGCAATCCCTGGATTACCAATCCCGCGTGTTACCACTGGATTACAGATCCGTCTGTATGGCAATGAGAGTGTGTGTACGTTTATTTATCGTCGCTACCGATTGCCCATATGAGCGACGCCTCCTGAAGAGATTAGTTATTTTAGATTTTGGAGGATAGTGCAATGATACAGATAGAGACCCATTCCAGAGTCTCCTCTGGTTCTTTTACGTGCACGGTGTAAAGCATCGACACGAGACCTCGGTTTAACGTCTCATCTGAAAGACTGTTAATTTTATTAGGGTCAGACGGGGGATCGAACCTGCAATCCCTGGATTACCAGTCCAGCGTGTTATCACTGGATTACAGATCCGTCTGCATGACAATGAGAGAAGCTAGATAAGCATTTAATAGTACACTGTATGACACGAGTTCACGCCTACAGTGGGTAGTTAACTGATGGGAGGTGATCCAAACGCAGAAACAATTATATCTCACACGGCAACATTTGAATACTATCCCAGATGGAAAACAACAGTGGGTGAATGGAAATGGCCTATTCTTCGTAAACCATGGCTGTGTGTGTTTTACGTTTATTTATCGTCGCTACCTGTTGCCTATATGAGCGACGCCTCCTGAAGAGACTAGTCATTTTAGATGTTTGGAGGATAGTGCAATGATACAGACAGAGACCCATTCCAGAGTCTCCTCTTGTTCTTTTACGTGCACGGTGTAAAAAACCGACACGAGATCTCGGTTTAAAGTCCCATTCTGAAAGGCTGTTAATTTTATTATGGTCAGACGGGGGATCGAACCTGCGATCCCTGGATTACCAGTCTAACGTGTTAGCCACTGGACTACAGATCCGTTTGTAAAATCTATGGCTGTTCGGCACTCGGGGATTTCCCCCACCACTAATAGCGGGAAAGTCGCCATATTACCTAAACTGACATTAAACCCCCAAAAAACAAACATACACAATTAGATAACATTGTCTTGTAAACTTTATCACAAATTACAATCTGATGATTTTAGTTTATACAAATTTATTATATTTGAGCTCGATTACGAAACAAGTTCTTACAACTATATTAATCACTCGCAAGACCTCATTCCTGATGGAATCATCGCCACGCGGGAGAAGAAAGAGGCAATGTGGAATTTAAATGGCTCGCCTAAGGGCACAATCATAACGGCTCCAGCGGGGCTCGAACTCTGGGCCTTTCACACCTGAAGCGCTACCACTGCGCTATCATGACTTCCCATATATGATGCTTTTGAAACTCAGCTACACAATGTCTAAAGAAAGACAACTGTTTGTGTTTCTGTGTGTTTTACGTTTATTTATCGTCGCTACCGGTTGCCCATATGAGCGACGCCTCCTGAAGAGATTAGTTATTTTAGAATTTGGAGGATAGTGCATGATACAGACAGAGACCCATTCCAGAGTCTCCTCTGGTTCTTTTACGTGCACGGTGTAAAGCACCGACACGAGACCTTGGTTTAACGTCCCATCTGAAAGATTGTTAATTTTATTAGGGTCAGACGGGGGATCGAACATGTGATCCCTGGATTACCAGTCCAGCGTGTTACCACTGGACTACAGATTCGTCTGTTGTGTTTCCGTTCGTTGTAATTGGCATTTTGTATGATCGCACGAGGCGAGCGGTAGGATAGGGACGTTTAGTCATTATGTGCAGCACTGCGTTTCCAACATGTATACATTGCAGATCTTAATACTCTTAGTTGCCATGTCAACAAGATGAAATATAACGTTACAGTCATGCTCAACGCCATGCGGCCCGAATTGCATGCCGGATAGCCTGGACGTTGGGCCGTATATGGTCTGCACTATATGCCGGATAGCCTGCACTTTGTGCCGTATATTGTCTACACTATATGCCAGATAGCCTGGACTGTGTGCTGTATATGGTATGCACTATACGCCGGATAGCCTGGACTGTGTGCCGTATATGGACTGCACTATACGCCGGATAGCCTGGACTGTGTGCCGTATATGGTATACACTATATGCCGGATAGCCTGGACTTTATGCCGTATATGGTATACACTATATGCTGGATAGCCGGGACTTTGTGTCGTATATGGTCTACACTATGTGCCGGATAGCCGTGACTTTGTGCTGTATATGGTCTGCACTATATGCCGGAAAGCCGGGACTTTGTGCTGTATATGGTCTACACTATATGCTGGATAGCCGGGACTTTGTGTCGTATATGGTCTACACTATATGCCGGATAGCCGGGACTTTGTGCTGTATATGGTCTACACTATATGCTGGATAGCCGGGACTTTGTGTCGTATATGGTCTACAATATATGCCGGATAGCCTGGACTTGTGCTGTATATGGTCTACACTATATGCCGGATAGCCGGGACTGTGTGTCGTATATGGTCTGCACTATGCACCGGATAGCATGAACTGTGTGTCGTATATGGTCTACACTATATGCTGGATAGCCGGTACTTTGTGTCGTATATGGTCTGCACAATATGTCTGATAACCTGGACGTTGTGCCGTATATGGTCTACACTATATGCTGGATAGCCGGGACTTTGTGTCGTATATGGTCTACACTATATGCCGGATAGCCGGGACTTTGTGCTGTATATGGTCTACACCATATGCTGGATAGCCGGGACTTTGTGCTGTATATGGTCTACACTATATGCCGGATAGCCGGGACTGTGTGTCGTACATGGTCTACACTATATGCCGGATAGCCGGGACTGTGTGTCGTATATGGTATACACTATATGCCGGATAGCATGAACTGTGTGTCGTATATGCTGGATAGCCGGTACTTTGTGTCGTATATGGTCTGCACAATATGTCTGATAACCTGGACGTTGTGCCGTATATGGTCTACACTATATGCTGGATAGCCGGGACTTTGTGTCGTATATGGTCTACACTATATGCCGGATAGCCGGGACTTTGTGCTGTATATGGTCTACACGATATGCTGGATAGCCGGGACTTTGTGTCGTATATGGTCTACACGATATGCTGGATAGCCGGGACTTTGTGTCGTATATGGTCTACACTATATGCCGGATAGCCTGGACTTGTGCTGTATATGGTCTACACTATATGCCGGATAGCCGGGACTGTGTGTCGTATATGGTCTACACTATATGCCGGATAGCCGGGACTGTGTGTCGTATATGGTATACACTATATGCCGGATAGCATGAACTGTGTGTCGTATATGGTCTACACTATATGCTGGATAACCTGGACTTTGTGCCGTATATGGTCTGCACTATGCGCCGAATAACCTGAACTGTGTACCATATCTCCTTAGCTGTATACCGTATGGCCTGAACTATGCATAGCATATACGTATATCAAACTTGTAGTTCGAAATATCGGCAATAGAAAATTATCAGAATATCTATAAACACAGAGCTCAGAGTATAATAAAAACAAATTGTACTCATAGCTGTAAAGAATATCTAATCTTAGCTATTTTAACGACTAAGATAAAATTCCACGTGATTATGAGGCAATTTGCTGTTTAATTATCCTAACGGTTCGCTTATGATTATTTCACAACCGCTTCTATCTGCACGTTTCATCAAGAATGAGCGACATCGCAAGCTTTTCTATTGCCTCATTTGACAGATAATGTCCGATTTATCCCGAAATTTATAGCGGTCCTTTCAGTTGGAAACCTTTCTATTTACTCGTTTTCCCTAACCAAATGTTGCGGTATGATAAACGTGATTTTAACAAACTCAGGTTAATTACTTGATTACAAATTTGTACAGATAAGCACTCATTGGATATATACTGTAGAATATTTGTCGAGATATAGTAATTCAATAATAATAAGATGAGAAAGTGGATGGAAATTGATAACATGTTGTGCAAAGGAAACAACGATAAAAACAGAGGAAAACACTTACGAGCCCCTACATAGTTTACGATGTATTCATGGGCAGTAACTGACCGATGTCTCTCACTACGACAAGTTTCAAGTAGGATCATGGGGGAAAATAAAAATTACAATTTCGCTAAAAGCTATTGTCGTTAATACCCATATTTACAAATCTGACGGCAACAACAAAAAAGGGGAAAATTACAATTTCGCTAAAAGCTATTGTCGTTAATACCCATATTTACAAATGTGACGGCAAAAACAAAAAAGGGGAAAATTCAGCATCGATAATTTTAATTATTACCTATTGCTCTTATTTGTTCGTCAATGTTAAATCATTTTCTTTAAAGCATTAAGGGAGCACAATATCTAATGTTGCTTTTTGATATTCATATCTTTCATTGTCATAATTTTGTTGTGTAAAAATATGTCAAAGAGCAATAAAATATGATTAAAGTACAAATGTGAAGCTAACTACAAGTTGCAAAACTATCCACACATAGAATCACAAGCAGTTGCATAATCTCCATTCTGAATAATACACATTGTATTAACCCCTTCCCTCATAGAAGCACCTCTTGACGCCATTACCAAGTTTCAAGTTTCAAATGTATTGGCATAATCAGCAACGATATTGCCTTTGGCCATTTATAATGATAGAAATATGGCAAAGACATCACAAAACATGTTACAGATATACATATGCAAACAAATACAATACAGTTAAGAAACAGTAGTAATTGACAATTAACAAGGTATTACTACGTAATCAGTCTTCTTTGATGTACTTACAAACATTTACAAATATTTTTTAATTTTGCATGACATGATAGATATAAATTTATTTATTTATGGCCATATGTAGCCCAAATATTTCAATCTTATATCTCTGTATTTTTCACAACATAATATAAAATGGTATTCTGATTCAATTACATGTTGATTGCATAATTAACATAACCTATTGTTTCTATCAATACCATTAAATCATCCAAATTCAATTTCTAATTTATTGGATGTTAATCTTAAACATGTAAAACATACCAATAGTACATACATTGACAATGTAGTAGCCAAACCAATGTTCATAATAAAACTCAGAATCTCATGTAGTTCCAGTAATATCTATGGAGGAGGTGGGATAGATATGGCGACTACTTATCCACTGCATGATAGTTAAATGGCTGTCAATTGTATGCAGATATAATAGTATATGAACCAAAATCTCTATAAAGGAAAGGGTTAAGTAACTCGGTGTGGCCGAGTGGTTAAGATAATTGAATTCAAATCACTTGCCCCTCGTCCATGTAGGTTCCAATCACCGTTGACTGTGGTTGTCGAATGATTCCATGTGACGCATCTATCCACCTGGCTTAGTTTAATCATATTTTATTGCATTCATTCTATATATATATACAATGTAAAGAACAAAACAAATGAACACGTCAAGTCAAAGTTTTTATTGGCATAAACATGCACATGTCTATCGCCAAGAAACATGTTTGGCGGTTACATACAAAGTTACAGAAAAGCATGATATTATATAAGGTTTGAGTAAGCATAGTATTAACATTTACGAAATATATTGTTTGTTTAACAACAACACTAGTTTATTGCGTAAAACATCTATAAGACGTTTAAGACAAATACAATAATTACACATTGTAGTGGGTACACAAAAGTAATTACCAAGAGGTCTCTTTAATAAAATATTGTGAAAAGATAGCAATTCGAATTACAAGGATCTGTTCTGCATAAATATGCTTACGGCGGGTTGTATGTATTAATATGATTATTTAAATATTAAAATGTATTAATTTAATTTGTTTAACAATATAGTTGGTATTCAGTGTATCACACATCAATATTTTACAAGTAGTAACATTCATTTAGTTAATTAATATCGTTTCTTTTAATTGTTGCTAAGTAAATATATTTAGCTAAATTGACAAGTTTGCTTTTTGGTGTTCATGAGTGTTCTAAACTTATTAATGGTTGGCCATGAACACTTGTATAATTATGCATAGTATGTACGATTTATGTCATTGTCAATAAATGTTGAAGCAAATGGGTTGGACTTGCGGTTTTAAACTGTTTTAGCAACATTAGTGGCTTGCGGTAGGTCGGCGGTTCTACCCGGTTACCCGTACGTGCCATCAATACTGCTCGGACAGGTGACCAGTAGGTATTCCTCCACCAATAGTAGCTGGAGAGTCAGCTGTTGGTGCGACTTTAAACCCAAAAAACAAATAATAAACATTAATAATATTAATAATAATAATAATACTAATAGTTTATTTTACGAGAGAACTAATTTAATACAAGTTTATCTACCATCATGTCCTCATCATATATACAAATCAAATGCAATCAAAAGATCGGACTATAAAACTGAACATGGAATTATATATAGTAATGTTAAAGCTGAAACGTAGATCAACTATATATAATATATTATGGAATATGATGATATATGGAATTGGCTAGTAGAGTAGAAAAGGGGAATGAGACAGTTAATGTTACAATTACCGATACTCATGTACAGTCTAATTCCTTTATGTCCAATTCCGTCGGACCGAACAAAATACTTCGACATAACCTAACTTTGACTTAACGAAATTCGATATAAATGGAGCCAGTTATATGTAATTCGACATAACCGTTATGTCAAAGTCGGCTATGTCGAATTATCCGGTTATCTCGAAGTCGGATCATAGTCCCGTTTCAGACACTATCATTTACATATAACTGGATCTGTTTATATCGAATTTCGTTAAGTCAAACATCGGTTATGTATATTTGTTCTGCATGATGCAAGGTACCGTGCGAAATGGAACACCGAAAACGTTATGCAGTCTACATCCGTTATGTCAAAGTCAGTTATGTCGAATTCTCCGGTTATCTCGAAGTCGGATCAAAGTCCCGTTTCAAACTCTATCATTTTACATATAACTTGCTCCGTTTATATCAAATTTCATTGAGTCACACTTCGGCTATGTCGAAGTATTTTGTTCGGTCCGACGGAATTCGACATAACGGATGTAGACTGTGCATTAAATAGATGTATTCTTTATGTCAGTCTCATTGTTGTACAATACATAAAATATACACAACAAATGATCGTGGCAAAGTACAACACCATTCATTATAAAAGAATTATAAGAGACTTATCTAATCACAGATAATCAACCTATCACAGTCTACTGGCATACTATTATATTTACATATTAAAACAGAGGAACAGTCATTAATTGAAAATGAAATACTTATTAAAACCAGAAATGTTGGAAATGGAAATAAAGCACTAATGCGCAATTAAACAATGTTATTAAAAAATCAGCCTCGATCAGATCGTGGTTGAACTAATTAGCAGCTGTTTCTCGGAATGGATAAGAGACACACAATTAATAAAACAAATGGATACATTATTTACATAAATAAAAAGAGCGTCTTTGAAGAATATAAAAACAGGGTTTGGCAACAATTCTAATCTTATATACACTTAGGGCCACTTGTAACCCGACACTTATATAATTCGGTATTATTGCATTATTTGTGAAAGGATTTTGTTCACGTTTGGACCAAGAATAAATCAACATGTCATACGTACATATTAGAAATTTCTTTTTAATTCATCAACAATAAGGTATAAAACTTAACAAATAACAAACATCACTGTATTATCAAAATTCACAAAATAATGACACAACGCAAATCCGAACAATGTGAAAAGTCACACAATACAATCTATCTGTATGTCCGAGAGACTAATATCTAGTGTGTCCTCCCATGTCTCTTACGATGTGCACACACCTCTGTACCACAGGTGAACGATATGATCATTTTTGTTCAGATAATGTAGCAGAATAACATAATCTATAATTTCAAATTAATATATTGAATTTGAACCATGATTTGAAAAGTGTCTGATCTTGCGCTGTGTTATTTTGTGAATTTTGATTTTACAGTGTTGTTTGTTATTTGTTAAGTTTTGTACCTTTTTGTTCATCAATTGAAAAGAAATTTCTTGTATACACGTATGATGTGTTGATTTATACATAGTCCAAATTAGAACGAAATTCTTTCACAAATAATCCAATTATAGCAATTTATTTAAGTGTCGGGTTACAAGTGGCCCTAAGTGTATGTTATTATTTCCTGCACGTACCAACATCAACGAATTATGTTAATTCTAGTATATGTTGTTAGTTAAACCATACATCCCTCCCTCTCCCTCTCTCTCCCTCTCCCTCTCTCTCTCTCTTTCTCTCTCTCTCTACCCCTCTCCCCCCTCTATCTCTCTACCTCTCTCCCCCCTCTCTCTCCCCTCTCTCTCCCCCTCTCTCTCCCTCTCTCTTTCTCTCTCTCTCTACCTCTCTCTCCCCTCTCTCTCTCGATATAATTTAGGCAGCGACATCGTAGGGTAGCCTGGGTTCCAGTCTGTCGATTTTTCACAGTTTTTTAACAGTCTTTCAGATGGGACTTTAAACTGAGGTCTCGTGCCTGTGCTTTACATCATAAACGAACCAGAGGAGACTCTGGAATGGGTCTATATCTGTATCATTACACTATCATCCAATATCTAATATGACTAATCTCTTATTACTATGGTCAGACGGGGACTCGGACCTGCTATCCCTGGATTTGCAGTCCAACGTGTTAACTAACCACTGGACTATTGACTCGACAGATCCGTCTAGGAAATGCCTTAGTAATATTTCCGTTTGTATAGTGAGTGCAGGTTAATAATTGACCAGTGGCGTAGACACGTGCCTGCACATTTTCTTCAAAAATTGAAGTATGAAAATGCGAACAATACAATAAAAATGAAGGCTATGGGGCTAGAGGTGTATGATGTATAGTAAATACATCGAATATGAAAAGAAGTCGGTATTTTATTACTTTTTAATTGATAAAAAGAAGATTTTCAGAACTGTAAACATATGTTCTGTATATCTTGTCAATACATGCCTTACAATGCCTCAGAATGCAGATGCGGGGATATAGGCGTACAAGTTCTACCCCTATCCATATATCAAACCCAAGCTACGCCCCTGATGATAGTCAGTTCTAATAGGAATATGACCGTCCGCTGTTATCGTCTTCAATCAGAGTTACTGTACTTGTGTACACGCGTGTCCTCCAGCCCCCGCCCCCGCCCCCAGCCACCCCAAGAGAAAGAATCACGGGCACAAAAAAACTGTATGTATATATATGGTATCCGTAGCCTAGTGGTTAAGGCGTCCGCCTACGGAGCGCGATGTCGAAGGTTCGAATCTCGTCATGGGGTCGTTCTGATATGGCCGGTTGGTGAGCCGCCAGCTAGCTAAATAATGGTTACCGATTGCCTATCAGCCTGTCGCCTGGCATACAAGTATAGGATATAGGAAGTTCTTATGTTCATAAAAAAGAGGTGTCTCATAAGTCAGAAATGGCTGGCTCTTTAAAAAGGCGTGACACTATAATAAACAAACACACATACTTTTTATACCATACCCTATGCATGCACGCATTAATAATCAGTAGCAACTACAAGGGAATGTGTTCCATAAACGAATTGAATTGAATTGAACCACTTAATAGTTTGCAAGCATAAACACTTCATTTTTTCATCAGTTTTGAACTACAACACTTCGTTATATTGAGGAAATAGCACTTCTATGTTGTTACCATATTCGTTTCTATCCATACCCTATATTAGGCCAAATAATATATTATGTCTCTTCCAAAACGACAGTAAACCCTTTGTTGTTACCATATTCGTTTCTATCCATACCCTATATTAGGCCAAATAATATATTATGTCTCTTCCAAAACGACAGTAAACCCTTTGTTGTTACCATATTCGTTTCTATCCATACCCTATATTAGGCCAAATAATATATTATGTCTCTTCCAAAACGACAGTAAACCCTTTGTTGTTACCATATTCGTTTCTATCCATACCCTATATTAGGCCAAATAATATATTATGTCTCTTCCAAAACGACAGTAAACCCTTTGTTGTTACCATATTCGTTTCTATCCATACCCTATATTAGGCCAAATAATATATTATGTCTCTTCCAAAACGACAGTAAACCCTTTGTTGTTACCATATTCGTTTCTATCCATACCCTATATTAGGCCAAATAATATATTATGTCTCTTCCAAAACGACAGTAAACCCTTTGTTGTTGCCATATTCGTTTCTATCCATACTCTATATTAGGCCAAATAATATATTATATCTCTTCCAAAACGACAGTAAACCCTTTGTTGTTACCATATTCGTTTCTATCCACACTCTATATTAGGCCAAATAATATATTATGTCTCTTCCAAAACGACAGTAAACCCTTTGTTGTTACCATATCGTTTCCATCCATACTCTATATTAGGCCAAATAATATATTATGTCTCTTCCAAAACTACAGTAAACCCTTTGTTGTTACCATATTCGTTTCCATCCATACTCTATATTAGGCCAACTAATATATTATGTCTCTTCCAAAACGACAGTAAACCCTTTGTTGTTACCATATTCGTTTCTATCCACACTCTATATTAGGCCAAATAATATATTATGTCTCTTCCAAAACGACAGTAAACCCTTTGTTGTTACCATATCGTTTCCATCCATACTCTATATTAGGCCAAATAATATATTATGTCTCTTCCAAAACGACAGTAAACCCTTTGTTGTTACCATATTCGTTTCTATCCACACTCTATATTAGGCCAAATAATATATTATGTCTTTTCCAAAACGACAGTAAACCCTTTGTTGTTACCATATTCGTTTCTATCCACACTCTATATTAGGCCAAATAATATATTATGTCTCTTCCAAAACGACAGAAAACCCTTTGTTGTTACCATATTCGTTTCTATCCATACCCTATATTAGGCCAAATAATATATTATGTCTCTTCCAAAACGACAGTAAACCCTTAGTTGTTACCATATTCGTTTCTATGCACACTCTATATTAGGCCAAATAATATATTATGTCTCTTCCAAAACGACAGTAAACCCTTAGTTGTTACCATATCGTTTCCATCCATACTCTATATTAGGCCAAATAATATATTATGTCTCTTCCAAAACGACAGTAAACCCTTTGTTGTTACCATATTCGTTTCCATCCATACTCTATATTAGGCCAACTAATATATTATGTCTCTTCCAAAACGACAGAAAACCCTTTGTTGTTACCATATTCGTTTCTATCCATACCCTATATTAGGCCAAATAATATATTATGTCTCTTCCAAAACGACAGTAAACCCTTTGTTGTTACCATATTCGTTTCCATCCCTACTCTATATTAGGCCAAATAATATATTATGTCTCTTCCAAAACGACAGTAAACCCTTAGTTGTTACCATATTCGTTTCTATGCACACTCTATATTAGGCCAAATAATATATTATGTCTCTTCCAAAACGACAGTAAACCCTTAGTTGTTACCATATCGTTTCCATCCATACTCTATATTAGGCCAAATAATATATTATGTCTCTTCCAAAACGACAGTAAACCCTTTGTTGTTACCATATTCGTTTCCATCCATACTCTATATTAGGCCAACTAATATATTATGTCTCTTCCAAAACGACAGTAAACCCTTTGTTGTTACCATATTCGTTTCTATCCACACTCTATATTAGGCCAAATAATGTATTATGTCTCTTCCAAAACGACAGTAAACCCTTTGTTGTTACCATATTCGTTTCTATCCACACTCTATATTAGGCCAACTAATATATTATGTCTCTTCCAAAACGACAGTAAACCCTTTGTTGTTACCATATTCGTTTCTATCCACACTCTATATTAGGCCAAATAATATATTATGTCTCTTCCAAAACGACAGAAAACCCTTTGTTGTTACCATATTCGTTTCTATCCATACCCTATATTAGGCCAAATAATATATTATGTCTCTTCCAAAACGACAGTAAACCCTTTGTTGTTACCATATTCGTTTCCATCCATACTCTATATTAGGCCAAATAATATATTATGTCTCTTCCAAAACGACAGTAAACCCTTAGTTGTTACCATATTCGTTTCTATGCACACTCTATATTAGGCCAAATAATATATTATGTCTCTTCCAAAACGACAGTAAACCCTTAGTTGTTACCATATCGTTTCCATCCATACTCTATATTAGGCCAACTAATATATTATGTCTCTTCCAAAACGACAGTAAACCCTTTGTTGTTACCATATTCGTTTCTATCCACACTCTATATTAGGCCAAATAATATATTATGTCTCTTCCAAAACGACAGTAAACCCTTTGTTGTTACCATATTCGTTTCTATCCACACTCTATATTAGGCCAAATAATATATTATGTCTCTTCCAAAACGACAGTAAACCCTTTGTTGTTACCATATTCGTTTCTATCCACACTCTATATTAGGCCAAATAATATATTATGTCTCTTCCAAAACGACAGTAAACCCTTTGTTGTTACCATATTCGTTTCTATCCATACCCTATATTAGGCCAAATAATATACTATGTCTCTTCCAAAACGACAGTAAACCCTTTGTTGTTACCATATTCGTTTCTATCCACACTCTATATTAGGCCAAATAATATATTATGTCTCTTCCAAAACGACAGTAAACCCTTAGTTGTTACCATATTCGTTTCCATCCATACTCTATATTAGGCCAACTAATATATTATGTCTCTTCCAAAACGACAGTAAACCCTTTGTATTTAAAAAATGGAATTTATATATTTGATACATTTTTCACTAAATTCTTATAAATTACTCATTTTTTTCTGAATGTTGGCACGTAAAGCATGTAGATATACGAGGGAAGAGAGATAGATCACTTTTCTTTGGCACATCTTTCAATAATTGCTGGAAATGTATGCACTGTAGTCAGGCTTAACCAGAGAATAAAAGTGTTCATGGTTCTAATAAAATATGTGCCTTTAGGCTAAATTTACACGGACTTTATAATTATATACCTGGCGTTAGGATCCCGATGCATCCGTCTCCGTGGTCGAGTAGTTACGGTCGCTGACTTGTAGCCCACTGTAACCTATCATCACTGATGGTCCGCCACCGTGGTCGAGTAGTTACGGTCGCTGACGTGTAGCCCACTGTAACCTATCATCACTGATGGTCCGCCCCTGTGGTCGAGTAGTTACGATCGCTGACGTGTAGCCCACTGTAACCTATCATCACTGATGGTCCGTCTCCGTGGTCGGCCGGTCGATCTCCTCACGACGTGCACATCGTGACCGGTGCACATCCCGCAGCAGCAGCGTAGGATTCTGGGATCGTCTGGTCGTCGATCTTGTGAAGGGGAGGCTCAGCTAGCATGTGGATCCATGGCTACGGCACATCAGGACAGATCCGCCGTCTCTTCTAGATAGTGCCTAAATATACACTATATCTTCGCTGGCTTCTTCAATCTTTCCTCCTCCTTATACTTCTCCAACGGATAGACGAGACAGCGGACCTGAGGGAGCGGCAACGGTCGTGGCATCCACGCTCCCCTGAGTGACAACCGACGACCAGATGTCTAACTGCCAGATCCGTATAAATGCTGCTGCGGGGTGACCAACAGTGAGGAGGGTGGCCCTACAAGGGACCAGGCCCTGTCATCCTGCCAAGAAAAGAAGGAACCACCTAAGGATGTCATCATTGGCTCACAGCGGGAGATTGTGTCACCGTTCCGAAGTGACCAATCCACGCCGCTGATGCATACAGACGAGGACCCGCATCGACTCTTCGGAGTGTCAACACTTACCTAGATCAGCGACAGCTAGACCTGGGGCGCTGAAGAGGCGACGGGTGACCGGACAGGAGGACGGCAATCGTTTCGAGTGGATGGCACACCCGTCGCCTCGAACTCGTTTATCCGTCTACCAATGAAGGCCGTTGGGGACGGATGGATGCGACCTCGACCCCGGATGCGTCAACGGGGTGGACAACGACGGAACAACCGAACCATTTTACTGTTGTGAGCCGACCCAGGAAACCGGCACAGGGCTTGTCACCCTGTTGTCGGGGAGATGATGCCAGGCGCGGGAACGTCACCCTGTCGTTTGGTATCGCTCCATAACTGGGTCAACGATGGAGAAGCGCCTTCACAGCGACTGGATGACCTCATTTCTTCATCCAGTCAGCGACCAGACCTTCAACCACCTTGACTTGGGCTACCGGAGCCACGGTCTGCACTAGAACGTAATCATCTTGGACTACCCTACTAGAACATAATCATCTTGGACTACCCTACTAGAACATAATCATCTTGGACTACCCTACTAGAACATAATCATCTTGGACCTAAACAACATAGATACAACCAACATGGAATAATTATCGAGAAAACTAATCATCTTAGACCGAAATCTTCAAGGGACTCTACAACTACAAACTTCAATCTACACCACTCTACAAGACACCGACGACTCAACACTTCACCTCATCGAATAATCGACGGTGCGAAAGCACGTTAGCTCGCCCATATGGTTTACCGGTGGCGAGGGTAAATAAACGGCATCATCATCATCGTCTCCGTGGTCGAGTAGTTACGGTCGCTGACTTGTAGCCCACTGTAACCTATCATCACTGATGGTCCGCCTCCGTGGTCGAGTAGTTACGGTCGCTGACGTGTAGCCCACTGTAACCTATCATCACTGATGGTCCGCCTCCGTGGTCGAGTAGTTACGGTCGCTGACGTGTATACCACTGTAACCTATCATCACTGATGGTCACGGGTTCGAGCCCCGCTCAGACCGTGTCTCTTTATATGAAAACGTTGGCAGTTTCTTACGGAGGTTAGTGCACAACGTACTAGTTAACCACTGATGCCTGGACACGTTAGGTAGCATGCCCATCTGTCATATGGACAACGGTAAATGAACTAAAATTTAACAAAGGATCCGAATGCGTGTGCTTTTACGTTTATTTATCGTCGCTACCGGTTACCCATATGGGCGACGCCTCCTGAAGAGATTAGTCATTTTAGATTGTTGGAGGATAGTGCAATGATACAGACAGAGACCCATTCCAGAATCTCATCTGGTTCTTTTACGTGCACTGACACGAGACCTCGGTTTAATGTCCCATCTGAAAGACTGTTAAGTAAAAATGATCCGAATCGAAGGATCGGTCGTTGTTTCCGTGCGTTAGTGATGCAAACTTCCTAGTTAGAACAAAAAGCGAGGCCAGGGTTGGCGGTTATAACATGTTCTAATCTCAAGGTCAAGCTTCTGAACTAAAGTGTGATATCTAGGCAATGTTTTATAGCCACCATACGGTATCGGTGAAACGGGGAAATAAAAATGATATTAAATTCATGTATGCTTACATTAAAGACATATGTCTAACAGCAAATATACAACAATCATGATATTGTACATAGTCTTTATCACAAATGTGCATTACCATTGCGATATGTACTAGAGTATGTGAATAGCTGTCTTTAACTCTTTCAGCGCCGAATAAATTCAGAGCATGTGCAAACAACATAGATCCAGATCAGCCGCGGTGTAACGCCGCGTCTGATCAGGATCTTTGTTGTTTGCTATTCGGACAGGTGCTTCAGCTCCACTGTCTGAAGAGCAATCAGCATATAGCCTGATCAGACGGCATGTTCTGTTCTGTCCGATCGGGTTCTCTACTTTTTTACAAAGTCGCTTTTATGCGACATTGGCGGTGAAAGAGTTAAGCTGATTTCATACATATCTGCATATTGTTACATAGATTTATTATCACTTACTCTCTCGTTCCCCTTTTCTACTCTACTAGTTATTTCCATATATCATCTATGTGTGTTACGTTTATTTATCGTCGCTACCAGTTGCCCATATGAACAACGTCTCATGAAGAGATTAGTCACTTTAGATTTTTGGAGGATAGTGCAATGATACAGACAGGGAGAGACCCATTCCAGAGTCTCCTCTGGTTCTTTTACGTGCACCGACACGAGACTTTGGTTTAATGTCACATCTGAAAGACTGCTAATTTTATTAGGGTCAGACGGGATTACCGTCCAGCGTGTTACCACAGGATTACAGACCCGTCTGTCATATAACATCATATTACATTACATATTATATATAGTTTCTCTACTTTACAGCTTTTATATTACTAAGTAATTCTAATGTGTAGTTTTTACTTATAGTCCTATCTTTTGATTGCATTTTATTGTTGTATATATGTTTGCTATTCGGATAGTGTATTATGTACCAATGTATTTCATACCCCGATGGAAACTATTAACCCGCGATTCATTCCTTAACAGATTCAGGATACGACAGGTTATGCCAATAATCTATACAAATTTATTTTAGCTCGATTACGAAACAAGTTCTTACAACTTATATTAATCGCTCTCGAGACCTCATTCCTGATGGAATCCATCGCCACGAGAGGAGAGAAGAGGCAACGGGGAATTTAAATGCCTTGCCTAAGGGCACAATCGTAACGGCTCCAGCGGGGCTCGAACACCGGACCTTTCGCACCGGAAGCGAACGCGCTATCACGACTTCCACCATATGCCAATACCTGTGGCGTTCACCTTGTGTACCGTCATTACAAGAGCAATTAATCTCGTACAGAAATGCCTCTCGTCTGCTCCTAATATCTCGTCTGCTCCTAATATACAAGCAGAAAGTAGAGAGAGCTAGAACAAACTAAATGATAGGAGAGCTTTAAACCATTAAACACTAGTAGATTTATAATGGAGTTTGTTTATATCTACGGCATCCCGGAAGCAAGAGGTTTCCAGAAATAGCAGAGCACCTGACAAATGCGTATTCCATACATACACACTGTCTGAGAATGAACGCTTGACGAACAACGCTAAAAGAACGCTTGCATCGGATCAAATAATCTGATTGTAAGTGTTCACAGTTGATGGGGAATAAAAACGTAACGGTTAGTCAGATAGCAAGTGTTTACGTCTGATCGAGAACGCATATTTTAGGAACTGTATCCATGTGAGCGAGAACGCAGTGGCGTAATTTTTCTAGCTACCCATTGTCTTAAAAAAATTGAAAATATGAAAATGCGAAAAATATTTAAAGGGGTGGAGGTGTTTGATGTGCAGTAAACCCATCAACTATGCAAATAAATCGATATTTTATTACTTTTTAGTTGTGCATATGTACCTTATTTCTCGTCAATACATGCGTTGTAAACTCCCATAGAATGCAGCTGTGGCGATCTGGACTTCTAAAGATACCATCGGACCCCCCCCCCCGCATACTAATTGTGCATATTTATCAAGCTCAATCTACGTTCCTGAGTTCACCGACGTAAAAGTGACTACTTATAATGTCCTACCCACGGGGTTGATTGACTATTTTATTCTATTCAAGAACGCATTTTATGAAACATTTGGTTCAGATAGCTTCATCTATAGTCGAGAACGCATTTGATCAACATTTGATTCAGATAGCCAGTGGTTTCATCTATAGTCGAGAACGCATTTGATCAAACATTTGGTTCAGATAGCAAATGTTTTCATTTTGCTAGTAAATGTCAGATATTGAATGTTTCATCTGATCGAGAACGCAGTTTTTGCTAGTAAATCTCAGAGATTGAATGTTTTATCTGATCGAGAACGCAGTTTTTGCTAGTAAATGTCAGATATTGAATGTTTCCTCTGATCGAGAACGCACCTCAAGGACGGTTTATGCCAGACCGCAAGTGTCTAGACATATTTAGGAACGTTACAGACACAGAGACAGTGTTTTATCTGATCGAGAGCGCATTTCAGCGACCGTTTGGATCAGAGACCACGTGTTTCACTCTGATCGAGAACGCATCTCAGCGACCGTTTGAATCAGAGACCACGTGTTTCACTCTGATCGAGAACGCATCTCAGCGACCGTTGAATCAGAGACCACGTTTTTCACTCTGATCGAGAGCGCATTTCAGCGACAGTTTGGATTAGAGACCACGTGTTTCACTCTGATCTAGAACGCATATTTATATACATGATAGTGATCGCATGTTCAGAAATGTTTCGATCAGAGAGCAACGACTTACATATTGTATCGATCGTTTGTGTCAGATAGAAAGTGTGTTCACCTGATCGAGAACGCGTTCTAGGAAACGTTTGAGCCATATAGTAAATATTTACGTCTGATCGAGACGGTTTGGCCAGAGAGCATGTGTTTACTCACATTATCTGTTAATGTACAGCTGTTGGAGATTCAATACAAACATAATTGGAAGTCGTGATAGTATAGTTGGTAGCACGCTCGGTTCAGGTGCGAGTTCAGGCAAGGCATTTAAATTCCACGTTGCCTCTTCTATATATCTCTCTCTCTTCTCTCTCTCTCTCTCTTCTCTCTCTCTCTATCTCTCGCTGTCTCCCTCCCTCTTTCTCTCTCTGTCTCTCTCTCCCTAACTCCCCCTCTCTAGGTCTCTCTCCCTCCCTCCCTCCCTCACTCCCTCTCTCTATATCTCTATCTCTCTCTGTGTGTCTCCCTCCCTCTCTCTCCCTCTCTCTGTCTCTCCCTCTCTCTCTCTCTGTCTCTCTCCCCCCTCCCTCTCTCTCTCCCTTCTGGTGATGGATTCCATCAGGAGTGGGGTCTCGATAGTGATTAATATAAATTGTAAGAAATTGTTTCGCAATCGAGCTAAAATAAATTTGTATATACTGAGCTAATACTAGCTGACTTTACACAGACTACACTACACAGACTACACTACACAGACTACACTACACAGACTACACAGACTACACTACACAGACTACACTACATAGACTACACTGAAGAGAAAACTTATTTTAACAATTGTAAGAGGTAATACGATGTACATGCACTAGTCAAATAATCGTGTGAGTTGGATCATAGTAAATAGGGAACCTATTGCAGATATATGTTGTTTGACGAGCCAGTGATCCAATGGTTAATACGTTGGACTGGGAATCCAGCGATCGTAGGTTCGATCCTCCGTCTGATCGTAATAAGATTAATAGTCTTTCAGATGCGACTATAAACCTAGGTGTGTGTTCCAGAATCTAGATTGACTAATCTCCTTAGAAGGCGTCGCTCATGTGGACAACAGGTAGCGACGCTAAATAAACGTAAAACACACGCACGCACGCACGCACGCACGTACGCACGCACACACGCACGCAGGCACGCACGCACGCACGCACACACACACACAATTATATTCGTTTTCTAAAACAAAGTTGAATTGCTACATCCTTTTGGTTAAAACAATATTTATTTCATTGAATAAACATAGTCAAATATAGATACTGTGTAGTGTACATACCAATGTAGGATTGGGGAGAAATCAACCTGCTTGTATGCTTACCTCCTTTACATCCCTTTGGCTAGAGAGCTTATATATAACGATAACACGCAGAAGTGTTTCTTCTCCAGTAAGATTTCCAAACCCTCTCCAATAAGATATCCAAACCCTCTCCAGTAACATCTCTAAACACTCTCCAGTAACATCTCCAAACCCTCTCCAGTAACATCTCCAAACCCTCTCCAGTAACATCTCTAAACACTCTCCAGTAACATATCCAAACCCTCTCCAGTAACATCTCCAAACCCTCTCCAGTAACATCTCCAAACCCTCTCCGGTAACATCTCCAAACCCTCTCCAGTACAGTAACATCTCCAAACCCTCTCCAGTAAGATCTCCAAACCCTCTCCAGTAACATCTCCAAACCCTCTCCAGTAAGATCTCCAAACCCTCTCCAGTAACATCTCCAAACCCTCTCCAGTAACATCTACAAACACTCTCCAGTAACATCTCCAAACCCTATCCAGTAACATCTCCAAACCCTCTCCAATAACATCTCCAAACCCTCTCCAGTAACATCTCCATACCCTCTCCAGTAACATCTCCAAACCCTATCCAGTAACATCTCCAAACCCTCTCCAGTAACATCTCCAAACCCTCTCCAGTAACATCTCCATACCCTATCCAGTAACATCTCCAAACCCTATCCAGTAACATCTCCATACCCTCTCCAGTAACATCTCCAAACCCTATCCAGTAACATCTCCAAACCCTCTCCAGTAACATCTCCAAACCCTATCCAGTAACATCTCCAAACATTCTCCAGTAAGATCTCCAAACCCTCTCCAGTAACATCTCCAAACCCTCTCCAGTAAGATTTCCAAACCCTCTCCAATAAGATTTCCAAACCCTCTCCAACAAGATATCCAAACCCTCTCCAGTAACATCTCCAAACACTCTCCAGTAACATCTCCAAACCCTCTCCAGTAACATCTCCAAACATTCTCCAGTAAGATCTCCAAACCCTCTCCAGTAACATCTCCAAACCCTCTCCAGTAAGATTTCCAAACCCTCTCCAATAAGATATCCAAACCCTCTCCAGTAACATCTCCAAACACTCTCCAGTAACATCTCCAAACCCTCTCCAGTAACATCTCCAAACCCTCTCCAGTAACATCTCCAAACCCTCTCCAGTAACATCTCCAAACCCTCTCCAGTAACATCTCCAAACCCTCTCCAGTAACAT
Organism: Archivesica marissinica; assembly: GCA_014843695.1. Classification (NCBI taxonomy): domain Eukaryota; kingdom Metazoa; phylum Mollusca; class Bivalvia; order Venerida; family Vesicomyidae; genus Archivesica; species Archivesica marissinica. The sequence goes on along the minus strand of CM026394.1, from coordinate 22,350,425 downwards.
CTCCATACCCTATCCAGTAACATCTCCAAACCCTATCCAGTAACATCTCCAAACCCTATCCAGTAACATCTCCAAACCCTATCCAGTAACATCTCCAAACATTCTCCAGTAAGATCTCCAAACACTCTCCAGTAACATCTCCAAAGCCTCTCCAGTAAGATTTCCAAACCCTCTCCAATAAGATATCCAAACCCTCTCCAGTAACATCTCCAAACACTCTCCAGTAACATCTCCAAACCCTCTCCAGTAACATCTCCAAACCCTCTCCAGTAACATCTCCAAACCCTCTTCAGTAACATCTCCAAACCCTCTCCAGTAACATCTCCAAACCCTCTCCAGTAACATCTCCAAACATTCTCCAGTAACATCTCCAAAGCCTCTCCAGTAAGATTTCCAAACCCTCTCCAATAAGATATCCAAACCCTCTCCAGTAACATCTCCAAACACTCTCCAGTAACATCTCCAAACCCTCTCCAGTAACATCTCCAAACCCTCTCCAGTAACATCTCCAAACCCTCTTCAGTAACATCTCCAAACCCTCTCCAGTAACATCTCCAAACCCTCTCCAGTAACATCTCCAAACATTCTCCAGTAAGATCTCCAAAGCCTCTCCAGTAAGATTTCCAAACCCTCTCCAATAAGATATCCAAACCCTCTCCAGTAACATCTCCAAACATTCTCCAGTAACATCTCCAAACCCTCTCCAGTAACATCTCCAAACACTCTCCAGTAACATCTCAAAACCCTCTCCAGTAACATCTCCAAACCCTCTCCAGTAACATCTCCAAACCCTCTCCAGTAACATCTCCAAACCCTCCCAAGTAACATCTCCAAACACTCTCCAGTAACATCTCCAAACCCTCTCCAGTAACATCTCCAAACCCTCTCCAGTAACATCTCCAAACCCTCTCCAGTAACATCTTCAAACCCTCTCCAGTAAGATCTCCAAATCCTCTCCAGTAACATCTCCAAACCCTCTCCAGTAACATCTCCAAACCCTCTCCAATAACATCTCCAAACCCTCTCCAGTAACATCTCCAAACCCTCTCCAGTAACATCTTCAACCGCTCTCCAGTAACATCTCCAAATCCTATCCAGTAACATCTCCATACCCTATCCAGTAACATCTCCATACCCTATCCAGTAACATCTCCAAACCCTCTCCAGTAACATCTCCAAATCCTATCCAGTAACATCTCCAAACCCTCTCCAGTAACATCTCCAAACACTCTCCAGTAACATCTCCAAACCCTCTCCAGTAACATCTCCAAACCCTATCCAGTAACATCTCCATACCCTATCCAGTAACATCTCCAAACCCTATCCAGTAACATCTCCAAACCCTCTCCAGTAACATCTCCAAACCCTATCCAGTAACATCTCCAAACCCTATCCAGTAACATCTCCAAACCCTATCCAGTAACATCTCCAAACCCTCTCCAGTAACATCTCCAAACCCTCTCCAGTAACATCTCCAAACCCTCTCCAGTAACATCTCCAAACCCTCTCCAGTAACATCTCCAAACCCTCTCCAGTAACATCTCCAAACCCTCTCCAGTAACATCTCCAAACCCTCTCCAGTAACATCTCCAAACCCTCTCCAGTAACATCTCCAAACCCTCTCCAGTAACATCTCCAAACCCTCTCCAGTAACATCTCCAAACACTCTCCAGTAACATCTCCAAACCCTCTCCAGTAACATCTCCAAACCCTCTCCAGTAACATCTCCAAACCCTCTCCAGTAACATCTCCAAACCCTCTCCAGTAACATCTCCAAACCCTCTCCAGTAACATCTCCAAACCCTCTCCAGTAACATCTCCAAACCCTCTCCAGTAACATCTCCAAACCCTCTCCAGTAACATCTCCAAACCCTCTCCAGTAACATCTCCAAACCCTATCCAGTAACATCTCCAAACCCTATCCAGTAACATCTCCAAACCCTCTCCAGTAACATCTCCAAACCCTCTCCAGTAACATCTCCAAACATTCTCCAGTAAGATCTCCAAACACTCTCCAGTAACATCTCCAAAGCCTCTCCAGTAAGATTTCCAAACCCTCTCCAGTAACATCTCCAAACCCTCTCCAGTAACATCTCCAAACCCTCTCCAGTAACATCTCCAAACCCTCTCCAGTAACATCTCCAAACCCTCCCAAGTAACATCTCCAAACACTCTCCAGTAACATCTCCAAACCCTCTCCAGTAACATCTCCAAACCCTCTCCAGTAACATCTCCAAACCCTCTCCAGTAACATCTTCAAACCCTCTCCAGTAAGATCTCCAAATCCTCTCCAGTAACATCTCCAAACCCTCTCCAGTAACATCTCCAAACCCTCTCCAATAACATCTCCAAACCCTCTCCAGTAACATCTCCAAACCCTCTCCAGTAACATCTTCAACCGCTCTCCAGTAACATCTCCAAATCCTATCCAGTAACATCTCCATACCCTATCCAGTAACATCTCCATACCCTATCCAGTAACATCTCCAAACCCTCTCCAGTAACATCTCCAAATCCTATCCAGTAACATCTCCAAACCCTCTCCAGTAACATCTCCAAACACTCTCCAGTAAGATCTCCAAACACTCTCCAGTAACCACTCCAAACCCTATCCAGTAACATCTCCATACCCTATCAAGTAACATCTCCAAACCCTATCCAGTAACATCTCCAAACCCTATCCAGTAACATCTCCATACCCTATCAAGTAACATCTCCAAACCCTATCCAGTAACATCTCCAAACCATATCCAGTAACATCTCCAAACCCTCTCCAGTAACATCTCCAAACCCTATCCAGTAACATCTCCAAACCCTATCCAGTAACATCTCCAAACCATCTCCAGTAACATCTCCAAACCCTCTCCAGTAACATCTCCAAACCCGGTCCAGTAACATCTCCAAACCCTCTCCAGTAACATCTCCAAACCCTCTCCAGTAACATCTCCAAACCATCTCCAGTAACATCTCCAAACCCTCTCCAGTAACATCTCCAAACCCTCTCCAGTAACATCTCCAAACCATCTCCAGTAACATCTCCATTGTTTAACCCTCTCCAGTAACATCTCCAAACCCTCTCCAGTAACATCTCCAAACCCTCTCCAGTAACATCTCCAAACGCTCTCCAGTAACATCTCCAAACCATATCCAGTAACATCTCCATACCCTATCCAGTAACATCTCCAAACCCTATCCAGTAACATCTCCAAACCCTATCCAGTAACATCTCCAAACATTCTCCAGTAAGATCTCCAAACACTCTCCATTAACATCTCCAAAGCCTCTCCAGTAAGATTTCCAAACCCTCTCCAATAAGATATTCAAACCCTCTCCAGTAACATCTCCAAACACTCTCCAGTAACATCTCCAAACCCTCTCCAGTAACATCTCCAAACCCTCTCCAGTAACATCTCCAAACCCTCTCCAGTAACATCTCCAAACCCTCTCTAGTAACATCTCCAAACCTTTCCAGTAACATCTCCA
>CM026394.1:22321947-22345942 GCA_014843695.1 Archivesica marissinica | reverse complement strand
AGTAACATCTCCAAACCCTCTCCAGTAACATCTTCAAACCCTCTCCAGTAAGATCTCCAAATCCTCTCCAGTATCATCTCCAAACCCTCTCCAGTAACATCTCCAAACCCTCTCCAATAACATCTCCAAACACTCTCCAGTAACATACTAACACTTCAACCCTCTCCAGTAACATCTCCAAACCCTCTCCAGTAACATCTCCAACCCTCTCCAGTAACATCTCCAAACCCTCTCCAGTAACATCTCCAAACCCTCTCCAGTAACATCTCCAAACCCCTCAGTAACATCTCCAACCCTCTCCGTAAACTCCAAATCCTCTCCAGTAACATCTCCAAACCCTCTCCAGTAACATCTCCAAACCCTCTCCAGTAACATCTCCAAACCCTCTCCAGTAACATCTCCAAACCCTCTCCAGTAACATCTCCAAACACTCTCCAGTAACATCTCCAAACCCTCTCCAGTAACATCTCCAAACCCTCTCCAGTAACATCTCCAAACCCTCTCCAGTAACATCTCCAAACCCTCTCCAGTAACATCTCCAAACCCTCTCCAGTAACATCTCCATACCCTATCCAGTAACATCTCCAAACCCTATCCAGTAACATCTCCAAACCCTATCCAGTAACATCTCCAAACCCTATCCAGTAACATCTCCAAACATTCTCCAGTAAGATCTCCAAACACTCTCCAGTAACATCTCCAAAGCCTCTCCAGTAAGATTTCCAAACCCTCTCCAATAAGATATCCAAACCCTCTCCAGTAACATCTCCAAACACTCTCCAGTAACATCTCCAAACCCTCTCCAGTAACATCTCCAAACCCTCTCCAGTAACATCTCCAAACCCTCTCCAGTAACATCTCCAAACCCTCTCCAGTATCATCTCCAAACCCTCTCCAGTAACATCTCCATACCCTATCCAGTAACATCTCCAAACCCTATCCAGTAACATCTCCAAACCCTATCCAGTAACATCTCCAAACCCTATCCAGTAACATCTCCAAACATTCTCCAGTAAGATCTCCAAACACTCTCCAATAAGATATCCAAACCCTCTCCAGTAACATCTCCAAACACTCTCCAGTAACATCTCCAAACCCTCTCCAGTAACATCTCCAAACCCTCTCCAGTAACATCTCCAAACCCTCTTCAGTAACATCTCCAAACCCTCTCCAGTAACATCTCCAAACCCTCTCCAGTAACATCTCCAAACATTCTCCAGTAAGATCTCCAAAGCCTCTCCAGTAAGATTTCCAAACCCTCTCCAATAAGATATCCAAACCCTCTCCAGTAACATCTCCAAACATTCTCCAGTAACATCTCCAAACCCTCTCCAGTAACATCTCCAAACCCTCTCCAGTAACATCTCCAAACCCTCTCCAGTAACATCTCCAAACCCTCTCCAGTAACATCTCCAACCCTCTCCAGTAACATCTCCAAACCCTCTCCAGTAACATCTCCAAACCCTCTCCAGTAACATCTCCAAACCCTCTCCAGTACAGTAACATCTCCAAACCCTCTCCAGTACAGTAACATCTCCAAACCCTCTCCAGTACAGTAACATCTCCAAACCCTCTCCAGTACAGTAACATCTCCAAACCCTATCCAGTAACATCTCCAAACCCTCTCCAGTACAGTAACATCTCCAAACCCTCTCCAGTAACATCTCCAAACCTCTCCAGTAACATCTCCAAACCCTATCCAGTAACATCTCCAAACCCTCTCCAGTAACATCTCCAAACCCTCTCCAGTAACATCTCCAAACCCTCTCCAGTACAGTAACATCTCCAAACCCTCTCCAGTAACATCTCCAAACCCTCTCCAGTACAGTAACATCTCCAAACCCTCTCCAGTAAGATCTCCAAACCCTCTCCAGTAACATCTCCAAACCCTCTCCAGTAACATCTCCAAACCCTCTCCAGTAACATCTCCAAACCCTCTCCAGTAACATCTCCAAACCCTCTCCAGTAACATCTCCAAACCTATCCAGTAACATCTCCAAACCCTCTCCAGTAACATCTCCAAACCCTCTCCAGTACAGTAACATCTCCAAACCCTCTCCAGTGCAGTAACATCTCCAAACCTCTCCATACAGTAACATCTCCAAACCCTCTCCAACAGTAACATCTCCAACCCTCTCCACAGTAACATCTCCAAACCCTCTCCAACAGTAACATCTCCAAACCCTATCCAGTAACATCTCCAAACCCTCTCCAACAGTAACATCTCCAAACCCTCTCCAGTAACATCTCCAAACACTCTCCAGTAACATCTCCAAACCCTCTCCAGTAACATCTCCAACCCTCTCCAGTAACATCTCCAAACCCTCTCCAGTAACATCTCCAAACCATCTCCACAGTAACATCTCCAAACCCTCTCCAGTAACATCTCCAAACCCTCTCCAGTAACATCTCCAAACCCTCTCCAGTAACATCTCCAAACCCTCTCCAGTAACATCTCCAAACCCTCTCCAGTAACATCTCCAAACCCTCTCCAGTAACATCTCCAAACCATCTCCAGTAACATCTCCAAACCCTCTCCAGTAACATCTCCAAACCCTCTCCAGTAACATCTCCAAACCTCTCCAGTAACAAACCCTCTCCAGTAACATCTCCAAACACTCTCCAGTAACATCTCCAAACATTCTCCAGTAACATCTCCAGCCCCTCTCCAGTAACATCTCCAAACCATCTCCAGTAACATCTCCAAACCATCTCCAGTAACATCTCCAAACCCTCTCCAGTAACATCTCCAACCCCTCTCCAGTACAGTAACATCTCCAAACCATCTCCAGTAACATCTCCAAACCCTCTCCAGTAACATCTCCAAACCCTCTCCAGTAACATCTCCAAACCCTCTCCAGTACAGTAACATCTCCAAACCCTCTCCAGTAACATCTCCACATCCTCTCCAGTAACATCTCCAAACTCGCCTGACAGTATACCGGTGTATCAAAACGGCCCTCGTAGTGAAATGGATACTGTGTCTACCTCGGATGTGAGTTCGAGCACCGTAAGAGCCACGGTTATAGTGTATTTATGCAAGACACTTTACCTCGCCCCCCCCCCCCCCCTAGTGGCGATGAGATATCGAGAGCGATTAAACTAATGTATTTAAAACGTGTTTAGTTTTTACTACGACGTATATGAATCACTCTCGATACCTCAATTCCTGATGGAACCCATCGCCACGAGGGAAAGAGAATAGGCAATGTGGAATTTAAAGGCCTTGCTTGCATAAGGACACCGTGACACTCGTAACTGCTATTCAGCTGGGATCGAACTCCGGGAGAACTTGTTTCGCAATGGAGCTAAATGAAATGTGTATGAACTATATAACGGTTACAATATTATAAGTTTTAGGAGTCAAGACAATAACCATACGGATAATAACAGCATTCATTTACGGCAAGTCTGAACATATTTACAACATTCCTGTAAAAATGAATTATGCAAATGATTTTCTGTTGAACAATATCCAACAAATGTTGATGCTTCGAGATGTAGATGATGCCAGTATAATTAATGCATAACCTCCATTCTGCGTACAAGAACATATTTCATGAATGAATGGAATGAGGTTTTACGACACATTTCTACATTAATTTAAAGTTGTTCTTCAATATAGGGCCTACATTAGGGGTGGCAACGAATAGCGATTATACTATTCGAATATCGGTCGTGAAGGTATTCGAATATTCGATATAATTCTATCAAAAACTCGAAATCATTCAAACTCTTATAAAAAAATTGCCAACTAACCTGATTTCTGTTTGACGCATAAACGTCATCTTCTTCAAATGATTATTCAGATTGATATTGTACCCGAATATGTTAAATCAAATTTGCATAGATTACATCTAGTAGTTTTCTTATTTTCAGAGCGATTCAAACATTTCCAAACATGTGACTGAGCGGGTGGCATTTTTTGAGGCCAATATAAAACAAATCCCAAATATTCGAATACTGGACTAGTAGTCGGATATTCGGACGTTCGAGCGAATATTCGAATATTCGTTGTCATCCCTAACATAAATGTTTATTATACCGGGCAGCTGGACATGTAAAGGTTATATAAATAGTATTAACATATGTATGAGCCTCCTCGTCCGAGTGTTGCTCTGTATATAATGAGTATAGCTTTGAGTATAATGTATTCACATAAAACCCAATATATCATTAACCATAATTGCATATAAACCATTTTCATCTCGTGGCCTCCGTGGTCTATTGCGTGGTTAACGCCGTTCACTTCAAATCACTTGCCCCTCTCCGCTGTATGTTCGAACCCCACTGTGGGTGTCGAATTCTTTCATGTGAGGAAGATATCCAGTTGGCTTGCGGAAGGTCGGTTGTTCTACCCGGGTACCCGTCCGTGCCTGAAATACTTCTCAGAGAGGGCCCTCGGGTTCTTCCTCCACCAATACTAGCTGGAGAGTCGCCTTATGATCTAAGCTGTTTGTACGACGGTAACGCTATAGAACAGAACTTTAGTATTCAACGCATATATAAATGCTACCAATAACAGGCTCTAGTGATCTAACAGATGAAATGTTGGCGAGGACGGACGGATGGATGATGGAATAGACGGGGTTGGACCGAACGATCGTGTTTAAGGAATGACCTGAATTGCAGAAGAAACAAAAATAACTAAAACATAACTGACAGCTTATGCGGAATTTGAGGGAATAAAACGTCCATGAAAGATTGATAATAGTTATTTATAGATGTATATTTTTTTTCTTCAGTTTTTCATAAATAACAATCGCTATTTTGATCTGCTGTCTGAATCAGGCACATGTATTCTAAAAGAGCAATAATTTGCCATCAGGAATGTGCTCAAACTGTGCACGATTACCTTGCTTGTCCGTTCCATCTGTTATAATACCAGCATGCTACTACTTTAATATACTAGTGTGAGATAGGCTAAGCGAGATATGCAAAACTATATAGGTAAAGCCAGATATGCAAAACTATATAGGTAAAGCCAGATATGCAAAACTATATAGGTAAAGCCAGATATGCAAAATGAGATATGCAAAACTATATAGGCAAAGCCAGATATGCAAAACTATATAGGCAAAGCCAGATATGCAAAACTATATAGGTAAAGCCAGATATGCAAAACTGTATAGGTAAAGCCAGATATGCAAAATGAGATATGCAAAACTATATAGGCAAAGCCAGATATGCAAAACTATATAGGCAAAGCCAGATATGCAAAACTATATAGGTAAAGCCAGATATGCAAAACTATATAGGTAAAGCCAGATATGCAAAACTATATAGGTAAAGCCAGATATGCAAAACTATATAGGTAAAGCCAGATATGCAAAACTATATAGGTAAAGCCAGATATGCAAAACTATATAGGCAAAGCCAGATATGCAAAACTATATAGGCAAGCCAGATATGAAATTAGGTAAAGCCGATATGCAAAGCCAGATATGCAAAACTATATAGGCAAAGCCAGATATGCAAAGCCAGATATGCAAAACTATATAGGCAAAGCCAGATATGCAAAACTATATAGGTAAAGCCAGATATGCAAAAGTATAGGTAAAGCCAGAATGCAAAACTAGGTAAGGATATGCAAAACTTTATAGGTAAAGCCAGATATGCAAAACTTATGGTAAAGCCAGATATGCAAAACTATATAGGTAAAGCCAGATATGCAAAACTATATAGGCAAAGCCAGATATGCAAAACTATATAGGTAAAGCCAGATATGCAAAACTGTATAGGTAATGCCAGATATGCAAAACTTTATAGGTAAAGCCAGATATGCAAAACTATATAGGTAAAGCCAGATATGCAAAATGAGATATGCAAAACTATATAGGCAAAGCCAGATATACACCAATTGCTTTAGCTCCACTATCCGAATAGCAAACAGCATAGAGGCTGATCAGACGGCACGTTCTGTGCCGTCTGATCTGGCTCTATGCTGTTGACAAAGGTGATTTTACCAGCCGCTAGCGTACAAAGGGTTAACATGCCGGTTATTCTGTTATTATAACATCAACATATACTACTACAACGTTTACTTTGCAAATGAAAATAGTGTTGCTATTGAACAGTAAACTACATAAATATAATACACACATGTACATGAAGTCAATGTATTAGCGCGAGTGCTTCCTTTAAAATATTTACATCATGGATTCAACAGTCGTCTGTTATTAGACTATATTAATGTATTACGTTCGGCCATGGTATATTTAGTAGATATTTGTGACATGTAAGCTATTCGAGTCATTAATAAATGGTACTCAGTTTCTATACCACTCGTGTTACATTCTTCACATATTCTAGTGTGTCTATCAGTACCACTTTTATATAGCTATATCGTAAATTATAATGCCATGCAGAGTATGTAAACTGACATACCAGATTAGACCTTAATGATGGCTGTAAAGGTTATGTGATACGTCATTTCCGGGATGTTTCAACATGAAAACTGTATGTCCGATTTACGCAGTGGTTAGCACGCTCGCTTTTCACCAATGCAACCCGGGTTCGATCCCCGGACGGGAAAGTATGTGAGGTACGTTGGTCACAAGATCGGACAAGTGGCTTTTCTTCGGGTACTCCGGTTTCCTCCCACACGAATGACCACATGTACGATTTCATCCTCGCCAACGAGAGTGATTAATATAAGTTGCTAAAGCTTGTTTCGCAATGGTTGTAAACTAAATAATATACTGTATAATATATACACTGTAAATACAAAATAACTGTGACAATTGAGTTACAAGATGTTAGCCTGCAGATTGCATAACACTGGTGTTAACGAGGTTGCTAAACAGCTTGAGGGTTATCTAACAGGAACAGTGGAATCTCAAGTCTCTTATCTCTCCTCTGCCACATGCTCATCGCTGTATATCTATAGCAACAACTTGGGAATGTAAACTAACATTTTGAAAACATCTTCAACCGGTGTCGACATTTACCCATTAGGATTATGTAAACTATTAAAGTTTAAACTTTATTTATTTTACCAAGATTGCGAAGCAAGTTTTAACAACTTATATTAATCAGTCTCGTTGGCGCGGATGAAAGCGTATATGTGGTCATTCGTGTGGGACGAAACCGGAGTACCCAGAGAAAACCCACATGTCCGATCTGGCGATCAACCATCTCACATACTTCCAGGTCCGAGGATCGAACCCGGATTGCATTGGTGAGAAGCGAGCGCGCTAACCACTGCGCTAATCGGACAGCCAAACCATTATAATGTATATGTTGCTCTTGCAATATTGTTTACTTCAGCTTTAAATATTTTGAACACACTCCGCTGGACCTTAATAATATTAACAGTCTTTCAGTTGGGACATTAAACCGGGATCTCGTGTTGGTGCTTTCCATCGTGCAAGTAAAAAGAACCAGAGGAGACTCTGGAATTGGTGTCTGTCGGTATCATTTTACTATCCTCTAAATTGACTAATCTCTTCAGGAGGCGTCGCTCATATGGGCAACCGGTAGCGACGATAAATAAAATGTAAAACAGACAGGTATCAAAACTATCGCAACATGAAATACCATTGTGATATGTTGATGAATATGGTTTGGGTTTCGTGTGGGTACCATTGCTTTGTTCGAATATTTGTACATTGGATGAATTACATTGAGATATGAAAACTGAAATCAAAGTCCTATTTATGCTCTTCATTCTGATTCTAGTATTCCCTTTGCTCGGGTTATGTGTTCATGTACATTTGCGAAACAATTTCTTCCGACATTAGTTGAATGGCTCCAGAGATATCATTTCCGATGGAATCCATCGCCATTATGGAGAGGGAAGAGACACTGACTAATGTGAATTTAATATAGTGTATTGCCGCCTATGGACACAACCACAGTGGTTCTGGTGGGAATCAAACTTGCATACCCTGGTGGTGGACGCCGTATCATTTAGACATTGCTCGTATTGAATATCAAGTCTTTCTCCAGATACAGGTCTATACTAGTGGTAGTGGTAGTGGTAGTGGTAGTACTTGAGTATTAAATGAACATTGAAGTACGGACATGACCCAGTCGTATTGTGCATTAGGTTATGAAAATTGATTTTAGCTCGATTGCGAAACAAGTTCTTACAACTTATAGTAATCACTCTTGAGACCTCATTCCTGATGGAATCCAATAGCCACGAGGGAGAGAGAAGAGGCAATGTGGAATTTAAATGCCTTGCCTAAGGGCACACTCATAACGGCTACAGCTGGGCGCGAACTCACTCAGTGCCTTTTGCACCTGAAGCGAACCCTCTACCACTGCGCTATCACGACTTCCGCGTATTGTGCGTTGAATGAACATTGAAGTACGTACATGATACAGTCGTATTGCGATGAAACCTGGGCGACCATTATGATACGGAGTAGAGAGTTATTACTGAAACAATATGTTGCGGACGCACGGACGGAGGAAGAACCTAACTGGCTATATTATGGTCTACGAACATTTTCATATAGCATAACATATACCGAATGATAGACGCTGACTGTATACCCTTATTGTACAGTAGCACTGATACAACATAAAAATATATTGCGAAATCCCTCGTTAAAACATTGGAGTGCTGGCAGAAAAGTAGGCAGCACGTTTACTCATACTGGCTATTAGCCGAAACATGATGTAAAACTGTGTGGAGAAATACATCATCTTTCTGTGTTATAGGTATCTCACGCTGAACTGTAACGGAACATTAGGAAAGAAAGTTAACCCATAGGCCTAACCCGCTTATCACAAGTACAGATTCTCTTTCAAACAGCATAGAGCAAGATCAAACGGCATCCACACACTTTAACCACGCCCAATGTAGTTCATATCCCGATGGAAAGTATTAGCCCGCGATTCATTCCGTAAATATTTAGTCATAGCATAATTCCAACGTGTGTATATCTACAGCACAGCGTGCATATGCGTCTGCTAATACACACTTCTATTTTGAAATATTCATCGTGAACATCACCAATACATTTGATCTTAATTACAAAATATAAGGAGCCCGATCCAACCCTGTAGTTTAATTCAATAAGTAGCTTATGGTTCCTATATTGATTCTGGAGATATCCCAACAGGCATCTTCTTCCTCTGGTCCAGGGTGGCAAGTCATGTGTGTGTTTGTGTGTGTTTTCTTTCGAAGATTGGTCCTTCGTAGGGCCACACTCTCCACTGTTCGTCATCCCGCAGCAGCATATAAACAGATCTGACAGTTAGACATCTGGTCGTCTCGGTCGCTCCAGGGTCAGGTCATACCTCCACCACTTCTGTAAGACGGCGATGCTGGAGAGTGTGTCCTTTGTTGCAATGTGGACGACGAGAAAATCCCAGTATCCTACGCTGCTGCTGCTGCGAGATGTGCCCCGATCGCGACGTTGAATGCCGTGAGAAGATGGGGGGGACGGGAGATCCCGATATACGGTACACTCATATACATGACACAATATACATCCGTGCGACCATACGCTTGTCATGTTGAACCCATTCAACTGCGCTTACATTCCGGTAAACAGTTTCATTGCGCCGTTGCTGATTGGTTAAAATTCATGTGTGACGTCACAAATATCAGTGGTTCCAATACCATTGTCAATACTAGCGCGGTGTGCATTAGTAACGTCACTGATCCATTAATTCTATGAAACGACGTAAATACAGGTTTAGCACAACGTTGGGACCATTTGGAAATACTAGCATAAATGTATTGTATACCGCAACAGGAACCTGGATAGAAAATCAAATAGACCCTGGTCTCAATAAACGTAGCACATGTTGAGTTTAAAGAAAATAAGGCGGGAAGCTTGGGATCACAGAAGCTTGGGTCTGGACAGACAATCCCCAACGTCATGTGTACACTCAGTACAATATTGATAGAACTTGTGGCCCAACCCATTTGCTTTCATGTGTGTGTTAAATCATGTATTGTTGTATAAATTTATATAATGCAATCAAATATTATAAAACTAAAGCTTTAATAGTGACGGGGTGTCATTCTAAAACATGCTTGAATATTGTCTATATTTTGTCTGTATAGTATATCATAATGTCCTTTAAAAATGCAAGAAATATGTTGGGGCCAGAACCGTCAACCTGGTGCTGGGGATCATGTTTGCTGACCCCAAGAGTCTGTGTGTTTAAGATAGGTAGAATTTGTCTCAAGATAATAATATAAAGTAAATCTCCGACATCAAGCTTCTATTTATTGACTCATGCCAGTTGGAAACATATGTATATGCACCAAGTAGGACTACAGATCGAGGGACGAGGGCTGCATAAAGTTCGTTACGGATGATGCATGACCTTGACCTAACGAGTCTTGAACAACGTCGGGAGTTCAACCAGCTGGTATACCTATACAAGATCCAGAGGGTGTGATACCGGTAGTAAATAGCAGAGATTACCCAGATAGCCAATGGCCTACGAGACTCACCAGAGCTAAACAAGTTCCTCAGATTGACGCCTACGAGACTCACTAGAGCTAAACAAGTTCCTCAGATTGACGCCAAATCAGGTCACGAACAATTTTTCCATATGCTTCATTGTCAAACATACAACCCCGACAGTGTTACGAATGACCATATTTATGCTTTCATCCGCGCCAACGAGAGTGATTAATAGAAGTTGTTAAAACCTGCTTCACAATCGTTGTACAATAAATCAAGTTCAAAGCGACACTACATCAATGAAACTGCAAATTTCTGCAGAATGTAATTTCCTATTATATCGTATAATATTTTTTCCAAATATTTGCCTCACAAACTGAGTATTTCAGCTAATAAACAAACGTCGTATACGCAGTTTGTTTACATAACAAAATAATGTAAATTGGGTCGACATCCATGCGTAATACAACGCGTGTATCCTGAATAACACGATACCTGATACAAATGTATCGTTATATGCAATCCTACCTTCTATTTTGAACACTTTATTGATTCAATGTTAGTGTTCGAAAGTACTCGGAAGAATTTGTAATGTCAATGCATTTATACGTGAAAAATACACGTTATTTGCTTTTTGCGATGTAATGTCGCTTTAAGCATACAAACACCAATTAATTCAAACATTCATTCTGAGCAAAACAATAGTAAAATGGAAGAATCTAAACGAAGCTCGTACAATGGACCCCTTCAAGACAGCGCTTCAACAGTTTTACTAAAAATGTCGTGCACTCTCATATGCAAGTACTGGTTCCTACATCGTATACAGTAGCAGATACAGATAGATAAGATATAATATTATATATATATATACCGACTAGCGGGTGTTTTATTATTCGCTATGTTCAAGGTCAAGAGAAAATGCGAGAAAATAAAAACACTCGTAAAATTCTGATGAAATGTAAATACCACTGTATCACCGTTTCATATTTTTACAGACGGATCTGTAGTCAAGTGGTAACACGCTGGACTGGTAATCCATGGATCGCAGGTACGGTCCCTCGTCTGACCGATTACAATTAACAGTTGTTCATATATGACGTTATACCGAGGTCTCGTGTCACTGCTTTACACCGTGCACGTAAACAAACCAGAGGAGATTCTGGAATGGGTCTCTGTCTGTATCATTGCACTACCCTCCAAAAATCTAAAATGACTAATCTCTTCAGGAGGCTTCGCTCATATGGGCAACCGGTAGCGACGATAAATAAATGTAAAACACACAATGTTCAGAAATTATATGTCACCTATGACACTCTCTTGCGACAATGCAATGGTCAAGCATTTGTTCCAATTCTAAATTATATGGATACCCAGGGAACACAGTGCGTACGTTGTGGTAATTTTGAATAACACATATGTTGCTTAAAATGACTGTGGCCAAGCGTATGGCTACGATTGTTTACTTCAAATCACTTGCCCCTCACCGCTGTTCGAATAGTTTTATGTGCGGAAGCTATCCGGGTGGCTTGCGGAAGGTCGTTGGGTCCGTACCAAAAATAGTTCCGGATCGGTATTCCTCCGCCAATAATAGCTGGAGAGTTTTATATGACCTAAAACATGACCTGAAAAATCAGACATGTTTGGGGGGGGCGTTAAGAACATTATAATACACTATAGGCTTGACACTACACATACAAATATTTTAGACCAAGTTTAAAAATGACACCCCGCCACTATGAAAGTCATACACTGTCATTTTTTTAATTTGCTTGGAAATGGCCTAAAATGTTTGGTACCAATGACACGCCTATGGTGTATCATAATGTTTTTAAAAAATAATTTAAAAAAAATATTTTTTGGTTTTAAACCCGAAACCATTTGTCCAGACCCCAAGTGTCTGTGTTGGAATATAGATATGTCAATCAAAAGATCCCGCTCAGAACGAGAGATAAGCACCTTGTGTTGTCTCAAAAGGGTATCTCGGTCGAGATAATTTGCCCCAAACACGAGAATAGCATAACGTAATCATTAAATTGACAGTGCATCGCAAAAAGCAAATAAAATGTATTTTTTTCACGTATAAATTCATTGCTGCTACAAATTCTTCTGAATACATTCGAACGCTAACATTGAGTCAATAAAAAGTGTGTTTGTGGTCTACAAACTTTCAAAATTGAAAGTAGGATTTCATAAAACAGTCATATACTCTTCTTAATTGACGTTTGTTTGTCGTCAGAGTCAGTACTAAACGCGAAATAATGTAGTTTTAAGATAATTTAACTAAGATTAGTCTACAAATAAATATGCATATGCACAAATTGAGATATAACGGTAAATCTGTACCATAAATCGGGTTATTCAGGATACAAGAGTTGTATTACCTATGGATGTCGACTCTAATTACATTATTATGTTATATAAACAAGCCGCGTATACGACAATTGTTTATTAGTTGAAATACTCAGCTTGGGGGGGGGGGGAATTATACCATATAATTAAAAAAAATACCTTCTGCAGAAGGTCGCGTTTTCAACTGATCTAGTGTCGCTTTAATAACTTCGTAATCATTAATCTATCTATGCCTTGCCTGCATATATTGAGCACGCTAGATAGAGAGTAAGTATATGTCTGCATCAACCTACATTACAAGCTTAATTCGCAAGAAAAATCAAGAATGTTAGTATTTTACCCAGAGAGAGCTTTCTTCAATGGTAATTAATTGAATCAATAGCATCGTCTATTGAGGCCTCTAAATTCATTAAAACCATTAATAATCAGTACGGCATCACATAGAATAGTCCCTAATCAATGGACGTTTCATCTAAATCTATACCACGTGCGTTCGTACCTGTAATGCTGAACGTGTTTCTTTGAAAGCATTTCAACAGGCGTCTGTTCATGTAATAACAGGTGTACGCATGCGCGTGGTTGTTATTGGAAACGCATGAACGCAATTCGGTTGCTGTTTTGTAAGTAACAATGAACAGAAATTCACAATGTGAATACGAACATCTGGATATAAAACTGAGTCTGCCCTTGTTCAACTTACGAAATAATGTGTTTGTATTTTAGGAGTAAAACTATTACCTTTTTTTTCAATAACAAATTCGTCGGCAGCCGCAAAACCTAATAAGACAAGTAGACAATCGTCGATGTTGCCAACTCCCAACTGTGAACGTAATTAATTACGTATTAATTAACGACGACGGACGGATATCAACACAGGACGACGACGGACGGGTGTAGAATATGATAATTCCAATTTGAGGTAGAACTTACCTGTTCCTATGACGACGCGAAAGTGGAAAGTTCAAACGGTTAACTGTGTTACTATGTGGGGTGGTACGGTTGTCGCTAGATCGGAATGATGCCCACACAAATGATCACAACAGTATACTGTAGTGGTATATATGGAGATTTATACTGTTTCGCTTTAATAGCGACGCGGTAGAGTTTTCGCCTCCATGTAATGGAGGATCAGGCAGTCGTGGGTTCGAACCCGACTTGGTTGGGCTTGGTTACTTTAATGATATCAGAAGTTTTTCGGGCCCATGCTTGACTACACAGACTCGTACTTCGGTTGGAGAAGGCTATACTCAGTTGAATTTCTGTATGAATGGTTGATGTCTGGATTCAAAAGATATGAAGAGGGGAGGAGTGTAGTGGTATATAGGGAGACTTATACTGTCTCGCTATAGATTTAGCTTTTATAGCGACGCGGTAGAGTGTTCGCCTCCAGGTAATGGAGGATCAGGCAGTCGTGGGATCGAACCCCGACTTGGGCTTGGTTACTTTAATACGCTCTCGTTGACGCCATGTTATTAATCTTTGTTTCGAAATCGTTAAATAAAATTTATACTTAATATGGCTTTTTTGTTTCTTTTTTTTTGGTGACGTCATTACTTTGGAGCGTATGCTCAGTTTTAAACTTTAATTACAGTAACATAGAGATTAAGTGTTTTCATATACCGCCTCCATGGTCTAGTGGTCAAGGCGTACGCCTACTGAGCGGAAGGTCGAAGATTCGAACCTCGTTAGGGGTTCGTTCTGATATGGCCGGTTGGTGAGCCGCCAGCTAGTTAAATAATGGCTACCGGTAACCTGGCGCCTGGCATACAAGCATCGGATTCGGGAAGTACTGATGTTCATAAAAAGAGGTGCCTCATAAGTTAAAACTGGCTGGCCCTTTAAATAGGGGTGACACTATAATAAACAAACACTTTACTTTATACTGTTCAGAAGAAACATGGCCATAGTTCCTTCTTTCCTTATAAATAATAATGTATGTATTTGTTGTAGAAAGGACATCATTACGAAACAGGTACAATAATGCATTGGTGCAAAGCATCAAATTAGTCAAAAAGAAATCATTGTTGTTTCGGAGAAGTAGCTTTTAAAGTGGCTTACTATATAAGTCTATGTAAACTATGTGACCCCTACCGTATGACCCCGGGATCACCACTTGAGCAGTCTTAGTAATGGTCCACTAGATGACGGTACATGCAAATTATCAAAGCTCTTGACATTATGGTTTAAGAGAAGACGAATATTAAAGAGTTGTACTGCAAGAGCCAATGTAAACTATGTGACTCCTACCGTGAGATCAAATATGGCACCACGGTCCTAATGTGAGCAAACTTAGTAGAGGTCCACTAGGTAATGCAACATGCCATATATCAAAGATATGTACAGTGTGGTTTATGAGAAGATTTTTATAGATACATGTACATACTTATATTGCAAATAGAGCAACGTTCCTCGCCCACTGGCAGCCACGTTGTTAATGACTCGATACTGCTTGAGCAAACTTGAGAGACTAATATTCATCTAATAAAATGAACGTTCCACAAACAATTCCACCACATTCATGCCAGAAATTATGGTAAATTGTTTTGAAATTCTGGCTCTCATTTGACCTAGTGACCTAGTTTTAAGACACCCGTACGTAATTTGAGCAATCTTTAAAAGAGGATCACACAATGCTCATTGCTATGAAGTTGCAAGATGAGTTTACAAGTGGTCCAGGAGGAGATGTCGTTTGAAACAAGATGTTGACGTCTGACGGCCCACGACGACTGACAAAATGCGATATCAAAAGCTCACCTTTGTGCTCTGATAAACCAAATATGCAAGAAAGTGTTATCATCTTAATAAATGATAACTGTATCCTGTACTTATTACTGCGAGTTATATCAATGTGTAAATAAATTA
Organism: Archivesica marissinica; assembly: GCA_014843695.1. NCBI lineage: Eukaryota > Metazoa > Mollusca > Bivalvia > Venerida > Vesicomyidae > Archivesica > Archivesica marissinica. Next base: position 22,330,355 of record CM026394.1, on the reverse strand, counting down.
TTACATATCAATGTGTAAATATATTATTACATATCAATGTGTAAATAAATTATTACATATCAATGTGTAAATAAATTATTACATATCAATGTGTAAATAAATTATTACATATCAATGTGTAAATAAATTATTACATATCAATGTGTAAATATATTATTACATATCAATGTGTAAATATATTATTACATATCAATGTGTAAATAAATTATTCAATGTGTAAATATATTATTACATATCAATGTGTAAATAAATTATTACATATCAATGTGTAAATAAATTATTACATATCAATGTGTAAATAAATTTATACTAATATGATATTCATGAGCGTTAAAAGTTGCCCGAACATCTGCATGTTGTCCATTGTTCAGGCTCTATACCGAATTCGCTTCAAATGGTCGCCAATAATTACATTTATCATATAACTTTGCTTGTATTCAGTGTACTACAACCATGACATAAATTCTTATATGCCAACACGTTTAATAACACATGGAAGGGTTGGTCGCGGCATGAATTTGACAACTTGCAATACACACTCGACATATATATGTTGTTTGTGTCCATGCTTTATTTGTTGAAAATCAACTCTTTAGATCAATAAAATGCTAAATATCCTCCAGCGGAATACAGATATTAAAACAGTGTCAGTTATTTGGGTGAAGTTGTTTGATGAGCAGGGTCTATTTACTACGGCGTACGAATCTTAATGTAATAAGGCACACAATCATACTGGCAAAGAGAAAAGTATTTTTTCTTCATATTTATTAGTTTAATAATATTTATTGTTGTTGTTACTATGGTAATGCGATAAAAAGGGTCTTACACTCGTGGTGATTTCATACCATATTTTATGAAACGAGATTGTCCCTATACGATGATATCATATGTGATAAGATGTAGATATATAATAATAATAATAATAATAATAAAGACTTTATTAACGAGAGAACTCATTTGAACAATTAAGTCAATCTACCATGAGGCCCTCAACAAATTAAAACATGAACTAGCATAATGAAACATGTAAAACAGTAACCAGTAAAACTTTCATAGGAAATAAGATGTAAGCTGCAAGAACTAATACATATATTCATGTATAGTTGTATAGTATCAGTTTATTAGGTCATTGGTCTGTTCTTTGCACCACCTGATATATAAAGCTTTGAAGTGTGGAACAGAATGTGCTGTTTTGGTGTGATTAGGGAGGGGATTCCACAAGTGTGACACTGAATATTAGAACTATTTGCTAAAAAGTTCAGTAGTTGGCTTAGGAGGGTAAAGTTGGAGATTGGCGGATGATCGCAGGTTTTGAGTTCGAACATCGGAAGTAAATCTGAATTACTCGTGCAGATAGACAGGTGCTAGGCCATTGGGTTGCTTTTTGAAAGCTAACCCTTTCTTGGAAAGTCATCCAAATGAGAGTTGAGAAAAGTTCGGAAGGAGTGTAAAAATTAGTCTTGCAGCTATATGGATTTTTTTATCTTTCTATGTGTGTCTTGTTACGGAAGTCTGGAAGAAGAATATCAACGTATGAAACTGTGCGTCATTGAAGTTGTGGATAACATTTGTTCACAGTCCTGTCCAATTTAATAGTGATCTCCTGTCCAATTTAATAGTGACCTCCTGTCCAATTTAATAGTGATCTCCTGTCCAATTTAATAGTGATCTGCGGTCCAATTTAATAGTGATCTCCTGTCCAATTTAATAGTGATCTCCTGTCCAATTTAATAGTGACCTCCTGTCCAATTTAATAGTGAACTCCTGTCCAATTTAATAGTGATCTCCTGTCCAATTTAATAGTGACCTCCTGTCCAATTTAATAGTGGTCTCCTGTCCAATTTAATAGTGATCTCTTGTCCAATTTAATAGTGATCTCCTGTCCAATTAAATAGTGACCTCCTGTCCAATTTAATAGTGATCTCCTGTCCAATTTAATAGTGACCTCCTGTCCAATTTAATAGTGAACTCCTGTCCAATTTAATAGTGATATCCTGTCCAATTTAATAGTGACCTCCTGTTCAATTTAATAGTGATCTCCTGTCCAATTTAATAGTGATCTCCTGTCCAATTTAATAGTGATCTCCTGTCCATTTAATAGTGACCTCCTGTCCAATTTAATAGTGACCTCCTGTCCAATTTAATAGTGATCTCCTGTCCAATTTAATAGTGACCTCCTGTCCAATTTAATAGTGAACTCCTGTCCAATTTAATAGTGATCTCCTGTCCAATTTAATAGTGACCTCCTGTCCAATTTAATAGTGATCTCCTGTCCAATTTAATAGTGATCTCCTGTCCAATTTAATAGTGATCTCCTGTCCAATTTAATAGTGACCTCCTGTCCAATTTAATAGTGATATCCTGTCCAATTTAATAGTGACCTCCTGTCCAATTTAATAGTGAGCTCCTGTCCAATTTAATAGTGATCTCCTGTCCAATTGAATAGTGATCTCGTGTCCAATTTAATAGTGATCTCCTGTCCAATTTAATAGTGATCTCCTGTCCAATTGAATAGTGACCTCCTGTCCAATTGAATAGTGATCTCATGTCCAATTTAATAGTGATCTCCTGTCCAATTTAATAGTGATCTCCTGTCCAATTTAATAGTGATCTCGTGTCCAATTTAATAGTGATCTCCTGTCCAATTTAATAGTGACCTCCTGTCCAATTTAATAGTGATCTCCTGTCCAATTTAATAGTGATCTCCTGTCCAATTTAATAGTGATCTCCTGTCCAATTTAATAGTGATCTCCTGTCCAATTTAATAGTGATCTCCTGTCCAATTTAATAGTGATCTCCTGTCCAATTTAATAGTGATCTCCTGTCCAATTTAATAGTGATCTCCTGTCCAATTTAATAGTGACCTCCTGTCCAATTTAATAGTGATCTCCTGTCCAATTTAATAGTGATCTCCTGTCCAATTTAATAGTGAACTCCTGTCCAATTTAATAGTGATCTCCTGTCCAATTTAATAGTGATCTCCTGTCCAATTTAATAGTGATCTCCTGTCCAATTTAATAGTGATCTCCTGTCCAATTTAATAGTGATCTCCTGTCCATTTAATAGTGATCTCCTGTCCAATTTAATAGTGATCTCCTGTCCAATTTAATAGTGATCTCCTGTCCAATTTAATAGTGACCTCCTGTCCAATTTAATAGTGATCTCCTGTCCAATTTAATAGTGATCTCCTGTCCAATTTAATAGTGATCTCCTGTCCAATTTAATAGTGATCTCCTGTCCAATTTAATAGTGATCTCCTGTCCAATTTATAGTGATCTCCTGTCCAATTTAATAGTACCTCCTGTCCAATTTAATAGTGATCTCCTGTCCAATTTATAGTGACTCCTGTCCATTTAATAGTGACTCCTGTCCAATTTAATAGTGATCTCCTGTCCAATTAATAGTGATCTCCTGTCCAATTTAATAGTGATCTCCTGTCCAATTAATAGTGATCTCCTGTCCAATTTAATAGTGATCTCCTGTCCAATTTAATAGTGATCTCCTGTCCAATTTAATAGTGATCTCCTGTCCAATTTAATAGTGATCTCCTGTCCAATTTAATAGTGATCTCCTGTCCAATTTAATAGTGATCTCCTGTCCAATTTAATAGTGATCTCCTGTCCAATTTAATAGTGATCTCCTGTCCAATTTAATAGTGACCTCCTGTCCAATTTAATAGTGATCTCCTGTCCAATTTAATAGTGATCTCCTGTCCAATTTATAGTGAACTCCTGTCCAATTTAATAGTGATCTCCTGTCCAATTTAATAGTGATCTCCTGTCCAATTTAATAGTGAACTCCTGTCCAATTTAATAGTGATCTCCTGTCCAATTTAATAGTGATCTCCTGTCCAATTTAATAGTGATCTCCTGTCCAATTTAATAGTGATCTCCTGTCCAATTTAATAGTGATCTCCTGTCCAATTTAATAGTGATCTCCTGTCCAATTTAATAGTGATATCCTGTCCAATTTAATAGTGACCTCCTGTCCAATTTAATAGTGAGCTCCTGTCCAATTTAATAGTGATCTCCTGTCCAATTGAATAGTGATCTCGTGTCCAATTTAATAGTGATCTCCTGTCCAATTTAATAGTGATCTCCTGTCCAATTGAATAGTGACCTCCTGTCCAATTGAATAGTGATCTCATGTCCAATTTAATAGTGATCTCCTGTCCAATTTAATAGTGATCTCCTGTCCAATTTAATAGTGATCTCGTGTCCAATTTAATAGTGATCTCGTGTCCAATTTAATAGTGATCTCCTGTCCAATTTAATAGTGACCTCCTGTCCAATTTAATAGTGATCTCCTGTCCAATTTAATAGTGATCTCCTGTCCAATTTAAAAGTGATCTCCTGTCCAATTTAATAATGATCTCCTGTCCAATTTAATAGTGATCTCCTGTCCAATGTAATAGTGATCTCCTGTCCAATTTAATAGTGATCTCCTGACCAATTTAATAGTGAACTCCTGTCCAATTTAATTGTGATCTCCTGTCCAATTTAATAGTGATCTCCTGTCCAATTTAATAGTGATCTCCTGTACAATTAAATAGTGATCTCCTGTCCAATTTAATAGTGACCTCCTGTCCAATTTAATAGTGATCTCGTGTCCAATTTAATAGTGATCTCCTGTCCAATTTAATAGTGATCTCCTGTCCAATTTAATAGTGATATCCTGTCCAATTTAATAGTGATATCCTGTCCAATTTAATAGTGAGCTCCTGTCCAATTTAATAGTGATCTCCTGTCCAATTGAATAGTGATCTCGTGTCCAATTTAATAGTGAACTCCTGTCCAATTTAATCGTGATTTCCTGTCCAATTGAATAGTGACCTCCTGTCCAATTTAATAGTGATCTCATGTCCAATTTAATAGTGATCTCCTGTCCAATTTAATAGTGATCTCCTGTCCAATTTAATAGTGATCTCCTGTCCAATTTAATAGTGATCTCCTGTCCAATTTAATAGTGATCTCCTGTCCAATTTAATAGTGATCTCCTGTCCAATTTAATAGTGATCTCCTGACCAATTTAATAGTGAACTCCTGTCCAATTTAATAGTGATCTCCTGTCCAATTTAATAGTGACCTCCTGTCCAATTTAATAGTGATCTCCTGTCCAATTTAATAGTGATCTCCTGTCCAATTTAATAGTGATCTCCTGTCCAATTTAATAGTGATCTCCTGTCCAATTTAATAGTGATCTCCTGTCCAATTTAATAGTGATCTCCTGTCCAATTTAATAGTGATCTCCTGTCCAATTTAATAGTGATCTCCTGACCAATTTAATAGTGATCTCCTGTCCAATTTAATTGTGATCTCCTGTCCAATTTAATAGTGATCTCCTGTCCAATTTAATAGTGATCTCCTGTCCAATTTAATAGTGATCTCCTGTCCAATTTAATAGTGATCTCCTGTCCAATTTAATAGTGATCTCCTGTCCAATTTAATAGTGATCTCCTGTCCAATTTAATAGTGATCTCCTGTCCAATTTAATAGTGACCTCCTGTCCAATTTAATAGTGATCTCCTGTCCAATTTAATAGTGATCTCCTGTCCAATTTAATAGATCTCCTGTCCAATTTAATAGTGATCTCCTGTCCAATTTAATAGTGACTCCTGTCCAATTTAAAGTGATCTCCTGTCCAATTTAATAGTGATCTCCTGTCCAATTTAATAGTGATCTCCTGTCCAATTTAATAGTGATCTCCTGTCCAATTTAATAGTGATCTCCTGTCCAATTTAATAGTGATCTCCTGTCCAATTTAATAGTGATCTCCTGTCCAATTTAATAGTGATCTCCTGTCCAATTTAATAGTGATCTCCTGTCCAATTTAATAGTGATCTCCTGTCCATTTAATAGTGATCTCCTGTCCAATTTAATAGTGATCTCCTGTCCAATTTAATAGTGATCTCCTGTCCAATTTAATAGTGATCTCCTGTCCAATTTAATAGTGATCTCCTGTCCAATTTAATAGTGATCTCCTGTCCAATTTAATAGTGATCTCCTGTCCAATTTAATAGTGATCTCCTGTCCAATTTAATAGTGATCTCCTGTCCAATTTAATAGTGATCTCCTGTCCAATTTAATAGTGATCTCCTGTCCAATTTAATAGTGATCTCCTGTCCAATTTAATAGTGATCTCCTGTCCAATTTAATAGTGATCTCCTGTCCAATTTAATAGTGATCTCCTGTCCAATTTAATAGTGATCTCCTGTCCAATTTAATAGTGATCTCCTGTCCAATTTAATAGTACTCTCCTGTCCAATTTAATAGTGATCTCCTGTCCAATTTAATAGTGACCTCCTGTCCAATTTAATAGTGATCTCCTGTCCAATTTAATAGTGATCTCCTGTCCAATTTAATAGTGATCTCCTGTCCAATTTAATAGTGATCTCCTGTCCAATTTAATAGTGATCTCCTGTCCAATTTAATAGTGAACTCCTGTCCAATTTAATAGTGACCTCCTGTCCAATTTAATAGTGATCTCCTGTCCAATTTAATAGTGACCTCCTGTCCAATTTAATAGTGATCTCCTGTCCAATTTAATAGTGATCTCCTGTCCAATTAATAGTATCTCTGTCCAATTTAATAGTGATCTCCTGTCCAATTAATAGTGATCTCCTGTCCAATTTAATAGTGATCTCCTGTCCAATTTAATAGTGATCTCCTGTCCAATTTAATAGTGATCTCCTGTCCAATTTAATAGTGATCTCCTGTCCAATTTAATAGTGATCTCCTGTCCAATTTAATAGTGATCTCCTGTCCAATTTAATAGTGATCTCCTGTCCAATTTAATAGTGATCTCCTGTCCAATTTAATAGTGATCTCCTGTCCAATTTAATAGTGATCTCCTGTCCAATTTAATAATGATCTCCTGTCCAATTTAATAGTGATCTCCTGTCCAATTTAATAGTGATCTCCTGACCAATTTAATAGTGAACTCCTGTCCAATTTAATTGTGATCTCCTGTCCAATTTAATAGTGATCTCCTGTCCAATTTAATAGTGATCTCCTGTCCAATTTAATAGTGATCTCCTGTCCAATTTAATAGTGATCTCCTGTCCAATTTAATAGTGATCTCCTGTCCAATTTAATAGTGATCTCCTGTCCAATTTAATAGTGACCTCCTGTCCAATTTAATAGTGATCTCCTGTCCAATTTAATAGTGATCTCCTGTCCAATTTAATAGTGATCTCCTGTCCAATTTAATAGTGATCTCCTGTCCAATTTAATAGTGATCTCCTGTCCAATTTAATAGTGATCTCCTGTCCAATTTAATAGTGATCTCCTGTCCAATTTAATAGTGATCTCCTGTCCAATTTAATAGTGATCTCCTGTCCAATTTAATAGTGACCTCCTGTCCAATTTAATAGTGATCTCCTGTCCAATTTAATAGTGATCTCCTGTCCAATTTAATAGTGATCTCCTGTCCAATTTAATAGTGATCTCCTGTCCAATTTAATAGTGATCTCCTGTCCAATTTAATAGTGATCTCCTGTCCAATTTAATAGTGACTCCTGTCCAATTTAATAGTGATCTCCTGTCCAATTTAATAGTGATCTCCTGTCCAATTTAATAGTGATCTCCTGTCCAATTTAATAGTGATCTCCTGTCCAATTTAATAGTGATCTCCTGTCCAATTTAATAGTGATCTCCTGTCCAATTTAATAGTGACTCCTGTCCAATTTAATAGTGATCTCCTGTCCAATTTAATAGTGATCTCCTGTCCAATTTATAGTGATCTCCTGTCCAATTTAATAGTGATCTCCTGTCCAATTTAATAGTGATCTCCTGTCCAATTTAATAGTGATCTCCTGTCCAATTTAATAGTGATCTCCTGTCCAATTTAATAGTGATCTCCTGTCCAATTTAATAGTGATCTCCTGTCCAATTTAATAGTGATCTCCTGTCCAATTTAATAGTACTCTCCTGTCCAATTTAATAGTGATCTCCTGTCCAATTTAATAGTGATCTCCTGTCCAATTTAATAGTAAACTCCTGTCCAATTTAATAGTGATCTCCTGTCCAATTTAATAGTGATCTCCTGTCCAATTTAATAGTACTCTCCTGTCCAATTTAATAGTGATCTCCTGTCCAATTTAATAGTGATCTCCTGTCCAATTTAATAGTGATCTCCTGTCCAATTTAATAGTGATCTCCTGTCCAATTTAATAGTACTCTCCTGTCCAATTTAATAGTGATCTCCTGTCCAATTTAATAGTGACCTCCTGTCCAATTTAATAGTGATCTCCTGTCCAATTTAATAGTGACCTCCTGTCCAATTTAATAGTGATCTCCTGTCCAATTTAATAGTGATCTCCTGTCCAATTTAATAGTACTCTCCTGTCCAATTTAATAGTGATCTCCTGTCCAATTTAATAGTGAACTCCTGTCCAATTTAATAGTAAA
>CM026394.1:22299231-22320947 GCA_014843695.1 Archivesica marissinica | reverse complement strand
CGCATGCATCGGCGATGATATAGCCTGGCATGGATGCGTATGCATCGGCGATAATATAGTCTGGCATGAATACGTATGTATCGGTGATAACATAGTCTGGCATGAATACGTATGCATCGGCGATAAAAATAGTCTGGCATGGATACGCATGCATCGGCGATGATAATATAGTCTGGGATGAATACGTATGCATCGGCGATAAAAAATAGTCTGGCATGGATACGCATGCATCGGCGATGATATAGTCTGGCATGGATACGTATGCATCGGATAAAATAGTCTGGCATGGATACGCATGCATCGGTGATAATATAGTCTGGCATGGATACGCATGCATCGGCGATGATAATATAGTCTGGCATGGATACGTATGCATCGGCGATGATGATATAGCCTGGCATGGATACGTATGCATCGGCGATGATATATAGCCTGGCATGGATACGTATGCATCGGCGATGATATAGTCTGGCATGTATACGTATGCATCGGCGATAATATAGTCTGGCATGGATACACATGCATCGGCGATGATATAGTCTGGCATGGATACGTATGCATCGGTGATAATATAGTCTGGCATGGATGCGCATGCATCGGTGATAATATAGTCTGGCATGGATACGTATGCATCGGCGATGATGATATAGCCTGGCATGGATGCGCATGCATCGGCGATGATATAGCCTGGCATGGATGCGCATACATCGGTGATGATATAGCCTTGCATGGATACGCATGCATCGGCGATGATATAGCCTGGCATGGATGCGCATACATCGGTGATGATATAACCTTGCATGGATACGCATGCATCGGCGATAATATAGTCTGGCATGGATACGCATGCATCGGCGATGATAATATAGTCTGGCATGGATACGCATGCATCGGCGATGAAAAAAATGCATCGGCGATAAAAAGTCTGGCATGGCGATGCATCGGCGATGATATAGTCTGGCATGGATACGCATGCATCGGCGATGATATAGTCTGGCATGGATACGCATGCATCGGCGATGATATAGCCTGGCATGGATACGTATGCATCGGCGATGATATATGGCATGATACGCATGCATCGGCGATGATAACACACCAATATGTCTGGCATGGATACGCATGCATCGGCGATGATATAGCTGGCATGGATACACACAAACGCATGCATCGGCGATGAATATAGTCTGGCATGGATACGCATGCATCGGCGATGATAATATAGTCTGGCATGGATACGCATGCATCGGCGATATGATCGGGATAATATAGTCTGGCATGGATGCGTATGCATCGGTGATAAAATAGTCTGGCATGGATACGCATGCATCGGCGATGATAATATAGTCTGGCATGGATACGCATGCATCGGCGATAATATAGTCTGGCATGGATACGCATGCATCGGCGATGATATAGTCTGGCATGGATCGTATGCATCGGCGATATATAGTCTGGCATGTATACGTATGCATCGGCGATAATATAGTCTGGCATGGATACGCATGCATCGGCGATGATATAGTCTGGCATGGATACGTATGCATCGGCGATAATATAGTCTGGCATGGATACGCATGCATCGGCGATGATAATATAGTCTGGCATGGATACGTATGCATCGGTGATGATAATATAGTCTGGCATGGATACGCATGCATCGGCGATGATATAGCCTGGCATGGATATGCATGCATCGGCGATGATATAGTCTGGCATGGATACGCATGCATCGGCGATGATATAGCCTGGCATGGATGCGTATGCATCGGAGATGATATAGCCTGGCATGGATACGTATGCATCGGCGATGATATAGCCTGGCATGGATACGTATGCATCGGCGATGATATAGCCTGGCATGGATACGCATGCATCGGTGATGATATAGCCTGGCATGGATGCGTATGCATCGGCGATGATATAGCCTTGCATAGATACGTATGCATCGGCGATGATATAGCCTGGCATGGATACGCATGCATCGGCGATGCTAATATAGTCTGGCATGGATGCGCATGCATCGGCGATGATAATATAGTCTGGCATGGATACGCATGCATCAGTGATAATATAGTCTGGCATGGATGCGTATGCATCGGCGATGATATAGCCTGGCATGGATACGTATGCATCGGCGATGATATAGCCTGGCATGGATACGTATGCATCGGCGATGATATAGCCTGGCATGGATACGTATGCATCGGCGATGATATAGTCTGGCATGGATGCGCATGCATCGGCGATGATATAGCCTGGCATGGATACGCATGCATCGGCGACGATGATATAGTCTGGAATGGATACGCATGCATCGGCGATGATAATATAGTCTGGCATGGATACGCATGCATCGGTGATGATGATATAGCCTGGCATGGATGCGTATGCATCAGTGATAATATAGTCTGGCATGGATACGTATGCATCGGCGATGATAATATAGTCTGGCATGGATGCGCATGCATCAGTGATAATATAGTCTGGCATGGATACGCATGCATCGGCGATGATATAGTCTGGCATGGATGCGTATGCATCGGCGATGATATAGTCTGGCATGAATACGTATGCATCGGCGATAATATAGTCTGGCATGGATACGCATGCATCGGCGATGATATAGTCTGGCATGGATACGTATGCATCGGTGATAATATAGTCTGGCATGGATACGCATGCATCGGCGATGATAATATAGTCTGGCATGGATACGCATGCATCGGCGATGATATAGTCTGGCATGGATACGTATGCATCGGCGATGATATAGTCTGGCATGTATACGTATGCATCGGCGATAATATAGTCTGGCATGGATACACATGCATCGGCGATGATATAGTCTGGCATGGATACGTATGCATCGGTGATAATATAGTCTGGCATGGATGCGCATGCATCGGTGATAATATAGTCTGGCATGGATACGTATGCATCGGCGATGATGATATAGCCTGGCATGGATGCGCATGCATCGGCGATGATATAGCCTGGCATGGATGCGCATACATCGGTGATGATATAACCTTGCATGGATACGCATGCATCGGCGATAATATAGTCTGGCATGGATACGCATGCATCGGCGATAATATAGTCTGGCATGGATACGCATGCATCGGCGGTGACAGTTATGTTACACGATTTGCTTAAAAAGTGATGTTTTACTTGGATACCCTTAGATAGCATCGCCCCTGGATAATCGATGCTGCCGCCTCCAGGAGTTGATCGCTTATTATTTGGAGGGAAGAAAATGCAAGATACAGAAGAGACTCTAATTCCAGAAGCACCATTGGTTCTTTTTAATGCTCTGTGTAAATATTATTACGGTCTGAAGAGGTGGCCAGCCTGCGCCGGATTCCCGTATTCGCAGACTAACGTGTCAACCATTGGATAACTGATACGTCTATAAAGGAAAGAAAAAGTTATGCATGTACCACATAGATGAGTAATTATTGCGCCGTTGCATATAACCATCCATCGGTACAGACGGATCTGTAGTCCAGTGGTAACACGCTGGACTGGTAATCCAGGGATCGCAGGTTCGACCCCCCGTCTGACCCTAATAAAAATTAAGTCTTTCAGATGGGACGTTAAACCGAGGTCTCGTGTCGGTGCTTTACATCGTGCACGTAAAAGAATTAGAGGAGACTCTGGAATAGGTCTTTGTCTGTATCATTACACTGTCCTCCAAAATCTAATATGGATGCTCATATGGACAACCGGTAGCGAAGATAAATAAACGTAAAAACACACTTCATTTCCGTACACCATACTGTATAGCGCATCTTGTACTTCGTGATGTTCCGTAAACGGGGTAGTTTAGCAGAACACAATCCCTTTTGTAATCCCAAATTAGTATATATGCAAAATACAGATAACATAGCATACAATAAAATATCAGTTGTAAGAACTTGTTTCTCAATCGAGCTGAAATAAATTTGTATATACAGGAACATGTGCAAATCATTTCCGTTTCATAGAATTTTTCTCACAAAAATTTGCATTCTGTTACAGAGTGTGACCGTTCTGAGTAAAGCCGGATACATATCAACAGTACAATGGCTAGCTGTATTCTGCGACCGCTGCTCAAGTTCCGATCCGGTGCGAAATTGATGTGCAGTATTTTATCCTGCCCTATACAGTTCATGTATAGATTGGAACATAAGAAGCGGATGTTACGTCGAACAGTCGCAATACTTTTCTTTTCTGTTTTGTTTTACATACAATTCAGTTTCTACTTTCAACCAGCATATGTTGTGAACCCCTGCTCAATTCCCAAGTTAGATGCGTATGCCACATCACTAAATGGAGTGTTTTGGCATATTCCAACAGAGAAATGTGACCATTGGGAGGACTTCGTCTTCTTCGATAATAAAGGAGTTCTCCGAATGAACGATGATGTCATAGTTAGGAATGGATACATGAATTTAACGTGCGTATATTTCGCCATTGATCTCTACGATCAAAATAATGTTTACAGTTCCAAACCTACATTCTTTAGAATACCATCGTACACGTATTCAGATGTTGTCCATGTTGAATGTATGAATGTGAACCGAACTGTAATCTATAGCAATCTTCTGTATAAGGTAGACAATAAAAGTATCACTCGAAAACACGAACTACGTAATGAATCAGAGGACCAGCTTAGTATTATAATTCTTGGCTTAGATTCCGTATCCAGATTAGTGGCGGAAAGGAAACTGCCGCTTACACTTCCGTACATGCGGGACAAACTTGGTGCATATATCATGGAAGGATACACAAAAGTTGGTGATAATACAATCCCTAATATACTAGCTATGTTAACTGGTAAAAATTTACTTGAAGCTGCAGTGCCTACTCTTGACTACCCCACGATTTACAAGGATATTATCAGTAAAGGCTATATCGATTGTTATTCCGAGGACTGGACGTCCTACTTTCCTTTTCTTGGATTTAAATTTCCATACTATACACACTATTTACGAAAGCTTTTCCTGGCTAAGGAGAACATTAAAATATTTATGAAAAATTCCTCCGGAATGACGGACAAGCTAACCAGTAAATCGCCTCTTTGTTTTGGAAATAAACCACAACATGGGATATTAATAGACTATTGTCAGAAATGCGTGGACTCGTATGAAAATAAATTAAAATATATCTTTATGTGGCAGAATGAAATAGGACACCATCAGTCAAATAAAGTCCAATACGCTGACCAAGATTTGAAAGTCTTTCTACAGCGATTGAACGATACAGGGAAGCTTCCGAAAACGGTTGTCATACTAGTTGGAGACCACGGACCTCGGTATGGACCTGTAGCAAAGAACGAGCTGGATCGTTTTACAGGAAGGCTTCCATTACTGGCTATTCTCCTTCCAGAACAGCTTAAGCGTCGATTTCCTCATATCCATGATAGTATGCTATTAAACACGAATAGACTGACAACGCCATTTGATCTACATGAAACTCTAAAGGACATTATATATCAACAGTTTGAATTAAAGACAATTAGATCTGACGTTTTACCAAGAGGTGTTAGTCTTTTTCGAAACATTCCAAGGAAGAGAAGTTGCTTTGATGCTGGTGTTTCTGAGCACTACTGTCCGTGTTACACATTTACAAACGTTTCAGTTCAGAACAAAGCCGTAATGGAAGTATCAAACGTTGTAGTAGACACAATCAACCAATTGCTGTTAAAGGAAAAAGATAAATGCGCTAAATTGCATTTATCACAGATTATTTCTGCCAAGATCCAGCATGCTCCTAGATCGGATGTAGATGATGGATCTTCAATAAATTACGTGGTTATGTTAGAAACACTTCCGGGGCATGCGCTATTCGAGGCCACCGCTAAACACTTTTCGAGTTTACAAATAAATATGCTCGGAGACATAAATCGATTGAACAAATACGGCAACCAATCAAGCTGTATTAAAGATCAAATGCTTCACCTGTATTGTTACTGCCACGATAGATAGCAGTGAGTATCGTGCAGCTCAACAGTGTTGCTGTGCCAGTCGTTAAACTTTCATCAATAGTCCGTCTGCGTGGTCGAGTGGTTAAGGTCGCTGACTTGTATACCACTGTAACCTATCATCACTGATGGTCACGTGTTCGAGTCCCGCTCAGGCCGTGCCTCATTTATATGAAAAAGTTGGCAGTTTCTTACGGAGGTTGGTGCTCCCAAGTACTGATTAACCGCTGGAGCCTGCACAGGAAAGGTGTTGTTGGGTAAACTGCCCGCCGGCGATATAGCCCAAAATGGTGCTGATGCAGGCGTAAACCCCGACAGATAACATAAATATAACATAAACGTTCATCAAGTCAACAGCAATCATATTTCCAGGAAGTGTATGTTCCATTAATGTCAAACCTCTTGCGTGGACCAAGACATGTTTTCCTGGGCAGGCGTAGCCGACGTAAGTGGTTAACCAGTACGTACTAAGCAATATGTGTGAGAAGCCTTGCTCAATGACACTACATACGTGGCCTGACCCCGAGTATCGAACCCGTCAGAGAACTACACTTCTATAATGGATTGATAATAACAGTATAATGTGGTGTTGATAGTTGAGGCTCCAGGGCACTAGCATAGGACATTATAATATTATATTACCATCGTACAACGTGCTACACCCGATAAGTGTATAGATCTATATAAATAATTGAAAAATAAAACATAAACTACATAGATTATTGTCTTATATACCATATAGAGACTATTAGGTTATTGTTATATAACATTTTAATTTGTTATGCAAACATACAAGACGATGTTTAGTATTATTTCGGAGACGAGCCTAACAATTATTTAAGGAATGAAAAGCTAATATATAGTTTCCATTGGGGTATGAACTACATTGAGTGTGACTAAAGTGCGTCGAGGCCGAAGTCACCCACGGTAACTTTAAACACACCAAAATGTAATTCATACACAATTGGAAATTATTAACTCGCGATTCATTACTTATATTTACATTAATTATTCTTTTCAATGACACAAAGAAAAATAATACACTTTTAAACACATCCAGAGTTTCATCGCAATATAATAACCTAGGAGTGGTTGTTTGTGGTTCGTACCATAGGAGTGGTTATTTATGGTTCGTACCATAGAAGTGGTTATTTGTGGTTCGTATCATATGAGTGGTTATTTATGGTTCGTACCATATGAATGGTTATTTGTGGTTCGTACCATATGAGTGGTTATTTGTGGTTCGTACATAGGAGTGGTTATTTGTGGTTCGTACCATATGAGTGGTTATTTGTGGTTCGTACATATGAGTGGTTATTTGTGGTTCGTACCATATGAGTGGTTATTTGTGGTTCGTACCATAGAAGTGGTTATTTGTGGTTCGTATCATAGGAGTGGTTATTTGTGGTTCGTACCATATGAGTGGTTATTTATGGTTCGTACCATAGCAGTGGTTATTTGTGGTTCGTACCATAGGAGTGGTTATTTGTGGTTCGTATCATAGGAGTGGTTATTTGTCGTTCGTACCATATGAGTGGTTATTTGTGGTTCGTACATAGGAGTGGTTATTTGTGGTTCGTATCATAGGAGTGGTTATTTGTGGTTCATACCATATGAGTGGTTATTTGTGGTTCGTACATAGGAGTGGTTATTTGTGGTTCATACCATATGAGTGGTTATTTGTGGTTCGTACCATAGAAGTGGTTATTTGTGGTTCGTATCATAGTAGTGGTTATTTGTGGTTCGTACCATATGAGTGGTTATTTATGGTTCGTACCATAGGAGTGGTTATTTGTGGTTCGTACCATAGGGGTGGTTATTTGTGGTTCGTACATAGGAGTGGTTATTTGTGGTTCGTACCATATGAGTGGTTATTTGTGGTTCATACCATATGAGTGGTTATTTGTTGTTCGTACATAGGAGTGGTTATTTGTGGTTCGTATCATAGGAGTGGTTATTTGTGGTTCGTACCATATGAGTGGTTATTTGTGGTTCGTACATAGGAGTGGTTATTTGTGGTTCGTACCATAGGAGTGGTTATTTGTGGTTCGTACCATATCAGTGGTTATTTGTGGTTCGTACATATGGGTGGTTATTTGTGGTTCGTACATAGGAGTGGTTATTTGTGGTTCGTACATATGAGTGGTTATTTGTGGTTCGTACCATATGAGTGGTTATTTGTGGTTCGTACATAGGAGTGGTTATTTGTGGTTCGTACCATATGAGTGGTTATTTGTGGTTCATACCATATGAGTGGTTATTTGTGGTTCGTACCATATGAGTGGTTATTTGTGGTTCGTACATATGAGTGGTTATTTGTGGTTCGTACATAGGAGTGGTTATTTGTGGTTCGTACATAGGATTGGATATTTGTGGTTCGTATCATAGGAGTGGTTATTTGTGGTTCATACCATATGAGTGGTTATTTGTGTTTCGTACATAGGTGTGGTTATTTGTGGTTCGTATCATAGGAGTGGTTATTTATGGTTCGTACCATAGAAGTGGTTATTTGTGGTTCGTATCATATGAGTGGTTATTTATGGTTCGTACCATATGAATGGTTATTTGTGGTTCGTACCATATGAGTGGTTATTTGTGGTTCGTACATAGGAGTGGTTATTTGTGGTTCGTACCATATGAGTGGTTATTTGTGGTTCGTACATATGAGTGGTTATTTGTGGTTCGTACCATATGAGTGGTTATTTGTGGTTCGTACCATAGAAGTGGTTATTTGTGGTTCGTATCATAGGAGTGGTTATTTGTGGTTCGTACCATATGAGTGGTTATTTATGGTTCGTACCATAGCAGTGGTTATTTGTGGTTCGTACCATAGGAGTGGTTATTTGTGGTTCGTATCATAGGAGTGGTTATTTGTCGTTCGTACCATATGAGTGGTTATTTGTGGTTCGTACATAGGAGTGGTTATTTGTGGTTCGTATCATAGGAGTGGTTATTTGTGGTTCATACCATATGAGTGGTTATTTGTGGTTCGTACATAGGAGTGGTTATTTGTGGTTCATACCATATGTGTGGTTATTTGTGGTTCGTACCATAGAAGTGGTTATTTGTGGTTCGTATCATAGTAGTGGTTATTTGTGGTTCGTACCATATGAGTGGTTATTTATGGTTCGTACCATAGGAGTGGTTATTTGTGGTTCGTACCATAGGGGTGGTTATTTGTGGTTCGTACATAGGAGTGGTTATTTGTGGTTCGTACCATATGAGTGGTTATTTGTGGTTCATACCATATGAGTGGTTATTTGTTGTTCGTACATAGGAGTAGTTATTTGTGGTTCGTATCATAGGAGTGGTTATTTGTGGTTCGTACCATATGAGTGGTTATTTGTGGTTCGTACATAGGAGTGGTTATTTGTGGTTCGTACCATAGGAGTGGTTATTTGTGGTTCGTACCATATGAGTGGTTATTTGTGGTTCGTACATATGAGTGGTTATTTGTGGTTCGTACATAGGAGTGGTTATTTGTGGTTCGTACATATGAGTGGTTATTTGTGGTTCGTACCATATGAGTGGTTATTTGTGGTTCGTACATAGGAGTGGTTATTTGTGGTTCGTACCATATGAGTGGTTATTTGTGGTTCGTACCATATGAGTGGTTATTTGTGGTTCGTACATATGAGTGGTTATTTGTGGTTCGTACATAGGAGTGGTTATTTGTGGTTCGTACATAGGATTGGATATTTGTGGTTCGTATCATAGGAGTGGTTATTTGTGGTTCGTACCATATGAGTGGTTATTTGTGGTTCGTACCATATGAGTGGTTATTTGTGGTTCGTACATAGGAGTGGTTATTTGTGGTTCGTATCATAGGAGTGGTTATTTGTGGTTCATACCATATGAGTGGTTATTTGTGGTTCGTACATAGGTGTGGTTATTTGTGGTTCGTATCATAGGAGTGGTTATTTGTGGTTTATACCATATGAGTGGTTATTTGTGGTTCGTACCATAGGAGTGGTTATTTGTGGTTCGTATCATAGGAGTGGTTATTTGTGGTACGTACCATATGAGTGGTTATTTGTGGTTCGTACATAGGAGTGGTTATTTGTGGTTCGTATCATAGGAGTGGTTATTTGTTGTTCATACCATATGAGTGGTTATTTGTGGTTCGTACATAGGAGTGGTTATTTGTGGTTCATACCATATGAGTCGTTATTTGTGGTTCGTACCATAGAAGTGGTTATTTGTGGTTCGTATCATAGGAGTGGTTATTTGTGGTTCGTACCATAGGAGTGGTTATTTGTGGTTCGTATCATAGGAGTGGTTATTTGTGGTTCGTATCATAGGAGTGGTTATTTGTGGTTCGTACGATATGAGTGGTTATTTATTGTTCGTATCATAGGAGTGGTTATTTGTGGTTCGTATCATAGGAGTCGTTATTTGTGGTTCGTATCATAGGAGTGGTTATTTGTGGTTCGTATCATAGGAGTGGTTATTTGTGGTTCGTATCATAGGAGTGGTTATTTGTGGTTCGTACATAGGAGTGGTTATTTGTTGTTCGTATCACATGAGTGGTTATTTGTGGTTCGTACCATAGGAGTGGTTATTTGTGGTTCGTATCATAGGAGTGGTTATTTGTCGTTCGTACCATATGAGTGGTTATTTGTGGTTCGTACATAGGAGTGGTTATTTGTGGTTCGTATCATAGGAGTGGTTATTTGTGGTTCATACCATATGAGTGGTTATTTGTGGTTCGTACATAGGAGTGGTTATTTGTGGTTCATACCATATGTGTGGTTATTTGTGGTTCGTACCATAGAAGTGGTTATTTGTGGTTCGTATCATAGTAGTGGTTATTTGTGGTTCGTACCATATGAGTGGTTATTTATGGTTCGTACCATAGGAGTGGTTATTTGTGGTTCGTACCATAGGGGTGGTTATTTGTGGTTCGTACATAGGAGTGGTTATTTGTGGTTCGTACCATATGAGTGGTTATTTGTGGTTCATACCATATGAGTGGTTATTTGTTGTTCGTACATAGGAGTAGTTATTTGTGGTTCGTATCATAGGAGTGGTTATTTGTGGTTCGTACCATATGAGTGGTTATTTGTGGTTCGTACATAGGAGTGGTTATTTGTGGTTCGTACCATAGGAGTGGTTATTTGTGGTTCGTACCATATGAGTGGTTATTTGTGGTTCGTACATATGAGTGGTTATTTGTGGTTCGTACATAGGAGTGGTTATTTGTGGTTCGTACATATGAGTGGTT
The DNA here is from genome assembly GCA_014843695.1 of Archivesica marissinica. Classification (NCBI taxonomy): domain Eukaryota; kingdom Metazoa; phylum Mollusca; class Bivalvia; order Venerida; family Vesicomyidae; genus Archivesica; species Archivesica marissinica. Next base: position 22,309,755 of record CM026394.1, on the reverse strand, counting down.
ATTTGTGGTTCGTACCATATGAGTGGTTATTTGTGGTTCGTACATAGGAGTGGTTATTTGTGGTTCGTACCATATGAGTGGTTATTTGTGGTTCGTACCATATGAGTGGTTATTTGTGGTTCGTACATATGAGTGGTTATTTGTGGTTCGTACATAGGAGTGGTTATTTGTGGTTCGTACATAGGATTGGATATTTGTGGTTCGTATCATAGGAGTGGTTATTTGTGGTTCGTACCATATGAGTGGTTATTTGTGGTTCGTACCATATGAGTGGTTATTTGTGGTTCGTACATAGGAGTGGTTATTTGTGGTTCGTATCATAGGAGTGGTTATTTGTGGTTCATACCATATGAGTGGTTATTTGTGGTTCGTACATAGGTGTGGTTATTTGTGGTTCGTATCATAGGAGTGGTTATTTGTGGTTTATACCATATGAGTGGTTATTTGTGGTTCGTACCATAGGAGTGGTTATTTGTGGTTCGTATCATAGGAGTGGTTATTTGTGGTACGTACCATATGAGTGGTTATTTGTGGTTCGTACATAGGAGTGGTTATTTGTGGTTCGTATCATAGGAGTGGTTATTTGTTGTTCATACCATATGAGTGGTTATTTGTGGTTCGTACATAGGAGTGGTTATTTGTGGTTCATACCATATGAGTCGTTATTTGTGGTTCGTACCATAGAAGTGGTTATTTGTGGTTCGTATCATAGGAGTGGTTATTTGTGGTTCGTACCATAGGAGTGGTTATTTGTGGTTCGTATCATAGGAGTGGTTATTTGTGGTTCGTATCATAGGAGTGGTTATTTGTGGTTCGTACGATATGAGTGGTTATTTATTGTTCGTATCATAGGAGTGGTTATTTGTGGTTCGTATCATAGGAGTCGTTATTTGTGGTTCGTATCATAGGAGTGGTTATTTGTGGTTCGTATCATAGGAGTGGTTATTTGTGGTTCGTATCATAGGAGTGGTTATTTGTGGTTCGTACATAGGAGTGGTTATTTGTTGTTCGTATCACATGAGTGGTTATTTGTGGTTCGTACCATAGGAGTGGTTATTTGTGGTTCGTACCATAGGAGTGGTTATTTGTGGTTCGTACCATATGAGTGGTTATTTGTGGTTCGTACATAGGAGTGGGTATTTGTGGTTCGTACCATTTGAGTGGTTATTTGTGGTTCGTACCATTTGAGTGGTTATTTGTGGTTCGTATCATAGGAGTAGTTATTTGTGGTTCGTACCATAGGAGTGGTTATTTGTGGTTCGTATCATAGGAGTGGTTATTTGTGGTTCGTATCATAGGAGTGGTTATTTGTGGTTCGTACCATATGAGTGGTTATTTGTTGTTCGTATCATAGGAGTGGTTATTTGTGGTTCGTATCATAGGAGTGGTTATTTGTGGTTCGTATCATAGGAGTGGTTATTTGTGGTTCGTATCATAGGAGTAGTTATTTGTGGTTCGTACATAGGAGTGGTTATTTGTGGTTCGTATCATATGAGTGGTTATTTGTGGTTCGTATCATAGGAGTGGTCATTTGTGGTTCGTACCATAGGAGTGGTTATTTGTGGTTCGTACATAGGAGTGGTTATTTGTGGTTCGTATCATATGAGTGGTTATTTGTGGTTCGTACCATAGGAGTGGTTATTTGTGGTTCGTACCATATGAGTGGTTATTTGTGGTTCGTACGTAGGAGTGGGTATTTGTGGTTCGTACCATAGGAGTGGTTATTTGTGGTTCGTACCATAGGAGTGGTTATTTGTGGTTCTTACATATGAGTAGGTATTTGTGGTTCGTACATAGGAGTGGTTATTTGTGGTTCGTACCATAGGAGTTGTTATTTATGGTTCGTACCATATGAGTGGTTATTTGTGGTTCGTACATAGGAGTGGGTATTTGTGGTTCGTACCATAGGAGTGGTTATTTGTGGTTCGTACCATAGGAGTGGTTATTTGTGGTTCTTACATAGGAGTAGGTATTTGTGGTTCGTACATAGGAGTGGTTATTTGTGGTTCGTACCATAGGAGTGGTTATTTATGGTTCGTACCATAGGAGTGGTTATTTGTGGTTCGTACCATAGGGTGGTTATATATGGTTCGTACCATAGGAGTGGTTATTTGTGTTTCGTACATAGGAGTGGTTATTTGTGGTTCGTACCATATGTGTGTTTTTTTGTGGTTCGTATCATAGGAGTGGTTATTTGTGGTTCGTATCATAGGAGTGGTTATTTGTGGTTCGTACCATAGGAGTGGTTATTTGTGGTTCGTATCATAGGAGTGGTTATTTGTGGTTCGTTCCATATGAGTGGTTATTTGTGGTTAGTTTAAACATATTTTATTTCCCAATATAATACATATTGAACAATGCATACATCACGCATAATCAGAATACAGAAACAGGATTAGAATGGAAGACAGAGTCTTATATAATTCTTCTCCTCTATTTGTGGTTCGTATCATAGGATTGGTTATTTGTGGTTCGTACCATAGGAGTGGTTATTTGTGGTTCGTACCATAGGAGTGGTTATTTGTGGTTCGTACTATATGGGTGGTTATTTGTGGTTCGTATCATAGGAGTGGTTATTTGTGGTTCATACCATATGAGTGGTTATTTGTGGTTCGTACCATAGGAGTGGTTATTTGTGGTTCGTATCATAGGCGTGGTTATTTGTGGTTCTTACCATAGGAATGGTTATTTGTGGTTCGTACATATGAGTGGTTATTTGTGGTTCGTACCATATGAGTTGTTATTTATGGTTCGTACATGGGAGTGGTTATTTATGGTTCGTACATAGGAGTGGTTATTTATGGTTCGTACATAGGAGTGGTTATTTGTGGTTCGTACATAGGAGTGGTTATTTGTGGTTCGTACATAGGAGTGGTTATTTGTGGTTCGTATCAAAGGAGTGGTTATTTGTGGTTCGTACATAGGAGATGTTATTTGTGGTTCGTACCATATGGGTGGTTATTTGTGGTCCGTACAATAGGAGTGGTTATTTGTGGTTCGTACATATGAGTGGTTATTTGTGGTTCGTACCATATGAGTGGTTATTTGTGGTTCGTACCATAGGAGTGGTTATTTGTGGTTCGTACCATATGAGTGGTTATTTGTGGTTCGTACCATATGAGTGGTTATTTGTGGTTCGTACATAGGAGTGGGTATTTGTGGTTCGTACCATAGGAGTGGTTATTTGTGGTTCGTACCATAGGAGTGGTTATTTGTGGTTCTTACATAGGAGTAGGTATTTGTGGTTCGTACATAGGAGTGGTTATTTGTGGTTCGTACCATAGGAGTGGTTATTTATGGTTCGTACCATAGGAGTGGTTATTTGTGGTTCGTACCATAGGGTGGTTATATATGGTTCGTACCATAGGAGTGGTTATTTGTGTTTCGTACATAGGAGTGGTTATTTGTGGTTCGTACCATATGTGTGTTTTTTTGTGGTTCGTATCATAGGAGTGGTTATTTGTGGTTCGTATCATAGGAGTGGTTATTTGTGGTTCGTACCATAGGAGTGGTTATTTGTGGTTCGTATCATAGGAGTGGTTATTTGTGGTTCGTTCCATATGAGTGGTTATTTGTGGTTAGTTTAAACATATTTTATTTCCCAATATAATACATATTGAACAATGCATACATCACGCATAATCAGAATACAGAAACAGGATTAGAATGGAAGACAGAGTCTTATATAATTCTTCTCCTCTATTTGTGGTTCGTATCATAGGATTGGTTATTTGTGGTTCGTACCATAGGAGTGGTTATTTGTGGTTCGTACCATAGGAGTGGTTATTTGTGGTTCGTACTATATGGGTGGTTATTTGTGGTTCGTATCATAGGAGTGGTTATTTGTGGTTCATACCATATGAGTGGTTATTTGTGGTTCGTACCATAGGAGTGGTTATTTGTGGTTCGTATCATAGGCGTGGTTATTTGTGGTTCTTACCATAGGAATGGTTATTTGTGGTTCGTACATATGAGTGGTTATTTGTGGTTCGTACCATATGAGTTGTTATTTATGGTTCGTACATGGGAGTGGTTATTTATGGTTCGTACATAGGAGTGGTTATTTATGGTTCGTACATAGGAGTGGTTATTTGTGGTTCGTACATAGGAGTGGTTATTTGTGGTTCGTACATAGGAGTGGTTATTTGTGGTTCGTATCAAAGGAGTGGTTATTTGTGGTTCGTACATAGGAGATGTTATTTGTGGTTCGTACCATATGGGTGGTTATTTGTGGTCCGTACAATAGGAGTGGTTATTTGTGGTTCGTACATATGAGTGGTTATTTGTGGTTCGTACCATATGAGTGGTTATTTGTGGTTCGTACCATAGGAGTGGTTATTTGTGGTTCGTACCATATGAGTGGTTATTTGTGGTTCGTACCATAGGAGTGGTTATTTGTGGTTCGTACATATGAGTGGTTATTTGTGGTTCGTACCATATGAGTGGTTATTTGTGGTTCGTACCATAGGAGTGGTTATTTGTGGTTCGTACCATAGGAGTGGTTATTTGTGGTTCGTACCATAGGAGTGGTTATTTGTGGTTCGTACCATAGGGGTGGTTATTTATGGTTCATACCATAGTAGCCTATCAAACATGGTTTGTCTTGGATTAGAGTGAGTGCAATGTACAGTATAGCAGATAATTTTCAGCAGTTTCATCGCATTGGCACAATGAGTCTGGCACAGTGTACTTCGAGAATAGGTGGAAGTCGTGATAGCGCAGTGGATGCGCGTTCGGTTCAGGTGCGAAAGGTCCGGAGTTCGAGCCCGACTGGAGCTGTTATGAATGTGCCCTTAGGCAAGGCATTTAAATTCCATGTTGCCTCTTCTCTCTCCCTCGTGGCGATGGATTCCATCAGGAATGAGGTCTCGAGAGTGAATAATATAAGTTGTAAGAACTTGTTTCGCAATCGAGCTTAAATAAATTTGTATAAACTAATAGGTGTTCTCTGAGAGAAATGCAGTGGTTGCGAAGCCGACTATGTTTAATAATCTCAAAACGAGAGCAACCAGTTGTAACAGTAATTCCTAATTAAGTGAATTAACTAACAATTTCAACAATATCTCCATCACTTTACATTTCTTCTACTTGCGCCCCTTACTTGAATATGATTACTTTTGGTTTGTTAACATTTTTCTCGCAACACGCATCTAATAATTCTAGACCATTTTGAAAACCTGCTTCAGTTTCTGAAAATATAACAATGTCGTCGGCATATATTACAAGCATATGTCCTTCAACCAATAAGGCAACGCGGATGTCATTAGACGACACATGTGTAGCCGAATGAAAATAATCGTTCGTATGCAGACATTTAGGTAACAGATGGATCTGTAGTCCAGTGGTAACACGCTGGACTGGTAATCCAGGGATCGCAGGTTCGATCCCCCGTCTGACCCTAATAATATTAACAGTCTTTCAGATGGGACGTTAAACCGAGGTCTCGTGTCGGTGCTTTACACCGTGCACGTAAAAGAACCAGAGGAGACTCTGGAATGGGTCTCTGTCTGTATCATGCACTATCCTCCAAAATCTAAAATGACTAATCTCTTCAGGAGGCGTCGCTCATGTGGGCAACCGGTAGCGACGATAAAAAAACACACACAAAAAGAAGACATTTAGGTAAGCGCTTATTATCTGTATCTGTTGAATTATGTAGCAGGACAATTACCGACATAGATGCTATGTGAGGGATCGTCTTAATCGCGATGTGGGAGGGCTGATCTGAACCCCTAATTATAGTGACTGTGTGAGATGTTTCATAAAAGTGTTTGTTTATTAAAAGGCCAGCCATTTCTTACTTATGAGACACCTCTTTTTATGAACATCAGTACTTCTCGAATCCTATGCTTGTATGCCAGACGCCAGACTAGAAGGCAATCGATAACCATTATTTAACTAGCTGGCGGCTCACAAACCGGCCATATCAGAACGAACCCCTGACAAGATTGGAATCTTCGGACGCCTTAACCACTGGGCCACGGAGACGGTTTCATATGTGGTCTCTCTCCGATAATGATTATATAAATAAGTATAAAGTGAGCATTCAATAACAAAATGATATTCATCTTCTAACTTGTTACATACATTGCATTTCCTTTCAATGAAAGATGTACTTATGTGTATAAGGCATATAATGTTTTCGTGATAGCTATTGGATATAAATTATACCAACATCATCGTGACTGTATGCTACTCACATTTGTGGACTTTAATAACGAATTTAAAGCGTAATTAAGGAGTTATGATATAAAACACTGAAAACAATAGAGGATAAAGCATAGTGAATATTATGATCACCATTGTGTTCATCGAAACTTGTTTCGCTGATTTGTATGTAGCTGTGTTGCCTCTGGCTATGTATTAACAAATCTGATAACTATTATAACTGTAACTAAGATTAGCCATGGCCGAGAGGGTCAATTTTGACATTGACGAAACTAGCCCCAAGACATTGGTGAACGAAAAACTATTGAACATTAAAAGGAGAAAACGGACGATTCGCTTAGTTTAAGCAGCTACGATTCTGACTATGCAGATTTTTCACAGGTACATAGACCCCAACAGTTCTATCAAGGTATTGATACTGGGTTAAACGGTCATCCTAAAGAGTAATATGCTACAGAATTGCTCAAGCTGTTGTCGCAAACTCTCCTTTTTCTTCTCGTAATAATATGTCTAGGTTGCTACGGCTCTTACCAGGGTCTATCCTATTGTAGACTCGCTGGAGTTGTCTAGGGGGTTTCTTCGTTATTATATGTATTAATGATAACTCAACACAGTATTACATTTCTTCTATATAATATCTTGTTTATATTGGCATCAGAAATATCCATATATATATAATCAGTGATCTATATATATATATACATCGTATCATTAAAAGCTTATTTAACAATCCATTTGTGTGAGCCGAATATGCGCTTACACAGTATATTTAACATCCAATCTTTCTAATCCGTCATTACTCAATATCACTATAATCTAATCACTGTTTCTGATTAGATTAACTTTTAATCAACTTCGATATGGTTCGCCGAAACTCTATGTTTCTTCTGTGGCTGAACAATTTAATTATTCGACAAATCTTTATAAGTTATATTTCTTATAATGTCCATAATATCTAAGTATCATAAATACAGTTTATATGTTCTATATACTAGATTGAGATCACGACCTTTCTCGCTCCTGGAGTTAGGCTCTAGTGTGTCTGATCTATGTTAATAAAATCCATTTCTTATATACATAATTGAATCAGTGTATATATGATATAACAATTCCTAAAACATCTGTTATTCCTAAACATCTGTTATGTTATCTAATATTACACCATCAAACCAGTTCGGTGCCTTTGTATTACATAACTGGACACCTGCAACCACGGCCTTGATAAACTGAGATTAGGCCTAACATCTTAAGTCATTTCCCGCGCGAAGCGAGATTGATAATTTTAGGCGCGAAAATAATAGCAGACGATTATGCATAAAACAAATATATATATATTACATGGTAAACATTTGGCCATATATAGAAACAGTTTAATGTATTTATATAATACATTACTATTTATATATAACAATAATAAATATTTCGTGCAAATTGGGGTTTTGCACAATCCTCCCTACCCGGGGAGAAGTTTGACATCGCCCGCTATCGGCCGATTTACAAATCTTCATTCCTTTGAATATACAGTAGAAAACAATCATAATATCAATACATCATATGTCCTAAAATAGCATTTCTTTCGCTAGGTACCAACATTCTAATCATAGAGGCAATAACTATTTACTGAACAACTGAAATAATACCAAGTACATTTACTAAGTCAAACATCACAGTCATTGAACTCTACTGAGAAAGTCTGCTAGAACATTTTGAGTCCCTTTGATATGTTTAATGGTCAGATTAAATTCTGAGAGACACAGTGCCCATCTTAAGAGGCGTTGATTGGACGTTTTCGACCTACTTAACCATACAAGGGGATTATGATCTGAATTAATTATTGTTTTGCTTGTGCTTACATATATGCGAAAATGTTCGATACCGGCCACTATAGCTAATAATTCCTTCTCTATTGTAGAGTAGTTTTTCTCTCGTGGAATAAGTTTTCGGGAATAAAATGCTACTGGGTGTGGTACTTGGTCAACGGTCTGAGTCAGTACAGCCGAAATTCCCAAATCGGAAGCATCAGTATAGAGTTCGAACTCTTGGTTAAAGTCAGGGGCCTTCAGTATGGGTTTATTGGTTAAAGCTTTCTTTAAGGATTCGAAAGCAAGTTGATGTTTATCGCTCCACTGAGTTATGATGTTCCCTGATCGCTTGCCCTTTAATAAGTCAGTCAGGGGAGCGGCGATCTCAGCGAACTGGGGAATGAATTTCCTGTAAAATCCTACTGATCCCAGATATCCTCGTAATTGTTTCTTGGTCTGTGGGGGAGAGATATTACTAATACACTCAACCTTGCTGGAAATTGGTTTGATTTTTCCCGACCCTAATTCATGTCCCAAGTACTTGACTGTTCCAGACCCAATTTTACACTTCTTCGGATTCAAAGTAACACCACTATCCTCTAGTCTATGAAATGTCCAATCCAAGTGATTTATGTGCTGTGACCATAAATTGGATCGAACAGCAATATCATCCAGATATGCGTCGGCAAATCTATCACGGATGGGTTCTGTCGGGGATTGAGCGATTATCTCGTTTATGGCCCTCTGGAAGGTAACTCCACCGTTTTTTAAACCAAATGGGAGAGTTAATGGTTCAAACAAGCCCCAGGGGGTTATGAACGCTGCAATTTCACTAGCTCGAGGGGTTAGCGGAATCTGCCAGTAACCTTTATTAAGATCTAAAATCGATATCAGACTCGAACCTGCGACCTGATCAATGAGATCGTCTAATCTCGGGATGGGGAAGGCTTCTCCTCGAGTCAGGTCATTAATTTTCCGATAATCAATACATGGTCGCCATTCTGAGTCTGATTTGCGTACCAATATTATGGGAGAGGCCCACTGGCTTCTGCTAGGGCGGATAATTCCTAACTCCAACATTTGATCTAGCTCAGTTTTTAATATTTGTTTCTTTTCTGGAGACATGCGGTAGTAAGGCTGGACTACGGGTGAAGCACCTTGCACATCAATATCATGGGTAACACCGTGGAAACGTCCCAGTTGTCCAGAGAATAAACGGGGGTAACGGTCAAATAACTGACTAATATCGTCCCTGTGGTCTGGGTTTAAATGACTGATATCCGGCCAGGTTTTCTTAGGTACAGATTCAAGAGGACTGCAAGGATCGAATTCTTTCTCAATGTCCGTAGGGGCTTGGTAATCTAATAGGGTAGGGTCTTGGGACTCATACACCGGACTACTATCAGCTAGAGCTGCACCCTCCTCCCTACCTGTCCAGGGCTTCAACTGGTTTACATGCATAACACGGTATTTTACTCTCTTATCAGGCATGTATATAATATAGGTATGCGACGCTACCTTTTCGTGTACCGGATACGGTCCCTGGAGGGCATTTTTCAGCTTATTACCTTTTAACGGTAATCGTACTAACACTAATTCACCACGCTGGAATACACGCATTTTCGCTTTCTTACTTCTGTCATACTTTGTTTTACGACCATCTGCGGCCTGTTGTGCATTCTCGCTGGCGTCACGTAACGCTTCAGCTAATCTATGACATAATTCTTGTACATAGTTATTTATGGGGATCCCTTCATCCCGCTCATTTCTAGCCCAGAGATCATAAGTGGAATCTAGATTATCTCTAGGTTCGCGCCCATATAGAAGGTAGAAGGGAGAATATCCTGTGCTAGAGTGCTCTGCACTTCTATATGCAAATAATAGCCAGGGTAGCATCTCATCCCAAGACGATAAAGAGTTCTCCCCAAGGATTCTAAGCATGGTTTTCAATGTACCATTATATTTCTCTATTGATCCGTTGGTTTGAGGCCTGTAACTCGTGCTAGTTAAGTGACGTATATCGTGCTCGGCTAGGAAGCGTGTGAATGTTTCAGCTATGAAAGCGCTTCCTCGGTCAGTCAACAGGGTCTGGGGTTTTCCATGTCGAGATATTATCTCGATCAGGGCTTTTTGTGCATTAACAGCTGTCGCTGCGGCGCATGGGAAAGATTCCGTATATTTAGTGGCATGATCAATAAAATTCAAGATATACTGGTTCCCATTTATAGTTTTCTTCATGGGTCCAACGAAATCAGCGGATATAAATTTGAATGGTTGGGATATAATGGGCAGGGGTTTCAATGGGGCTACAGTGGCTTTCTGTCCCTTACCCGCTCTCTGGCACGGCCCACAGCTATGGCAGAATCGTTTAACATCTGCGCGGATTCCCGGCCAAAAGAAGCGGCGCTTAATGCGCTTCAGGGTCTTACTAGGTCCCTGGTGTCCCGTACTTAAACTGTCATGGGCGAGTCCCGTTATATGATCACGGAATCCCCGTGGAACTACCACCTGATCATATATTTTCCAGGGTCGAACTTTGGACGTGTCTTGAGGT
>CM026394.1:22289039-22298231 GCA_014843695.1 Archivesica marissinica | reverse complement strand
AATGCAACACATTTAGCAATGGCTGACATATGAACATCTAGTGCCCATACACACATTAATATAGGACAATGCAACACATTTAGCAATGGCTGACATATGAACATGTGCCCATACACACATTAATATAGGACAATGCAACACATTTAGCAATGGCTGGCATATGAACATGTAGTGCCCATACATACATTAATATAGGGCAATGCAACACATTTAGCAATGGCTGACATATGAACATGTAGTGCCCATACACACATTAATATAGGACAATGCAACACATTTAGCAATGGCTGGCATATGAACATGTAGTGCCCATACACACATGACTTACAAATTGAAAGGTAAATAATCAAGCGGTGCATCAATTGGTGTTGTCAGTATTCTGTTTATCATTATACACACTTGATATGGATGGGGTTTTAAACAAAAATGTACCCATACTCTCCTGTTAACTGAACTGTGTTACGTTTATTTATCGTCGCTACCGGTTGCCCATATGAGCGACGCCTCCTGAATAGATTAGTCATTTCAGATGTTTGGAGAATAGTGCAATGATACAGACATGGACCCATTACATAGTCTCCTCTGGTTCTTTTACGTGCACGGTGTAAAGCACCGACACGAGACCTAGGTTTAAAGTCCCTTCTGAAAGACTGTTAATTTTATTAGGGTCAGACGGGGGATCGAACCTACGATCCCTGTATTACATAAAATGCAGAATAATATCAATGCAACATGTTCCTTCTAATAAAATTAATTTACTTATAGGAGCACATTAACGAATAGCACATTTATTCATGTTACTGTCTTAAATTGTATTCCAATCAGAAGTCACATTGTCCGCCTTGTATTTCGTTTCGACAAGGGTACTGAATTTGATGTGCATGTGACTTCTCCTGAATATTATTTATCCACGTGTGCATTATAATATACATATACATCTTGGATTACATGTAGAGTAACTCGGTGGAAGATGTTTATCGCTTATATATGAGGGATTGGTGATCTACTGTCATGTCTGACCGATGGAGATCTTACACCGACTTGCCACATTTCTATTTGTAATCTTCTATGCAAGTTTATATGCTGTTTGTATTGATTTCTATGTAAATGATATATGAAAACCTCTTGTTCTGCTCTCCAGTATCGGAGGTAATAAAGGTATAAAGGTATATATAAATTGACTTGCTAAGAATAAAAATCCACATGATTATGCTATATATTAAGCTCTACACATTTCATTCACGTATGCATGAATGATTTACTATCAAAAACAAATTTCAATATTTTTTATTATGATGACATTGAAAAGTAATAAAGCATATACGCACACATACTCATTAATATCAAACAAAATAATAATATTTGTGAACTCGACTTTGTGAAAACAAACCATGTTACTCAGACTAATGCTATCTGTGTAAAAGGTATATAGCCTCGAGGGTCCTCATTCCGGTAGGATACGAAACACTCATTAAAATTTGCATAATAGTTTGTAAAATATACAAAGACGTATACATATCTTAGTCAACAAATCCTTTTCCAACATGTTGCATCACATTTCAACATAAATGCATGTGCTTCCAAAGAGTAATCACGATTTGTTCTGAACTACTGTAAATGTGTCCGTAATTTTACATGTGACCCAATTCCGGTAACTCTTGGGTAACAGTGAATTAGACACTGTTAATTAATTATGTGGTGTTTTTCCAAACAGTTCAAATATAAGATATAATTCCAAAATCTATTTTTAACTTTGTTAACACTAATAACTGTTAAAACACTAAATTATTAACTGTTGTTCTATGTAACTGTTTTATTCTACTCCTCTCTAGTGTCACAGCAAGGACACATGACTGTGTCGCCTCTTCTAAGTACCCTGACTGTGGTGCAATATGTCAAATGCACCCAGTGGTTACAGAGTTTGCCCCTATTAACTCTGTCTCACAATCTCCACTTTGCAAATATTAGAGATGTACACTTGGACATCTCCTTAGTGTCTGTTCTTTCTCCTCATCTGCCTAGGATTAGCCTAAAAAAACTAAAATTGTTTATAAAGGATAGGACTGAAAACAAAATAAATAAATTAGGCTTGGCCTTATAGAAAAAGTCCACTTCCGAATTAGATCTGTCAATCAAAGCCTGGTTTCAGAGCAGACGGATGGTAACATTTCTGAACAATGTTTTTGGGGCCAAAAAAGGGTATTTAAATGAACATTTATTTGGTAATAGTAGAAAAGGTATTATTTTATATGCGTGACATGTTTCAACAAATGTTTACCTGTTTTTGTCTCATTTTACTCTTGTTTGAATTTTGACAGATATCTACAGCTTTAGTAAATATTTACATCGGAGCGCGTGTATGACGTCAGCAAATATCGCGCGGTACGAGATTTAAACAAATAGCACCGGAATTAGGACAGTCACGGAATGAGGACCTTCAATGATAGTATTTGTTTCAATTGTTCTACTTGTTCATACATAGATGCATACCTTAACTACGGCTCTCCGATTAGCGCAGTGGTTAGCGCGCTCGCTTCTCACCAATGCAACCCGAGTTTGATACTCGGACCGGACAGGTGGATTTCCTCCGGGTACTCAGGTTTCATCCCACACGAATGACCACACTTACGCTTTCATCCGCGCCAACGAGAGTGATTAATATAAGTTGTTAAAACTTGCTTCACAATCGTTGTAAAATAAATAAATCTTAAATAACTTAAAAAATAGATGTTCTTCGTTTAACAATTAGGGAAACAGACGTAATAATGTCATTAGTGTATTGTCAGGTTAAAATAACAAACCAATAAACAGTAAATGAATGAAAAAGGCATACCAAGATATTAGCTTTGTTTAAATAAGACAACCCTATCTGGTATGGTTGTTAGTAGGCAGATTCAGACGTGATTCCATTTTAAGTATGCGGGTCCACGTGTTGTACCTTTATGAACAGTATGTTGTGTCTTCCATGATATAGAATCAAACATGGATACCAAGAACAGTGATTGAATGAATCTGAAAGCTGAATCAGAAACGGAAAGTAACAATATCAAAATCGCGAATAATGCACTTGCCCTTTATCCTTTCATGTGTGGTTTATGTGAATCAACATTTAACAGCATATCTATGTACTTCCATCATTTGCAAATGCATAACAATGTCAACACATATTTGCATTGCTGTTCGGATACTTATGTGGAACATATTTGTACTTGTGAGTAGTGTAAAAACAGGAATTCAGCCGCCATTTTAATCCGTCGGATTAAGATGGCGGCTTGGCGGGAACAAGTTGGCGGCATTAATTAAAAAATATGGCGGTAGAATTTTGAAAAATATGGCGGCCTGGCGAGTTAACTTTTAAAATATGGCGGGAGGGACGATCAGGTAGTAGTGGACATACTTGATACTCAGTCACTATATTAAGCAATCCGTTTGGGGGAAACCAGTTTGATTTTTAGTTGATAAATAGTTTGCTATAATGGATTTGAGACCGTATGATCAAGAGAACAGAATGTGGGACTCATATTTTGATGGAGAGGGGAACATACACTCTTGGGCAGATGATGAGATTCTTGGTATTAATTATAACATGATTTGGACACGACATTACATTAATGATATGCTAAGACGGTATCCTAATGATGTGTATACAGTAGCGAATACATATGCAAGAGGTGAACATTGGTGGCATGATCTATGTCATGTTACTCTTCTCTTAATGAAATATGAACAAGACGATGTTGAAGACTATATACCTAGACAGTAATATTCATTTAAACAGTTTATACAAAACCTAATGACCTTAATATACTAATCACAGTTTATATTCAGTCAGCGCTTAATAAACACCTAGAAATCATGAGTCTTCAAATATTAACACAAAATGATCAGATACGTGAGCAAATTGATGGAAACATTAGTGAGATTTGCGAATCAATAGAATCGGAAGTGTTTAGTTTACAGAATGAATTAAGTTTAGAGAGCCAACTCAGTTTTAGAGATAAAAACCTCCGATGCCACTTTACAATAATCAAATGGATTGGGATTTTGATTTTGACTACTACTTGTGTGTTACCCTTAGTGGTGATCTTATCACAACGACATTGTTCTTTACCAGCTAATATTCATGATGAGAAGCCAGACTTAAATAATACAGCTTGTGTTTACATTAAACAGTTTTATCTACAAGATAAACTTTATGCATCAGTGTGTAATCAAGGTGGGTATGTTTTTGTGGATTTAAGAAAATTTAATAATGGAACGGCCAGCATTATTGGTGTGAACCTCAACCAGGTACAGTGGTTAAGCTTGAAACAATTCACTTATAGTATTGACACCGCCATATCCGAATCTCATAGCTACTGGAATAAGCTGAAGCTATACGAGTAGATATCTTCGATACTTTAAAATCAGTCATGGCACAGGCACAATTGCATTTTGCAGAGGATTCTTTATCCTATTTAAGACACTATGGGTTTCAAACTGTAAATTGGCATCCATTATTGAAGCAGATTCATTGCAAGTTGGATGATAATCATACTGTTATTGTAAAGAGAAAACGGAGTAAAACAGTGGTTATTTTAGGGAAAGGAAAATCACAGTTGACATTAAATATCAAACAGTTCGAATCCTTGTGTGATTTAAAGGAAAGCATTATGTTACTCGCTTCATTTCTCGAAGGACAGTCAACATAATGGATTGTACTGGATTGGGTCTAGTGTTTAAATCTCCTGAACTGAAATTTTATAGCAACAGACTAAATACGTTTGAATCCTGGTCTTCACAAATTCAACCTGACAAGTTTCAATTGTCATCTGCAGGATTTTATTATACAGGTAGAGGTGATACAGTGGAGTGTATTTCCTGCTCTATTAGACTAGATAAATGGAAACAGGACGACAATCCATTAAACGAACACATGAAACATTCTAATAATTGTTTATTTTTGAAAATAGTTGGACATTCAAATTCATGTGAGATTCATCCTTCTGGTACGTCTCTTCTCGATCTGGATTCAATATGGAGTCCGTGGAACATGTCATTCATGCGTCATTGATTTGAACTGAAATTTGAAATTTTGAAATAACCGTTAAAATATTTCATATAAATACCCTCACAGATAGGAAAGCATCATCATTTGTATGTTCACACTGCTAGTGAGATCACATAGAATAGCTAACCTCAGAGCTGAACTTCAACAGTTAGATTCGGTGAATAGAGAAACTAGTGACGATGAACGAGTGGACTCGATACTTATTAACTTTGATGAAACAGATTTTAATCAAAACAACGTTCCAATTAACCATTTTACACCTCCAGCAACAAGCGTTTTGCTTATGAATTCCTACTTTGACTTTATTTACGCACAGGCATTAAATGGAGTTAAAGGCGTGGTGATAAAGAAACACTGCTATGGATGTTTCATTGACCATCCATCACAAATGCAGCATGATTGCATTATGGGTGATCTCGTGAATGATGATGAGCAAGTGATCGACTTTTACTTTGAAGACATGTTATCTGAGGTGTATGAGAAGAAGATACTACTTGCATGGGAAGAGATTGTACGTGGTCTCAATATATCATCAGAAGTTATAGATCTTCATAAACAGATGTTATCAAGCAAGGACTTTCTTGATATAATGAAAACTGATCAATGGAAGAGAAAGATGAGAAAAACTATGTGCACTATATTACATATTGAACATCGACTATTCTCTGAGTAAACTTATCGAAACAAAATGTTCCACAAAATCACGATGACTGTGAGAGGCTATTTCAATAAACGATTAACTTGGATGTTTCAATAAAATGTTGAAATGATATACTAGATTTATGAGATGAAATGACAGCATAAACTCGTATAAACTTGTTAGAAATCACAAGTGTGTTTTTTTATTTTTATGATAGAAATTTGTATATTGAGAATAACAATGTCTATTTTATTTCATGTTGATGCAAATAAAACACATGTAAATCTTAGTTTGTTATGATGTTGTTTTCCTTTTTTGTAGAGATGTGTTCCTTACGTGTTTCATTTATATAATATATAAAATCAAAAAAATAGATTAGTGTTTTTTAAAGCATCATGAATAAGAAACATAAGGAACACATCCTCTCGGAGTATTATTTTAATGCAAAGAATCCTGGAAGTTATTTAGGTGCTGTTAAATTACATAAATTACTGAATGACATATATCCTAGGATATTTAGCTTACATTTCATCAAGAAATGGTTGAACAATCAAGACGCGTATGCAGTGAAAAGACAAGTAATTCATAAATATAAAACACCAAATGTTCGGGTAGCGGGTTTAAATGATCAGGCTGACATAGACCTTATGTCTGTTGAAAATATTTCAAAGCATAATGATGGAGTAAAATATTTATTGATTGTGATAGATATATTTTCACGATTCCTTTTAGTTCGTCCACTTATAAACAAAAAATCTCAAACTGTATTAGATGCAGTTAAAGATGTTTTTAATGTCCGTAAATTAAAAAAAGCTAGATCTGACATGGGCTCAGAATTTATCAATCATAACTTTAAAAAGTTTATGAAACAGCAAGATATTTACTTGTTTATCACGCAGGGCACACATAAAGCTAACTATGCATACATAGTTGGAGTGTTCTCCCTTGATTCAATGGATGCATACAAAATATTGGCTATGAAAAAGTGATAGTGTTTGTGTTTTTAGAGGAATATTTCTGAAATAAAAACTGGACTAAAACGGAAAATAAATACGGTATATACCATTTTTCTCAAAACATTATGAAAACTGTTCTTATAAATTTCTTCTACATGTAAACATTTCTGAGTGAGGTCAAAAATGGGTTACGCCATTATGAGATAGTATTGGGACATTGTTATATACTTAGACACAGAAAATGACCTAGTATTAAACTGCTAGCTGACCAGTTTGAAGATTAAAGGTACTCTAACTAATATAACATTCTGTGCAAAGAGAAATTGTATGAATAGCGAAAATGGAGAACCAGAAAAAAAAGAGAAACAGAAGTGAATTAAGCAGCACGGGCAGCACCCCGGAAACAGAATATAACGTAGCTACACCGCCTGCCAAAAATGCTAAAACACTAGAAAATATAAAAAAATCCGGAAATGCAAAACTGAGGCCGCAAGACGAACCAGTCGATAGCGTATCAATAAATGAAATAAAATCTGAAATAAAACAAATCAACATGAAACTTTCAAACGTTATGACAAAAGATGATGGCAACCTACGACACATTATTAAAGAAATCATACAACAAATGAAAGAAGAGCTCTTGAAATCAATAGAGCATAAAGTAGACCTAATAGAAGCTAACGTATTTGAAAAAGACACGGAAAATGATGAATTAAAGAAGAAAGTAGAAACATTAAATAAAAGAATTGAAGACCAAACAGAAGAGAACGACAAATTAAAAACAGAACTAAGATTAAATGAAGAAAAATCGACATGGGTTATAAATGATATAGAACAATACAGCAGAGTAAACAATGTCAGGATTTACGGCATATCAGAAAACATACAATGGCCAGAAGCAAACGAGACCGAGAAATCCCCACAAAAAATAGTCACTGACGATACATACGAGAGTCCAGAGAAAACCACACAGACAGTAGTTAATGTATTAAACAAACATTTGCCGGGCCTTAGTCTAACAGCTGGAGATATCGACGCTTGCCACCGCCTAGGTAGGAAGAGCATCAAACCCAGGCCGATCATTGTAAAATTCCAATCACGCCTTACGAAATTGAAACTTTTAGCCAGGAAAAAAACACTACCAAAACCTGTATTCGTGACCGAAGACCTGACCAAATTGAACTATCAAGTACTTATGTCCATAAAATACAAAATGCCTGATGAAATTGAATATAGTTGGTTCAAAAATGGAAGCGTACTTTACAAGAACAAAATGGGAACAATACATCGTGTACAGTGCCAAGAATTCAACCACCGGCTAGATATGCCATGGCCAGAACCAGCACAAAGAACAGGCCGGCAAAGTATCTCAAGAGTTGACTCATAAGTGACAGTACCGTTAACTATATTGTCATACAGGGATGATTGATTTAATTCATGCTATTGAGATCACCAAAGGATAGGTTGTGTGTTCACTGGTGATATCTATATCTACATGCATTACATAACAAATAGTTTAGCATATAAAAGTGTTAACAATATTTATATTAAAATAGTGTCTACATAATTTTACAGACATCTCTTTCAGCAATCTTAAAGTATATTTTTAAAAGTAAAATGTATGCTAGGAACCACAACTCATCTGTACCTAAACAATCATTGAATTTGAATTTGTCATGAGAATACATGTTTGTATATAAGATATGTACGTTTATGATAAATGTATACATAATTTGGTATGCTGAAACCCATTGTCGACCTTGGCCTCTCGCAATTCTCAACCCAAGATTGATAACCATCTATTGGGTAGCATTGTAAGCATACATACAACGATTTGAGTTAAGATCCTATTGCCGACCTTGTGCACTTTCGTTTTTTTACACAAGATGGACAATATAGGGATACCATCTCCAAATATGAATATACATAATAAAAAAGGTTTAACTACATGCATTTACACATTTATCACACACGCAAACCAAGGTAAATCGTTATGATGTATTCTCAACAACTACTCAAATGTGCCAAGGTATGAATGTCTGAAGTCTACTATTGCATTTTTGCCTTAGATTATGTTTTTCAATAGATGAAATAAGAACAGAAATAGTGTAGATCTCCATCACACGGCATTGATTTTGTTAGTTAAAGTTGTATTACTGTTAAAAAAAAGTAACTAGAGTGTAAACGATTATCCCGTTTAATATGCCAATATCTTTAATAAAACATGTAATACTGATTTTGGAACAAATACAATTGTATGATAACTACGTTTGGGAAATTGTGACGGTCAGTTTGAACAGTAATACAGCTTTGGCGGTTGCACAAGAACATTTTCATACAATAAAAAGTGGTGCATGTTGTGTATGAATATGTGTTTACATGCATGTGTAGATATACATGTGTGTATGTGTTGCATGTGTAGATATACATGTGTGTATGTGTTGCATGTGTAGATATACATGTGTGTATGTGTTGCATGTGTAGATATACATGTGTGTATGTGTTGCATGTGTAGATATACATGTGTGTATGTGTTGCATGTGTAG
>CM026394.1:22209389-22285539 GCA_014843695.1 Archivesica marissinica | reverse complement strand
GAGTCAACATTGTAACTAAAACAATGACGTTTGCAGACTTGCTAGAGTCAACATTGTAACTAAAACAATGACGTTTGCAGGCTTGCTAGAGTCAACATTGTAACTAAAACAATGACGTTTGCAGGCTTGCTAGAGTCAACATTGTAACTAAAACAATGACGTTTGCAGGCTTGCTAGAGTCAACATTGTAACTAAAACAATGACGTTTGCAGACTTGCTAGAGTCAACATTGTAACTAAAACAATGACGTTTGCAGACTTGCTAGAGTCAACATTGTAACTAAAACAATGACGTTTGCAGGCTTGCTAGAGTCAACATTGTAACTAAAACAATGACGTTTGCAGGCTTGCTAGAGTCAACATTGTAACTAAAACAATGACGTTTGCAGGCTTGCTAGAGTCAACATTGTAACTAAAACAATGACGTTTGCAGGCTTGCTAGAGTCAACATTGTAACTAAAACAATGACGTTTGCAGACTTGCTAGAGTCAACATTGTAACTAAAACAATGACGTTTGCAGACTTGCTAGAGTCAACATTGTAACTAAAACAATGACGTTTGCAGGCTTGCTAGAGTCAACATTGTAACTAAAACAATGACGTTTGCAGACTTGCTAGAGTCAACATTGTAACTAAAACAATGACGTTTGCAGGCTTGCTAGAGTCAACATTGTAACTAAAACAATGACGTTTGCAGGCTTGCTAGAGTCAACATTGTAACTAAAACAATGACGTTTGCAGACTTGCTAGAGTCAACATTGTAACTAAAACAATGACGTTTGCAGGCTTGCTAGAGTCAACATTGTAACTAAAACAATGACGTTTGCAGACTTGCTAGAGTCAACATTGTAACTAAAACAATGACGTTTGCAGACTTGCTAGAGTCAACATTGTAACTAAAACAATGACGTTTGCAGGCTTGCTAGCGTCAACATTGTAACTAAAACAATGACGTTTGCAGGCTTGCTAGAGTCAACATTGTAACTAAAACAATGACGTTTGCAGGCTTGCTAGAGTCAACATTGTAACTAAAACAATGACGTTTGCAGGCTTGCTAGAGTCAACATTGTAACTAAAACAATGACGTTTGCAGACTTGCTAGAGTCAACATTGTAACTAAAACAATGACGTTTGCAGACTTGCTAGAGTCAACATTGTAACTAAAACAATGACGTTTGCAGGCTTGCTAGAGTCAACATTGTAACTAAAACAATGACGTTTGCAGGCTTGCTAGAGTCAACATTGTAACTAAAACAATGACGTTTGCAGGCTTGCTAGAGTCAACATTGTAACTAAAACAATGACGTTTGCAGGCTTGCTAGAGTCAACATTGTAACTAAAACAATGACGTTTGCAGGCTTGCTAGAGTCAACATTGTAACTAAAACAATGACGTTTGCAGACTTGCTAGAGTCAACATTGTAACTAAAACAATGAGTTCGTTTGCAGGCTTGCTAGAGTCAACATTGTAACTAAAACAATGACGTTTGCAGGCTTGCTAGAGTCAACATTGTAACTAAAACAATGACGTTTGCAGGCTTGCTAGAGTCAACATTGTAACTAAAACAATGACGTTTGCAGACTTGCTAGAGTCAACATTGTAACTAAAACAATGACGTTTGCAGACTTGCTAGAGTCAACATTGTAACTAAAACAATGACGTTTGCAGACTTGCTAGAGTCAACATTGTAACTAAAACAATGACGTTTGCAGACTTGCTAGAGTCAACATTGTAACTAAAACAATGACGTTTGCAGGCTTGCTAGAGTCAACATTGTAACTAAAACAATGACGTTTGCAGGCTTGCTAGAGTCAACATTGTAACTAAAACAATGACGTTTGCAGGCTTGCTAGAGTCAACATTGTAACTAAAACAATGACGTTTGCAGGCTTGCTAGAGTCAACATTGTAACTAAAACAATGACGTTTGCAGACTTGCTAGAGTCAACATTGTAACTAAAACAATGACGTTTGCAGACTTGCTAGAGTCAACATTGTAACTAAAACAATGACGTTTGCAGGCTTGCTAGAGTCAACATTGTAACTAAAACAATGACGTTTGCAGACTTGCTAGAGTCAACATTGTAACTAAAACAATGACGTTTGCAGACTTGCTAGAGTCAACATTGTAACTAAAACAATGACGTTTGCAGGCTTGCTAGAGTCAACATTGTAACTAAAACAATGACGTTTGCAGGCTTGCTAGAGTCAACATTGTAACTAAAACAATGACGTTTGCAGGCTTGCTAGAGTCAACATTGTAACTAAAACAATGACGTTTGCAGACTTGCTAGAGTCAACATTGTAACTAAAACAATGACGTTTGCAGACTTGCTAGAGTCAACATTGTAACTAAAACAATGACGTTTGCAGGCTTGCTAGAGTCAACATTGTAACTAAAACAATGACGTTTGCAGGCTTGCTAGAGTCAACATTGTAACTAAAACAATGACGTTTGCAGGCTTGCTAGAGTCAACATTGTAACTAAAACAATGACGTTTGCAGGCTTGCTAGAGTCAACATTGTAACTAAAACAATGACGTTTGCAGGCTTGCTAGAGTCAACATTGTAACTAAAACAATGACGTTTGCAGACTTGCTAGAGTCAACATTGTAACTAAAACAATGACGTTTGCAGGCTTGCTAGAGTCAACATTGTAACTAAAACAATGACGTTTGCAGGCTTGCTAGAGTCAACATTGTAACTAAAACAATGACGTTTGCAGACTTGCTAGAGTCAACATTGTAACTAAAACAATGACGTTTGCAGGCTTGCTAGAGTCAACATTGTAACTAAAACAATGACGTTTGCAGGCTTGCTAGAGTCAACATTGTAACTAAAACAATGACGTTTGCAGGCTTGCTAGAGTCAACATTGTAACTAAAACAATGACGTTTGCAGGCTTGCTAGCGTCAACATTGTAACTAAAACAATGACGTTTGCAGGCTTGCTAGAGTCAACATTGTAACTAAAACAATGACGTTTGCAGACTTGCTAGAGTCAACATTGTAACTAAAACAATGACGTTTGCAGACTTGCTAGAGTCAACATTGTAACTAAAACAATGACGTTTGCAGACTTGCTAGAGTCAACATTGTAACTAAAACAATGACGTTTGCAGACTTGCTAGAGTCAACATTGTAACTAAAACAATGACGTTTGCAGGCTTGCTAGCGTCAACATTGTAACTAAAACAATGACGTTTGCAGGCTTGCTAGAGTCAACATTGTAACTAAAACAATGACGTTTGCAGGCTTGCTAGAGTCAACATTGTAACTAAAACAATGACGTTTGCAGGCTTGCTAGCGTCAACATTGTAACTAAAACAATGACGTTTGCAGACTTGCTGGAGTCAATATTGTAACTAAAACAATGACGTGTGCAGACTTGCTAGAGTCAACATTGTAACTAAAACAATGAAGTTTTCAGGCTTGCTAGAGTCAACATTGTAACTAAAACAATGACGTTTGCAGACTTGCTGGAGTCAATATTGTAACTAAAACAATGACGTGTGCAGACTTGCTAGAGTCAAAATTGTAACTAAAACAATGACGTTTGCAGGCTTGCTAGAGTCAATATTGTAACTAAAACAATGACGTTTGCAGGCTTGCTAGAGTCAACATTGTAACTAAAACAATGACGTTTGCAGGCTTGCTAGAGTCAACATTGTAACTAAAACAATGACGTTTGCAGGCTTGCTAGAGTCAACATTGTAACTAAAACAATGACGTTTGCAGACTTGCTAGAGTCAATATTGTAACTAAAACAATGACGTGTGCAGACTTGCTAGAGTCAACATTGTAACTAAAACAATGACGTTTGCAGGCTTGCTAGAGTCAACATTGTAACTAAAACAATGACGTTTGCAGGCTTGCTAGAGTCAACATTGTAACTAAAACAATGACGTTTGCAGGCTTGCTAGAGTCAACATTGTAACTAAAACAATGACGTTTGCAGGCTTGCTAGAGTCAACATTGTAACTAAAACAATGACGTTTGCAGGCTTGCTAGAGTCAACATTGTAACTAAAACAATGACGTTTGCAGGCTTGCTAGAGTCAACATTGTAACTAAAACAATGACGTTTGCAGACTTGCTAGAGTCAACATTGTAACTAAAACAATGACGTTTGCAGGCTTGCTAGAGTCAACATTGTAACTAAAACAATGACGTTTGCAGGCTTGCTAGAGTCAACATTGTAACTAAAACAATGACGTTTGCAGGCTTGCTAGAGTCAACATTGTAACTAAAACAATGACGTTTGCAGGCTTGCTAGAGTCAACATTGTAACTAAAACAATGACGTTTGCAGGCTTGCTAGAGTCAACATTGTAACTAAAACAATGACGTTTGCAGGCTTGCTAGAGTCAACATTGTAACTAAAACAATGAAGTTTGCAGGCTTGCTAGAGTCAACATTGTAACTAAAACAATGACGTTTGCAGGCTTGCTAGAGTCAACATTGTAACTAAAACAATGACGTTTGCAGACTTGCTAGAGTCAATATTGTAACTAAAACAATGACGTTTGCAGACTTGCTAGAGTCAACATTGTAACTAAAACAATGACGTTTGCAGGCTTGCTAGAGTCAACATTGTAACTAAAACAATGACGTTTGCAGGCTTGCTAGAGTCAACATTGTAACTAAAACAATGACGTTTGCAGGCTTGCTAGAGTCAACATTGTAACTAAAACAATGACGTTTGCAGGCTTGCTAGAGTCAACATTGTAACTAAAACAATGACGTTTGCAGACTTGCTAGAGTCAACATTGTAACTAAAACAATGACGTTTGCAGGCTTGCTAGAGTCAACATTGTAACTAAAACAATGACGTTTGCAGACTTGCTAGAGTCAACATTGTAACTAAAACAATGACGTTTGCAGACTTGCTAGAGTCAACATTGTAACTAAAACAATGACGTTTGCAGGCTTGCTAGAGTCAACATTGTAACTAAAACAATGACGTTTGCAGGCTTGCTAGAGTCAACATTGTAACTAAAACAATGACGTTTGCAGGCTTGCTAGAGTCAACATTGTAACTAAAACAATGACGTTTGCAGGCTTGCTAGAGTCAACATTGTAACTAAAACAATGACGTTTGCAGGCTTGCTAGAGTCAACATTGTAACTAAAACAATGACGTTTGCAGACTTGCTAGAGTCAACATTGTAACTAAAACAATGACGTTTGCAGGCTTGCTAGAGTCAACATTGTAACTAAAACAATGACGTTTGCAGACTTGCTAGAGTCAACATTGTAACTAAAACAATGACGTTTGCAGGCTTGCTAGCGTCAACATTGTAACTAAACAATGACGTTTGCAGACTTGCTAGAGTCAACATTGTAACTAAAACAATGACGTTTGCAATCGTAGCGTCAACATTGTAACTAAAACAATGACGTTTGCAGGCTTGCTAGAGTCAACATTGTAACTAAAACAATGACGTTTGCAGGCTTGCTAGAGTCAACATTGTAACTAAAACAATGACGTTTGCAGGCTTGCTAGAGTCAACATTGTAACTAAAACAATGACGTTTGCAGGCTTGCTAGAGTCAACATTGTAACTAAAACAATGACGTTTGCAGGCTTGCTAGAGTCAACATTGTAACTAAAACAATGACGTTTGCAGGCTTGCTAGAGTCAACATTGTAACTAAAACAATGACGTTTGCAGGCTTGCTAGAGTCAACATTGTAACTAAAACAATGACGTTTGCAGGCTTGCTAGAGTCAACATTGTAACTAAAACAATGACGTTTGCAGACTTGCTAGAGTCAACATTGTAACTAAAACAATGACGTTTGCAGGCTTGCTAGAGTCAACATTGTAACTAAAACAATGACGTTTGCAGACTTGCTAGAGTCAACATTGTAACTAAAACAATGACGTTTGCAGGCTTGCTAGAGTCAACATTGTAACTAAAACAATGACGTTTGCAGACTTGCTAGAGTCAACATTGTAACTAAAACAATGACGTTTGCAGACTTGCTAGAGTCAACATTGTAACTAAAACAATGACGTTTGCAGGCTTGCTAGAGTCAACATTGTAACTAAAACAATGACGTTTGCAGACTTGCTAGAGTCAACATTGTAACTAAAACAATGACGTTTGCAGACTTGCTAGAGTCAACATTGTAACTAAAACAATGACGTTTGCAGACTTGCTACATTTGAAACATCTGTGATAAGTGGTTAATAATTTTGCTGAAATAGATTGATGGAGAGTAGCTTTCTATGTTCGATGACTATCATTCCTTAGGTAGCAACATATAATCCACATATAGAACAGAAATAGCATGTTCGGACATCAGAAGTGATGCAACACTTGACTGGTAAACAATTTGCACTTATCAAAGGTTCATAATTATGTGACCTTGGTCATGCAAGAGTATACTTTATATAATAGTATGGTGCTTAAGCTTTTGCGACCAAAGTGTAACCGTTCGGGGCAGCGACCAAAGTGTAACCGTTCGGGGCAGCGACCAAAGTGTAACCGTTCGGGGCAGCGACCAAAGTGTAACCGTTCGGGGCAGCGACCAAAGTGTAACCGTTCTGGGCAGCGACCAAAGTGTAACCGTTCTGGGCAGCGACCAAAGTGTAACCGTTCGGGGCAGCGACCAAAGTGTAACCGTTCGGGGCAGCGACCAAAGTGTAACCGTTCGGGGCAGCGACCAAAGTGTAACCGTTCGGGGCAGCGACCAAAGTGTAACCGTTCGGGGCAGCGACCAAAGTGTAACCGTTCGGGGCAGCGACCAAAGTGTAACCGTTCGGGGCAGCGACCAAAGTGTAACCGTTCGGGGCAGCGACCAAAGTGTAACCGTTCGGGGCAGCGACCAAAGTGTAACCGTTCGGGGCAGCGACCAAAGTGTAACCGTTCTGGGCAGCGACCAAAGTGTAACCGTTCTGGGCAGCGACCAAAGTGTAACCGTTCTGGGCAGCGACCAAAGTGTAACCGTTCGGGGCAGCGACCAAAGTGTAGCCGTTCGGGGCAGCGACCAAAGTGTAACCGTTGGGCAGCGACCAAAGTGTAACCGTTCTGGGCAGCGACCAAAGTGTAACCGTTCGGGGCAGCGACCAAAGTGTAGCCGTTCGGGGCAGCGACCAAAGTGTAACCGTTCGGGGCAGCGACCAAAGTGTAACCGTTCGGGGCAGCGACCAAAGTGTAACCGTTCGGGGTAGCGACCAAAGTGTAACCGTTCGGGGCAGCGACCAAAGTGTAACCGTTCGGGGCAGCGACCAAAGTGTAACCGTTCGGGGCAGAATATTGCAGAAATGTGCTTTACAACGTGTGTGTTTTACGTTTATTTATCGTCGCTACAGGTTGCCCATATGAGCGACGCCTCCTGAAGAGATTAGTTATTTTAGATATTTGGAGGATAGTACAATGATTCAGACAGAGACCCATTACAGAGTCTCCTCTGGTTCGTTTACGTGCACGATGTAAACCACCTACACGAGACCTCGGTTTAACGTCCCATCTGAAAGACTGTTAATTTTATTAGGGTCAGACGAGGGATCGAGCCTGTGACCCCTGGATTACCAGTCCAACGTGTTACCACTGCACTACAGATCCGTCAGACGGGGGATCGAACCTGCGATCTCTGGATTACCAGTCCAGCGTGTTACCACTGCACTACAGATCCGTCAGACGGGGGATCGAACCTGCGACCCCTGGATTACCAGTCCAGCGTGCTACCACTGTACTACAGATCCGTCTTTACAACGCATGTGGTCTTCTGCATATAAGCCTAGTTTATAATTTATTTTGCTCGATTGCGTTTTTACAATGTTCGATTAATCGCCTATGCTACCTCATTCCTGTTGGAATCCATCGCCATGACATCCTTGTATTTCTCGTTCTAAATTTAATCTAGCGGTTTTGTATGCTGAAAACAATTCCAGATTGTTGTTGATTGCATGTTGATTGCATGTTGATTGCATGTTGATTGCATGTTGATTGCATGTTGATTCGTCCAATTATTGTTTAGTTATCTATATTTTAGTTTGAATATATTTATGGAACTATTGTAAGAATGCTGAGATTATGATCAGATATGTCATATGTCGGTATATAATCTCTATTAAACGTTCACAGACGGATCGCAGGTTCGATACCCCGTCTGACCCTTATAAAATTAACAGTCTTTCAGATGGGACTTTAAACCGAGGTCTCGTGTCGGTGCTTTACACCGTGCACGTAAAAGCACCATAGCAGACTCTGGAATGGGTCGCTGTCTGTATCATTGCACTATCCTCCAAAATCTAAAATGACTAATCTCTTCAGGAAGCGTCGCTCATATGGGTAACCGGTAGCGACGATAAATAAACGTAAAACACACAGGATAATATCCTTCCATATTGAAAGAGACGAATAAAACACAATTTTGGTAACCTGGAACGACATGGGGGAAAGAATAATAGTTCAATATTAATTGTAAATGGAATGTATATAGTATGTCTTAAAACATATCTGTATGAACATCTCACGTTCTATAAGAGTCTGTACAAACATCGCGAAAGAACATCCTAAAATATAATGTCTACGACATTTTAACTTTGCAGAGAATATTGTAAAGTGGGTAAAACTATCTTACAATAATGTGTTTTTACGTTTATTTATCGTCGCTACCGGTTGCCCATATGAGCGACGCCTCCTGAAGAGATTAGTTATTTTAGATTTTGGAGGATAGTACAATGATACAGACAGAGACCCATTAACAATAATATTAACAGTGTAAGAATAAATAACGGTCATGAGTATGTCGGAGTTGTATCAGATAGAAAGACGTGTGATAAGCGATAACGATATTGTAGGCATTATTTACCATAAACAATAGAGAAACAAAACAAACGTTTATCACAGATGTTGCCACATTTTGCACATATGACAATAATGGTGAACAAGAACCATTTCTGTGTGTGTTTTACGTTTACGGCTGTACTATGTGTGCACTTTGTGTGTATTACGTTTACGGCTGTACTATGTGTGCACTTTGTGTGTATTACGGCTGTACTATGTGTGCACTTTGTGTGGTTTACGTTTACGGCTGTACTATGTGTGCACTTTGTGTGTTTTACGTTTACGGCTGTACTATGTGTGCACTTTGTGTGTTTTACGTTTAAGGCTGTACTATGTGTGCACTTTGCGTGTTTTACGTTTACGGCTGTACTATGTGTGCACTTTGCGTGTTTTACGTTTACGGCTGTACTATGTGTGCACTTTGTGTACTTTATGTTTACGGCTGTACTATGTGTGCACTTTGTGTGTTTTACGTTTACGGCTGTACTATGTGTGCACTTTGTGTGTTTTACGTTTACGGCTGTACTATGTGTGCACTTTGTGTGTTTTACGTTTACGGCTGTACTATGTGTGCACTTTGTGTGTTTTACGTTTACGGCTGTACTATGTGTGCACTTTGTGTGTTTTACGTTTACGGCTGTACTACGTGTGCACTTTGTGTGTTTTACGTGTACGGCTGTACTATGTGTGTACTTTGTGTACTTTACGTTTACGGCTGTACTATGTGTGCACTTTGTGTGTATTACGTTTACGGCTGTACTATGTGTGAACTTTGTGTGCACTTTGTGTGTTTTACGTTACGGCTGTACTAGTGTGCACTTTGCGTGTTTTACGTTTACGGCTGTACTATGTGTGCACTTTGTGTGTTTTACGTTTACGGCTGTACTATGTGTGCACTTTGTGTGTTTTACGTTTACGGCTGTACTATGTGTGCACTTTGTGTGTTTTACGTTTACGGCTGTACTATGTGTGCACTTTGTGTGTTTTACGTTTACGGCTGTACTATGTGTGCACTTTGTGTGTTTTACGTTTACGGCTGTACTATGTGTGCACTTTGTGTGTTTTACGTTTACGGCTGTACTATGTGTGCACTTTGTGTGTTTTACGTTTACGGCTGTACTATGTGTGCACTTTGTGTGTTTTACGTTTACGGCTGTACTATGTGTGTACTTTGTGTACTTTACGTTTACGGCTGTACTATGTGTGCACTTTGTGTGTATTACGTTTACGGCTGTACTATGTGTGAACTTTGTGTGCACTTGTGTGTTTTACGTTTACGGCTGTACTATGTGTGCACTTTGTGTGTTTTACGTTTACGGCTGTACTATGTGTGCACTTTGTGTGTTTTACGTTTACGGCTGTACTATGTGTGCACTTTGTGTGTTTTACGTTTACGGCTGTACTATGTGTGCACTTTGTGTGTTTTACGTTTAAGGCTGTACTATGTGTGCACTTTGCGTGTTTTACGTTTACGGCTGTACTATGTGTGCACTTTGCGTGTTTTACGTTTACGGCTGTACTATGTGTGCACTTTGTGTACTTTATGTTTACGGCTGTACTATGTGTGCACTTTGTGTGTTTTACGTTTACGGCTGTACTATGTGTGCACTTTGTGTGTTTTACGTTTACGGCTGTACTATGTGTGCACTTTGTGTGTTTTACGTTTACGGCTGTACTATGTGTGCACTTTGTGTGTTTTACGTTTACGGCTGTACTACGTGTGCACTTTGTGTGTTTTACGTGTACGGCTGTACTATGTGTGTACTTTGTGTACTTTACGTTTACGGCTGTACTATGTGTGCACTTTGTGTGTATTACGTTTACGGCTGTACTATGTGTGAACTTTGTGTGCACGTTGTGTGTTTTACGTTTACGGCTGTACTATGTGTGCACTTTGCGTGTTTTACGTTTACGGCTGTACTATGTGTGCACTTTGTGTGTTTTACGTTTACGGCTGTACTATGTGTGCACTTTGTGTGTTTTACGTTTACGGCTGTACTATGTGTGCACTTTGTGTGTTTTACGTTTAAGGCTGTACTATGTGTGCACTTGGTGTCGTGGTATTTATCCTATAGAAACAGACTTTGAGAAAACTGCAATTTGTTGGATACATTTGTCAATTACCATGCAAATATGTATCTAAGGAACTATTTGTGAATCGGCTGATTAGATACTTAAAATGATGATAAACATGTTCAGGGATTCATCCCCAGACATTTACAGTACAACTTACGAGAGGTGTTAACAGGATTTGTGGCCGATGCAATATTTCCGAATAAAATAATGTGGACAAATATGGTGAACTATATACTAGATAGCGTACTCTGCTGCTTAATACATTTAGCGTCATCTGCTGCTTAATACATTTAGCGTCATCTGCTGCATAAAACATTTAGCGTACTCTGCTGCTTAATACATTTAGCGTCATCTGCTGCTTAATACATTTAGCGTCATCTGCTGCATAAAACATTTAGCGTACTCTGCTGCTTAATACATTTAGCGTACTCTGCTGCTTAATACATTTAGCGTACTCTGCTGCTTAATACATTTCAACATAAGTATTTATTTAGCCCCTGTGGCTACTGTCAAAAGCATGGCCAGAAAAATATAAACAATATTGTACACATTCTTGGAACATGGTTTTCCTATAAAAGTGTTGTAGAATGTAAGAAGTATTCTTCATTATCAAATGACATTACAACCCATATGGTACATGTTTATGCATTTAAAATTAACTTGAGACATATCTAATGAAGGCCTATCATTAGCAACTGTGGTATTGTTTCGTATTGTGTGATAGCCCACATGATCAGTTATTTCACCTGTTATCAGGTCTCAATTATTATAAAGTTGACGCTGATGACACAATTCTTTGTATACAATGTTTGTGATAACTAGATAATACGGTGAATAGTTACGAAACATTAATTGATTATGCATCTTTCTGCAACCACATATAGTGTACAACATTAGTGTTGTCCGTGTTGCTCTCTTCCATGTGCTGACTGATAGCATATACCATGGAACATCTCGCTGCGATTACCGTCTTCTTAATCATAGTGTTACATGTTCTGTTTGCATTTCGTTTCGGCAAGAATTCATTCACTAAGGAGTCTGTAATTGTGCATTACCAAGTGCACGCATATAATTTTACTGTGTATTAAATAAGTTTGTGTAAACTTTATTTAGTTTACAACGAATGCGAGGCAAGTTTTAACATCTTATATTAATCACTCTCGTTGGCGCGGATGAGAGCGTAAATGTGGTCATTCGTGTGGGAGGAAACCGGAGTACCCGGAGAAAACCTACCTGTCCGTTCTGGCGACCACCATACCATCTCACATACTTCCCGGTCCGAGGATCGAACCCGGGTTGCATTGGTGAATGTATTAAATAGTACTACTGATTACATTGAAACCTTTGATCTGAGTGGTAAGTGTGTGTTCACATGGTTCACATATGTTATCCTGTTTGTGAGGTATGTCTTCTGTTTGTGAGGTATGTCTTCTGTTTGTGAGGTATGTCTTCTGTTTGTGAGGTATGTCTTCTGTTTGTGAGGTATGTCTTCTGTTTGTGAGGTATGTCTTCTGGTTGTGAGGTATGTCTTCTGTTTATGAGGTATGTCTTCTGTTTATGAGGTATGTCTTCTGTTTGTGAGATATGTCTTCTGTTTGTGAAGTATGTCTTCTGTTTATGAGATATATCTTCTGTTTGTGAGGTATATCTTCTGTTTATGAGGTATGTCTTCTGTTTGTGAGGTATGTCTTCTGTTTATGAGATATGTCTTCTGTTTGTGAGGTATGTCTTCTGTTTATGAGATATATCTTCTGTTTGTGAGGTATATCTTCTGTTTGTGAGGTATGTCTTCAGTTTGTGAGGTATATCTTCTGTTTGTGAAGTATGTCTTCTGTTTGTGAGGTATGTCTTCAGTTTGTGAGGTATGTCTTCTGTTTGTGAGGTATGTCTTCAGTTTGTGAGGTATATCTTCTGTTTGTGAGGTATATCTTCTGTTTGTGAGGTATGTCTTCAGTTTGTGAGGTATATCTTCTGTTTGTGAGGTATATCTTCTGTTTGTGAGGTATGTCTTCTGTTTGTGAGGTATGTCTTCTGTTTGTGAGATATGTCTTCTGTTTGTGAGATATGTCTTCTGTTTGTGAGATATGTCTTCTGTTTGTGAGGTATGTCTTCTGTTTGTGAGGTATGTCTTCTGTTTGTGAGGTATGTCTTCTGTTTATGAGGTATGTCTTCTGTTTGTGAGGTATGTCTTCTGTTTGTGAGGTATGTCTTCTGTTTGTGAGGTATGTCTTCTGTTTGTGAGGTATCTCTTCTGTTTGTGAGATATGTCTTCTGTTTGTGAGGTATCTCTTCTGTTTGTGAGATATGTCTTCTGTTTGTGAGGTATGTCTTCTGTTTGTGAGGTATGTCTTCTGTTTATGAGATATGTCTTCTGTTTGTGAGGTATGTCTTCTGTTTTGAGTATCTCTTCTGTTTGTGAGATATGTCTTCTGTTTGTGAGATATGTCTTCTGTTTGTGAGGTATATCTTCTGTTTGTGAGGTATGTCTTCTGTTTGTGAGGTATCTCTTCTGTTTGTGAGATATGTCTTCTGTTTGTGAGATATGTCTTCTGTTTGTGAGGTATATCTTCTGTTTGTGAGGTATGTCTTCTGTTTGTGAGGTATCTCTTCTGTTTGTGAGATATGTCTTCTGTTTGTGAGATATGTCTTCTGTTTGTGAGGTATATCTTCTGTTTGTGAGGTATGTCTTCTGTTTGTGAGGTATCTCTTCTGTTTGTGAGATATGTCTTCTGTTTGTGAGATATGTCTTCTGTTTGTGAGATATGTCTTCTGTTTGTACATACATTTGATTTACATGTTTACTGTTTACATTTCTGTTTAATATGTTCCTTATATATTCACTAATTTGATATCAGAAAATTCAAATACTATTGGTAGAAATTTAACAAAATACAAATATTTCGCAAATGTATATAGAAACTAAAATTAGTATAAGCAGAGAGTATATTAACATCTTGTGCTCTTTTGTAAATCCAGGGTTTCGCGATTACGCAGTTGATAAGTGTCATTCTTAGAAGAAGGCGGCATCAGTTCAGACAGGTAAGGAGGAGCTATGTTGGACCTCATCTTGTAAACGAGAATGAGCCTGTGCTTTATGTGCTTGGCCTCCAGTGTGTCCCATCCAGCCTGGACTCCAGTGTGTCCCATCCAGCCTGGACTCCAGTGTGTCCCATCCAGCCTGGACTCCAGTGTGTCCCATCCAGCCTGGACTCCAGTGTGTCCCATCCGACCTGGACTCCAGTGTGTCCCATCCAGCCTGGACTCCAGTGTGTCCCATCCAGCCTAGACTCCAGTGTGTCCCATCCAGCATGGACTCCAGTGTGTCCCATCCAACCTGTACTCCAGTGTGTCCCATCCAGCCTGGACTCCAGTGTGTCCCATCCAGCCTGTACTCCAGTGTGTCCCATCCAGCCTGGACTCCAGTGTGTCCCATGCAGCCTGGATTCCAGTGTGTCCCATCCAGCATGGACTCCAGTGTGTCCCATCCAGCCTGGATTCCAGTGTGTCCCATCCAGCCTGGATACCAGTGTGTCCCATCCAGCCTGGACTCCAGTGTGTCCCATCCAGCCTGGACTCCAGTGTGTCCCATCCAGCCTGGATTCCAGTGTGTCCCATCCAGCCTGGATTCCAGTGTGTCCCATCCAGCCTGGATTCCAGTGTGTCCCATCCAGCCTGGACTCCAGTGTGTCCCATCCAGCCTGGACTCCAGTGTGTCCCATCCAGCCTGTACTCCTGTGTGTCCCATCCGACCTGGACTCCAGTGTGTCCCATCCAGCCTGTACTCCAGTGTGTCCCATCCAGCCTGGACTCCAGTGTGTCCCATCCAGCCTGGACTCCAGTGTGTCCCATCCAGCATGGACTCCAGTGTGTCCCATCCAGCCTGGACTCCAGTATGTCCCATCCAGTCTGGATTCCAGTGTGTCCCATCCAGCCTGGACTCCAGTGTGTCCCATCCAGCCTGTACTCCAGTGTGTCCCATCCAGCCTGGACTCCAGTGTGTCCCATCCGACCTGGACTCCAGTGTGTCCCATCCAGCCTGCACTCCAGTGTGTCCCATCCAGCCTGTACTCCAGTGTGTCCCATCCAGCCTGGACTCCAGTGTGTCCCATCCGACCTGGACTCCAGTGTGTCCCATCCAGCCTGTACTCCAGTGTGTCCCATCCGACCTGGACTCCAGTGTGTCCCATCCGACCTGGACTCCAGTGTGTCCCATCCAGCCTGTACTCCAGTGTGTCCCATCCAGCCTGGACTCCAGTGTGTCCCATCCAGCCTGGACTCCAGTGTGTCCCATCCAACCTGGACTCCAGTGTGTCCCATCCAGCCTGGACTCCAGTGTGTCCCATCCAGCATGGACTCCAGTGTGTCCCATCCTGCCTGTACTCCAGTGTGTCCCATCCAGCCTGGACTCCAGTGTGTCCCATCCAGCCTGGACTCCAGTGTGTCCCATCCAGCCTGGACTCCAGTGTGTCCCATCCAGCATGGACTCCAGTGTGTCCCATCCAGCCTGGACTCCAGTGTGTCCCATCCAGCCTGGACTCCAGTGTGTCCCATTCAGCCTGGACTCCAGTGTGTCCCATCCAGCCTGTACTCCAGTGTGCACCATCCAGCCTGGACTCCAGTGTGTCCCATCCAGCCTGGACTCCAGTGTGTCCCATCCAGCCTGGACTCCAGTGTGTCCCATCCAGCCTGGACTCCAGTGTGCACCATCCAGCCTGGACTCCAGTGTGTCCCATCCAGCCTGTACTCCAGTTTGTCCCATCCTGTGGAGGTTGTTTGCAAGTTTTTGTGTTGTTGTTTTCCTTGTAAGTTCTGATTTCGGAAACGAATGTGTTGCGTATTGTTCGAAAATTGGACCAATCAGCTTCACTGGCTGTTTGCTTGGCTCTCCTATATGCTCTACGCCTTCGTCTGATTAGGAGTTTTATATGTGACGAGAACCATGGAGGGTCGTTTCGTCGAACAGTAATGTGCCTATTGGGAATACGTGATTTCGAGAGATTTAGGATAGCAGTAGTAATGTTAATAACATATGTGTTGATGTTTGTATCTTTGAGTTCTCCCCAGTTTGCTTTTTGGCGGAGAAGTGGATAGTTACCCTTACCGAAATGCCAGATTAGTCCTTTGAAAGTGAGGTATTTTTGTGTTTTTTTGAGAGTGAGAAGGCCATAAATAGGACAATGGTAGGTTGGTCTAGTTATTGACATTATCCTCACTGACTCCTGCAATGTTGATAAGTGTCGGTGGTGATGTAAGGATAATGTCAATAAGAGAAGACGAGTGTTCTGTATAATGTGTAGGCTCAGATACATATTGAGAAAGAGAATATTGTTGACACAATGTTATAATTTTCCTTGCTGCAGTTGGGTTTAGCATATTAATATTTAAATTTCCTATGACGATTATGTCCTTTATCCCTGTCTTAACAGTATTGTATATAGAGTCCTCTATTTTAGAATGTATGTCAGCTGATGTGTTAGAGGGTCTGTAGAAATCTCCAAAGAGAATGCATTTAGTAGTTGTTTGTATCTCAATCCAGATACATTCGACATTAGGAATTTCTAGATCGTGTCTACGTTTGTAATGAAGTGTATTTTTGACATTCAATAGAACTCCACCGTGGCTGTCGTTGTGTCGATCTTTCCTTTCTGGTTCATAATAGGCTTCACATTCTAGGTCTTTGGTTGGCAAGTTTCAGAAAAGTAAAGGATATCAAAGTCGCTAAATTCAGCATAGATTGTATCAAGTTTATGCATAATACTTTGTACGTTGTAATGCATGCATGATAGGTACTTAGAAAGGTCTAGTGTGTCATGTGAGCTATTAGAAGAAGTAGAAGTTGTTCTGAAGCTGGTCCAGGGTTTGGGTGAACGTCTCCAGATAAGATCACAAAGTACGATAAGAAACACGAGAAGCTTCGCCTCTAAGAAAAGAAAAAAGTATAATACAATCTGCACACAATATGGCATTTGACAATTGCTTGTGAAACAATGGATGCCTTCGTCTGTACATCTGCTGCCTAGGAGAATATGGCATTTGACAATTGCTTGTGAAACAATGGATGCCTTCGTCTGTACATCTGCTGCCTAGGAGAATATGGCAGTTGACAATTGCTTGTGAAACAATGGATGCCTTCGTCTGTACATCTGCTGCCTAGGAGAATATGGCAGTTGACAAGTGCTTGTGTGACAATGAATGCCTTCGTCTGTACATCTGCTGCCTAGGAGAATATGACATTTGATAAGTGCTTGTGTGACAATGGATGCCTTCGTCTGTACATCTGCTGCCTAGGGGGAATATGGCAGTTGACAATTGCTTGTGAAACAATGAATGCCTTCGTCTGTACATCTGCTGCCTAGGAGAATATGATATTTGACAATTGCTTGTGAAACAATGGATGCCTTCGTCTGTACATCTGCTGCCTAGGGGGAATATGGCATTGCTTTGTCTTAATTTCTAATTGCATTGAAAGCATAGAAAGTAGAGATAAATGAAAGTGAAATATAGTCATGGCTAATAAAGTGATACGCCAACGAGACTGAAGTCGAGGGCTATCCTCACGGTGACCGGCTTACGACGAGGTATTATATTCAGGTTACTCTTTGTGCATACATCCAACTACTAAACATGGTCAACATGAGGACCAATCCAAGGCGGTAAAATGGCTCACTAGAAGATTATTCTCACAATACGCTCCAGGACAGGGAAAGGATAGAGATAGAAGACAGATAGTACAAAATGTTGAAATGATAGACATTGGTTGTCAGACGGCTGTAAAGTAAAAATGGCGGAATAGTACCAGAATCCCGTGAATTATATCACCAGAATCGTGAATTTTGTGGGAAAAACATGAAATTGGCATGAATACTTATAAGCGGTATCTGTAGTCACAGAATAAGAGAGTCGGTTGATATCACCCAAAATGGCTGTCTGGGGGCCATTTTGAAAATGGCCGTCAACTGAAGGGTATTTGCAACACATGACACATAATATGTTATATAAACAGCCCAAATTAGATAAACGTAAGTGTAAATGTATAGTTTATATTCCAATTATGAATGCACTTCTGCATTGAACACATTTAATTAAATCCAACATGGCCGCCATGACGGTATTTTTCAAAATGGACGCCAATTATATATCTATATGATATATGCAAGTGATTGATAACTAAATTTGTTTAAAGTGATTGTAAAATGTGGCATACAGTACTATACATGTTGTCAGATACAATATGCATCTATTGATATCCAATATGGCCACCAGAACAGCCATTTTAAAAATGGCCGCAAACATATATTACGTTTACAAGTAACAGATAATAAAAGACATATGAATTGCTAAAATTTCTCATATAATAATTATGTGAATGTAAATTGAGTTTTTGTCCAGACTGTTTCTTCGATCCAGACACGATACAACCGCTTGCTATCATTGCATTGTTGCCTCTATTTGATGACACACTCTAGAGCCATGCTCAAGCACTCCATGAATATTATTTCTGACACAGTGCAAGTGTTGAATCCTGGGCAAACGCCAGTGAGAGCATGCGACCAACCACTGTTTGCTATAGCCAAGGAAGTTCAGTGGACCTGTCCAATACTAAGTGAAGACCCATGTGTGGTTATGCTCAGTGGTCTGCATACGCAAATGGCCATACTCAAATTTATTGGTGCATTGTTGGAAAATAGTGGTTGGACTGAAGCAATTACTCAATCAAACATGACCACCTCTGGTACTGCAGACTCGAACCTTAAAGCATCGCATGTAGGACGGACACGCCATGCGCATCAGGTATCTGCTTGTGCATTGTATATTCTGATGTATTTATTGCATCTAACCCAGAAGACACCGATCTCAATCAGTTTGATGAATGGAGAAAGAAGAGAGATTCGGAGTCGCCCCAGATCCAATTTTGGTATATAACACTGCAGTTCGAGCTGGCACTCTTGATCTATGTAGAGTCACTACGTATACGAGTCTTCCAGCTCTATCTGGACTCCCTAATGAGTATTGTATGGTGGATTTTCGCCTTAGATCATCCCAACTATGCCCGCTAGTTATCTGTACATATCAGAGATATGATTGTGTTAGAAAAATGAAATCCCGACGTAGCAGCCGAATTTCAGAAAGGAATGTTTGTAGTGAACAAAACGCACCATGTATTCTCCGCATTCCCCATTGATCAGGGCCATGAACAGAACAATAAGGTAGTAAAAGGTGATGGTGGTGCTGTTGGGAAAATTCCACACATATGTTAAGGTGGATGGTCAGTGGGCCAGAAAAAGCAAGAGTAGTAAAGAGTTTGAGGAAGGTGTAGATACTATTAAGGAAACACAAAGCAAGGGGCCGAATATTCAACACCATAAACAAGTTGAAAGTACACAAAAACATTTCAGAAAACAGGTAACTGATTTAAGTGATACTATACAGAACATGGGAAACCCATTTGAAGAAGTATCAGAAGATTTAATTAATCTTGGCACGAGAGACATTGCCAATACAATGCTAGCTGACACTGTCCGAAATATGGAACGGCTTGGACGAGAGCAACACCAAACATTCGTCACTCAAAGGCTAGAAACGAATGAAGTTGCACTAACCAATCCAATTAAGTAAACCAAACTGCCACTCTTTAGCAGACACACATCTAATAGAGTAGTATCTAAAGACAGAAAGGAAGTATGGTCATTAAAGCAGAGTGTCGCGCTTTTCTCCCAACTCTATGTTTCGTGCCAGGTAAGAGAAGGTAACTTGGAAGAGTTTTTTGCACATGAAAACGCTGAATACCCATCTGCACTGTCCCAGTTTGGAACTTTGCGTTTCGGCACCAAGTCAAACTTGTTGCGCTGCATGGATACCCCAGAACAAATGGAACAACCTGGGGTAGATGCTCTAATACTGGAAGGGGCAGTGGTGGTAAATATGTTGCGTCCTACTGCTTGTACCAAATTTCAAGAGTATGCTGAGACTGTATATAAACCATACATCCAGCAACAGTTACATAGACCGTGTAGATGTAGTCTGGGATGTATACATTGAGGATAGTTTGAGGGCGGCAACTAGAGAAGAACGTGGAAAGGGTACCAAGCGACGAGTGTTACCAGATACCGATATACTAACTGGTAATTCATGGAACTCATTTCTTCACGTCGACGAGAACAAAGAGGAACTCTTCAGTTACCTTGCAGATAGAACGGTTGAAACTGAAGCTGGTGATAAATTGGTGATATCAACCAAGGGGACACTGGTACTTTCAAACCATGTTACTGATGTAAATAACATAAATCAGTGTACGCATGAAGAGGCCGATACACGGCTCATTCTTCACACTGCAGATGTAGCTAATAAAGGAATGAAACACGTCATGATTCGAACTGTGGATACTGGTGTAGTGGTGATTGCCATTGGAATGTTTTCCAAGCTATCGGATATACTAGATGAATTGTGAGTATTGTTTGGTACCGGAAAAGATGTCCGCTATTACCCAGTGCATGTAATAGTAAATACCATTGGTGTGAGGCACTTCCTGCATTTCACGCAATGACAGGGTGTGATCAGACGTCGTCATTTGGAAACAAAGGGACAATCAGGCAGTTTGAGACATGGTGTTCGTATGAAGATGTAACCGATTTATTTATCAGAATAATGGAGCATCCAAGTGAGTGTTTACTTGAAAGGTATGTTGTACTGCTTTACGATAGAACCAGTTCATCCAACAGCGTAAACGAAACCCGTAAAGACATGTTCACAAGGAAAGGTAAGTCGATAGAACTTATACAGCCTTCTGCAGCAGCACTCGAGGAGCACGTCAAGCGTACCATCAGACTGTGGTTGGAAAAAGGGAACAGACAACAAGTGGAGGCCATGTTGGAGCAGCTTGCCATAAGCATCGTCAACGTGCCAATAATTGATAAAATGCGCGTGCAAGGTGGAAAAGGGGTGCCATGGGCGGTGTAAGTACATGAGCGTTACTATGTACTGCACTGTGACAATGTGGTGGAAACTGTGATCGTGGGTAAATGAGTTGAGCTACATAACTATGGTAGAACAGATCTTATGAGTTAGTACAGTTAGTACATGTCGTTCTGGAAAAAATAAATCGAAATTATGCTGAAGAAAGATTCAATTTGAATATATATTTCCATGCTAAATAGATGGATGAAGGTACTACGTGTGCAGAATGATAATATGTGCTCACAGTACTTCTACAAACATATATGTATAATATGGCACTTGATTACATATTTACATTTACCTAATACTATTTTTGCTGCGAAATAAAATATATTATTGTGTTATTAGCTATCTGTTTCAAGGGAAGACCCAACCGGCGGCCATGTTGGAAATCATCACCATACTGCGGCCATATTGCATCATACATATGGATAAAATGGATTCCTATACAAATATACATTGATCATCTTGACATAAACTGTGTTTTCATATAATTCTGAAGCCAATTGGCCATTGCATAGTCTTATAACCAGTTGTTTATGGCAACAATACTTTTAAAAATGGCCGCCATGGCAGACAT
Source organism: Archivesica marissinica (assembly GCA_014843695.1). Taxonomy (NCBI): domain Eukaryota; kingdom Metazoa; phylum Mollusca; class Bivalvia; order Venerida; family Vesicomyidae; genus Archivesica; species Archivesica marissinica. The sequence continues at coordinate 22,264,137 of CM026394.1, read as the reverse complement.
CTTGGGTGATATCAACCGACTCTCTTATTCTGTGACTACAGGTACCTCTAATAAGTATTCATGCCAATGTTCATGCTTTTCCCACAACATGCATGATTTTTACACGGACCTCTGGTACTAGAAGTAGGGACTCCATGTCTTTCGTATTTTACATGTTTTTACGAGTATATCTTTATTATGTAGTGTTTAATTAAGGAGCTGTATTGTATAGTAGTATTGAATTGGCTGCGTCGTGCAATACATGCATCGCAGGCAGTTAAACACTATCATAATATCAGTGACGGCACGCGGCGTGCAGATTCGAATTCACGTAGTGTATACTGTCATATAAAAGAAACTTACTGGGCTTTCGTTTATTTGGCGTGAAAGGGCAATTGCAATTGGTATGCTAACTAAAAAGGAGACACACATGGTTGTCGGATACAAGCTCGCTAGTTTAAGGTTTGGGAACTAATAAAATGTCGGCGTTGTGGTTTGCGGATAGAACGTACCTTGTTTAACGGTTTCTTCGGCATCCGACAGTCTTGTCAGACTATGGAATTTGCGCCCGTTGAGTCTAAAGATGAGCACCGTCTGCTGTGGCCGTACAGCCCGATGCGTGACCTGCAGTGGCGGTTGCGGCCTTCGCACATGAAGACAGAGTCACTGTAAGGTGATGAAATTGGTTTGCGGCTCCCACTGTTTGGCTTTCCTCTTCCTGGGTTTGTCGTCAGAGGCTGCTTGCAGAGCGAGTTCCCCCTTCATTTAAGCCCATTGACAGCTGTTGTCTCCACGCTATTATATTTGCTGCGAGGGATTCCCAGTTGATGGTGACCACCCCCAACGCTTTTATATCTCGTTTGCAGACATCCTTGAAGCGAAATTGGGGTCGACCTTTGTATATGTGCCCTGCGGCCAGTTCACCATACAACATATCTTTTGGAATGCGACCGTCGTACATCCGGCGTACGTGTCCGAGTCAGCGTAGTCGGCGTTGGCGGAGTAATATGTACATAGATGGGATGCCGGCTCTGCTGAGAACCTCGTTGTTGGTGACCTTGTCCTGCCAGGATATGCCTAGGATGCGTCGCAGAGAGCAGAGATGGAACACTTGCAGCTTTCGTTCTTGAGTGGCGTATGTTGTCCACGACTCGCTTCCATAGAGGCTGACGACGCAAGCCTTGTACACCGCTATCTTAGTGTTGGTTGTGAGCTGTCTGTTTTCCCACACCTTCTTGCTGAGCCTGGATAGGGTGGAGGCTACTTTGCCAATACGTTTGTCCAGCTCCACATCGAGCGATAGGTTGTTCGTGGCTGTGGAACCCAGGTATGTAAATTGGCTGACGACCTCAAGCTGATAGTCTCCTATGACAATGGCGGGTGGTATGGCAGTTCCTTGGCACATGACTTGGGTAATATTAACTGTTTAACACGCGTGATTTCGAATAACATACAACGACGATAACCTAGCGAGAGGGCACCGAAATAACCTTGTATCCACACGCTTGTATCAACAACGACTACTATATGTTTTAGGTGTTAGCATAAACACTGCCACCGTAAGCTGTACCAGTACACCTCCATATCTAACCGTAAGCTGTACCAGTACACCTCCATATCTAACCGTAAGCTGCTCCATATCTAACCGTAAGCTGTACCAGTACACCTCCATATATAGCCATAAGCTGTACCAGTACACATCCATATCTAACCGTAAGCTGTACCAGTACACCTCCATATCTAACCGTAAGCTGTACCAGTACACATCCATATCTAACCGTAAGCTGTACCAGTACACCTCCATATCTAACCGTAAGCTGTACCAGTACACCTCCATATCTAACCGTAAGCTGTACCAGTACACATCCATATCTAACCGTAAGCTGTACCAGTACACATCCATATCTAACCGTAAGCTCTACCAGCACACATCCATATCTAACTTTACGTGACACAAACATATACATACATACATATACAAATATATATATCATATATATATACACATACATATACACATATACATACACGTACGCACGTACGCACGCACGTACGCATGCTGAACACCTGTTGCTGTGCATGTACATGTACATAGTAAAAAAAGGTGAACTATCTGAGTCTCATTATTTCATCAGCAGGGTTTGCCTACAAACAATAGTGTTCATCAATACATTATAGAAACAAAACACCTAACTGTAGAGGTCACAGTAATTCTGATTACCGGGAATAACATTATAGAAACAAAACACCTAACTGTAGAGGTCACAGTATTTCTGATTACCGGGAATAACATTATAGAAACAAAACACATAACTGTAGAGGTCACGGTACTTCTGATTACCGGGAATAACATTATAGAAACAAAACACCTAACTGTAGAGGTCACAGTAATTCTGATTACCGGGAATAACATTATAGAAACAAAACACATAACTGTAGAGGTCACGGTACTTCTGATTACTGGGAATAACATTTAGTAACATGTCATGTATACACAGTTCTGAAATAAGTATTCGTACATGAGTTAATAACTGCACCAGCTGTATACATCCACTGGATTCATACTTTCGTGTGGCCTACGTGGCCTATTGTTATTCATATTTGATTGTGAAAGGTTTCGCTTGATAGTTTACAATTAATTCTTTCAAGATTAAATTATTTTAAATTTGGATTAATACCGGTTTCCGGAAGTCATTAATAAGATATTGAATGCATGTACAGGTTTAGTAGAGTGTGATTTTACGTTTATTTATCGTCGCTACCAGTTGCCCATGTGAGTGACGCCTCCTGAAGAGATTCATATTCGATTTTGGAGGACAGTGCATGATACAGACAGAGACCCATTCCAGAGTCTCCTCTGGTTCTTTTACGTGCACGGTGTAAAACATCGACACGAGACCTCGGTTTAACGTCCCATCTGAAAGACTGTTAATTTTATTATGGTCAGACGGGGGATCGAACCTGCGATCCCTGGATTACCAGTCCAGCGTGTTACCATTGGACTACAGATCCGTCTGTGGGTTTAGTAGAGGAATTCCAGCAGTCATTTTATACTGCCAGAAGAACAGAAACCTCTATCAAATGACCTCACGTTGGCGCACAATGGACTAAATCCGTCTTACCGGAATTCGACGGGAGAACATGTGTTTTAGCAATACTGGCATTCAAATAGAACTGAATATGCACAGATATTGTGTTATATAATTGTGCTATCTACTCACTGGCTCACAGACATGCCAGTTGTCCAGTGGTTAACACGTCGGACCCAATACCCAGTGGTCGCATATTCGATCTATCGTCTGACCCAAATAATACTAAAAGTCTTTCAGATGGGACTTTAAACCGAGGTCTCGTGTAGGTGCTTAACACCATGCACGCAAGCGAACAAGAGGAGACATAAACGCACACGCGCACGCTCACGCGCGTGCACGCACGCGCACACACAAATTAACATGCTTAATATCCTATTAAAATAACCAAATTAGTTAGTATTGAATTTCCAGCAGAATGGAGTACTCGTCGCCTGGTAACAATGTGTGTTGTCTATTCATTTGACGAATATATATACCACCCATCAGTTTCAATCGGACTGGTCTATTTTGCGTACGCATAATGAAAGATAATGCCTGGGGACATGTAAATAATTATTTGTAGATTGCAATTTTCGAAATTATGATGAGTTTATGTTACCTGAGAAGGAAATTCCAGCATTAATGCTATGGAAAAGTGCCTTGTTTTTGATTAGATACTCACAACTTTGAAATAAGCCTATATAATCTGACGTACTGGGACTACTCCTGAGCGAAAGCTTGGATGACGGTAGGTTTTTATCAATATATTGCTGAATTTGCTGTGCAAATCATAATTGTGAAGGGGTAATTATGTTTCTTGTTACGTATTATTGGTATATGAGAACAATGCATTGTTTGCATTTAAATGTTCATGCTAATAATAAAATAATTCCCCACAAACTAGCGCTATGAACAAAGTATGTGGTCCGGAATACAAGACTAATCCGAGATAGCAATGCTCGTCCAACGCTGTTAAATGTCATTCTTAAATCGACACTACACTACATCGGTGAAAATGCAAATGTCTGCAGAATGTAATTTGCTATTATATGGTATAACCCACACCCAATATTTGCCTCAAAAACTGAGTATTTCAAAAAAATAAATAAACGTCGTATACGCGGCTTGTTGATATAACAAAATAATGTAATTAGGGTCGATATTCATGCGTAATGCAACGTGTTTATCCTGAATAACACGAGGTATGGTACATAGTACCGTGATATCTTACATGTGTGCCTATCCACGTCACCAGAAGGAAACATCCTATTCCCAGTCAATATAAACTCCATGGAGTCCTACTTGAGTCGGTCACCTCAGTCAACTATCTTGGCGTGGATATCTCAAATAACCTGTCGTGGGATACTCACATAAAAAGGTCAACTAAGAAAGCAAACCAAACATTAGGATTTCTACGTAGAAACATCCAGGTCAAATCCGAACCCCTTAAGTGGCTCCGAGAGCTGGTCGCCCCATACCCAAACATTGATAGACCAAATTGAAGGCATACAGCGAAGAGCAGGCCGTTGGATAAAGGCTGACTTATATCGTACCTCTAGTGTTACAGACATGCTACATTCCCTAAATCTACGCACACTAGATCAACGGCGTATTGACAATAGGTTATCCCTTATGTATAAAATTCGTAATGATCTTGTTGCTATTCCCATTGAAAATTACCTAATTCCCCTCTCCCGTCCTGCTCGCCATTGCCATTCCTTAAGCTATAGGTTAATTACAGAAACTACAGATTACTACAAGTTTTCCTTTTTCCCAAGAACAATCTACCATTGGAGTTATCTCCCTCCTGACATTGTCCATCTCCCTACCATAGAGCAATTCAATACGGTAGTTTGCCATATTGATCATGCCAGTCTCTAGTTGTTCTGTGCATGTATTGATCATGCCAGTCTCTAGTTGTTCTGTGCATGTATTGATCATGCCAGTCTCTAGTTGTTCTGTGCATGTATTGATCATGCCAGTCTCTAGTTGTTCTGTGCATGTATTGATCATGCCAGTCTCTAGTTGTTCTGCGTAGCTGCTTTTATTTCATTACTTTCTTAAATTATGCTTTTAACTACTCATACTTTTAACTTCTTTGCGGTTTTTGACGCGCAACATGTCAACATCCCCGCGAGGGGTTCGACATTAAAGGAAGATAGATAGATAGATAGATAGATAGATAGATGCTTTTTTATTTGTAGACTAATCTTAGTTAAATTATATCTACTAGTAATCGAGCATCACGCGTCTAGTATTGACTCCAAATGACAAACAAACATCAATTCAGGAGCATGGATGACCGTTATATGAAATCCTACGTTTGAAAGTTTGTATACTACAAAACACTGTTTATTGATTCAGAAGAATGTGTAGTAGCTATGCATTTATATGTGAATAAAATGCATTTTATTTGCATTTTCATTGATGTAATGTCGCTTTAAACAATGGTGAAGTAGGCAAACAATCTAATAATAAAATAATATATCCGGATCAACTCAGAACTCAAATGGGTTCGACGTTGACCCGAGGCACACCCATTCACCAAATGTTATGAAAATCCGCGTGCGTAATCCTGCTAAAGATAAACAAACAGAAAAACAAACAGAAAACAAACAGATAAACAAACGACACACGCACACACGCGCACACGCGCACACGCGCACGCGCACGCGCACGCGCACGCGCACTCGCACGCGCGCGCACGCACGCACGCACGCACGCACGCACGCACGCACGCACGCACGCACGCACGCACACAACACACACACACAACACACACACACACACACACACACAGATAAAAAGACAGATAAACAAACCGATACACAAACAGATAAACAGAGAATGTTAACAAGAACTACATAGTTACTAAGGTTAAAAACAGTCGATACATGAGAGGTACATCTTTATTTAACATATACTATGCTATTTGAAATAGTAACTCTCCAATATGTTCTCGTTTTCAGTCAAGTTTGGGCTTGGTCCTGGTGTGCAATTCTTGGGAAACCGGACAGTGGATTGAGCAAACTAGCACATTTCTTTGAAAATTCACAGACTAACTATATTAAATCTTGTAAAATGCAGTATGTACATGTTTTCAGCATTAACTACGCCACTTACATTCTGTTGTTCTTAATTTATTTTATGGGGAGGGCCAATCACTAGTGTTGTTAGAACTTGTGGCCCAACCCATTTGCTAAATTTCTATTTGTACAACTATTGTGATTTTTATCTACATGTATATAGAGCAATAACATATTATCAAATCAAAGCGGTACAGTGCCCAGTCGCTATTATTATGATATATATTCTAGTTCAGTTCCATAAATTATAGTGTCATACGTTAGTGTTACTATTGTACCTGTGTTATGTTCCACAGGTGAGATACTTGCGCTGTGGCTGTTGACGCCACGGAACAACCGGCACCAAGTAGCATCACGTATGGCGGATCTGCATGAAATCGTTCAAACATTCTGTAAACAGTAATTCCTGGATCACACTGAAATGTTAATATATAGGATATATATATATATACATTAATCTGTGTACAGTAATAGACCCCAGTATCATACATACACTATTGTAGGCACGGACGGGCATATGGAAAGAACCACCGATCTTCTTCAAGTCAGCTGGATAGCTTTCTCACATGAAATCATTCGACACCCCAGTGGGCCTCCGGCCAGGCCGAGTGGCTGTTGTCATTGACATAAACGCTGTATGTTCGAAACCCGGGGCCTCCAGCCAGGCCGAGTGGCTGTTGTCATTGACATAAACGCTGTATGTTCGAAACCCGGGGCCTCCAGCCAGGCCGAGTGGCTGATGTCATTGACGTCAACGCTGTATGCTCCAATTCCGGGGCCTCCACGGCCTAGCGACTGATGTCATTGACTTCAATGCTGTATGTTCCAATTCCGGGGCCTCCACGGCCTAGCGACTGATGTCATTGACGTCAACGCTGTATGTTCCAATTCCGGGGCCTCCACGGCCTAGCGACTGATGTCATTGACGCCAACGCTGTATGTTCCAATCCCGGGGCCTCCACGGCCTAGCGACTGATGTCATTGACGTCAACGCTGTATTTTCGGCCGAGTGGCTGATGTCATTGACGTCAACGCTGTAAGTACCAATCCCGGGGCCTCCACGGCCGAGTGGCTGATGTCATTGACGTCAACGCTGTAAGTTCCAATCCCGGGGCCTCCATGGCCTAGTTGCTGATGTCATTGACGTCAACGCTGTAAGATCCAATCCCGGGGCCTCCATGGCCTAGTTGCTGATATCATTGACGTCAACGCTGTAAGTTCCAATCCCGGGGCCTCCATGGCCTAGTTGCTGATGTCATTGACGTCAACGCTGTAAGTTCCAATCTCGGGGCCTCCACGGCCTAGTTGCTGATGTCATTGACGTCAACGCTGTAAGTTCCAATCCCAAGCTCATAAATAACATGTACATTTATAACTTAACGAGCTTGATATTTTGGACAGTTTGCTAGGAAGAAAGGAAGTCGACTGAAGTTTGTATTTAAATAGTGTAGTTTATAAATAAATAAATAAAATAAGCACAATATCTAGATAACAGGACACACGACAATGCCCCAACATCTGGCAAATAATAGTCTATGATTGGGAATAAGGAAAACTCAGGGCATTTATAAACCAACTCTAAATTCCTTTTTAGTGTCTCCGAATATTCACTGTTACATTATCGGCCCCATAGCCCCATAGCTGGTTTAAGCAATGCATATTAATTATGCAGCAAAGACAGTATGGTTAATAGTTACTGTAATATTCCAGGAGCTGGACAGTCTGTATGCTGACCATTTCGTACCATGTCTGATTATCTTGGAATAGTATGTCATAGCCTGGAATTGGATCGTAACCATAGTAATAGTTAATAACCATCAATAAACGTTACAGGGAAAATATTCAGTCGTTTTATTATTTTACCACCGTATATTATGTCCGTTCTGGCGTTCTATACTTAACGTATATCGCTATCCACTTGTATATATGTAAAATGTATTTATTAATGGTCATACTAACAATTTGCATGTGACATATTCTAACCAATCACTATTGTTGGTCACTTTCAAGTCAGCTTTGGAATAGAGGATAAATCGCCATTTTGGGCATATATTAATAATACATTGTTATGACTATGTTGGATATATAGCCAGGTAATAATATTAAAGCGACTGAATATATATATATATATATACAAGCGGAAAACGATATCGTTATCCGCTTGTATATACGTTAGGTATGGAACGCCAGAACGGACATAATATACGGTGGTAAAATAATAAAACAACTGAATATTTTCCCGGTAACGTGTATTGATGGTTTATTAACGATTACTATGATTGCGACCCAATTCCAGGCCATGACATATACATGTAGAGTCCTTATAGTATATACATTCATTTATTTTATACTCTCCAATGACTTATATAAAGGACTACGTGCAGCTACGTCTACCAGTTTCAATGAAGCCTGAACATTTCTTTAACATTCTAAGCATCTGCCACGGAAATACACGGCCATAAAACCCGTCCTGATGAATCCCATGTAGCATACATCAAGCAAATACTGCACAATATGAACACAAATCGTCGCTAATTAAAATCAATATATATAGCACTTCCGGGTGGGCGGTCCCGGGTGGATATTTAAAATCCGTCCTACCCATCACCAGGATTAACATGTTGGTGACAGCAACTTAGCTCTTGAAATATGTGCTATTTTTATCAAAATCACTGATGACTTGTCCATTGTGCACGAGATGTATTTTCTAATCTTACGGTTTTATATTAACAAATGACATAATTACATTATTTTAATTAATCAAGATGCATTGTCATTTTAATATGGAATATTTTTAGTTACTTTTAGGTCTTGAATATAATTGTTTTTCAACATAACGGACGTTTCCAGATTCGTAAACATCCAGTAGTCTCCGGTGAGTTATTGCACACGATTGACGATCAAAATACAACATAAACGGGGAATTAGGAATGTTCAATTCAATTTTTTACACGGAATAGTTGCAAAAAATAAAATTGGTTCTTACTCAAGCAACAATCAAACTTGTGTGATCTAATTTTGTTCTACGTGTATATAATATATGGTTTAAGATGGATAGAACATGTACGAGTGACGGATAGAACATGTACGAGTGACGGATAGAACATGTACGAGTGACGGATAGAACATGTACGAGTGACGGATAGAACATGTACGAGTGACGGATAGAACATGTACGAGTGACGGATAGAACATGTACGGGTGACGGATAGAACATGTACGGGTGACAGGTAGTTAAACATGCATTTTATTTACTTTTTGTGAAGTAATGTCGCTTTATCGCATACGTAAGAGAAATTTGGGATATTAGAACTTTTGTTGTGTACAATGTTTTTGAATATGAAGCTATGTGGATTGATCATCACATCATGTGTTATACTGTATATATGTGTCAAGAAACTGTGTATGGTTTACCACAATAAAATAGTCTGTTTGTCTGTTAAATGTTACGTTGCAAAGTGTTCGCCGATAGTAAAACACAGTACAGAATATGTAAACATTAATTACTGTTGTCGGTGGCTAACACAGTACAGCATATGTAAATATTAATTACTGTTGTCGGTAGCTAACACAGTACAGAATATGTAAACATTAATTACTGTTGTCGGTAGCTAACACAGTACAGAATATGTAAACATTAATTACTGTTGTCGGTAGCTAACACAGTACAGCATATGTAAACATTAATTACTGGTGTCGGTGGCTAACACAGTACAGCATATGTAAATATTAATTACTGTTGTCGGTAGGTAACACAGTACAGCATATGTAAATATTAATTACTGTTGTCGGTAGCTAACACAGTACAGCATATGTAAATATTAATTACTGTTGTCGGTAGCTAACACAGTACAGCATATGTAAATATTAATTACTGTTGTCGGTAGCTAACACAGTACAGCATATGTAAACATTAATTACTGTTGTCGGTAGCTAACACAGTACAGCATATGTAAATATTAATTACTGTTGTCGGTAGCTAACACAGTACAGCATATGTAAACATTAATTACTGGTGTCGGTAGCTAACACAGTACAGCATATGTAAATATTAATTACTATTGTCGGTAGCTAACACAGTACATGAATGGGGAACCCGACCGTAAATACATTATCAGACATCATAGAACGTTCAAGCATTCCAAAACGCTAAATGGCAAAGATACTAGTATGCTATGCGTTTTAGACTGTTTAATCAGGACTTCCACTGCGCTATCACGACTTCCACTGCGCTATCACGACTTCCACTGCGCTATCACGACTTCCACTGCGCTATCACGACTTCCACGGCGCTATCACGACTTCCACTGCGCTATCACGACTTCCACTGCGCTATCACGACTTCCACTGCGCTATCACGATATCCACTGCACTATCACGACTTCCACTGCACTATCACGACTTCCACTGCACTATAACGACTTCCACTGCACGATCACGACATCCACTGCGCTATCACGACTTCCACGGCGCTATCACGACTTCCACTGCGCTATCACGACATCTACTGCGCTAACACGACATCCACTGCGCTAACACGACATCCACTGCGCTATCACGACTTCCACTGCGCTATCACGACTTCCACTGCGCTATAACGACTTCCACTGCGCTATCACGACTTCCACTGTGCTATCACGACTTCCACTGCGCTATCACGACTTTCCACTGCGCTATCACGACTTTCCACTGCACTTTTAGACGGTTGCATCCGGATAATATGCTAATCCTCTCGTATTTTGCTTCAGGAACGTTTAGGAACAATTAAATTAACTTTTACAGAATAAAGCGGAACATTGGTTCCATATTCAAATATGCACATTAAGTACACTGGCGATGGATTCCATCAGGAATGAGGTCTCGAGAGTGATTAATATAAATTGTAAGAACTTGTTTCGCAATCGAGCTAAACTAAATTGTATAAACTAAGCACACATATTACCCAAATGTAAACACACATTTAAACATATATATATAAATAGCAATTCTGAGTAGAATTACAAAGGAAATATTGCAACGAGCTAAACACAGTACTATAAAGCTTATTATGCTGTGAGAACAGCTAGATAAATAGAGTGTTGCGAATGAGACAGCAGAGTACTCTACAACAGTTAAGGACTATAATGGTGGAGGTAGTGTAGGATATATGTGGAAGAATATATGACTATATATAGAATTTTAAGATTGTAAGAAGGTTTACCAGTTACTTGTACTAGTGAAATGTAGAGTTGATAACGAAGCAATAATGAGAGGACATATGGGTTTAAAGTTTAAACTTTATTTATTTTACAACGATTGCGAAGCAAGTTTCAACAACTTTAATAATCACTCTCGTTGGCGCGGATGAAAGCATAAATGTGGTCATTCGTGTGGTAGGAAACCGGAGTACCCGGAGAAAACTCACCTGTCCGTTCTGGCGACCACCGTACAATCTAACATACTTCCCGGTCCACAGATCGAACCCGGGTTGCATTGGCGAGAAGCGAGCGAGCTAACAACTGCGCTAATCGGACTAATATGGGTATTAGTATGATCATCGATATCACCAATATCGGGAGTTTTTATCGTGAATCATTGCGCATGTATCTAGATATTGTCAATCATGTGACACCTGCCAACATACTATACCCAAAGACAAGGTGACGAATATACGTGCCATTGATCGAAACTTCATTTAAGATTGTGGCATGGGGAGGGAGGGAGAGGGAGAGGGAGGGAGAGGCTTTAGTTGATATGCTTAGTAGATTATGAGTACCAGAGGACATGTGGACATATTGTGGAGTGCAGTTTACATGATAGTTGATGAATGAAGTTAGTAGGTTGCTGTCATGGATGCAAATAGCTACTAGTCTCCCTCATCCGATATGTAGCGAATTTAGCAGCACCTCGATTAGAATATTAAGGATAATGTGTAGTGAGAGAGCGAATTATTATGAGAAGTATGTAAACCCAATGTTGTTTGCCTATAGAGAAGTATGTAAACCCAGTGCTGTTTGCCTATAGAGAAGTATGTAAACCCAGTGTTGTTTGCCTATAGAGAAGCATGTAAACCCAGTGTTGTTTGCCTATAGAGAAGCATGTAAACCCAGTGTTGTTTGCCTATAGAGAAGTATGTAAACCCAGTGTTGTTTGCCTATATAGAAGCATGTAAACCCAGTGTTGTTTGCCTATAGAGAAGCATGTAAACCCAGTGTTGTTTGCCTATATAGAAGCATGTAAACCCAGTGTTGTTTGCCTATATAGAAGCATGTAAACCCAGTGTTGTTTGCCTATAGAGAAGTATGTAAACCCAGTGTTGTTTGCCTATAGAGAAGCATGTAAACCCAGTGTTGTTTGCCTATAGAGAACCATGTAAACCCAGTGTTGTTTGCCTATAGAGAGGTATGTAAACCCAGTGTTGTTTGCCTATAGAGAAGTATGTAAACCCAGTGTTGTTTGCCTATATAGAAGCATGTAAACCCAGTGTTGTTTGCCTATAGAGAAGCATGTAAACCCAGTGTTGTTTGCCTATATAGAAGCATGTAAACCCAGTGTTGTTTGCCTATATAGAAGCATGTAAACCCAGTGTTGTTTGCCTATAGAGAAGCATGTAAACCCAGTGTTGTTTGCCTATATAGAAGCATGTAAACCCAGTGTTGTTTGCCTATAGAGAAGTATGTAAACCCAGTGTTGTTTGCCTATAGAGAAGCATATAAACCAGTGTGTTTGCCTATAGAGAAGTATGTAAACCCAGTGTTGTTTGCCTATAGAGAAGTATGTAAACCCAGTGTTGTTTGCCTATAGAGAAGCATGTAAACCCAGTGTTGTTTGCCTATAGAGAAGCATGTAAACCCAGTGTTGTTTGCCTATAGAGAAGCATGTAAACCCAGTGTTGTTTGCCTATAGAGAAGCATGTAAACCCAGTGTTGTTTGCCTATAGAGAAGCATGTAAACCCAGTGTTGTTTGCCTATATAGAAGCATGTAAACCCAGTGTTGTTTGCCTATAGAGAAGCATGTAAACCCAGTGTTGTTTGCCTATATAGAAGTATGTAAACCCAGTGTTGTTTGCCTATAGAGAAGCATGTAAACCCAGTGTTGTTTGTCTATAGAGAAGCATGTAAACCCAGTGTTGTTTGCCTATAGAGAAGTATGTAAACCCAGTGTTGTTTGCCTATAGAGAAGTATGTAAACCCAGTGTTGTTTGCCTATAGAGAAGTATGTAAACCCAGTGTTGTTTGCCTATATAGAAGCATGTAAACCCAGTGTTGTTTGCCTATATAGAAGCATGTAAACCCAGTGTTGTTTGCCTACATAGAAGCATGTAAACCCAGTGTTGTTTGCCTATAGAGAAGCATGTAAACCCAGTGTTGTTTGCCTATAGAGAAGCATGTAAACCCAGTGTTGTTTGCCTATAGAGAAGCATGTAAACCCAGTGTTGTTTGCCTATAGAGAAGCATGTAAACCCAGTGTTGTTTGCCTATAGAGAAGTATGTAAACCCAGTGTTGTTTGCCTATATAGAAGCATGTAAACCCAGTGTTGTTTGCCTATAGAGACGTTCCAGATGAGAGTATGGCGTATTGTTGTTGTTGTTGATGTTGTTGATAAAGTAACCAAACAATGTTTTATCCGCCTCTAAATAACGTGTACTTGTTTATTTAAAAATAAAAATAGCAGTACGTACACACCGTAGCATATCGCAAATAATAGTTTTATACCTCAGGTTATCATTCAAGTTGTAAATTATAAAACCCAAACAAAATTCAAGTGGTTTAGAGTTTCTTCCCTTGGCAATATGAGTGCATGATTACTTTCCTTACCTGGACAATGTCGTTTGCAAAACCTGCACACATTTACTAAATATGGCAACAAGATTATAATTAACAAAAACAAAAAAGGAACATCCAATATGCATAATCATATAAGGGGAAAACATCCATTAACCGTAAACCAATATGCCGTAACACATCAGTAAGCCAATCTGCCGTAACACACCAGTAAGCCAATCTGCCGTAACACATCAGTAAGCCAATCTGCCGTAACACATCAGTAAGCCAATCTCGTCTTCCGACCATGATAATCTGATTACACGATTGTAATGATCAACATATTAGTTTTATGTAACAGCACAGTCATGTTGTATTATTAATTGTAAAATCCAGCGTAAATAGCCTTGTCCTTAGCAGTACAATGTACATGACATGGGAACTACAATGATAATATATTAACATGGTGCTATTTATAGTACCGATAAGCCCAGTTAAGAAGATAAATTGACAACTAGTGAAATAAATTCATTAACTTTATAGAGATGCAGCGTCATTATATGATACGATATATTAATGTGATAGCATACATACACACAATGTATGTATTAATAGTTTTCATATGAGTTTGTTCAAGTTAAAGGCATTCTTAATATAGTAGGCTATATTCATTATTATTGGCTATTTTTATTATTCTTATGAGTATCTTGTTTTATTCACAAACTTAACAAGACCAACCCATTATGCCGACTTAATCTTATTCCAATGTACATTGGGCATATCAAGATAAAATGGTATTCTGATTCAATAGCTGTTTTATTGCAACATTTACATTGTCAGCTAACACGATACATTGCATTGTAACGACCAGTTTCAATAATCAATTAATGGCTACTCAGCTTAAGTTTAGACAGCATAACATAGTGGAAGTTGTTGGTAACATTAGTCTTCTAATTCAAAATCGGTTGTAAAACGTATATAGTGTTCAAGTTTGGACATACTTTCAAATGACTCTCTGGTCACCGCAGAGTAAAGTGGTCGCGTAGTCTAATTTTAAGCAAAGGTAAATAGTTAGATTATAGTAGGGTTAAATATATGACTAGTCGATCGAGTTCACCTACTACAGCCATATTCGGCGTTTGCATTTTGATACAAAGTGCCCGTTATATTGTTGAAGTCAATATTGCTACTAATATCGTTGATGAATAGTTTAAATACAAAGGCACTCAGTGGCTAGCCCTGCTGGACACCAACATATATTTCAAATGCTTCTGAACATTGTTTTCTACCTTTAAACATGCAACAATTTTAGTGTAAATATATTTAATGATATTAGTGACGTTATTACTGATCCCACCCTCCATTAATTGTTCAAACATCTCAACGTAATCGGCAACATCAAAGGTTCTCGTAAACGATAAAATCAGTACACAGTGACATATGTTTAGTAAGAATAGTTTGCATTATACCATGTAAGATAAACACGCAACATGTGTTAGTACATTACAACATTGCTATATTCATCTTAGCTATTTATTGTGCTCCTTAAAGCGACACTACATCACTACTATAATTTTATTCCAAATATTTGCTTCAAATACTGAATATTTCAACTAATAAACAAGCGTGGTATACGCGGTTTGTTGACATAACACAATAATGTAACCAGGGTTGACATACATGCGTAATACAACCTGTGTATCTCGAATAACGAGATTTATGGTACAGATTTACCATTATATTTCACATTTTTGCCAATGCATATTTACTTGTAGACTAATCTTAGTTAAATTTATTATCTCTAAGCGACTGTATCAAGCGTTTAGCATTGACTACAATGACAAAGAAATGTCAATTTAGGAGCGTGGATGACCGGTATATGAAATCCTACATTCAATTTGGAAAGTTTGTAGACCACAAACACACTGTTTATTGATTCAATATTTGTGTTCGAATGTATTCGGAAGAAGCAATACATTTATAATACCTGAACAATGCATTTTGTTGGCTCTTTGCGATGTAATGTCGCTTTAAATCTAGAGAACATAATTTGGCGATTAAATTTATGAGAGTTATTCCTCTTTAATTTGATGTGTTAGTTTTTTCTACCACCCTTCTTGTATATGAGGACAATGATTTCATTGCACAACAACATATCTGGATATTTCGGAGGTAAATTGTATTGAAAAGCAATGTTTGCATTCAATGAATACTATTCTATATATCGTCCTCTAATGCCAACCCCCCTCGATGTGATGTAGACATGTGTGTCGCTAATCCTCTAATGTCAAACCCCTCGAGGTGATGTAGACATGTGTGTCGCTATCGTCCTCTAATGCCAAACCCCTCGCGGTGATGTAGACATGTGTGTCGCTATCGTCCTCTAATGTCAAACCCCTCGCGATGATGTAGACATGTGTGTCGCTATCGTCCTCTAATGTCAAACCCCTCGAGGTGATGTAGACATGTGTGTCGCTATCGTCCTCTAATGTCAAACCCCTCGATGTGATGTAGACATGTGTGTCGCTATCGTCCTCTAATGTCAAACCCCTCGCGATGATGTAGACATGTGTGTCGCTATCGTCCTCTAATGTCAAACCCCTCGAGGTGATGTAGACATGTGTGTCGCTATCGTCCTCTAATGCCAAACCCCTCGAGGTGATGTAGACATGTGTGTCGCTATCGTCCTCTAATGTCAAACCCCTCGCGATGATGTAGACATGTGTGTCGCTATCGTCCTCTAATGTCAAACCCCTCGAGGTGATGTAGACATGTGTGTCGCTATCGTCCTCTAATGTCAAACCCCTCGATGTGATGTAGACATGTGTGTCCTTATACTGACCGCATACTGACATTTTCGACCTATTTTCTGTTGTTTACCAGCGAATTGTAGCAAGTTTAACACTTGTATGTTTGATTCACAGCGACACTGTTAGAGGGAACCAATTCGCGACCTTGACCTACAGTACACACTACTATATTGCACTAATTTTATGCACACTTTTTTGTGTCCCCTGCATAGTTTCCCCAAACACGTAGTTACCACCGTATTGCGTTCAACCCTAATATTTAACACTTTAAAATAAACAACACCTTTTCCAAAGTTGGCCTTAACTAACCAATAGATACACCATTACATCCCTTTAAACTGTTGTCTATTTACAAATAGTTTCCATTTCAATGACAGTTCAAGCTGTCCACATTCCGTTATTCTTCAACAATACGCTGCTCTTCACTTTTAAAGTTTCATAACATGTAAGTTATGGCTGCTTAATACAGGTTGGCTGCTTAATACAGGTTGAGGTTGGCTGCTTAATACAGGTTGGCTGCGCTTAATACAGGTTGGCTGCGCTTAATACAGGTTGGCTGCTTAATACAGGTTGGCTGCTTAATACAGGTTGGCTGCGCTTAATACAGGTTGGCTGCTTAATACAGGTTGGCTGCTTAATACATGTTGGCTGCTTAATACAGGTTGGCTGCTTAATACAGGTTGGCTGCTTAATACAGGTTGGCTGCTTAATACAGGTTGGCTGCGCTTAATACAGGTTGGCTGCTTAATACAGGTTGGCTGCTTAATACATGTTGGCTGCTTAATGGAGATGACTACTAACACCGGTTTGATTGTATACATGTAATTGCATCGGAAATTATACATTTCTAACAACTTGAGCACAATGTTTATGATCAGCAGTTTGTACACCGTAAATATATAATTACATGATGGATTTGCTTTTAAATACAAGGCAATAATACAGATCTACAGAAACCCCCTCATCGTGGTAAGATTAATCAAATAGTTGTATGTCCCATAATTATTAGTTATCCCTGACCTATACATTAGATGATGTCAAATGAAAGTATGAAATAATGTTTGAACTTATATGAACGATATGATATAATTGTCTGAACATTACAAAACAGCCTTCCAAACGACAACACATTGTCAGGGCTTACATGCAGTAGTCTCACCGTGTACTAGGTGCGCTTACGAATTATAGATTGTGCTTTCAAAGTAAAGTAATAACGGTTGTAAACAAACATTCGATACACTATTGCATTATAGGTAAGTCAGGTATAACCTATTAAACAATAAATCACAGTACCTGTAAGCTATCGTATATTGCCTTACCTATACAGTAGTGTAATATTCCAACGGTATTATTACATTACTTTGAAAGCACAGTACATAAATGCTACATACAAAATTAAATAACATTAGGCATTGGATTAAACGTAGCCTATTTGTTCATTCATAATGTACAGTACATATACATTGTATACAGAATGAAAATGGATTTAATCGAAAGCTTAAAGCTTATTGAGATTATCTCCATTACTGTAGGTATTACAGTATGTGATTTTAATTTGCATATATATTTTAGTACTACCTGTACCCCAGAGTCCGCCTGTACCCCAGAGTCCGCCTGTACCCCAGAGTCCATTATTGTACTAACACTATGAATGCTCGGATGTTTTTTATTAATTTATGGGTACATGAAGACATAAAATCCCATTCATTGTTAATTACTTATTAGAAGGTCTTCATTCGTCAAATTGTTATAAATGTGTGGAAGTCGTGATAGCGCAGTAGATGCGCGTTCGCTTCATGTGCGAAAGGCCCGGAGTTCGAGCCCCACTGGAGCCGTTACGATTGTGTCCTTAGGCAAGGCATTTAGATTCCACACTGCCTCTTCTCTCTCTCCTCATGGCGATGGATTCCACCAGGAATGAGGTCTCGAGAGTGATCAATATAAGTTATAGGAACTTTTTACGCAATCGAGCTAAAATAAATGTGTATAAACTAAGGACATGAGTCTCATTTGCAGTGCTGAATTGATCAGACAGCATGTTATCAATACAAGATCAGACAGCATGTTATCAATACAAGATCAGACAGCATGTTATCAATACAAGATCAGACAGCATGTTATCAATACAAGATCAGACAGCATGTTATCAATACAAGATCAGACAGCATGTTGTCAATACAAGACCAGACAGCATGTTGTCAATACAATATCAGACAGCATGTTATCAATACAAGATCAGACAGCATGTTATCAATACAAGACCAGACAGCATGTTGTCAATACAAGATCAGACAGCATGTTATCAATACAAGATCAGACAGCATGTTATCAATACAAGATCAGACAGCATGTTGTCAATACAAGATCAGACAGCATGTTATCAATACAAGATCAGACAGCATGTTATCAATACAAGATCAGACAGCATGTTATCAATACAAGATCAGACAGCATGTTGTCAATACAAGATCAAACAGCATGTTGTCAATACAAGATCAGACAGCATGTTGTCAATACAAGATCAGACAGCATGTTGTCAATACAAGATCAGACAGCATGTTGTCAATACAAGATTAGACAGCATGTTGTCAATACAAGACCAATAATTGATGTAATGACAACGTATTCGGACTAAGTTCTCACTCGGTTTTCTTTGTCCGTGCTTTTCAAAGACTTTGATTATTTCTTAAGGATACGAGTGATTTTCTAATGGGTTTCAATATGTGCATGGTTATTGTGATATAAGGTGCATGTATGGCACAGCAATGTACATATACACATAATTATAGTTGTGCATGGTTATTGTTATATAAGGTATGGCACAGCAATGTACATAGACACATATAGTTGTGCATGGTTATTGTGATATAAGGTATGGCACAGCAATGTACATAGAAACATATAGTTGTACATGTTTATTGTAATATAAGGTACATGTATGGCACAGCAATGTACATAGAAACATATAGTTGTGCATGGTTATTGTGATATAAGGTACATGTATGGCACAGCAATGTACATAGACACATATAGTTGTGCATGGTTATTGTGATATAAGGTATGGCACAGCAATGTACATAGACACATATAGTTGTGCATGGTTATTGTGATATAAGGTATGGCACAGCAATGTACATAGACACATATAGTTGTGCATGGGTATTGTGATATAAGGTATGGCACAGCAATGTACATAGACACATATAGTTGTGCATGGGTATTGTGATATAAGGTATGGCACAGCAATGTACATAGACACATATAGTTGTGCATGGTTATTGTGATATAAGGTATGGCACAGCAATGTACATAGACACATATAGTTGTCCATGGTTATTGTGATATAAGGTATGGCACAGCAATGTACATATACACATACATTTGTAATGGTTATTGTGATATAAGGTATGGCACAGCAATGTACATAGACACATATAGTTGTGCATGGGTATTGTGATATAAGGTATGGCACAGCAATGTACATAGACACATATAGTTGTGCATGGGTATTGTGATATAAGGTATCGCATAGCAATGTAAATAGACACATATAGTTGTCCATGGTTATTGTGATATAAGGTATGGCACAGCAATGTACATATACACATATAGTTGTGCATGGTTATTGTGATATAAGGTACATGTATGGCACAGCAATGTACATAGACACATATAGTTGTGCATGGTTATTGTGATATAAGGTATGGCACAGCAATGTACATAGACACATATAGTTGTGCATGGTTATTGTGATATAAGGTATGGCACAGCAATGTACATATACACATACATTTGTAATGGTTATTGTGATATAAGGTATGGCACAGCAATGTACATAGACACATATAGTTGTGCATGGGTATTGTGATATAAGGTATGGCACAGCAATGTACATAGACACATATAGTTGTGCATGGGTATTGTGATATAAGGTATGGCACAGCAATGTACATAGACACATATAGTTGTGCATGGTTATTGTGATATAAGGTATGGCACAGCAATGTACATAGACACATATAGTTGTGCATGGGTATTGTGATATAAGGTATGGCACAGCAATGTACATAGACACATATAGTTGTGCATGGTTATTGTGATATAAGGTATGTTGGCACAGCAATGTACATAGACACATATAGTTGTCCATGGTTATTGTGATATAAGGTATGGCACAGCAATGTACATAGACACATATAGTTGTACATGTTTATTGTGATATAAGGTATGGCACAGCAATGTACATAGACACATATAGTTGTCCATGGTTATTGTGATATAAGGTATGGCACAGCAATGTACATAGACACATACATTTGTAATGGTTATTGTGATATAAGGTATGGCACAGCAATGTACATAGACACATATAGTTGTGCATGGGTATTGTGATATAGGGTATGGCACAGCAATGTACATAGACACATATAGTTGTGCATGGGTATTGTGATATAAGGTATGGCACAGCAATGTACATAGACACATATAGTTGTGCATGGTTATTGTGATATAAGGTATGGCACAGCAATGTACATAGACACATATAGTTGTGCATGGGTATTGTGATATAAGGTATGGCACAGCAATGTACATACACACATATAGTTGTGCATGGGTATTGTGATATAAGGTATGGCACAGCAATGTAAATAGACACATATAGTTGTCCATGGTTATTGTGATATAAGGTATGGCACAGCAATGTACATATACACATATAGTTGTCCATGGTTATTGTAATATAAGGTACATGTATGGCACAGCAATGTACATAGACACATATAGTTGTGCATGGTTATTGTGATATAAGGTATGGCACAGCAATGTACATAGACACATATAGTTGTGCATGGTTATTGTGATATAAGGTATGGCACAGCAATGTACATAGACACATATAGATGTGCATGGGTATTGTGATATAAGGTATGGCACAGCAATGTACATAGACACATATAGTTGTGCATGGGTATTGTGATATAAGGTATGGCACAGCAATGTACATAGACACATATAGTTGTGCATGGTTATTGTGATATAAGGTATGGCACAGCAATGTACATAGACACATATAGTTGTGCATGGGTATTGTGATATAAGGTATGGCACAGCAATGTACATAGACACATATAGTTGTGCATGGGTATTGTGATATAAGGTATGGCACAGCAATGTACATAGACACATATAGTTGTGCATGGGTATTGTGATATAAGGTATGGCACAGCAATGTACATAGACACATATAGTTGTGCATGGTTATTGTGATATAAGGTATGGCACAGCAATGTACATAGACACATATAGTTGTGCATGGTTATTGTGATATAAGGTATGGCACAGCAATGTACATAGACACATATAGTTGTGCATGGGTATTGTGATATAAGGTATGGCACAGCAATGTACATAGACACATATAGTTGTGCATGGGTATTGTGATATAAGGTATGGCACAGCAATGTACATAGACACATATAGTTGTGCATGGGTATTGTGATATAAGGTACATGTATGGCACAGCAATGTACATAGACACAAATAGTTGTGCATGGTTATTGTGATATAAGGTATGGCACAGCAATGTACATAGACACATATAGTTGTGCATGGTTATTGTGATATAAGGTATGGCACAGCAATGTACATAGACACATATAGTTGTGCATGGTTATTGTGATATAAGGTATGGCACAGCAATGTACATATACACATATATTTGTAATGGTTATTGTGATATAAGGTATGGCACAGCAATGTACATAGACACATATAGTTGTGCATGGGTATTGTGATATAAGGTATGGCACAGCAATGTACATAGACACATATAGTTGTGCATGGGTATTGTGATATAAGGTATGGCACAGCAATGTACATAGACACATATAGTTGTGCATGGTTATTGTGATATAAGGTATGGCACAGCAATGTACATAGACACATATAGTTGTCATTGGTTATTGTGATATAAGGTACATGTATGGCACAGCAATGTACATAGACACATATAGTTGTGCATGGTTATTGTGATATAAGGTATGGCACAGCAATGTACATAGACACATATAGTTGTGCATGGTTATTGTGATATAAGGTATGGCACAGCAATGTACATAACACATAATTGTATGGTTATTGTGATATAAGGTATGGCACAGCAATGTACATAGACACATATAGTTGTGCATGGGTATTGTGATATAAGGTATGGCACAGCAATGTACATAGACACATATAGTTGTGCATGGGTATTGTGATATAAGGTATGGCACAGCAATGTACATAGACACATATAGTTGTGCATGGGTATTGTGATATAAGGTATGGCACAGCAATGTAAATAGACACATATAGTTGTCCATGGTTATTGTGATATAAGGTATGGCACAGCAATGTACATAGACACATATAGTTGTCCATGGTTATTGTGATATAAGGTACATGTATGACACAGCAATGTACATAGACACATATAGTTGTCCATGGTTATTGTGATATAAGGTATGACACATCAATGTACATAGACACATATAGTTGTAATGGTTATTGTGATATAAGGTATGGCACAGCAATGTACATAGACACATATAGTTGTACATGGTTATTGTGATATAAGGTATGGCACAGCAATGTACATAGACACATATAGTTGTGCATGGTTATTGTGATATAAGGTATGGCACAGCAATGTACATAGACACATATAGTTGTGCATGGTTATTGTGATATAAGGTATGGCACAGCAATGTACATAGACACATATAGTTGTGCATGGTTATTGTGATATAAGGTATGGCACAGCAATGTACATATACACATATAGTTGTGCATGGTTATTGTGATATAAGGTATGGCACAGCAATGTATATAGACACATATAGTTGTGCATGGTTATTGTGATATAAGGTATGGCACAGCAATGTACATAGACACATATAGTTGTGCATGGTTATTGTGATATAAGGTACATGTATGGCACAGCAATGTACATAGACACATATAGTTGTGCATGGTTATTGTGATATAAGGTATGGCACAGCAATGTACATAGACACATATAGTTGTGCATGGTTATTGTGATATAAGGTATGGCACAGCAATGTACATAGACACATATAGTTGTGCATGGTTATTGTGATATAAGGTATGGCACAGCAATGTACATAGACACATATAGTTGTGCATGGTTATTGTGATATAAGGTATGGCACAGCAATGTACATAGACACATATAGTTGTCCATGGTTATTGTGATATAAGGTATGGCACAGCAATGTACATATACACATATAGTTGTCCATGGTTATTGTGATATAAGGTATGGCACAGCAATGTACATATACACATATAGTTGTACATGGTTATTGTGATATAAGGTATGGCACAGCAATGTACATATATACATATAGTTGTACATGGTTATTCTGATATAAGGTATGACACAGCAATGTACATAGACACATATAGTTGTGCATGGTTATTGTGATATAAGGTATGGCACAGCAATGTACATAGACACATATAGTTGTGCATGGTTATTGTGATATAAGGTATGGCACAGCAATATACATAGACACAAATAGTTGTGCATGGTTATTGTGATATAAGGTACATGTATGGCACAGCAATGTACATAGACACATATGGTTGTGCATGGTTATTGTGATATAAGGTATGGCACAGCAATGTACATAGACACATATAGTTGTGCATGGTTATTGTGATATAAGGTATGGCACAGCAATGTACATATACACATATAGTTGTCTTTCACAATGTGAAGCATATGTGCCTGCAGAATAGTTTCGATACCACCCTGTATTAAGCAACACACATGTATTAAGCAGCCAACCTGTATTAAGCAGCCAACATGTAATATTATTTTGTTTTTTTGGGTTAAACATATTTATTCCACTATATACATTCACAAAACAATACATGCATACAAAATCAAAGAATAGGAAAGGATCAAAACGGAAGCAGAGCTTAAATAGTTTCTCTCCTTGAACATGTATTAAGCAGCCAACCTGTATTAAGCAGCCAACCTGTATTAAGCAGCCAACCTGTATTAAGCAGCCAACCTGTATTAAGCAGTCAACCTGTATTAAGCAGCCAACCTGTATTAAGCAGCCAACCTGTATTAAGCAGCCAACCTGTATTAAGCAGCCAACCTGTATTAAGCAGCTAACCTGTATTAAGCAGGAAACCTGTATTAAGCAGCCAACATGCATTAAGCAGCTAACCTGTATTAAGCAGCCAACCTGTATTAAGCAGTCAACCTGTATTAAGCAGCCAACCTGTATTAAGCAGCCAACATGTATTAAGCAGCCAACTTGTATTAAGCAGCCAACTTATATTAAGCAGCCAACCTGTATTAAGCAGCCAACCTGTATTAAGCAGCCAACTTGTATTAATCAGCCAACCTGTATTAAGCAGCCAACCTGTATTAAGCAGCCAATGTCACGATTGCCCATATGTTGCTTTATGATACATTTGACCAATAATAATCAACCACATGTGCTGAGTAGCCACTATTTGTTAGTCCCATGGCTGGCTGCTTAGGACAGGTTTGACTCTATTTTCAGACTACATATGCTAACATGAGTCTTATTATTTGTATCTTTTTATTATCTGTAGAAGAAAGGCAAATATTACTGTTATATCCTATAACAAATTATGATATTGTTTTGTAATATTTTAGTTAAATTAAACATTGTTATTTCTATATAATTATGTTGTTATTAACTTATTCCATGACATAAATACAAACCGTGGCCACAAACCGAGGCAACGAACCGAGGCCACGAACGTACACCTATGATGATAACAAAACTGTTGAATATAGAAATTACTTTCAACCTGTTATTTTGTATACAACATTCATTTAACCTAACAACTAATTTCCAATGTTTAATTTACATTTACATCTACTACATCTACATAAACTACATTTACACATCTACTACATTTACATCTACTACATTTACACATCTACTACATTTACACATCTACTACATTTACACATCTACTTCATTTACACATCTACTACATTTACACATCTACTACATTTACACATCTACTACATTTACACATCTACTACATTTACACATCTACTTCATTTACACATCTACTACATTTACATCTACTACATTTACATCTACTACATCTACATCTACTACATTTACATCTACTACATTTACACATCTACTACATTTACATCTACTACATTTACATCTACTACATTTACACATCTACTACATTTACACATCTACTACATTTACACATCTACTACATTTACATCTATCACATTTACACATCTACTACAGTTACATCTACTTCATTTACACATCTACTACATTTACATCTACTACATTTACATCTACTACATTTACATCTACTACATTTACATCTACTTCATTTACACATCTACTACATTTACATCTACTACATTTACACATCTACTACATTTACACATCTACTACATTTACATCTACTACATTTACACATCTACTACATTTACACATCTACTACATTTACACATCTACTACATTTACACATCTACTACATTTACACATCTACTACATTTACATCTACTACATTTACATCTACTACATTTACACATCTACTACATTTACACATCTACTACATTTACACATCTACTACATTTACATCTACTACATTTACACATCTACTACATTTACACATCTACTACATTTACACATCTACTACATTTACATCTACTACATTTACACATCTACTACATTTACATCTACTTCATTTACACATCTACTACATTTACATCTACATTTACATCTACTACATTTACATCTACTACATTTACATCTACTACATTTACATCTACTTCATTTACACATCTACTACATTTACACATCTACTACATTTACACATCTACTACATTTACACATCTACTACATTTACACATCTACTACATTTACACATCTACTACATTTACACATCTACTACATTTACATCTACTACATTTACACATCTACTACATTTACACATCTACTACATTTACATCTACTACATTTACACATCTACTACATTTACACATCTACTACATTTACACATCTACTACATTTACACATCTACTACATTTACACATCTACTACATTTACACATCTACTACATTTACATCTACTACATTTACATCTACTACATTTACACATCTACTACATTTACACATCTACTACATTTACACATCTACTACATTTACATCTACTACATTTACATCTACTACATTTACACATCTACTACATTTACACATCTACTACATTTACACATCTACTACATTTACATCTACTACATTTACACATCTACTACATTTACATCTACTACATTTACACATCTACTACATTTACACATCTACTACATTTACATCTACTACATTTACATCTACTACATTTACACATCTACTACATTTACACATCTACTACATTTACACATCTACTACATTTACATCTACTACATTTACATCTACTACATTTACACATCTACTACATTTACACATCTACTACATTTACACATCTACTACATTTACATCTACTACATTTACATCTACTACATTTACACATCTACTACATTTACACATCTACTACATTTACACATCTACTACATTTACATCTACTACATTTACATCTACTACATTTACACATCTACTACATTTACACATCTACTACATTTACACATCTACTACATTTACATCTACTACATTTACATCTACTACATTTACACATCTACTACATTTACACATCTACTACATTTACACATCTACTACATTTACATCTACTACATTTACATCTACTACATTTACACATCTACTACATTTACATCTACTACATGTACATCTACTACATTTACATCTACTACATTTACACATCTACTACATTTACATCTACTACATTTACATATGTGTGTTTTACGTTTATTTATCGTCGCTACCGGTTGCCCATATGAGCGACGCCTCCTGGAGAGATTAGTCATTTTAAATTGTGGAGGGTAGTGCAATGATACAGACAGAGACCCATTCCAGAGTCTCCTCTGGTTCTTTTATGTGCACGGTGTAAAGCACCGACACGAGACCTCGGTTTAGATTCCCATCCGAAAGACTGTTAATTACATTTACATCTGAACTGTTCAACCTCTTTGTACTCTTTCAACATAGGTCCCCCACCAGTTGCCATGTATGTAGATCACTTTGCAAATCACTTTGAATACTGAATCGACATTAAGCGTATTCCTTAACTAACTGTGTATGTATGGTATGGCCAAGTATGATGTCACATATAAATATTATATAATATTATATGGAAGTCGTGATAGCGCAGTGGATGCGCGTTCGCTTCAGGTGCGAAAGGTCTGGAGTTCGAGCCCCGCTGGAGCCGTTACGATTATGCCCTTAGGCAAGACATTCAGTTAAAACATATTTTATTCAGTTCATTCAATATATATACAGTATATAAATACATCAGGATATCTGAAATCAGCTTGGAAAACAAGCTGAGAGCTTATGTAAATTACTTTCCATGAGGATGTTACAATATACAGTTGTTAGCATTTAGAGTGGTTAGTGAGACATGACGGGCATTGTCTTGGAAGGCATTTAAATTCCACATTGCCTCTTCTCTCTACCTCATGGCGATGGATTCCATCAGGAATGAGGCATCGAGAGTGATAAATATAAGTTGTAATAACTTGTTTCACAATCGAGCTAAAATAAATTTGTATAATATCGCCATTTCTGGTCAGCATATTTTACCTCCAAGGCAAACAATGTCCACCAATGGTGTGCTTAAAGGTAAACCATAACATAGCTTTAAGAAGATTGTCCATTCTCGTTTTATTTTTTACAGACGGATCTGTAGTGCAGAGGTACCACGCTGGACTGGTAATCCAGGGATCGCAGGTTCGATTCCCCGTCTGACCCTAATAAAATTAACAGTACATCGGATGGGACTTTAAACCAAGGTCTCGTGTCAGTGCTGTACACCGTGCACGTAAAAGAACCAGAGGGGACTCTGTAATGGGTCTCTGTCTGTATCATTGCACTATCCTCCAAATATCTAAAATGACTAATCTAGCGTCGCTCATATGGTAAACCGATAAATAAACGTAAACATACTCGTTGTATTTTATATACATTTATTTATTATTGCCCCTTGGCTCATCAAGTATTTCCAGATACAGAAGACACTCTAATTAGAGAAGCAACAGTGGATCGTTAACCTGCCTGGTGTATAATAAAGAGCTCAATGCTCATAAGTCAGTCTTGATATTTAGTGTTGCTTGGTAACAGATGAGTATGGATATGATAAGTGTTGCCATTGCTGTTCTTGTTATTGCTAACATCTATTATTACTTCATTTAGAATAATCTTTATCGGTATATAATATATATTATATGTTAACTTTTAGTAGGAAAAAGTGTCTCGGCGTACTGTTTAGTACATTCACCTTTGAAAATGTATTTGTAACCATAAAATGTCCTTGCTTATCATATGTAATTTAAAATGTATATTGTGTTGGACTAACAAGACACATGTAATTGCATACGTTATATAAATAAATTCTGTTCTGTTGTGTTAACACATTTTTCCTTTGCAAACAACAGTTTGTCTATGAGAGTTCCTGTTGAAAACCTACATTTGGCCTTTGCGAGTTCCTGTTGCATCTTTGGGGAATAAATTTGGAAATGTATTTTGGTGGGGAAAATTCAGTCGGCCAAGAGTTGAGCAGGCGATGCCTATAATTGGATGATACTTTAAATAACAATATCCTCAAATATTTCGCGGTATCCTGGAGTCATCGTCACATTCCCAGTTGTGCTTTCTCTTGATCTAGGAACCTAGGCTTCATACACGTCAATGAGGCTCTACAACGGGGTAATATTTCATAGCAGGCAGGGTATTTCAGATATTTGTTAGCAAACACCACTTGCTATTGGGTGACTAGGTGTGTATCATTGTGTACGGGATGTATCCGGTTATGCTTCCTGTTATCACGATGTCGAGGCACAGTTTCACTCCCGTCGGAGTTCTGTTATCTGGTGCATTTCACTACCTGTGATTTCAAGGCTATATAATACCTATTGTGTACTGTGACATAAGGTCTACTGAATATGTAGATGTATCCAGTAAATGCAAGCTAGTAATACTGCTACACAATTACGATCAACACAATTGATAAGACACAAGTGACTACGGAATGTGTACAGAGTTGTGTTTCAAAATGACAAGCAGTGTGATTATACCGCTATTAAACAGTTATAGCATGCATATTGCGAACAGTGAGCGACAGTCGGGGATACCAAAACCGAACACACATTGAGATTACAGCAGCCCTCATAGCCCTCTAAACATCTAGTTATAATAATTACGATGGGCAAAACCATCACTTTTAAATGATGTGTATTTTAATCTTCTTAGAAAACTCAGTCGCCCAAATGCATTTATGCGGTGGCGACTTTAAATACATTCAATCAGTCAGTCAGTATTGCGAACACCGCTTGTTGCAACTTACCTATAGTGCAAACACCGTTATAAAGTGAGAAAACAGAAGTCTTTCATTGTTCGTCAATACAAAGAGATAACAGTGACAATGTATAAAGTGAGACATTCAGTTGTTATATTTAGATAGATATAGAGATACAGACGGATATGTAGTCCAGTGGTAACACGCTGGACTGGTAATCCAGGGATCGCAGGTTCGATCCCCCGTCTGACCCTAATACAATTAACAGTCTTTCAGATGGGACGTTAAACCGAGGTCTCGTGTCGGTGCTTTACACCGTGCACGTAAAAGAACCAGAGGAGACTCTGGAATGGGTCTCTGTCTGTATCATGCACTATCCTCCAAAAATCTTAAATAACTAATCTCTTCAGGAGGCGTCGCTCATATGGGCAACCGGCAGCGACGATAAATAAACGTAAAACACACACACAAGGGCCATCTATTTCCTGACGTCACTAGATCAAACAAATGATCTTAACAGATAGAGTAAAAACACACTTATATTTAGATTACAGACGGATCTGTAGTCCAGTGGTAACACGATGGATGGTAATCCAGGGATCGCAGGTTCGATCCCCCGTCTGACCATAATACAATTAACGTCTTTCAGATGGGAATTTAAACAGAGGTTTCGTGTCGGTGCATTACACCGTGCACGTAAAAGAACCACAGGAGACCCTGGAATGGGTCTCAGTCAGTATCATTGCACTATCCTCCAAAAATCTAAATTTACCTCTTAAGGAAGCGTCGCTCAACCGGTAGTGACGATAAATAAACGTAAAACACTTATATTTGAACGTACATGTGCAATACATCAAAACGATAACTCAATTAACTTTACCTTGTAAATTATATCATTACTAATCAAACGTATCACGTTTGTTGGACAAAATGGCTGATGAAGTATACAAAACCTAGCTAATTTATTAATTTTTTTACGAATTAGAGACTCTCGCGAACATAGCGAACATATTCATCTCGCGATAAACACTAAACCCCTTATACGGTATTGCCAACCGGTTTCAATTCACCAGTACAATAACGAAATAGTGTCAACATAGTAGTAGTAGTATTGTTTGGCAATATTAAACTGAGACATTTGCTTATTCCGTGAACTTACTTCGTTAATAATCGGATTTCCGAAGTAAAATATGAGCTTTAGATTATGGTACACTTACTTACTGACTTGATTCAAATATTAACGGTACAAACCTAATGTATGTCCTGGTCGTAGTTCACGGAAACTTACGAAGGCTTTGGCGGAGATTAATTAGTCTCAGTTTAATGTTGCCAAGCAATAGTAGTAATCTTTATTTACATCTCATCATTGTACGTACAATATTTACAATAATAATTATTACATGCATTGTTTACATAATAAAAGTACAATGCCACTCCAACATGGAGTTATAAGAGATGAACAAAATTATACATACTCATTAAAATTTTATCACACTATGTTAGGGATAAAACTGCAATATCCCTGCTAATCGGATATTAAAAACTGTTCTAAGACAATTATAAAACACTGAAATACAAAATAGGTACTATTGCAAACTGATTAAGAATTGGTCATATGCAATCTAACTTCGCTTTGATCAGATTAGCAGAGATATTACAGACGAACTAAAAAATGCAGTTAGAAATACAAGAAATAATGACATTATTCACAAATTAAAAAATTATTTACATATGTGTCCAACAAGCCGTATGTTTATGATGCTTCCCTGGCGACTATGTTGGCAATATATTGCTGTACACAATGTTGCTAAACAGCCCTTGATATCTAGGTTTATGTTTTTTACAAATTTAGAGATTTTATATAAATTAAGAAAATACAATTTACCTTACTATCAATCCAGTTGTATACCAATTTGTAGTTCTTTAATATGTTGTCATTGGTATTGACGTCATCGATAGCCATCTGTGTTGCAGGTAGGCATGCACCGCCTCCGCTCCACCCATCACCGGTCATCGGCAAGAGTCCCAGTAGCCGCAACTCAATTGGGTCCGCACTCGTTGCATCGCAAATAACGCACACATAAATGGTTAAAAGAGTTCCTAGTATTGTTCTAACACGTTGAGACATTCTTACTTGTGTGATAATCAAATTATGTTCTCAAATTTTCTTATGCGAGTATTGTTCTTTGCCTGTCCTTGTAGTACCGTGTTAGCCTGCTATTAAACGGTGTGACATATATATATATATATTGTAATTATACTCCTGAAAGAACGCTGGAAATAATGTAATGTTGGCTATAACTTATCAGCATATTAAATGAATATGACCAATATTGTGCAATTCGAAAATCCAATGAAAACAAATGTTTCATAAATACCTGCACGGCAACCGTCAGTTATTAATTTTCATAGCAATGTGTGCTGGAGTGCATAATGTGTGCTGTAGTGCATAATGTGTGCTGGAGTGCATAATGTGTGCTGGAGTGCATAATGTGTGCTGGAGTGCATAATGTGTGCTGGAGTGCATAATGTGTGCTGGAGTGCATAATGTGTGCTGGAGTGCATAATGTGTGCTGTAGTGCATAATGTGTGCTGGAGTGCATAATGTGTGCTGGAGTGCATAATGTGTGCTGGAGTGCATAATGTGTGCTGGAGTGCATAATGTGTGCTGGAGTGCATAATGTGTGCTGGAGTGCATAATGTGTGCTGGAGTGCATACTTGTGTTTTGCTTTGTGTACTAACTCCAAGTATTCATAATAAATGAGAAATATGATTTACATTGCTATAGAGATATATGATAAAAATGTACTTAATAATGGCTACATGATAATTCACATACTTTGAAAAATAGCATGAAGTTGTTATTTTTATTTACATCTCATCATTGTAAGTACAGTAAACATAATGTCACGTCTTACATAATTACTCATTGAAATAGAGATCATATTGCAGAATTCTAAACATTGTTTTCAATAGAACGAGAGAGTGATAAGATTGCTGAAAGCTGTACGTGATGTTCTGTTATTGAGATAGTGATTAATCTGCAGAAATCGAACTTTCATTGTATATATTTAGAGAAAACATGATAAAACTACAGCATCAATTAATTGTATATGGAATGCTAGTATTGCATAAATTTAATATCTACATTTATTGAGAGCAACATAAACAGAGATAAAAACAGAGAACGAGACGGATCTGTAGTCTAGTGGTAACACGCTGGACTGGTAATCCAGGGATCGCAGGTTCGATCACCCGTCTGACCCTAATAAAATTAACAGTTTTTCAGATGGGACATTAAACCGAGGTCTCGTGTCGGTGCTTTACACCGTGCACGTAAAAGAACCAGAGGAGATTCTGGAATGGGTCTCTGTCTGTATCATGCACTATCCTCCAAAATCTAAAATAACTAATCTCTTCAGGAGGCGTCGCTCATATGGGCAACCGGTAGCGACGATAAATAAACGTAAAAAACCCCCAATAGAACGAGAAAGTAAGAGAGAGATATATAGAGTGACATGAGAGGTACAATTGTAGAAATAACAATTATGCAAAGATTAAATGAGTGAGGGAGAGAGAGAGAGAGAGGGGGGAAGAGAGGGAGAGGAGATATAGAGAGAGGTAAAGAGATAATGATACAAATCTAAGCACAATTTTTTCTGGAGAGAAAACGAGTTGTAAATTACAGATATTTAAGCTTATTTATTTATATTGAAAAAATTACAAACATTTTAAAATCTAATTTTTGTGTGTTAATTCGACATACAATCTAAATTGCATTGCATACTACATACTGTACTAAATCCAGGTACATGTAGCACTGATAGCCATGAAGCAATTGACGCTTGTCACATACGCACATTAACAACACAATCACCGAGCACTGATTCCGCACACATCAGACTAATAGTATAATCTATAGCACCACCTTCTCGCTGTCAATAGGCTGTATGTTTCTTGTCTCATTTGCTAAACAAATTTGTGTCGTTCGGTCATATTTATTTCACAGTCTGAACTGAAACAAGTAGGCTAAGTAAGTGAGTGAGTAAGTGAGTGATTGAGTGAGTATGTAAGTAAGTAAGTACGTAAGTAAGTAAGTAAGTAAGTAAGTACGTAAGTAAGTAAGTAAGTGAGTGAGTAAGTGAGTGAATGAGTGAGTGAATGAGTAAGTAAGTAAATGAGTAAGTAAGTAAGTAAGTATGTAAGTAAGTGAGTAAATGAGTAAGTAAGAGAGTGAGTGAGTGAGTGAGTGAGTGAGTGAGTGAGTGAGTGAGCGAGCGAGCAAGCGAGTGAGTGAGTATGTTGCTAAACTATCTTTAATTCTAACATGTCTCGGTATTTTGTCTGTATATGCAAAGAAGGAATTTACCATTGCAATAAATCTGCAATAAAACATGGCTTAGCGTATGATGCCAAACGTGACGTCATTTTTGTAGATTTGTGATGTCATATGAGGCTTTCTAAAAATATACACAAACTAGTTTTGTCTTTTATATATTTTGGTTATGTTAGAATCGAATAATATTTGTATTTGCGTTATTTATAGCCCAATATATTATGGTGTGTCGTTCTTTGAGCCGCAAGTAGCCACTTAGGCCTGCTTGGTTAATTACTACACGTCCGGGCCCCGTTTTATCAACAACGTCGGTCGCAAGTCGATCTTATCTTAAGACCGCTACTTGCGATGTTTCCTGCGACAATCGTACGACCGTTTTATCAAACAACGCCGGTAGCAAGTCGGTCTTATCTTAAGACCGCTACTTGCGACGTTTCCTGCGACAATTGTATGACCGTTTTATCAACACGGTCGTAAGTCTCCGGTCGCAGCTAAGATTTTCTTTCGTCGTACGACCGTAATAACAGTGATACAGTCTGACATTTAAATTCCGTGTACCACGCACCTTCGCGCGCAAATGTCAACATCGGACATGTTTAAAACACGGCGCCCCTGTATATATTATTCATAGCTTCTTTATTTCTTGGAATATGTTAATATTTCTTATATCAAATTAAACCTTACACACAGGCCTCTCCAGACATGCACTATATATTAAATCCAATATGACGTAGTTGGTCAAATCCGTAGAAGAGGTTTTTCAGATTTTTTAACACGCCGGTATTGGAATGGAAAACACGGCCCCATTAAATCTTCCTTGTTACTGTGAATGTATAATCTATTTCAGTATAACGGGTATGTTTCCATCGTGCAACAATATTTAAAATCTGATACGTAGTTTTCATATAATGAATTGTTAAACATGTCAGACTTTTTATTATACTTATACATCGTGTTTGCGTAAATGCAAAACAGTGTTCCCACCCTAAAACTTCTTTGCTAATAGGAATATGTTGTTAAATAGTATTTCATGTTCAAGGGTACGCTCCAGATTTGTGTCTGTAAATAATGTTGAAGCAACTGAATAGGGCCTACGGTATTTACATGTTACCACAATATCTAGTGATGTAAATACTGAATATATTTCATTCATTAATACACACTTTTGTATCAGCATGTATTTTTATACCGGCGATTCTAGCATGTATAATATACAGGCTGTCATAGACTGGTCATACATTAGTCGTATATATCTGTGTGATGAGATCAATAGATCAAATACAGACGGGCCAATAGTCCAGTGGTGAACACATTGGTCTGTAGATCCAAGGTTCGATCATCAGTCAGTGAATAACACCGTTCACGTAAAAGAACCAGATACTACTCTGGCATGGGTCTCTGTTTGTTTTTGGGGTTTAATGTATCACCAACAGCTCAAGTAATATGGTGACTTTCCAGCTATTATTTGAGGAAGATCCTGGGCGCCCATCCAAACAGTATGTCATGTGTGAAAGGTCACCTGCCTGGGTAGAACCACAATACATTCCGAATAGTTTCCTCGCACAAAATTTTCATATACCAGCATTATACAGACATCCGTTTTAAGCAGACATTTTCATATACCAGCATTATACAGACATCCGTTTTAAGCAGACATTTTCATATACCAGCATTATACAGACATCCGTTTTAAGCAGACATTTTCATATACCAGCATTATACAGATATCCGTTTTAAGCAGACATTTTCATATACCACCATTATACAGACATCCGTTTTAAGCAGATATTTTCTTATACCTGCATTACACAGACATCCGTTTTAAGCAGACATTTTCTGGTCTGCCTAAGAATCACATAGAATGGTTCTAAATAGGGATATCATTCACATAGTTATTCCGAGTTGACGAATGGTTCTAAGTTGGTATCTCATTCACATAGTTATTCCGAGTCGAAGAATGGTTCTAAGTTGGGATCTCATTCATATAGTTATTCCGAGTCGACGAATGGTTCTAAGTAGGTATCTCATTCACATAGTTATTTCGAGTAGGTATCTCATTCACATAGTTATTCCGAGCCGCCGAATGGTTCTAAGTTGGGACCTCATTCACATAGTTATTCCGCGTCGACCAATAGGTCTAGGTAGGGATCACATTCAAATAGTTATTCCGAGTCGACGAATAGTTCTAAGTAGGGTTCTCATTCACATAGTTATTCCGAGTCGACGACTTGTTCTACGTAGGAATCTCATTCACATAGTTATTCCGAGTCGACGAATGGTTCTAGGTATTGATCTCATTCACATAGTTATTCCGAGTCGACGAATGGTTCTAGGTATGGATCTCATTCACATAGTTATTCCGAGTCGACGAATGGTTCTAAGTAGGTATCTCATTCACATAGTTATTCGGAGTCGACGAATGGTTGTAAGTAGGTATCTCATTCACATAATTATTCCGAGTCAACGAAAGTTTCTAAGTAGGGATCTCATTCACATTGTTATTCCGAGTCGACGAATGGTTCTACGTAGGAATCTCATTCACATAGTTATTCCGAGTCGACGAATGGTTCTACGTAGGAATCTCATTCACATAGTTATTCCGAGTCGACGAATGGTTCTAAGTATGGATCTCATTCACATAGTTATTCCGAGTCGACGAATGGTTCTAAGTATGGATCTCATTCACATAGTTATTCCGAGTCGACGAATGGTTCTAAATAGGTATCTCATTCGCATAGTTATTCCGAGTCGACGAATGGTTCTACGTAGGAATCTCATTCACATAGTTATTCCGAGTCGACGAATGGTTCTAAGTATGGATCTCATTCACATAGTTATTCCGAGTCGACGAATCTTTCTAAGTAGGTATCTCATTCACATAGTTATTCCGAGTCGACGAATGGTTCTAAGTATGGATCTCATTCACATAGTTATTCCGAGTCGACGAATGGTTCTAAGTAGGAATTTCATTCAGGAAATGGATATACATAGAGTGGTGTAACCAATGCTCGGCGTATTCCTGTACTCGGCGTATTCGTATTTAAAATATTTACAGTAATGAAGCATGGTTCAATAGTATTTCATTGCGTGTATCGGAAGTCTGATACAACTGTCACGTGACTGGTCCAGCAGATGAATATAAACACACACATCATTGGGAGAATATTTCCACCGAAACTGATACGGTGTAATGAGCGATTCAGGTAGCTATCCGAATTAAAAAATCTACACCTAACCCGCAAACATAGTTTCTATACCATTTTTGATTAAAATCAATAAGTGTTTTTATTCAATGATGCACATATCAAAATAAGATATTCAACAAGTTATGGTGGATAAATAAAAAATAACAAGTACGCCGTGCATAGGTGCCCTGAAGTCTTGAGTTCCCCATATAAACGGGTACATACCCGACACCGTTGCGACAGCTGTATTGAGCGGCAAGGTCACGTGATGAAGCTAACACTGTCAACAAGAGTGTTTTGAAAGTTGGTTTCATGCCTTAAGAAAATAATAATATACGAAAAGTGCAATTAACATTTTATACTGGTCATTATATGAGGGATTTACGCCGAGCATAGGTTCCACCATTCTACGTATTTTAATACTTTCTTCTTCTCAGTCCTGTTACTGTATACTACAAATTACAATGTACTACACATATTGAAATAAAATATTGTTTAAACTAAGTAGTCAAATCAAATTCAACTCAATACGTGTCTGTCTTCTCATATGTTTTGGATTAAAAAGTTTAAACTTTATTTATTTTACAACGATTGACAAGCAAGTTCTATCAATTTATATTAATCACTCTCGTTGGCCCGGATGAAAGCGTAAATGTGGTCATTTGTGTGGAAGGAAACCGCAGTACTCGGAGAAAACCCACCTGTCCGATGTGGCGACCACCGTACCATCTCACATAGTTCCTGTTCCGAGGATCGAGCCCGGGTTGCGTTGGTGAGAAGCGAGCGTTTTGGATTTAGTAACTAATGTAAGAACACAGTTGTTTATTGAGACGATGAAATTCGCCGGTATATATTTGTGTAACCGTATCCAATGTTCCTAAATCTTCCAGATAGTATACTCATTCACTAAAATCTCATCTTATTGTTCTTTCTGTTTCACAATACTACAACTACACTTATTACTGTGTGTGTTTTACGTTTATATATCGTCGCTACCGGTTGCCCATATGAGCGACGCCTCATGAAGAGATTAGTTATTTTAGATTTTTGGAGTATAGTGCAATGATACAAACAGAGACCCATTCCAGAATCACATATGGTTCTCTTACGTGCACGGTGTACAGCACCGACAGGAGACCTCGGTTTAAAGTCCCTTCTGAAAGACTGTTAATTTTATTATGGTTAGACGAGGGATCGAACATGCTTGTTACCACTGGACTACAGATCTGTCTGTACTCTCACTACTCTTGTACACTGCGGTTATATATAACATGGTCTCTTATTGGTCAAACAAACAAATCAGGACCATTTAAAAAGAACGAATCAGAAATTGCTTGGCCTAACATTATACCTTTGCAGTACACATGTTTATACTTGCTTGTGACCTCGTTAGTGAAATGGATCCTTCTTTGATGACCATGAGGCGATTATAATGATTAGCATTAGGGGCTGACATGATGATCAGCATGGCGGCACTATTTTGCCACCATTTAACCATTTATTTTGCCTGAACGGTTTCGTGAATATGGTGGTATGATTATATAACATAATTATCTGACAGCTGATTTCTTAACATGGAAAACATTCATGATTATGTATACAGAGAAAGTACACTAGATTATTTCTACGTCCATAAATATAATCATTCCAATCATTAAGTGGATATCGTGAACATTGTCACGAAACTAGCTAACTAAGAGCTTATTCGTTAATTCGGAGCACGTGTTCACAGCTATAACTGTCATTTTATGCTGATCATGATTGTTATATGTATGTATGTTCCATTAATGTCAAACCCCTTGTGGGGACCTAGACATGTTTTCCTGGGCAGGCTTAGCCGACCTAAGAGGTTAGCCAGTACTAAGCAATGTGTGTGAAGTGCCTTGCATACGTGGCCTGATCGAGTATCGATTCTAAATCCGACGCTCTACCACTGGAGAACGGACGCCGCACGTCATGTTATTTAAGAAATAATAAATATCAACCGTGGTATATCGCAGAATAACCCGAGTTTGAAGTTCTTATGCGTAGAAATATATAATGAAGGCCGAAGGCCTGAGTGATATATTTCTACGCATAAGAACGACAAACGAGGGTTATTCTGCGATATACCACGGTTGATACGTATTATTTCGATTCTAACACGACTTACTTCTAATAATTTTACACGAGAATCAAAGGAGTATTTTCTTCAAACGCCATGCATTTGGCTTTCGAAATTTCCTCCCGCCTAAGGGGTGATGACGTTATTTTTTATGGAAAATATCAATCTAATGCATAAATGAACAAAAGTTGTAACTGATCAATAATTTTATTTATTTTGTCAAATAAAACTGTACAGAATAGTAACTGAAACGTTACTTAACAGAAAAACAAGACGGACAAGAGATTATCTGATTCTAAAAATATTTACAAACATCACGTGACTTTCATTCATAAAACTTTACACGCATTGTATACATGGAATAGCCAAAATACGGTGCGCGCGCAGCATAGTTCAAGGTAGGTATATCGCAGAATAACCCGAGGTAGATTTACTCTATAAGTATGTATGTTATTAGCTGGGTCGTGTTATTATATATTACTGTTTCTTTATTATCTGTCTCATATATGTACAGTACCTAGTTTAAACTTTATTTATTGTTCTTCCTTTGTACAAAGAGCATATATGCATGTACATTGTAAACACACAGGATGCAGGAAGATAACAAAGGATTGGAAAACAAGATAAATACAATTTTATATAAATTCCTCTCCTACATGGAGCATTTAGCAAGTTGGTGTAATCCGGTATAAGTAATGTAAGCTGTCGTTCTTTGTCTGTTCACGGCTTAAATTGCTCGTTAACGTTTAATTGTAAGATATATGGTTCTCGAATCAAGATAGGTTATGCTTGCAACGAATGAGCCCCCGCAGGATATGCTTGCAATGAATGACCCCCCGCAGGTTATGCTTGCAATGAATGACCCCCGCAGGTTATGCTTGCAATAAATGACCCCCCTCCCCCAAATAAAAAACCAACAAAAATACAAAACATCAATGTGGGAAATAATTTGGACTCACACTTGGCATCGGTAGGGAAAGGTGAACGGGAAGCTGCGCATCCACCGGTTTGGCGTTTGTTTACAGAAGTCAACAGAGCTGGACATTAAGGTAGAATAAGTCTAGTGTATGCATATGGGAGTACAGTACTTACATTCCAGTAAATATAAACACATACATTGCACATAACAATTCTACAAATGAGAAGTGATGGCAGAGATAATTAGCCTGCCTGCCTTTGATCAGAACGGCATCGTATAATACATAACGAGTAGGCAGTAACTATAGGTGTCCATGTACTAGTGCATTGCGTGCCTGTTCCAAATTGCTCGCAATGACAAATATATTCTATAATTTGTTGACGATATCAGAATGTTGTACATGTATTTGTGTATCTATAAGGCAATCTTTGATATCGTCTGCTCCGAGTATTATGCAATGTGCTGTATCACATGTTCATTCTAAATAAGTATAATGTATTGCCTCAACATTTCGTTGTATTATGTGTCGTGTTGATGTAGAGTGGTGGAACATATGCTCGAACATACAACCCACATACCATGGCCAGTACAAATAACTAACTGCACTTGCCCACTTGTCGTATAATATTATTATCTTAAGTCGTGAAAATAACTATCAGAAGACTGTTATTGACAGTTTAGTTTTATCACGTGACATTGCTGCTCAATTCAGATATTGCAACGGCACATGTTTACATGAGGAACGCGAGACTTCAGCGCCCCTATGCATTGCGCACCTGTTTTTATTTATGAACCAGTAGTAGATATATATCTTATTGTGACATAGTAACTTCAATAACTAGAAATATTACCATAGTAACCTCAATAAGTAGCAATATTACCATGGTAACCTCAATAACTAGCAATATTACCATGGTAACCTCAATAAGTAGCAATATTACCATAGTAACCTCAATAACTAGCAATATTACCATAGTAACCTCAATAAGTAGCAATATTACCACCTCAATGAGTAGCAATATTACCATAGTAACATCAATAACTAGCAATATAACCATAGTAACCTCAATAACTAGCAATATTACCATAGTAACCTCAATAACTAACAATATTACCATAGTAACCTCAATAACTAGCAATATTATCATAGTAACATCAATAACTAGCAATATTACCATAGTAACCTCAATAACTAGCAATATTACCATAGTAACCTCAATAACTAGCAATATTACCATAGTAACATCAATAACTAGCAATATTACCATAGTAACCTCAATAACTAGCAATATTACCATTTATACGAGACTTTTACTTTCAGTGTATATATCCTAGCTGTATGGGTTTCCACGCACACTAGCATTACACTGACTCACAGAAGAATGTAGAAATAAAAATCTTAAATCTTTCCTGGTATTTCAGCAATAAATTGATCCAATATTTTATTGCAACAACATCCCCCTCCACAAACTGTCGCAACATGCTGTGAAATCAATACAAACCATGACAGTCACGGAAGTTTACACATTTCGCATGTTGTGATTTCGCGCACCAATGTTGACATATAGAATGGAGTTAGCGACGCATGTACATATTTGACTCATTACAATTAAAGTCACCAGTGATGATTATATCCCATTTACCTGAAAGGAAAGGGCCGTTTTCTAATGTTGGTTATAACATGTGGCCCGACCCTTTTGCTATGTTACACAAATGTATATATGTACCTTATAATCTGTTAACTTATTTCACATCTGATTCATGCTCGTATGTAATAGTGTATTGTCGAATGTACATGTATTACATATGCAATAACATATGGTTAAATCATATACCTGAATCTAGAGCCAAACTGTAAGAGACGTCGACTGTCAAATTTACTATATCACATTATATCTATTTTAAATATTGCACAACACACTCAAAGTTTACGAAATGTGCTTACTATTGACGCATATGATGTAAAACATGGCTAAATCCAATTATCCACTATTTTCGATGTCCTTGC
The DNA here is from genome assembly GCA_014843695.1 of Archivesica marissinica. Lineage (NCBI taxonomy): Eukaryota > Metazoa > Mollusca > Bivalvia > Venerida > Vesicomyidae > Archivesica > Archivesica marissinica. The sequence goes on along the minus strand of CM026394.1, from coordinate 22,221,401 downwards.
ATTCACAGATTAGCATCTGTGTTTGTTTGGCGATAAAAAACAGCAAGCAGTATAATTATGCTTGGAATGAGAAGGCATGTTCGATCGAGATACATTCTAAGTTTCTTGGTTGGATATTAAACCTTCTGTTGAAGTGTAATGTTTCCTTCAAGTGACACTAACACCGTAGGGCATGGTTGGATTTAGCCATGTTTCTGTGAATGCAAGGACATCGAAAATAGGGGATGTTTGGATTTAGCCATGTTTCTGTGAATGCAAGGACATCGAAAATAGGGGATGTTTGGATTTAGCCATGTTTCTGTGAATGCAAGGACATCGAAAATAGGGGATGGTTGGATTTAGCCATGTTTCTGTGAATGCAAGGACATCGAAAATAGGGGATGTTTGGATTTAGCCATGTTTCTGTGAATGCAAGGACATCGAAAATAGGGGATGTTTGGATTTAGCCATGTTTCTGTGAATGCAAGGACATCGAATAGGGGATGTTTGGATTTAGCCATGTTTCTGTGAATGCAAGGACATCGAAAATAGGGGATGTTTGGATTTAGCCATGTTTCTGTGAATGCAAGGACATCGAAAATAGGGGATGTTTGGATTTAGCCATGTTTCTGTGAATGCAAGGACATCGAAAATAGTGGATGTTGGATTTAGCCATGTTTTACAACATCATATGCGTCAATAGTAAGCACATGTTCGTAACATTTGAGTGTCTTGTGCAATATTTAAAATAGATATAATGTGATATAGTAAATTTGACAGTCAATGGATAAACAGTAAAATATTGCTGTCTGTGAATGCAAACACATATTGGTGTTAATCAGAAATGGTAGAGAAAGTATTGTTCTGGTTAATTGTACATTTTGTTGATTCGTTTAACTGCCTGAATAGCTCATAAGCCGTACCAGTTTCCGTGGAAAAAGTCTCCCAACGATTTGTTTGTTTATATTCGTCTGCTGGAGCAGTCACGTGACATAACTTTGCAGCAGGCTTTCGGTACGAAAAACAGAATGATATTGATTCATGCATTTGAAAGTATGCACATGTTGATGTTTTCATTAATCCCATTTATGTGTCGCCTAAAAATCCCTTAAACAGAGGTAAATATAAAGAAATATGTTTTTTGTTTTTGCAAAATTAGAAATTTCATCATCTGCTCAGGAAGGTCACGTGATAGTTATGCGTCACTGTCATAATGCGCATTTTTACAGGTCAATTCAAATATAGGCTAGTAACCTCTCACAGCTTTTTAACATTTTTTCTTCAAAAATACTATTGTCCAAGATATTTACTATTTATGCTAATTCAGTTTCATCCATTTTTTTTCAAATCCAACTTGGCGTCTATATTCACCAAGTGCACTGACAAATGAATATCAGGTTGTTAGAGACATGGGTTTGTCAATAAAATCGGCAGCAAGACAGTATGGTGTGCCACTCTCCACATTAAATGACATTTCTCTCCATGTCACAACTTACCTCATATTGAAGAGTAAGCATAATTTGTTGGGTGTTAATTTCCTCCGTTTCGAGTAACAATTATTACTATGCCCAATGTTAATTAGCTTTTTGGAACTTAGCTGTAATCAACATTTCTGTTACATGAATTTTCCATGTCGGCCGATAATAGGTACTTTGTTCGACGCCATGTTGAAATCACAAGCGAGTGAATCTGTATTTTATTTTGAACATTTGTTATGCAATCTCAGTTTAGACAATTGCATTAAATGCAGAAATGATCACTTTACATAGTCAATATTATTCCAGTTGCCATAAAAGAGACTGACTAGAAGACATTCACCGAAAAGCCTTAGACGGCCGATTACCGGTACGCCAATGGTAAGTTCATTCTTTATTAACAATGCAACACATTTAGCAATGGCTGACATATGTACATGTAGTGCCCATACACACATTGGTATAGGACAATGCAACACATGTAGCAATGGCTGACATATGAACATGTAGTGCCCATACACACATTGGTATAGGACAATGCAACACATGTAGCAATGGCTGACATATGAACATGTAGTGCCCATACACACATTGGTATAGGACAATGCAACACATGTAGCAATGGCTGACATATGAACATGTAGTGCCCATACACACATTGGTATAGGACAATGCAACACATGTAGCAATGGCTGATATATGAACATGTAGTGCCCATACACACATTAATATAGGACAATGCAACACATTTAGCAATGGCTGATATATGAACATGTAGTGCCCATACACACATTAATATAGGACAATGCAACACATTTAGCAATGGCTGACATATGAACATCTAGTGCCCATACACACATTAATATAGGACAATGCAACACATTTAGCAATGGCTGACATATGAACATCTAGTGCCCATACACACATTAATATAGGACAATGCAACACATTTAGCAATGGCTGACATATGAACATGTAGTGCCCATACACACATTAATATAGGACAATGCAACACATTTAGCAATGGCTGACATATGAACATGTAGTGCCCATACACACATTAATATAGGACAATGCAACACATTTAGCAATGGCTGACATATGAACATGTAGTGCCCATACACACATTAATATAGGACAATGCAACACATTTAGCAATGGCTGACATATGTACATGTAGTGCCCATACACACATTAATATAGGACAATGCAAGACATTTAGCAATGGCTGGCATATGAACATGTAGTGCCCATACACACATTAATATAGGACAATGCAACACATTTAGCAATGGCTGACATATGAACATGTAGTGCCCATACACACATTAATATAGGACAATGCAACACATTTGGCAATGGCTGGCATATGTACATGTAATGCCCATACACACATTAATATAGGAAAATGCAACACATTTAGCAATGGCTGGCATATGAACAGGTAGTGCCCATACACACATTAATATAGGACAATGCAACACATTTAGCAATGGCTGGGATATGTACATGTAGTGCCCATACATACATCAATATAGGACAATGCAACACATTTAGCAATGGCTGGCATATGAACATGTGCCCATACACACATTGGTATAGGACAATGCAACACATTTAGCAATGGCTGACATATGAACATGTGCCCATACACACATTGGTATAGAACAATGCAACACATTTAGCAATGGCTGACATATGAACATCTAGTGCCCATACACACATTAATATAGGACAATGCAACACATTTAGCAATGGCTGACATATGAACATGTGCCCATACACACATTAATATAGGACAATGCAACACATTTAGCAATGGCTGGCATATGAACATGTAGTGCCCATACATACATTAATATAGGGCAATGCAACACATTTAGCAATGGCTGACATATGAACATGTAGTGCCCATACACACATTAATATAGGACAATGCAACACATTTAGCAATGGCTGGCATATGAACATGTAGTGCCCATACACACATGACTTACAAATTGAAAGGTAAATAATCAAGCGGTGCATCAATTGGTGTTGTCAGTATTCTGTTTATCATTATACACACTTGATATGGATGGGGTTTTAAACAAAAATGTACCCATACTCTCCTGTTAACTGAACTGTGTTACGTTTATTTATCGTCGCTACCGGTTGCCCATATGAGCGACGCCTCCTGAATAGATTAGTCATTTCAGATGTTTGGAGAATAGTGCAATGATACAGACATGGACCCATTACATAGTCTCCTCTGGTTCTTTTACGTGCACGGTGTAAAGCACCGACACGAGACCTCGGTTTAAAGTCCCTTCTGAAAGACTGTTAATTTTATTAGGGTCAGACGGGGGATCGAACCTACGATCCCTGTATTACATAAAATGCAGAATAATATCAATGCAACATGTTCCTTCTGATAAAATTAATTTACTTATAGGAGCACATTAACGAATAGCACATTTATTCATGTTACTGTCTTAAATTGTATTCCAATCAGAAGTCACATTGTCCGCCTTGTATTTCGTTTCGACAAGGGTACTGAATTTGATGTGCATGTGACTTCTCCTGAATATTATTTATCCACGTGTGCATTATAATATACATATACATCTTGGATTACATGTAGAGTAACTCGGTGGAAGATGTTTATCGCTTATATATGAGGGATTGGTGATCTACTGTCATGTCTGACCGATGGAGATCTTACACCGACTTGCCACATTTCTATTTGTAATCTTCTATGCAAGTTTATATGCTGTTTGTATTGATTTCTATGTAAATGATATATGAAAACCTCTTGTTCTGCTCTCCAGTATCGGAGGTAATAAAGGTATAAAGGTATATATAAATTGACTTGCTAAGAATAAAAATCCACATGATTATGCTATATATTAAGCTCTACACATTTCATTCACGTATGCATGAATGATTTACTATCAAAAACAAATTTCAATATTTTTTATTATGATGACATTGAAAAGTAATAAAGCATATACGCACACATACTCATTAATATCAAACAAAATAATAATATTTGTGAACTCGACTTTGTGAAAACAAACCATGTTACTCAGACTAATGCTATCTGTGTAAAAGGTATATAGCCTCGAGGGTCCTCATTCCGGTAGGATACGAAACACTCATTAAAATTTGCATAATAGTTTGTAAAATATACAAAGACGTATACATATCTTAGTCAACAAATCCTTTTCCAACATGTTGCATCACATTTCAACATAAATGCATGTGCTTCCAAAGAGTAATCACGATTTGTTCTGAACTACTGTAAATGTGTCCGTAATTTTACATGTGACCCAATTCCGGTAACTCTTGGGTAACAGTGAATTAGACACTGTTAATTAATTATGTGGTGTTTTTCCAAACAGTTCAAATATAAGATATAATTCCAAAATCTATTTTTAACTTTGTTAACACTAATAACTGTTAAAACACTAAATTATTAACTGTTGTTCTATGTAACTGTTTTATTCTACTCCTCTCTAGTGTCACAGCAAGGACACATGACTGTGTCGCCTCTTCTAAGTACCCTGACTGTGGTGCAATATGTCAAATGCACCCAGTGGTTACAGAGTTTGCCCCTATTAACTCTGTCTCACAATCTCCACTTTGCAAATATTAGAGATGTACACTTGGACATCTCCTTAGTGTCTGTTCTTTCTCCTCATCTGCCTAGGATTAGCCTAAAAAAACTAAAATTGTTTATAAAGGATAGGACTGAAAACAAAATAAATAAATTAGGCTTGGCCTTATAGAAAAAGTCCACTTCCGAATTAGATCTGTCAATCAAAGCCTGGTTTCAGAGCAGACGGATGGTAACATTTCTGAACAATGTTTTTGGGGCCAAAAAAGGGTATTTAAATGAACATTTATTTGGTAATAGTAGAAAAGGTATTATTTTATATGCGTGACATGTTTCAACAAATGTTTACCTGTTTTTGTCTCATTTTACTCTTGTTTGAATTTTGACAGATATCTACAGCTTTAGTAAATATTTACATCGGAGCGCGTGTATGACGTCAGCAAATATCGCGCGGTACGAGATTTAAACAAATAGCACCGGAATTAGGACAGTCACGGAATGAGGACCTTCAATGATAGTATTTGTTTCAATTGTTCTACTTGTTCATACATAGATGCATACCTTAACTACGGCTCTCCGATTAGCGCAGTGGTTAGCGCGCTCGCTTCTCACCAATGCAACCCGAGTTTGATACTCGGACCGGACAGGTGGATTTCCTCCGGGTACTCAGGTTTCATCCCACACGAATGACCACACTTACGCTTTCATCCGCGCCAACGAGAGTGATTAATATAAGTTGTTAAAACTTGCTTCACAATCGTTGTAAAATAAATAAATCTTAAATAACTTAAAAAATAGATGTTCTTCGTTTAACAATTAGGGAAACAGACGTAATAATGTCATTAGTGTATTGTCAGGTTAAAATAACAAACCAATAAACAGTAAATGAATGAAAAAGGCATACCAAGATATTAGCTTTGTTTAAATAAGACAACCCTATCTGGTATGGTTGTTAGTAGGCAGATTCAGACGTGATTCCATTTTAAGTATGCGGGTCCACGTGTTGTACCTTTATGAACAGTATGTTGTGTCTTCCATGATATAGAATCAAACATGGATACCAAGAACAGTGATTGAATGAATCTGAAAGCTGAATCAGAAACGGAAAGTAACAATATCAAAATCGCGAATAATGCACTTGCCCTTTATCCTTTCATGTGTGGTTTATGTGAATCAACATTTAACAGCATATCTATGTACTTCCATCATTTGCAAATGCATAACAATGTCAACACATATTTGCATTGCTGTTCGGATACTTATGTGGAACATATTTGTACTTGTGAGTAGTGTAAAAACAGGAATTCAGCCGCCATTTTAATCCGTCGGATTAAGATGGCGGCTTGGCGGGAACAAGTTGGTGGCATTAATTAAATAATATGGCGGTAGAATTTTGAAAAATATGGCGGCCTGGCGAGTTAACTTTTAAAATATGGCGGGAGGGACGATCAGGTAGTAGTGGACATACTTGATACTCAGTCACTATATTAAGCAATCCATTTGGGGGGAACCAGTTTGATTTTTAGTTGATAAATAGTTTGCTATAATGGATTTGAGACCGTATGATCAAGACAACAGAATGTGGGACTCATATTTTGATGGAGAGGGGAACATACACTCCTGGGCAGATGATGAGATTCTTGGTATTAATTATAACATGATTTGGACACGACATTACATTAATGATATGTTAAGACGGTATCCTAATGATGTGTATGCAGTAGCGAATACATATGCAAGAGGTGAACATTGGTGGCATGATCTATGTCATGTTACTCTTCTCTTAATGAAATATGAACAAGACGATGTTGAAGACTATATACCTAGACAGTAATATTCATTTAAACAGTTTATACAAAACCTAATGACCTTAATATACTAATCACAGTTTATATTCAGTCAGCGCTTAATAAACACCTAGAAATCATGAGTCTTCAAATATTAACACAAAATGATCAGATACGTGAGCAAATTGATGGAAACATTAGTGAGATTTGCGAATCAATAGAATCGGAAGTGTTTAGTTTACAGAATGAATTAAGTTTAGAGAGCCAACTCAGTTTTAGAGATAAAAACCTCCGATGCCACTTTACAATAATCAAATGGATTGGGATTTTGATTTTGACTACTACTTGTGTGTTACCCTTAGTGGTGATCTTATCACAACGACATTGTTCTTTACCAGCTAATATTCATGATGAGAAACCAGACTTAAATAATACAGCTTGTGTTTACATTAAACAGTTTTATCTACAAGATAAACTTTATGCATCAGTGTGTAATCAAGGTGGGTATGTTTTTGTGGATTTAAGAAAATTTAATAATGGAACGGCCAGCATTATTGGTGTGAACCTCAATCAGGTACAATGGTTAAGCTTGAAACAATTCACTTATAGTATTGACACCGCCATATCCGAATCTCATAGCTACTGGAATAAGCTGAAGCTATACGAGTAATGGCACAGGCACACTTGCATTTTGCAGAGGATTCTTTATCCTATTTAAGACACTATGGGTTTCAAACTGTAAATTGGCATCCATTATTGAAGCAGATTCATTGCAAGTTGGATGATAATCATACTGTTATTGTAAAGAGAAAACGGAGTAAAACAGTGGTTATTTTAGGGAAAGGAAAATCACAGTTGACATTAAATATCAAACAGTTCGAATCCTTGTGTGATTTAAAGGAAAGCATTATGTTACTCGCTTCATTTCTCGAAGGACAGTCCACATAATGGATTGTACTGGATTGGGTCTAGTGTTTAAATCTCCTGAACTGAAATTTTATAGCAACAGACTAAATACGTTTGAATCCTGGTCTTCACAAATTCAACCTGACAAGTTTCAATTGTCATCTGCAGGATTTTATTATACAGGTAGAGGGGATACAGTGGAGTGTATTTCCTGCTCTATTAGACTAGATAAATGGAAACAGGACGACAATCCATTAAACGAACACATGAAACATTCTAATAATTGTTTATTTTTGAAAATAGTTGGACATTCAAATTCATGTGAGATTCATCCTTCTGGTACGTCTCTTCTCGATCTGGATTCAATATGGAGTCCGTGGAACACGTCATTCATGCGTCATTGATTTGAACTGAAATTTGAAATTTTGAAATAACCGTTAAAACATTTCATATAAATACCCTCACAGATAGGAAAGCATCATCATTTGTATGTTCACACTGCTAGTGAGATCACATATAATGGCTAACCTCAGAGCTGAACTTCAACAGTTAGATTCGGTGAATAGAGAAACTAGTGACGATGAACGAGTGGACTCGATGCTTACTAACTTTGATGAAACAGATTTTAATCAAAACAACGTTCCAATTAACCATTTTACACCTCCAGCAACAAGCGTTTTGCTTATGAATTCCTACTTTGACTTTATTTACGCACAGGCATTAAATGGAGTTAAAGGCGTGGTGATAAAGAAACACTGCTATGGATGTTTCATTGACCATCCATCACAAATGCAGCATGATTGCATTATGGGTGATCTCGTGAATGATGATGAGCAAGTGATCGACTTTTACTTTGAAGACATGTTATCTGAGGTGGATGAGAAGAAGATACTATTTGCATGGGAAGAGATGGTACGTGGTCTCAATATATCATCAGAAGTTATAGCTCTTCATAAACAGGTGTTATCAAGCAAGGACTTTCTTGATATAATGAAAACTGATCAATGGAAGAGAAATATGAGAACAACTATGTGCACTATATTACATATTGAACAACGACTATTCTCTGAGTAAACTTATCGAAACAAAATGTTCCACAAAATCACGATGACTGTGAGAGGCTATTTCAATAAACGATTAACTTGGATGTTTCAATAAAATGTTGAAATGATATACTAGATTTATGAGATGAAATGACAGCATAAACTCGTATAAACTTGTTAGAAATCACAAGTGTGTTTTTTTATTTTTATGATAGAAATTTGTATATTGAGAATAACAATGTCTATTTTATTTCATGTTGATGCAAATAAAACACATGTAAATCTTAGTTTGTTATGATGTTGTTTTCTTTTTTTGTAGAGATGTGTTCCTTACGTGTTTCATTTATATAATATATAAAATCAAAAAAATAGATTAGTGTTTTTTAAAGCATCATGAATAAGACACATAAGTAACACATCATCTCGGAGTATTATTTTAATGCAAAGAATCCTGGAAGTTATTTAGGTGCTGTTAAATTACATAAATTACTGAATGACATATATCCTAGGATATTTAGCTTACATTTCATCAAGAAATGGTTGAACAATCAAGACGCGTATGCAGTGAAAAGACAAGTAATTCATAAATATAAAACACCAAATGTTCGGGTAGCGGGTTTAAATGATCAGGCTGACATAGACCTTATGTCTGTTGAAAATATTTCAAAGCATAATGATGGAGTAAAATATTTATTGATTGTGATAGATATATTTTCACGATTCCTTTTAGTTCGTCCACTTATAAACAAAAAATCTCAAACTGTATTAGATGCAGTTAAAGATGTTTCTAATGTCCGTAAATTAAAAAAAGCTAGATCTGACATGGGCTCAGAATTTATCAATCATAACTTTAAAAAGTTTATGAAACAGCAAGATATTTACTTGTTTATCACGCAGGGCACACATAAAGCTAACTATGCAGAAAGAGTTGGAGTGTTCTCCCTTGATTCAATGGATGCATACAAAATATTGGCTCTGAAAAAGTGATAGTGTTTGTGTTTTTAGAGGAATATTTCTGAAATAAAAACTGGACTAAAACGGAAAATAAATACGGTATATACCATTTTTCTCAAAACATTATGAAAACTGTTCTTATAACTTTCTTCTACATGTAAACATTTCTGAGTGAGGTCAAAAATGGGTTACGCCATTATGAGATAGTATTGGGACATTGTTATATACTTAGACACAGAAAATGACCTAGTATTAAACTGCTAGCTGACCAGTTTGAAGATTAAAGGTACTCTAACTAATATAACATTCTGTGCAAAGAGAAATTGTATGAATAGCGAAAATGGAGAACCAGAAAAAAAAGAGAAACAGAAGTGAATTAAGCAGCACGGGCAGCACCCCGGAAACAGAATATAACGTAGCTACACCGCCTGCCAAAAATGCTAAAACACTAGAAAATATAAAAAAATCCGGAAATGCAAAACTGAGGCCGCAAGACGAACCAGTCGATAGCGTATCAATAAATGAAATAAAATCTGAAATAAAACAAATCAACATGAAACTTTCAAACGTTATGACAAAAGATGATGGCAACCTACGACACATTATTAAAGAAATCATACAACAAATGAAAGAAGAGCTCTTGAAATCAATAGAGCATAAAGTAGACCTAATAGAAGCTAAAGTATTTGAAAAAGACACGGAAAATGATGAATTAAAGAAGAAAGTAGAAACATTAAATAAAAGAATTGAAGACCAAACAGAAGAGAACGACAAATTAAAAACAGAACTAAGATTAAATGAAGAAAAATCGACATGGGTTATAAATGATATAGAACAATACAGCAGAGTAAACAATGTCAGGATTTACGGCATATCAGAAAACATACAATGGCCAGAAGCAAACGAGACCGAGAAATCCCCACAAAAAATAGTCACTGACGATACATACGAGAGTCCAGAGAAAACCACACAGACAGTAGTTAATGTATTAAACAAACATTTGCCGGGCCTTAGTCTAACAGCTGGAGATATCGACGCTTGCCACCGCCTAGGTAGGAAGAGCATCAAACCCAGGCCGATCATTGTAAAATTCCAATCACGCCTTACGAAATTGAAACTTTTAGCCAGGAAAAAAACACTACCAAAACCTGTATTCGTGACCGAAGACCTGACCAAATTGAACTATCAAGTACTTATGTCCATAAAATACAAAATGCCTGATGAAATTGAATATAGTTGGTTCAAAAATGGAAGCGTACTTTACAAGAACAAAATGGGAACAATACATCGTGTACAGTGCCAAGAATTCAACCACCGGCTAGATATGCCATGGCCAGAACCAGCACAAAGAACAGGCCGGCAAAGTATCTCAAGAGTTGACTCATAAGTGACAGTACCGTTAACTATATTGTCATACAGGGATGATTGATTTAATTCATGCTATTGAGATCACCAAAGGATAGGTTGTGTGTTCACTGGTGATATCTATATCTACATGCATTACATAACAAATAGTTTAGCATATAAAAGTGTTAACAATATTTATATTAAAATAGTGTCTACATAATTTTACAGACATCTCTTTCAGCAATCTTAAAGTATATTTTTAAAAGTAAAATGTATGCTAGGAACCACAACTCATCTGTACCTAAACAATCATTGAATTTGAATTTGTCATGAGAATACATGTTTGTATATAAGATATGTACGTTTATGATAAATGTATACATAATTTGGTATGCTGAAACCCATTGTCGACCTTGGCCTCTCGCAATTCTCAACCCAAGATTGATAACCATCTATTGGGTAGCATTGTAAGCATACATACAACGATTTGAGTTAAGATCCTATTGCCGACCTTGTGCACTTTCGTTTTTTTACACAAGATGGACAATATAGGGATACCATCTCCAAATATGAATATACATAATAAAAAAGGTTTAACTACATGCATTTACACATTTATCACACACGCAAACCAAGGTAAATCGTTATGATGTATTCTCAACAACTACTCAAATGTGCCAAGGTATGAATGTCTGAAGTCTACTATTGCATTTTTGCCTTAGATTATGTTTTTCAATAGATGAAATAAGAACAGAAATAGTGTAGATCTCCATCACACGGCATTGATTTTGTTAGTTAAAGTTGTATTACTGTTAAAAAAAAGTAACTAGAGTGTAAACGATTATCCCGTTTAATATGCCAATATCTTTAATAAAACATGTAATACTGATTTTGGAACAAATACAATTGTATGATAACTACGT
>CM026394.1:22178774-22203389 GCA_014843695.1 Archivesica marissinica | reverse complement strand
CTTCTCCCTATTTTGAGCGCAGGGAGAAGTTTTTCATATAGAATATAATTATAGAGGGCACTTCTTGACCTACCGTAGGAATATACTGCATCGGAGAACCTACCATGATCGGAGAACCTACCATGATCGGAGAATACCGTAGGAATATACTGCACCCCATGCAGGTAGAAATCATTGTTTGGAAATAAATCCAGTGTTTTTGTTGTCCTATAACAGGAGCCATTACCAGTCTCTTCCCAAAGCAAGATACGGCAAAGTTTACATACAGTAAACCTGTGTTAGTGGTCACCTACATTATCGACCTCTTCCCAAAGCCAGATAACGGCAAAGTTTACATACAGTAAACCTGTGTTAGTGGTCACCTACATTATCGACCTCTTCCCAAAGCCAGATAACGGCAAAGTTTACATACAGTAAACCTGTGTTAGTGGTCACCTACATATCGACCTCTTCCCAAAGCCAGATAACGGCAAAGTTTACATACAGTAAACCTGTGTTAGTGGTCACCTACATTATCGACCTCTTCCCAAAGCCAGATACGGCAAAGCTTACATACAGTAAACCTGTGTTAGTGGTCACCTACATTACCGACCTCTTCCCAAAGCCAGATACGGCAAAGCTTACATACAGTAAACCTGTGTTAGTGGTCACCTCCATAGTTAAACTTGTTAGTGGTCACCTACATTAAGCAGCCAATCTGTATTAAGCAGCCATTTTCCAAGATTCCCATTATGTTGTTTTATTATACATTTGACCTCTATTAAGCAGCCACCTGTGCTAAGCAGCCATTTTCTGTGATTCCCTTGGTTGGCTGCTTAAGACAGGTTTCACTGTATTATAGTATGGGATTCCATTGGCTGGCTGCTTAAGACAGGTTTCACTGTATTATAGTATGGGATTCCATGGGTTGGCTGCTTAAGACAAGTTTCACTGTATTATAGTATGGGATTCCCTTGGCTGGCTGCTTAAGACAGGTTTCACTGTATTATAGTATGTGATTCCCTTGGCTGGCTGCTTAAGACAGGTTTCATTGTATTATAGTATGTGATTCCCTTGGTTGGCTGCTTAAGACAGGTTTCACTATATTATAGTATGGGATTCCATTGGCTGGCTGCTTAAGACAGGTTTCATTGTATTATAGTATGGGATTCCATTGGTTGGCTGCTTAAGACAGGTTTCACTGTATTATAGTATGGGATTCCATTGGTTGGCTGCTTAAGACAGGTTTCATTGTATTATAGTATGTGATTCCCTTGGTTGGCTGCTTAAGACAGGTTTCACTGTATTATAGTATGGGATTCCATTGGCTGGCTGCTTAAGACAGGTTTCACTGTATTATAATATGCACACTTAATCAATTATAATATCCTAATATAGACTTTTTCTGCCTTACTTGTTCAATATGAATAACCAAGTTATTTGTACATAATTATATAATATTTATTACAGGACAATACAAGCTCCCTCTGCTTGAGGTTAAGCCATACAATGGTATTAAAATCATTTAAAATTTGATCTCTCTATGACTGTGTAAGGGAACCATCCTAAAACAATATAAATAAAAATGAAATAAGTTTTACTTGGGATCAATTCCTTGCATGCTGATCTCATCTTGTTTTGACTCTACCATGTCGTGAGTGAACATTGCGTGGAAGTATGGAATGCTAGATGCCAGAATGATCCGGTGAGCGCGGAATTTCCGGTCACTAACCTGCAAGTATAATAAAGTGATGTAAATAGTGTGTGAGGATTGGTTTATACAAATTTATTTTAGCTTGATTGCCAAACAAGTTCCTACAACTTAATCATTCTCGATACCTCATTCCTGATGGAATCCATCGCCAACAGCATTCCCGTAATCTATAGGACCGCCTGAAATGTGAGACAAAAAAGATCCTAAAATTCATTTTAAAGTGACATTACACTGCAAAAAAAAATGCATTTTTTACGTATAAATAGCATTTCTACGAGTAACTTTCAATAAATAAACAGTGTAACAACTCTCAAATGTGAAAGTAGGATTTCATAGAAATTAAAATCTAATAGAATGGTTAGACACGCTCCGGAATTGATGTTTGTTTATTATTGGAGTATATACTAAATGCTCTATACTGTTGTGTATAGGGATAATTTATAATTACACCTGTCGATTTCAAACGGCAAAATCGTACCCACAAAGGTAAGACAATACATGTATATTTTAAACTGTATTTATGATTATTCCTAACACCAATGCACAAATTTATAACCGTTCATGTCTGGAAATCTTGGTCAGAAATCTTGCCATTGGATCAGGGCGGAAAGTGCTATGCGAAAATGTGAGCACTTCAGAGATAAGACCTCAAAATAACAGATCGAAAGAAAATTATGAGCGACTTAGCATGTCGTTATTAGAACTAGTCTTTCACAGCTATCAAACAGGCCACATGTTCGCTCTGTATCGGAGATGATGATATACTTGTCAGTCACATGCAGAGGTTGGAGAATTGAGCCGTTGAGTACTGGTGACTTTCTAGTAAATTCTACCCAGGAAATTTATTATATAGGAAAACGCTATTTTTTACAATGTATGTATGTATGTTCCATTAATGTCAAACCCCTTACGGGGATGTATACATGTTTTCCTGGGCAAGCTTAGCCGACCTAAGCGGTTAACCAGTACTAAGCAATGTGTGTGTGAGGTGCTTTGCTCAATGACACTACATACTTGGCCTGACCGAGTATCGAACCGGGACCGATGGATTCCAAATCCGACGCTCTACCACTGGACCACGGATGCCACACTACAATGCCGCTTGTTGTAAATAAATAAAACAAGATCAATTTGCTCTGTGTTTTCCCTATATATTCCTTTTGTCTGCGTTTTCCAATATCACTATATACCGTTGCTGTCTGCGTTTTCCTATAATACATATCGCCTATATAACTTATAAGCGTCTACGTTTTAGTCTGAGCCAATAATTCATTCGGATTTCTTTTGTGAAGATTGCACAGACAAAATGGGAGAATTTCAACTGAAAGTGTTTGCGAAATTGAGTTTAACGATAAGATCTCGAAATAACCGAAAGAAAATTGTATGTAGAAGTCTTACTACGTACGACTTGATGTGAGTACGAATAAAATGTTTACTGGGAATAAATGCAGAACATGCAAATCTAGATACCAGGTTTGACGGATTGTGCAGCACATTTTCTACTATACCTTTAATGTAACATCACATAGCTTGCCTTGCCTTCTAATGTCTTCGAAAACGGGGAAAGCTAAATTTGGCAAATCACTTTTCTGAAAAGTTTCGATCTCATCCGCCATTTCTGTTATTGATTGTCCAAGATATCAAAATTGAAGGTCGGATACCTTCGGATCTTTAGCTTAAACATTAAAGAAACAGGGGAAATTCCGTGACGTCATATGACCTACATTTAGAAAGCCAGGAAAATAAAGCAAACGCAAATAAAACAATGTCACTGTTTGTAGTTCTCCGCCGTTTAGCTGCTTCAAACGTTCGGAAGTCGGTAGCAGTAGCAACGCAAATACATCCTCAACAAAATACTGTCTGTGATGTTACATTCAATCGATGTAAGTATGTTCTGTTGATATATTATAAAACACGAAGTGGAGTAATCGAAATGGAATCTGGAATCAAATTTGCATGTTCCAAATAATGGGCTGATATCGCAATTGTCAACTATTCATATCCGACGCTCTACCACGGATGCAACACTATTAATATATCTAAAGTGACCAAGCAAAGAAAGAGCCCAACGTTTGGACTCGAACCCACGACCTCCCGAAAACTAGTCGGACAACTCTACCAACTGAGCTAGCCAGGCCGGTGTTCTACCCATGCTGGAATACACTACATAGCTCAATCATGAGCACATAGACCAGCATTCCGTGCTCACTGATGTGGAATATTACTTGTGGCCTTCGTGTTCAGGATGACATGTTCGCATATATATGTATGCCTAACATTTTCACAGACGGATCTGTAGTCCAGTGGTAACATGCTGGACTGGTAATCCAGGGATCGCAGGTTCGATCCCCTGTCTGACTCTAATAAAATTAACAGTCTTTCAGATGGGACATTAAACTAAGGTCTCGTGTCGGTGCTGTACACTGTGCACGTAAAAGAACCAGAGGAGACTCTGGAATGGGTCTCTCTCTGTGTCATTGCACTATCCTCCAAAATTCTAAAATGACTAATCTCTTCAGGAGGCGTCGCTCATATGGGCAACCGGTAGCGACGATAAATAAACGTAAAACACACACAGCCTAATTTTAAAGATATATGAAGACTCTGTCTTCCATTCTAATCCTGTTTCTGTAATCTGATTATGCGTGGTGTATGCATTGTTCAACATGTATTATATTGGGAAATAAAATATGTTTAGACAAACTAATTGGTTAATTGTTTTAATATCTTATTACTTTATTTAAAGGTTATTCACGTCCTGTAACACATGAAGATGTCAGAAATCTAACCAAAGTAGAATGGGAGGAGAGGTTGACACCAGAACAGTTTTCTGTGTGCAGAGAGCAGTGCACAGAACCAGTAAGTGTGTCATGTATTTCGCCACTGCCAACAATACATTATACTCCACTCTGCCTTGTGTGTAATATACATGTATATATGGTTATTACAGGCATGTTCTGTATCATCAGCTATACAATGTACTGGTACTCTACTGAACTCTGCTATATAATAGTTTAAAACATTAAATCTTGGATCACTGTTATTAACAGACGGATCTGAAGTCCAGTGGTAACACGCTGGACTGGTAATCCAGCGATCGCAGGTTCGAGCCCCAGTCTGACCCTAATAAAATTAACAGTCTTTCAGATGGGACGTTAAACTGAGGTCTTGTGTCGGTGCTTTACACCATGCACGTAAAAGAACCAGAGGAGACTCTGGAATGGGTCTCTGTCTGTATCATAGCATTATCCTCCAAAAATCTAAAATGACTAATCTCTTCAGGAGGCATCGCTCATATGGGCAATCGGTAGCGACGATAAATAAACGTAAAACACACACACTGTTATTAATGGCTATGTGGGTGAGGTGTGATTAAATCACGTTTTAAATGTATTGTTTAGCCTTCAAGAGCCTGTGGAAGGCTATGGTATATGCACATACATATATGTGGTATGTTATACCATGTATATATATATATATATATACATATATACGTGGTACATATATATATATGCATACAAATAGATCTGTTGTATATATGTATCAGTGGTATATATGCATATGTATCTGTTGACTTGTATATATGTTTATATGTAGTCGTTTCTGTGGTATAAAGTAAAATGCTTATATATCTGGGTACATATCTGGTGTATTTACACATGCATGTCTACAGTACGTACATGTAAATATCTGCAGAGGATCGTATAATACACAGGCACCAGTTTTGTTTATTTTACAGCAATTGTATGCAATAAATCTGTTTGTTTATGTTGTATTGCACTTTGCTGCATCATAGGATATTTGAAAGATTGTGAAACTGAGAAAATATAATATATTTCAATTTTATGACATTTAATGATGAACTATAATGTATACTGAAAACTTAATATAAATTAGTTAACGACCGCAACCAAACTTATTTTGTTTTCATGGCTAGGTTATGCATGTAGGACACTTTGAAACAATGTTCAAGATTTATAAACAACAGGCAAGGCTTTACAATAATACAATGTATATTACGAGCCTTGTATAAAGTTGCAATGGAATGGATGGAAGAAAATAATTTATCATATACAAGAATTTCATTTTTTTATTTCTATGTTCTTAAACAGCCATTCAGTGGTATTTACACAAGTCATTTCGAGCATGGCACCTATACCTGTGTTTGCTGTGGAGAGGCACTGTTCAGGTAAATTCTACAATGAAGGTGACAAAATTTAGTTCATATTAGAAGTTAGTATAATATTATGTTTAAATTGGAAAAAAGGACTGTTGGAAATGATTAAACAAAATACGAAAATATGTTTATTGTTTACCTACATTGTACAGTACCTACACCGCTACATTGTACAGTACCTACACCACTACATTGTACAGTACCTACACCACTACATTGTACAGTACCTACACCACTACATTGTACAGTACCTACACCACTACATTGTACAGTACCTACACCACTACATTGTACAGTACCTACACCGCTACAACTACATTGTACAGTACCTACACCACTACATTGTACAGTACCTACACCACTACATTGTACAGTACCTACACCGCTACAACTACATTGTACAGTACCTACACCACTACATTGTACAGTACCTACACCACTACATTGTACAGTACCTACACCACTACATTGTACAGTACCTACACCGCTACATTGTACAGTACCTACACCACTACATTGTACAGTACCTACACCACTACATTGTACAGTACCTACACCACTACATTGTACAGTACCTACACCACTACATTGTACAGTACCTACACCGCTACATTGTACAGTACCTACACCTTTGTACAGTACCTACACACTACATTGTACAGTACCTACACCACTACATTGTACAGTACCTACACCCTACAACTACATTGTACAGTACCTACACCACTACATTGTACAGTACCTACACCACTACATTGTACAGTACCTACACCACTACATTGTACAGTACCTACACCGCTACATTGTACAGTACCTACACCGCTACATTGTACAGTATCTACACCGCTACATTGTACAGTACCTACACCGCTACACCACTACATTGTACAGTACCTACACCACTACATTGTACAGTACCTACACCGCTACATTGTACAGTATCTACACCACTACATTGTACAGTATCTACACCGCTACATTGTACAGTACCTACACCACTACATTGTACAGTACCTACACCGCTACATTGTACAGTACCTACACCACTACATTGTACAGTACCTACACCGCTACATTGTACAGTACCTACACCACTACATTGTACAGTACCTACACCGCTACATTGTACAGTACCTACACCACTACATTGTACAGTACCTACACCGCTACATTGTACAGTACCTACACCACTACATTGTACAGTACCTACACCGCTACATTGTACAGTATCTACACCACTACATTGTACAGTACCTACACTGCTACATTGTACAGTACCTACACCTCACACCACTACATTGTACAGTATCTACACCGCTACATTGTACAGTACCTACACCACTACATTGTACAGTATCTACACCACTACATTGTACAGTATCTACACCGCTACATTGTACAGTACCTACACCGCTACATTGTACAGTACCTACACCGCTACATTGTACAGTACCTACACCACTACATTGTACAGTACCTACACCGCTACATTGTACAGTACCTACACCACTACATTGTACAGTATCTACACCGCTACATTGTACAGTACCTACACCGCTACATTGTACAGTATCTACACCGCTACATTGTACAGTACCTACACCGCTACATTGTACAGTACCTACACCACTACATTGTACAGTATCTACACCACTACATTGTACAGTACCTACACCGCTACATTGTACAGTACCTACACCGCTACATTGTACAGTACCTACACCACTACATTGTACAGTACCTACACCGCTACATTGTACAGTACCTACACCACTACATTGTACAGTACCTACACCGCTACATTGTACAGTACCTACACCGCTACATTGTACAGTACCTACACCGCTACATTGTACAGTACCTACACCGCTACATTGTACAGTACCTACACCGCTACATTGTACAGTACCTACACCACTACATTGTACAGTACCTACACCACTACATTGTACAGTACCTACACCACTACATTGTACAGTACCTACACCACTACATTGTACAGTACCTACACCACTACATTGTACAGTACCTACACCACTACATTGTACAGTACCTACACCACTACATTGTACAGTACCTACACCGCTACATTGTACAGTACCTACACCACTACATTGTACAGTACCTACACCGCTACATTGTACAGTACCTACACCGCTACATTGTACAGTACCTACACCACTACATTGTACAGTACCTACACCACTACATTGTACAGTACCTACACCGCTACACCACTACATTGTACAGTACCTACACCGCTACATTGTACAGTACCTACACCACTACATTGTACAGTACCTACACCACTACATTGTACAGTACCTACACCGCTACAACTACATTGTACAGTACCTACACCACTACATTGTACAGTACCTACACCACTACATTGTACAGTACCTACACCGCTACATTGTACAGTACCTACACCACTACATTGTACAGTACCTACACCACTACATTGTACAGTACCTACACCACTACATTGTACAGTACCTACACCGCTACATTGTACAGTACCTACACCACTACATTGTACAGTACCTACACCACTACATTGTACAGTACCTACACCACTACATTGTACAGTACCTACACCGCTACATTGTACAGTACCTACACCACTACATTGTACAGTACCTACACCACTACATTGTACAGTATCTACACCGCTACATTGTACAGTACCTACACCACTACATTGTACAGTATCTACACCGCTACATTGTGTACAGTACCTACACCGCTACATTGTACAATACCTACACCACTACATTGTACAGTACCTACACCGCTACATTGTACAGTATCTACACCACTACATTGTACAGTACCTACACTGCTACATTGTACAGTACCTACACCGCTACACCACTACATTGTACAGTATCTACACCGCTACATTGTACAGTACCTACACCACTACATTGTACAGTATCTACACCACTACATTGTACAGTATCTACACCGCTACATTGTACAGTACCTACACCACTACATTGTACAGTACCTACACCGCTACATTGTACAGTACCTACACCACTACATTGTACAGTACCTACACCACTACATTGTACAGTACCTACACCACTACATTGTACAGTATCTACACCGCTACATTGTACAGTATCTACACCACTACATTGTACAGTACCTACACCGCTACATTGTACAGTATCTACACCGCTACATTGTACAGTACCTACACCACTACATTGTACAGTACCTACACCGCTACACCACTACATTGTACAGTACCTACACCACTACATTGTACAGTACCTACACCGCTACACCACTACATTGTACAGTACCTACACCACTACATTGTACAGTACCTACACCGCTACACCACTACATTGTACAGTACCTACACCACTACATTGTACAGTACCTACACCACTACATTGTACAGTACCTACACGCTCACACTACATTGTACAGTACCTACACCACTACATTGTACAGTACCTACACCGCTACATTGTACAGTACCTACACCACTACATTGTACAGTACCTACACCACTACATTGTACAGTACCTACACCACTACATTGTACAGTACCTACACCACTACATTGTACAGTACCTACACCACTACATTGTACAGTACCTACACCACTACATTGTACAGTACCTACACCGCTACATTGTACAGTACCTACACCACTACATTGTACAGTATCTACACCGCTACATTGTACAGTACCTACACCGCTACATTGTACAGTACCTACACCACTACATTGTACAGTACCTACACCACTACATTGTACAGTACCTACACCGCTACAACTACATTGTACAGTACCTACACCACTACATTGTACAGTACCTACACCACTACATTGTACAGTACCTACACCACTACATTGTACAGTACCTACACCGCTACACCACTACATTGTACAGTACCTACACCACTACATTGTACAGTACCTACACCACTACATTGTACAGTACCTACACCGCTACATTGTACAGTACCTACACCGCTACATTGTACAGTACCTACACCGCTACATTGTACAGTACCTACACCGCTACATTGTACAGTACCTACACCGCTACATTGTACAGTACCTACACCACTACATTGTACAGTACCTACACCACTACATTGTACAGTACCTACACCACTACATTGTACAGTACCTACACCGCTACATTGTACAGTACCTACACCACTACATTGTACAGTACCTACACCACTACATTGTACAGTACCTACACCGCTACATTGTACAGTACCTACACCACTACATTGTACAGTACCTACACCGCTACATTGTACAGTACCTACACCGCTACATTGTACAGTACCTACACCACTACATTGTACAGTACCTACACCGCTACATTGTACAGTATCTACACCACTACATTGTACAGTACCTACACTGCTACATTGTACAGTACCTACACCCTACAACTACATTGTACAGTATCTACACCGCTACATTGTACAGTACCTACACCACTACATTGTACAGTATCTACACCACTACATTGTACAGTATCTACACCGCTACATTGTACAGTACCTACACCACTACATTGTACAGTACCTACACCGCTACATTGTACAGTACCTACACCACTACATTGTACAGTACCTACACCACTACATTGTACAGCACCTACACCACTACATTGTACAGTATCTACACCGCTACATTGTACAGTATCTACACCACTACATTGTACAGTACCTACACCGCTACATTGTACAGTATCTACACCGCTACATTGTACAGTACCTACACCACTACATTGTACAGTACCTACACCGCTACATTGTACAGTACCTACACCACTACATTGTACAGTACCTACACCACTACATTGTACAGTACCTACACCACTACATTGTACAGTACCTACACCACTACATTGTACAGTACCTACACCGCTACACCACTACATTGTACAGTACCTACACCACTACATTGTACAGTACCTACACCGCTACATTGTACAGTACCTACACCGCTACATTGTACAGTACCTACACCACTACATTGTACAGTACCTACACCACTACATTGTACAGTACCTACACCACTACATTGTACAGTACCTACACCACTACATTGTACAGTACCTACACCGCTACATTGTACAGTACCTACACCACTACATTGTACAGTACCTACACCACTACATTGTACAGTACCTACACCACTACATTGTACAGTATCTACACCACTACATTGTACAGTACCTACACCGCTACATTGTACAGTACCTACACCACTACATTGTACAGTACCTACACCACTACATTGTACAGTACCTACACCACTACATTGTACAGTATCTACACCGCTACAACTACATTGTACAGTACCTACACCACTACATTGTACAGTATCTACACCACTACATTGTACAGTATCTACACCGCTACATTGTACAGTACCTACACCGCTACAACTACATTGTACAGTACCTACACCACTACATTGTACAGTACCTACACCATTACATTGTACAGTATCTACACCACTACATTGTACAGTATCTACACTGCTACATTGTACAGTATCTACACTGCTACATTGTACAGTACCTACACCACTACATTGTACAGTATCTACACCGCTACATTGTACAGTACCTACACCGCTACATTGTACAGTATCTACACCACTACATTGTACAGTACCTACACCGCTACATTGTACAGTACCTACACCGCTACATTGTACAGTATCTACACCACTACATTGTACAGTATCTACACCACTACATTGTACAGTACCTACACCACTACATTGTACAGTACCTACACCACTACATTGTACAGTACCTACACCACTACATTGTACAGTATCTACACCACTACATTGTACAGTATCTACACCACTACATTGTACAGTATCTACAGGGCTACATTGTACAGTACCTACACCACTACATTGTACAGTATCTACACCGCTACATTGTACAGTACCTACACCACTACATTGTACAGTATCTACACCACTACATTGTACAGTATCTACACTGCTACATTGTACAGTACCTACACCACTACATTGTACAGTACCTACACCACTACATTGTACAGTACCTACACCACTACATTGTACAGTATCTACACCCTACATTGTACAGTATCTACACTGCTACATTGTACAGTATCTACACTGCTACATTGTACAGTACCTACACCACTACATTGTACAGTATCTACCCCGCTACATTGTACAGTACCTACACCGCTACATTGTACAGTATCTACACCACTACATTGTACAGTACCTACACCGCTACATTGTACAGTACCTACACCGCTACATTGTACAGTATCTACACCACTACATTGTACAGTATCTACACCACTACATTGTACAGTACCTACACCACTACATTGTACAGTACCTACACCACTACATTGTACAGTACCTACACCACTACATTGTACAGTATCTACACCACTACATTGTACAGTATCTACACCACTACATTGTACAGTATCTACAGGGCTACATTGTACAGTACCTACACCACTACATTGTACAGTATCTACACCGCTACATTGTACAGTACCTACACCACTACATTGTACAGTATCTACACCACTACATTGTACAGTATCTACACTGCTACATTGTACAGTACCTACACCACTACATTGTACAGTACCTACACCACTACATTGTACAGTACCTACACCACTACATTGTACAGTATCTACACCACTACATTGTACAGTATCTACACTGCTACATTGTACAGTATCTACACCGCTACATTGTACAGTACCTACACCACTACATTGTACAGTATCTACCCCGCTACATTGTACAGTACCTACACCGCTACATTGTACAGTATCTACACCACTACATTGTACAGTACCTACACCGCTACATTGTACAGTACCTACACCGCTACATTGTACAGTATCTACACCGCTACATTGTACAGTACCTACACCACTACAATTTGTACAGTACCTACACCACTACATTGTACAGTACCTACACCACTACATTGTACAGTATCTACACCGCTACATTGTACAGTATCTACACCACTACATTGTACAGTACCTACACCACTACATTGTACAGTACCTACACCGCTACATTGTACAGTATCTACACCACTACATTGTACAGTACCTACACCGCTACATTGTACAGTACCTACACCACTACATTGTACAGTACCTACACCGCTACATTGTACAGTATCTACACCACTACATTGTACAGTACCTACACTGCTACATTGTACAGTACCTACACCACTACATTGTACAGTACCTACACCGCTACATTGTACAGTATCTACACCACTACATTGTACAGTACCTACACTGCTACATTGTACAGTACCTACACCACTACATTGTACAGTACCTACACCGCTACATTGTACAGTATCTACACCACTACATTGTACAGTACCTACACTGCTACATTGTACAGTACCTACACCACTACATTGTACAGTACTACACCACTACATTGTACAGTACCTACACCACTACATTGTACAGTACCTACACTGCTACATTGTACAGTACCTACACCACTACATTGTACAGTACCTACACCACTACATTGTACAGTATCTACACCACTACATTGTACAGTACCTACACCGCTACATTGTACAGTACCTACACTGCTACATTGTACAGTACCTACACCACTACGTTGTACAGTACCTACACCACTACATTGTACAGTATCTACACCACTACATTGTACAGTACCTACACTGCTACTTTGTACAGTATCTACACCGCTACATTGTACAGTACCTACACTGCTACATTGTACAGTACCTACACCACTACATTGTACAGTACCTACACCACTACATTGTACAGTACCTACACCACTACATTGTACAGTATCTACACCACTACATTGTACAGTACCTACACCGCTACATTGTACAGTACCTACACCGTACTACATTGTACAGTACCTACACCACTACATTGTACAGTACCTACACCACTACATTGTACAGTACCTACACCACTACATTGTACAGTATCTACACCGCTACATTGTACAGTACCTACACCGCTACATTGTACAATACCTACACCACTACATTGTACAGTACCTACACCACTACATTGTACAGTATCTACACCACTACATTGTACAGTACCTACACCGCTACATTGTACAGTATCTACACCACTACATTGTACAGTACCTACACCGCTACATTGTACAGTACCTACACCACTACATTGTACAGTATCTACACCACTACATTGTACAGTATCTACACCACTACATTGTACAGTACCTACACCACTACATTGTACAGTACCTACACCGCTACATTGTACAGTATCTACACCACTACATTGTACAGTATCTACACCGCTACATTGTACAGTACCTACACCGCTACATTGTACAGTACCTACACCGCTACATTGTACAGTACCTACAGGGCTACATTGTACAGTACCTACACCACTACATTGTACAGTACCTACACCACTACATTGTACAGTATCTACACCACTACATTGTACAGTATCTACAGGGCTACATTGTACAGTACCTACACCGCTACATTGTACAGTACCTACACCGCTACATTGTACAGTACCTACACTGCTACATTGTACAGTACCTACACCACTACGTTGTACAGTACCTACACCACTACATTGTACAGTATCTACACCACTACATTGTACAGTACCTACACTGCTACTTTGTACAGTATCTACACCGCTACATTGTACAGTACCTACACTGCTACATTGTACAGTACCTACACCACTACATTGTACAGTACCTACACCACTACATTGTACAGTACCTACACCACTACATTGTACAGTATCTACACCACTACATTGTACAGTACCTACACCGCTACATTGTACAGTACCTACACCGCTACACCACTGCATTGTACAGTACCTACACCACTTCATTGTACAGTACCTACACCACTACATTGTACAGTATCTACACCACTACATTGTACAGTATCTACACCGCTACATTGTACAGTACCTACACCGCTACATTGTACAGTACCTACACCACTACATTGTACAGTATCTACACCACTACATTGTACAGTATCTACACCACTACATTGTACAGTACCTACACCACTACATTGTACAGTACCTACACCACTACATTGTACAGTACCTACACCACTACATTGTACAGTACCTACACCACTACATTGTACAGTATCTACACCACTACATTGTACAGTATCTACACCACTACATTGTACAGTATCTACAGGGCTACATTGTACAGTACCTACACCACTACATTGTACAGTATCTACACCGCTACATTGTACAGTACCTAACCACTACATTGTACAGTATCTACACCACTACATTGTACAGTATCTACACTGCTACATTGTACAGTACCTACACCACTACATTGTACAGTACCTACACCACTACATTGTACAGTACCTACACCACTACATTGTACAGTATCTACACCACTACATTGTACAGTATCTACACTGCTACATTGTACAGTATCTACACTGCTACATTGTACAGTACCTACACCACTACATTGTACAGTATCTACCCCGCTACATTGTACAGTACCTACACCGCTACATTGTACAGTATCTACACCACTACATTGTACAGTACCTACACCGCTACATTGTACAGTACCTACACCGCTACATTGTACAGTATCTACACCACTACATTGTACAGTACCTACACCACTACACCACTACATTGTACAGTACCTACACCACTACATTGTACAGTACCTACACCGCTACATTGTACAGTATCTACACCGCTACATTGTACAGTATCTACACCACTACATTGTACAGTACCTACACCACTACATTGTACAGTACCTACACCGCTACATTGTACAGTATCTACACCACTACATTGTACAGTACCTACACTGCTACATTGTACAGTACCTACACCACTACATTGTACAGTACCTACACCGCTACATTGTACAGTATCTACACCACTACATTGTACAGTACCTACACCGCTACATTGTACAGTACCTACACCACTACATTGTACAGTACCTACACCGCTACATTGTACAGTACCTACACCGCTACATTGTACAGTATCTACACCACTACATTGTACAGTACCTACACCGCTACATTGTACAGTACCTACACCACTACATTGTACAGTACCTACACCACTACATTGTACAGTACCTACACCACTACATTGTACAGTACCTACATCGCTACATTGTACAGTATCTACACCACTACATTGTACAGTACCTACACTGCTACATTGTACAGTACCTACACCGCTACATTGTACAGTACCTACACCACTACATTGTACAGTACCTACACCACTACATTGTACAGTATCTACACCACTACATTGTACAGTACCTACACCGCTACATTGTACAGTACCTACACTGCTACATTGTACAGTACCTACACCACTACGTTGTACAGTACCTACACCACTACATTGTACAGTATCTACACCACTACATTGTACAGTACCTACACTGCTACTTTGTACAGTATCTACACCGCTACATTGTACAGTACCTACACTGCTACATTGTACAGTACCTACACCACTACATTGTACAGTACCTACACCACTACATTGTACAGTACCTACACCACTACATTGTACAGTATCTACACCACTACATTGTACAGTACCTACACCGCTACATTGTACAGTACCTACACCGCTACACCACTACATTGTACAGTACCTACACCACTACATTGTACAGTACCTACACCACTACATTGTACAGTATCTACACCACTACATTGTACAGTATCTACACCGCTACATTGTACAGTACCTACACCGCTACATTGTACAGTACCTACACCACTACATTGTACAGTATCTACACCACTACATTGTACAGTATCTACACCACTACATTGTACAGTACCTACACCACTACATTGTACAGTACCTACACCACTACATTGTACAGTACCTACACCACTACATTGTACAGTATCTACACCACTACATTGTACAGTATCTACACCACTACATTGTACAGTATCTACACCACTACATTGTACAGTACCTACACCACTACATTGTACAGTACCTACACCACTACATTGTACAGTATCTACACCACTACATTGTACAGTATCTACACGGCTACATTGTACAGTACCTACACCGCTACATTGTACAGTACCTACACCGCTACATTGTACAGTACCTACACCGCTACATTGTACAGTACCTACACCGCTACATTGTACAGTACCTACAGGGCTACATTGTACAGTACATACAGGGCTACATTGTACAGTATCTACACCGCTACATTGTACAGTACCTACAGGGCTACATTGTACAGTACCTACACCGCTACATTGTACAGTACCTACACCGCTACATTGTACAGTACCTACACCGCTACATTGTACAGTACCTACACCACTACATTGTACAGTACCTACACCGCTACACCACTACATTGTACAGTACCTACACCACTACATTGTACAGTACCTACACCACTACATTGTACAGTACCTACACCGCTACATTGTACAGTACCTACACCGCTACATTGTACAGTACCTACACCACTACATTGTACAGTATCTACACCACTACATTGTACAGTATCTACACCACTACATTGTACAGTACCTACACCACTACATTGTACAGTACCTACACCACTACATTGTACAGTACCTACACCACTACATTGTACAGTATCTACACCACTACATTGTACAGTATCTACACCACTACATTGTACAGTATCTACACCACTACATTGTACAGTACCTACACCACTACAGTGTACAGTACCTACACCACTACATTGTACAGTATCTACACCACTACATTGTACAGTATCTACAGGGCTACATTGTACAGTACCTACACCGCTACATTGTACAGTACCTACACCGCTACATTGTACAGTACCTACAGGGCTACATTGTACAGTACCTACACCGCTACATTGTACAGTACCTACAGGGCTACATTGTACAGTACCTACAGGGCTACATTGTACAGTATCTACACCGCTACATTGTACCGTACCTACAGGGCTACATTGTACAGTACCTACACCGCTACATTGTACAGTACCTACACCGCTACATTGTACAGTACCTACACCGCTACATTGTACAGTACCTACACCGCTACATTGTACAGTACCTACACCGCTACATTGTACAGTACCTACACCGCTACATTGTACAGTACCTACAGGGCTACATTGTACAGTACCTACACCGCTACATTGTACAGTACCTACACCGCTACATTGTACAGTACCTACACCGCTACATTGTACAGTACCTACACCGCTACATTGTACAGTACCTACAGGGCTACATTGTACAGTACCTACAGGGCTACATTGTACAGTACCTACAGGGCTACATTGTACAGTACCTACACCGCTACATTGTACAGTACCTACACCACTACATTGTACAGTACCTACACCACTACATTGTACAGTACCTACACCACTACATTGTACAGTACCTACAGGGCTACATTGTACAGTACCTACACCGCTACATTGTACAGTACCTACACCGCTACATTGTACAGTACCTACAGGGCTACATTGTACAGTACCTACACCGCTACATTGTACAGTACCTACAGGGCTACATTGTACAGTACCTACAGGGCTACATTGTACAGTACCTACACCGCTACATTGTACAGTACCTACAGGGCTACAAGCATCCATGTTAAAATATTAAAATAAAACTGCAATAACAAATGTTTATTAGAATGTACTCTTCAAGCAACTTGCATCATCAAAATGGATAGTATGAAGAAGAAATTGCTATATGGTCATCTAAACGTTTGTCAAAATTTGGGGATATGGGCCAAATTTTATTAGGAAGAGAAATGTATTTAAAATAATAATAGTGTTTGATGAATAAAATATGATTGATGAAGACTGTTACAGAGTGGGGGTGGGGGTCTAGATTTATTTATCATTACCATAGTCACATTCCTTAACCCATATACCTTTCCAACAGTCTTTCTATCTGTCTACTTGTTACTAATTCATCGTAGTTTATTGCAGATATTATTGTGTTCCATTGATATCACTCATGACAACAAAACGCTCTATTTCTGAAGGTTTAATTTGTGGGTGGGGTTTATTGTATTGACTTGTCATTTGAGATGTCCTATACAAA
This sequence comes from Archivesica marissinica, assembly GCA_014843695.1. Taxonomy (NCBI): domain Eukaryota; kingdom Metazoa; phylum Mollusca; class Bivalvia; order Venerida; family Vesicomyidae; genus Archivesica; species Archivesica marissinica. The sequence continues at coordinate 22,184,323 of CM026394.1, read as the reverse complement.
ATTGAACATCAGTAGATATGTTTACATTATTAAATAACAATTATTTTTGCATCCCTCTGATTTATAATTTATTGTTAAAAGAATATCAGAATCTACTGGTATTTGTAATAGTGTTGACTGGCATATTTTGTGAAAATATAGCGCTTTGCTATGAAATTAATAGAGCATTTCTGGGGGCAACCATTAATTCTGTGTGTGGGACAATTAGCATTTTGGTTTTAATAACGTCCTAGATGTGTGTTGTATATTACAACACAATTAAAATCAATTGCAATAATTTATTTTAAATAATCGAGAGACACCACTTTTATCTAATGAATAGTCATAGCAGTCAAAATTCAATTGACCCCACACATATAATTGGTTGTCCCTTATTCCATGTTCAAGCTGACCATAATGCTAGTTTTGTCATTTAGTACTGAGCATTCACCCTGTAGGCATGAGGTGGCACTTTGATGCCCTACCTCTCCCAGTCCAGCATCATTCTTCTCTCATTGTCATACAGTCAGTAACTTTATTCTAAGCATAGGTTTTGTTCTCTAGTTCTGATACGAAGTTTGAATCTGGAACTGGGTGGCCATCGTTTAATAGTGCCTACAAGAGGGAGGGTGGTCGCACAAATGTCATAGAGAGACCGGAGAACAGCCTTGATCGCAGCACCTTTAGAACCGAGGTCATATGTAGAACGGTTAGTCACATTTTTCTGTTGTGTTAATACTGTTAAAGCTTATAAAGCCTGTAGAACACCATTTATCCTATTATGTAAGTTCTTGGTACAGGAGAATAGATTATGTAAGTTCTTGGTACAGGAGAATAGATTATGTAAGTTCTTGGTACAGGAGAATAGATTATGTAAGTTCTTGGTACAGGAGAATAGATTATGTAAGTTCTTGGTACAGGAGAATAGATTATGTAAGTTCTTGGTACAGGAGAATAGATTATGTAAGTTCTTGGTACAGGAGAATAGATTATGTAAGTTCTTGGTACAGGAGAATAGATTATGTAAGTTCTTGGTACAGGAGAATAGATTATGTAAGTTCTTGGTACAGGAGAATAGATTATGTAAGTTCTTGGTACAGGAGAATAGATTATGTAAGTTCTTGGTACAGGAGAATAGATTATGTAAGTTCTTGGTACAGGAGAATAGATTATGTAAGTTCTTGGTACAGGAGAATAGATTATGTAAGTTCTTGGTACAGGAGAATAGATTATGTAAGTTCTTGGTACAGGAGAATAGATTATGTAAGTTCTTGGTACAGGAGAATAGATTATGTAAGTTCTTGGTACAGGAGAATAGATTATGTAAGTTCTTGGTACAGGAGAATAGATTATGTAAGTTCTTGGTACAGGAGAATAGATTATGTAAGTTCTTGGTACAGGAGAATAGATTATGTAAGTTCTTGGTACAGGAGAATAGATTATGTAAGTTCTTGGTACAGGAGAATAGATTATGTAAGTTCTTGGTACAGGAGAATAGATTATGTAAGTTCTTGGTACAGGAGAATAGATTATGTAAGTTCTTGGTACAGGAGAATAGATTATGTAAGTTCTTGGTACAGGAGAATAGATTATGTAAGTTCTTGGTACAGGAGAATAGATTATGTAAGTTCTTGGTACAGGAGAATAGATTATGTAAGTTCTTGGTACAGGAGAATAGATTATGTAAGTTCTTGGTACAGGAGAATAGATTATGTAAGTTCTTGGTACAGGAGAATAGATTATGTAAGTTCTTGGTACAGGAGAATAGATTATGTAAGTTCTTGGTACAGGAGAATAGATTATGTAAGTTCTTGGTACAGGAGAATAGATTATGTAAGTTCTTGGTACAGGAGAATAGATTATGTAAGTTCTTGGTACAGGAGAATAGATTATGTAAGTTCTTGGTACAGGAGAATAGATTATGTAAGTTCTTGGTACAGGAGAATAGATTATGTAAGTTCTTGGTACAGGAGAATAGATTATGTAAGTTCTTGGTACAGGAGAATAGATTATGTAAGTTCTTGGTACAGGAGAATAGATTATGTAAGTTCTTGGTACAGGAGAATAGATTATGTAAGTTCTTGGTACAGGAGAATAGATTATGTAAGTTCTTGGTACAGGAGAATAGATTATGTAATTCTTGGTACAGGAGAATAGATATGTAAGTTCTTGGTACAGGAGAATAGATTATGTAAGTTCTTGGTACAGGAGAATAGATTATGTAAGTTCTTGGTACAGGAGAATAGATTATGTAAGTTCTTGGTACAGGAGAATAGATTATGTAAGTTCTTGGTACAGGAGAATAGATTATGTAAGTTCTTGGTACAGGAGAATAGATTATGTAAGTTCTTGGTACAGGAGAATAGATTATGTAAGTTCTTGGTACAGGAGAATAGATTATGTAAGTTCTTGGTACAGGAGAATAGATTATGTAAGTTCTTGGTACAGGAGAATAGATTATGTAAGTTCTTGGTACAGGAGAATAGATTATGTAAGTTCTTGGTACAGGAGAATAGAAAGTTTGGTTGGTAACCCTTTGCATGCTAGCGGCACATAAAATCATTGTTTGTAAAAAGCATAAAGTCAGGTCAGATGGCACAGAGCATGCCGTCTGATGGCACAGAGCAAGCCATCTGATCAGGCTCTGTGCTGTTTGCTATTCGGATAGTGGAGCTAAAACACTGCTGAATACCAAACACTTTAGATCTTGATCAGACGTGGCATTGCGCCAGGCTGATCTGAATCTATGTTGTTTGTGATTTATTAACAAAGGGTTAATACATAGAGCACAGGAAATTGGGGACTCTACACAATTTAGGGGCCTCCATGTCCAGGGGCCTCCATGTCCAGTGGCCTCCATGTCCAGGGGCCTCCATGTCCAGGGGCCTCCATGTCCAGTGGTTACACAATTCTCCATGTCCAGTGGCCTCCATGTCCAGTGGCCTCCATGTCCAGTGGTTACGGTCGTTGAATTTGAAACACTTGCCCCTCACCACTAGTTTCTCTTCCCACTTGGGGAATTATTTGCAGTATAAAATTATCTCAAGAAGCTACATTCTGGGGTCTTCCTCACCAATAATAGCTGGAGAGTAACCATATTTAACAAGCTGTAGGTGTGACGTTAAGCACCAACTTTACCCCCGGCTGTTGGTGTGACGTTAAGCACCAACTTTACCCCCAGCTGTTGGTGTGATGTTAAACCAAAGAAGTAAGTATATAGGAAAGGATTAAAACGGGAGCAGAGCTTATATAGTTTCTCTCCTTTATGTAGTCTGTTGATTCATAATATATCTAGAAATTAACATTTGACTTGTACATGTAGTATGTAGTAACATTTGACTTGTACATGTAGTAACAGTTGACTTGTACATGTAGTATGTAGTAACAGTTGACTTGTACATGTAGTATGTAGTAACAGTTGACTTGTACATGTAGTAACATTTGACTTGTACATGTAGTATGTAGTAACATTTGACTTGTACATGTAGTAACAGTTGACTTGTACATGTAGTATGTAGTAACAGTTGACTTGTACATGTAGTATGTAGTAACAGTTGACTTGTACATGTAGTAACATTTGACTTGTACATGTAGTATGTAGTAACATTTGACTTGTACATGTAGTAACAGTTGACTTGTACAGGTAGTAACAGTTGACTTGTACATGTAGTATGTAGTAACAGTTGACTTGTACATGTAGTATGTAGTAACATTTGACTTGTACATGTAGTAACATTTGACTTGTACATGTAGTAACATTTGACTTGTACATGTAGTAACATTTGACTTGTACATGTAGTAACAGTTGACTTGTACATGTAGTAACAGTTGACTTGTACATGTAGTAACAGTTGACTTGTACATGTAGTAACATTTGACTTGTACATGTAGTAACAGTTGACTTGTACATGTAGTATGTAGTAACAGCTGACTTGTACATGTAGTATGTAGTAACATTTGACTTGTACATGTAGTAACAGTTGACTTGTACATGTAGTAAATGTTGACTTGTACATGTAGTATGTAGTAACAGCTGACTTGTACATGTAGTATGTAGTAACATTTGACTTGTACATGTAGTAACAGTTGACTTGTACATGTAGTATGTTGACTTGTACATGTAGTATGTAGTAACATTTGACTTGTACATGTAGTAAATGTTGACTTGTACATGTAGTATGTAGTAACATTTGACTTGTACATGTAGTAACAGTTGACTTGTACATGTAGTATGTAGTAACAGTTGACTTGTACATGTAGTATGTAGTAACAGTTGACTTGTACATGTAGTATGTAGTAACAGTTGACTTGTACATGTAGTAACATTTGACTTGTACATGTAGTATGTAGTAACAGTTGACTTGTACATGTAGTATGTAGTAACAGTTGACTTGTACATGTAGTATGTAATAACAGTTGACTTGTACATGTAGTAACGGTTGACTTGTACATGTAGTAACAGTTGACTTGTACATGTAGTAACATTTGACTTTTACATGTAGTAACATTTGACTTGTACATGTAGTATGTAGTAACATTTGACTTGTACATGTAGTATGTAGTAACAGTTGACTTGTACATGTAGTATGTAGTAACAGTTGACTTGTACATGTAGTAACAGTTGACTGTACATGTAGTAACATTTGACTTGTACATGTAGTAACAGTTGACTTGTACATGTAGTATGTAGTAACATTTGACTTGTACATGTAGTAACATTTGACTTGTACATGTAGTAACATTTGACTTGTACATGTAGTAACAGTTGACTTGTACATGTAGTAACAGTTGACTTGTACATGTAGTAACATTTGACTTGGACATGTAGTATGTAGTAATAGTTGACTTGTACATGTAGTAACATTTGACTTGTACATGTAGTAACAGTTGACTTGTACATGTAGTATGTAGTAAATGTTGACTTGTACATGTATTATGTAGTAACATTTGACTTGTACATGTAGTATGTAGTAACAGTTGACTTGTACATGTAGTATGTAGTAACATTTGACTTGTACATGTAGTAACATTTGACTTGTACATGTAGTATGTAGTAACATTTGACTTGTACATGTAGTAACATTTGACTTGTACATGTAGTAACATTTGACTTGTACATGTAGTATGTAGTAACAGTTGACTTGTACATGTAGTATGTAGTAACAGTTGACTTGTACATGTAGTATGTAGTAACAGTTGACTTGTACATGTAGTAAATGTTGACTTGTACATGTAGTATGTAGTAACAGTTGACTTGTACATGTAGTATGTAGTAACAGTTGACTTGTACATGTAGTAAATGTTGACTTGTACATGTAGTATGTAGTAACAGTTGAATTGTACATGTAGTATGTAGTAACAGTTGACTTGTACATGTAGTAAATGTTGACTTGTACATGTAGTATGTAGTAACAGTTGACTTGTACATGTAGTATGTAGTAACAGTTGACTTGTACATGTAGTAAATGTTGACTTGTACATGTAGTATGTAGTAACAGTTGAATTGTACATGTAGTATGTAGTAACAGTTGACTTGTACATGTAGTAAATGTTGACTTGTACATGTAGTA
>CM026394.1:22162979-22177774 GCA_014843695.1 Archivesica marissinica | reverse complement strand
GACTTGTACATGTAGTAACATTTGACTTGTACATGTAGTAACATTTGACTTGTACATGTAGTAACATTTGACTTGTACATGTAGTAACATTTGACTTGTACATGTAGTAACATTTGACTTGTACATGTAGTAACATTTGACTTGTACATGTAGTAACAGTTGACTTGTACATGTAGTAACAGTTGACTTGTACATGTAGTAACATTTGACTTGGACATGTAGTATGTAGTAATAGTTGACTTGTACATGTAGTAACATTTGACTTGTACATGTAGTAACAGTTGACTTGTACATGTAGTATGTAGTAAATGTTGACTTGTACATGTATTATGTAGTAACATTTGACTTGTACATGTAGTATGTAGTAACAGTTGACTTGTACATGTAGTATGTAGTAACATTTGACTTGTACATGTAGTAACATTTGACTTGTACATGTAGTAACATTTGTTGTACATGTAGTAACATTTGACTTGTACATGTAGTAACATTTGACTTGTACATGTAGTATGTAGTAACATTTGACTTGTACATGTAGTATGTAGTAACAGTTGACTTGTACATGTAGTATGTAGTAACAGTTGACTTGTACATGTAGTATGTAGTAAATTTGACTTGTACATGTAGTATGTAGTAACAGTTGACTTGTACATGTAGTATGTAGTAACAGTTGACTTGTACATGTAGTAACATTTGACTTGTACATGTAGTAACAGTTGACTTGTACATGTAGTATGTAGTAACATTTGACTTGTACATGTAGTAACATTTGACTTGTACATGTAGTATGTAGTAACAGTTGACTTGTACATGTAGTATGTAGTAACAGTTGACTTGTACATGTAGTATGTAGTAACAGTTGACTTGTACATGTAGTATGTAGTAAATGTTGACTTGTACATGTAGTATGTAGTAACATTTGACTTGTACATGTAGTATGTAGTAACATTTGACTTGTACATGTAGTATGTAGTAACAGTTGACTTGTACATGTAGTATGTAGTAACAGTTGACTTGTACATGTAGTATGTGTAAATGTTGACTTGTACATGTAGTATGTAGTAACAGTTGACTTGTACATGTAGTATGTAGTAAATGTTGACTTGTACATGTAGTATGTAGTAACAGTTGACTTGTACATGTAGTATGTAGTAACAGTTGACTTGTACATGTAGTAACAGTTGACTTGTACATGTAGTAACATTTGACTTGTACATGTAGTAACAGTTGACTTGTACATGTAGTATGTAGTAACATTTGACTTGTACATGTAGTAACATTTGACTTGTACATGTAGTAACATTTGACTTGTACATGTAGTAACAGTTGACTTGTACATGTAGTATGTAGTAACAGTTGACTTGTACATGTAGTAACATTTGACTTGTACATGTAGTATGTAGTAACAGTTGACTTGTACATGTAGTAACATTGTGTTGTTGTAGTAACGTTTTGTACATGTAGTATGTAGTAACAGTTGACTTGTACATGTAGTATGTAGTAACAGTTGACTTGTACATGTAGTAACATTTGACTTGTACATGTAGTATGTAGTAACAGTTGACTTGTACATGTAGTAACATTTGACTTGTACATGTAGTAACATTTGACTTGTACATGTAGTATGTAGTAACATTTGACTTGTACATGTAGTATGTAGTAACAGTTGACTTGTACATGTAGTATGTAGTAAATCATAGTGTTGACTTGTACATGTAGTATGTAGTAACAGTTGACTTGTACATGTAGTATGTAGTAACATTTGACTTGTACATGTAGTAACATTTGACTTGTACATGTAGTATGTAGTAAATGTTGACTTGTACATGTAGTATGTGTACAGTTGACTTGTACATGTAGTATGTAGTAACAGTTGACTTGTACATGTAGTAACATTTGACTTGTACATGTAGTATGTAGTAACATTTGACTTGTACATGTAGTATGTAGTAACATTTGACTTGTACATGTAGTATGTAGTAACAGTTGACTTGTACATGTAGTATGTAGTAACAGTTGACTTGTACATGTAGTAACAGTTGACTTGTACATGTAGTAACATTTGACTTGTACATGTAGTAACAGTTGACTTGTACATGTAGTAACATTTGACTTGTACATGTAGTAACAGTTGACTTGTACATGTAGTAACAGTTGACTTGTACATGTAGTAACATTTGACTTGTACATGTAGTATGTAGTAACAGTTGACTTGTACATGTAGTAACATTTGACTTGTACATGTAGTAACATTTGACTTGTACATGTAGTATGTAGTAACATTTTACTTGTACATGTAGTATGTAGTAACAGTTGACTTGTACATGTAGTATGTAGTAACAGTTGACTTGTACATGTAGTAACAGTTGACTTGTACATGTAGTAACAGTTGACTTGTACATGTAGTAACAGTTGACTTGTACATGTAGTATGTAGTAACAGTTGACTTGTACATGTAGTATGTAGTAACAGTTGACTTGTACATGTAGTATGTAGTAACAGTTGACTTGTACATGTAGTATGTAGTAACAGTTGACTTGTACATGTAGTAACAGTTGACTTGTACATGTAGTATGTAGTAACAGTTGACTTGTACATGTAGTATGTAGTAACAGTTGACTTGTACATGTAGTAAATGTTGACTTGTACATGTAGTATGTAGTAACAGTTGACTTGTACATGTAGTATGTAGTAACAGTTGACTTGTACATGTAGTAAATGTTGACTTGTACATGTAGTATGTAGTAACAGTTGACTTGTACATGTAGTATGTAGTAACAGTTGACTTGTACATGTAGTAAATGTTGACTTGTACATGTAGTATGTAGTAACAGTTGACTTGTACATGTAGTATGTAGTAACAGTTGACTTGTACATGTAGTAAATGTTGACTTGTACATGTAGTATGTAGTAACAGTTGACTTGTACATGTAGTATGTAGTAACAGTTGACTTGTACATGTAGTAAATGTTGACTTGTACATGTAGTATGTAGTAACAGTTGACTTGTACATGTAGTATGTAGTAACAGTTGACTTGTACATGTAGTAAATGTTGACTTGTACATGTAGTATGTAGTAACAGTTGACTTGTACATGTAGTATGTAGTAACATTTGACTTGTACATGTAGTAAATGTTGACTTGTACATGTAGTATGTAGTAACAGTTGACTTGTACATGTAGTATGTAGTAACAGTTGACTTGTACATGTAGTATGTAGTAACAGTTGACTTGTACATGTAGTATGTAGTAACAGTTGACTTGTACATGTAGTATGTAGTAAATGTTGACTTGTACATGTAGTATGTAGTAACAGTTGACTTGTACATGTAGTATGTAGTAACAGTTGACTTGTACATGTAGTAACAGTTGACTTGTACATGTAGTAACATTTGACTTGTACATGTAGTAACATTTGACTTGTACATGTAGTATGTAGTAACAGTTGACTTGTACATGTAGTATGTAGTAACAGTTGACTTGTACATGTAGTAACAGTTGACTTGTACATGTAGTAACATTTGACTTGTACATGTAGTAACAGTTGACTTGTACATGTAGTATGTAGTAACAGTTGACTTGTACATGTAGTATGTAGTAACATTTGACTTGTACATGTAGTAACAGTTGACTTGTACATGTAGTATGTAGTAACATTTGACTTGTACATGTAGTAACATTTGACTTGTACATGTAGTATGTAGTAACATTTGACTTGTACATGTAGTAACAGTTGACTTGTACATGTAGTATGTAGTAACAGTTGACTTGTACATGTAGTAACATTTGACTTGTACATGTAGTATGTAGTAACAGTTGACTTGTACATGTAGTAACATTTGACTTGTACATGTAGTAACATTTGACTTGTACATGTAGTATGTAGTAACAGTTGACTTGTACATGTAGTATGTAGTAACAGTTGACTTGTACATGTAGTATGTAGTAAATGTTGACTTGTACATGTAGTATGTAGTAACAGTTGACTTGTACATGTAGTATGTAGTAACAGTTGACTTGTACATGTAGTATGTAGTAAATGTTGACTTGTACATGTAGTATGTAGTAACAGTTGACTTGTACATGTAGTATGTAGTAACAGTTGACTTGTACATGTAGTAACAGTTGACTTGTACATGTAGTAACAGTTGACTTGTACATGTAGTAACATTTGACTTGTACATGTAGTATGTAGTAACAGTTGACTTGTACATGTAGTATGTAGTAACAGTTGACTTGTACATGTAGTAACAGTTGACTTGTACATGTAGTAACATTTGACTTGTACATGTAGTAACAGTTGACTTGTACATGTAGTATGTAGTAACAGTTGACTTGTACATGTAGTAACATTTGACTTGTACATGTAGTAACAGTTGACTTGTACATGTAGTATGTAGTAACATTGACTTGTACATGTAGTAACATTTGACTTGTACATGTAGTATGTAGTAACATTTGACTTGTACATGTAGTAACAGTTGACTTGTACATGTAGTATGTAGTAACAGTTGACTTGTACATGTAGTAACAGTTGACTTGTACATGTAGTATGTAGTAACAGTTGACTTGTAATGTAGTAACATTTGACTTGTACATGTAGTAACATTGACTTGTACATGTAGTATGTAGTAACAGTTGACTTGTACATGTAGTATGTAGTAACATTTGACTTGTACATGTAGTATGTAGTAACAGTTGACTTGTACATGTAGTATGTAGTAACATTTGACTTGTACATGTAGTAACAGTTGACTTGTACATGTAGTATGTAGTAACAGTTGACTTGTACATGTAGTAACATTTGACTTGTACATGTAGTATGTAGTAACAGTTGACTTGTACATGTAGTATGTAGTAACATTTGACTTGTACATGTAGTAACAGTTGACTTGTACATGTAGTATGTAGTAACAGTTGACTTGTACATGTAGTAACATTTGACTTGTACATGTAGTATGTAGTAACAGTTGACTTGTACATGTAGTATGTAGTAACATTTGACTTGTACATGTAGTATGTAGTAACAGTTGACTTGTACATGTAGTAACAGTTGACTTGTACATGTAGTAACAGTTGACTTGTACATGTAGTAACAGTTGACTTGTACATGTAGTATGTAGTAACATTTGACTTGTACATGTAGTAACATTTGACTTGTACATGTAGTAACAGTTGACTTGTACATGTAGTATGTAGTAACAGTTGACTTGTACATGTAGTAACATTTGACTTGTACATGTAGTATGTAGTAACAGTTGACTTGTACATGTAGTAACATTTGACTTGTACATGTAGTATGTAGTAACATTTGACTTGTACATGTAGTATGTAGTAACATTTGACTTGTACATGTAGTATGTAGTAACATTTGACTTGTACATGTAGTATGTAGTAACAGTTGACTTGTACATGTAGTATGTAGTAACATTTGACTTGTACATGTAGTAACAGTTGACTTGTACATGTAGTAACAGTTGACTTGTACATGTAGTATGTAGTAACAGTTGACTTGTACATGTAGTAACATTTGACTTGTACATGTAGTAACAGTTGACTTGTACATGTAGTAACAGTTGACTTGTACATGTAGTATGTAGTAACAGTTGACTTGTACATGTAGTATGTAGTAACAGTTGACTTGTACATGTAGTAACGGTTGACTTGTACATGTAGTACAGTTGACTTGTACATGTAGTAACATTTGACTTGTACATGTAGTATGTAGTAACATTTGACTTGTACATGTAGTATGTAGTAACAGTTGACTTGTACATTAGTATGTAGTAAATGTTGACTTGTACATGTAGTATGTAGTAACAGTTGACTTGTACATGTAGTATGTAGTAACATTTGACTTGTACATGTAGTAACATTTGACTTGTACATGTAGTATGTAGTAACAGTTGACTTGTACATGTAGTATGTAGTAACAGTTGACTTGTACATGTAGTATGTAGTAACAGTTGACTTGTACATGTAGTAACATTTGACTTGTACATGTAGTAACAGTTGACTTGTACATGTAGTATGTAGTAACAGTTGACTTGTACATGTAGTATGTAGTAACAGTTGACTTGTACATGTAGTATGTAGTAAATGTTGACTTGTACATGTAGTACAGTTGACTTGTACATGTAGTATGTAGTAACAGTTGACTTGTACATGTAGTATGTAGTAACAGTTGACTTGTACATGTAGTATGTAGTAACAGTTGACTTGTACATGTAGTATGTAGTAAATGTTGACTTGTACATGTAGTATGTAGTAACAGTTGACTTGTACATGTAGTATGTAGTAACAGTTGACTTGTACATGTAGTAACGGTTGACTTGTACATGTAGTAACAGTTGACTTGTACATGTAGTAACATTTGACTTGTACATGTAGTATGTAGTAACAGTTGACTTGTACATGTAGTATGTAGTAACAGTTGACTTGTACATGTAGTAACAGTTGACTTGTACATGTAGTAACATTTGACTTGTACATGTAGTAACAGTTGACTTGTACATGTAGTATGTAGTAACATTTGACTTGTGTACATGTAGTAACATTTGACTTGTACATGTAGTAACAGTTGACTTGTACATGTAGTAACAGTTGTCTTGTACATGTAGTAACATTTGACTTGTACATGTAGTATGTAGTAACATTTGACTTGTACATGTAGTATGTAGTAATAGTTGACTTGTACATGTAGTAACATTTGACTTGTACATGTAGTAACATTTGACTTGTACATATAGTATGTAGTAACAGTTGACTTGTACATGTAGTAACATTTGACTTGTACATGTAGTATGTAGTAACATTTGACTTGTACATGTATTATGTAGTAACAGTTGACTTGTACATGTAGTATGTAGTAACATTTGACTTGTACATGTAGTAACGGTTGACTTGTACATGTAGTAACAGTTGACTTGTACATGTAGTATGTAGTAACAGTTGACTTGTACATGTAGTATGTAGTAACATTTGACTTGTACATGTAGTAACATTTGACTTGTACATGTAGTATGTAGTAACAGTTGACTTGTACATGTAGTAACATTTGACTTGTACATGTAGTATCAGTTAACTTGTACATGTAGTAACAGTTGACTTGTACATGTAGTATCAGTTGACTTGTACATGTAGTATGTAGTAACATTTGACTTGTACATGTAGTATCAGTTGACTTGTACATGTAGTAACAGTTGACTTGTACATGTAGTATGTAGTAACATTTGACTTGTACATGTAGTATGTAGTAACATTTGACTTGTACATGTAGTATCAGTTGACTTGTACATGTAGTATCAGTTGACTTGTACATGTAGTAACAGTTGACTTGTACATGTAGTATGTAGTAACAGTTGACTTGTACATGTAGTATGTAGTAACATTTTACTTGTACATGTAGTAACAGTTGACTTGTACATGTAGTATCAGTTGACTTGTACATGTAGTATGTAGTAACATTTGACTTGTACATGTAGTAACAGTTGACTTGTACATGTAGTATCAGTTGACTTGTACATGTAGTAACAGTTGACTTGTACATGTAGTATGTAGTAACATTTGACTTGTACATGTAGTAACATTTGACTTGTACATGTAGTATCAGTTGACTTGTACATGTAGTAACAGTTGACTTGTACATGTAGTATGTAGTAACATTTGACTTGTACATGTAGTATGTAGTAACATTTGACTTGTACATGTAGTATCAGTTGACTTGTACATGTAGTATCAGTTGACTTGTACATGTAGTAACAGTTGACTTGTACATGTAGTATGTAGTAACAGTTGACTTGTACATGTAGTATGTAGTAACATTTTACTTGTACATGTAGTAACAGTTGACTTGTACATGTAGTATCAGTTGACTTGTACATGTAGTATGTAGTAACATTTGACTTGTACATGTAGTAACAGTTGACTTGTACATGTAGTATCAGTTGACTTGTACATGTAGTAACAGTTGACTTGTACATGTAGTATGTAGTAACATTTGACTTGTACATGTAGTAACATTTGACTTGTACATGTAGTACAGTTGACTTGTACATGTAGTAACAGTTGACTTGTACATGTAGTATGTAGTAACATTTGACTTGTACATGTAGTATGTAGTAACATTTGACTTGTACATGTAGTATCAGTTGACTTGTACATGTAGTATCAGTTGACTTGTACATGTAGTAACAGTTGACTTGTACATGTAGTATGTAGTAACAGTTGACTTGTACATGTAGTATGTAGTAACATTTTACTTGTACATGTAGTAACAGTTGACTTGTACATGTAGTATCAGTTGACTTGTACATGTAGTATGTAGTAACATTTGACTTGTACATGTAGTATCAGTTGACTTGTACATGTAGTATCAGTTGACTTGTACATGTAGTAACAGTTGACTTGTACATGTAGTAACAGTTGACTTGTACATGTAGTATCAGTTGACTTGTACATGTAGTAACAGTTGACTTGTACATGTAGTAACATTTGACTTGTACATGTAGTAACAGTTGACTTGTACATGTAGTAACATTTGACTTGTACATGTAGTATCAGTTGACTTGTACATGTAGTAACATTTGACTTGTACATGTAGTAACATTTGACTTGTACATGTAGTATGTAGTAACATTTGACTTGTACATGTAGTATGTAGTAACAGTTGACTTGTACATGTAGTATCAGTTGACTTGTACATGTAGTATGTAGTAACAGTTGACTTGTACATGTAGTAACAGTTGACTTGTACATGTAGTATCAGTTGACTTGTACATGTAGTAACATTTGACTAATGTTAGTTGATACATGTAAAGCTGGTCTTGTGACTACTGTTAGTTGATGTAAAGCTGGTCTTGTCTATATATTTCAGTGTGATTCACATCTAGGTCATGTGTTTGATGACGGACCGCCTCCTACAGGAAAGCATTATTGTATCAACAGTTTAGCATTGGGTTTTAAAACAGAACCGAACAATTAGATTGTTTCTGATGATATGCATGACTGTGTATGGGCATACAGAGAGTATTATGTTAACCTGCATGTTATATGTTTGACATATGGCGTATTTATCCATTCTTAGATCTACCTAAAGTCATATTCCTGTTCCAAATACTGTATAGTCACAATAAGATTACATATGTTAACATTGTTCAAATACATGAAAAATGTTAAATAGTGTTGAATTTCCTTTCTGTAAAACTTAGGTGATACTGGTTTTGTAAAACATGGATAATTCTGGTTTTGTTAAACATGGGTAATTCTGGTTTTGTAAAACATGGGTAATTCTGGTTTTGTAAAACATGGGTAATTCTGGTTTTGTTAAACATGGGTAATTCTGGTTTTGTTAAACATGGATAATTCTGGTTTTGTTAAACATGGGTAATTCTGGTTTTGTTAAACATGGGTAAATCTGGTTTTGTTAAACATGGGTAATTCTGGTTTTGTTAAACATGGGTAATTCTGGTTTTGTGAAACATGGGTAATTCTGGTTTTGTAAAACATGGGTAATTCTGGTTTTGTTAAACATGGATAATACTGGTTTTGTTAAACATGGGTAATTCTGGTTTTGTAAAACATGGGTAATTCTGGTTTTGTTAAACATGGGTAATTCTGGTTTTGTAAAACATGGGTAATTCTGGTTTTGTTAAACATGGGTAATTCTGGTTTTGTTAAACATGGATAATACTGGTTTTGTTAAACATGGGTAATTCTGGTTTTGTAAACGTGGGTAATTCTGGTTTTGTTAAACATGGATAATTCTGGTTTTGTAACAAATACAGCTGTAAGGTAACAGCTGTTTTAGAAATGGTGACGATCAGTTTGAACAGGGATATGACTTTAAAGATTCGCTGTAATGGACTTGCCCAGGGCATTTATACAGGCATTGTACAAGTACATTTTGTAGACGGAGAAATCACGATGTTTCCTTGTATATTACAAGGTATAAATGTACTAGTTGGCGACCCTTTGGACTTGTCGACCCATTTCCCCGTACACCCTCGCAAATGCTTCATATTGCAGTTGAACACGTGATTTTTGTTCTCGATCATTCCAGTGTATGTTTGCAATTGACATGCGCGAAGATTTTCTGGACAGGCTAATTAAATGTATTAAATTTCATTGCTTACTTGGGAGTTTTAAATTCTCTGTCGACTTCTAGATACGGGAAAACCCCACTGTTTACATTTAGGAATCCCAATTACTTGGTGTAATTATGTGTCTGATGCTTGTCAACATCGTACAAAGTAACATCAAGTTTTCTAATTCTAAGCACGATAATTACAAAATTAACAAATACATTATAAACACCGATACCATACCTGGTGCAGTACATCTCCGTAATTTATCTGTTGAAAAGTGTATTATTTACATTTTACTATTTGGGCCACTTATTTGATCAATATAAAGGAGCACACATTCATTGTTGTATTATTACAGATTGCTGTTAGATATAAGCAAGGTTGCTGTTAGATATAAGCAAGGTTGCTGTTAGATATAAGCAAGGTTGCTGTTAGATATAAGCAAGGTTGCTGTTAGATATAAGCAAGGTTGCTGTTAGATATAAACAAGGTTGCTGTTAGATATAAGCAAGGTTGCTGTTAGATATAAGCAAGGTTTATGGCAGAAAATAGAAGTATCAGGGTAATGGGTCTTCTCTTGGCACCCATTCTGTCGGTGTTTACCTCCCTTGGCATCTTAATGTCCCCATTCTGTCGGTGTTTACCTCCCTTGGCATCTTAATGTCCCCATTCTGTCGATGGTTACCTCCCTTGGCATCTTAATGTCCCCATTCTGTCGGCGTTTACCTCCCTTGATGTTAGCTGTGTTGTGTCATTCGATATATGACAAGATGGCCTAGTTATTGTTGTAAAAGGCCAACGATGCAGCATAAACTTTTATATTTATAATTGAAAAACATCGTTGTTTGGTTGGAAGAGTCGCCAACTAGTAAGAAATAAGTGGAAAAACAACAACAACCTAAGAAGAGTTTCCCACTTTGCCTGCAGAGCATTCGTTTATTTATATGAATTTATTAATGTACACCTACCTGTCCAATCAATTATCTGTCAAAATACAGATAACAAAATAACAGCATCAACTTTTTAGTCTGGGAAAAGTAGGTCATGACCTATATTCTCGAGTTTTAATGTTGTTAGGGAGTGTATATATCAAGAAATATGTAAATTTGCCCTTGAGCTGTGATGTAATGATTTCTCCAGATCAAGCATGCAGTGGTATGTGTAACCTAATTCTCGATAGCAGTCGATTAAGTAAAAGGATAAATAATGTCTGAATGATATAATGTAATAGGTAATGGTGGAGTAACTACAAATATTACGGCAATGTAAGATGTATATTATTATGTATACTCACAAATATTGTCATTGAAACAAACGTTATTTTCTCATGCGAAATCAATGATATATGAAAATAATGGAAGACCAACATCACGTGAACATGGAAATCATAAAATACCAACATCACGTGAACATGGAAATCATAAAATATCAACATCACGTGAACATGGAAATCATAAAATACCATCATCACGTGAACATGGAAATCATAAAATACCAACATCACGTGAACATGGAAATCATAAAATACCAACATCACGTGAACATGGAAATCATAAAATACCAACATCACGTGAACATGGAAATCATAAAATACCAACATCACGTGAACATGGAAATCATAAAATACCAACATCACGTGAACATGGAAATCATAAAATACCATCATCACGTGAACATGGAAATCATAAAATACCAACATCACGTGAACATGGAAATCATAAATCCTGTGGTTTATACCAACATCACGTGAACATGAATCATAATACACATCACGTGAACATGGAAATCATAAAATACCAACATCACGTGAACATGGAAATCATAAAATACCAACATCACGTGAACATGGAAATCATAAAATACCATCATCACGTGAACATGGAAATCATAAAATACCATCATCACGTGAACATGGAAATCATAAAATACCATCATCACGTGAACATGGAAATCATAAAATACCAACAGCCAACATCAAATATTTACATTGTAGCATATTCAAGAATAACTTGTTTTTTGTGTTATTAGCAGTTGTTGATTAATTAAATTATTTATATAACAGATGCATTTGCCCCACATAAAGTACATGTCTACTGATTTATTGGATGTGTTGCTCCATTACACTGACTATCTAAGATTAGGTTATACAAACAGGTGTGTTTCGGGGGGGAAACAATTCTGAAAAACAGGGTGTTTATTTTTAGGTCTCTTTTTATTTTTAGCTTACCTGAGCACAAAGTGCTCAATTTGAACAGTTGTGATCGCCTTCTGTCCTGCATCGTCCAGCATCCACATTGAAACATCATCTTCTCCTTAGCCATTGGTCCAATCATCATGAAACTTCACAGTACAATGTAATGATGATTGACCAATCCTCTTTCACGATTATTCTCAGTTTCTAAAGTTTGCTCAAGCCGTATTGATTCATCAAAATGGGTAGTGAAACATTTTTTTGTATATTTGCTATAGAATTTTATAGTAAATCTTTAAACCTATATTCTTCTCATAAACCACAATGGACAGATCTTTGATATTTGGCAAATAGCATCACCTGATGAACCTCTAGACTTTGCTCAAATTGTGATGATTTGGTCATAGTTAACCCCACAAGATGAAATATCAATATTAATCCTATCTAATAAACACAAATCTTATTTTTCTTTTATAATTTCCAATGATTTTATCTTAATTTAATATTTGTTATCTAATTTTATTCACAATTTAAAAACGACAGACAAAACAAAATAATTAGAATATATTACTTTATAATTAGTTGTTTATGATTGTCAGAAGGACTACGAAGCACAAGCTGTGGCATCTTCCACTGTTTCAAAAGGGCGAAAGATTAAGAGTATCCCTCATATGTAACGGTGAGGTACAATGATATATTTCATCGAGTGGTCAGAATATGTCGTCAGGAACGAAGCTCTGCTGGGATGACATACTCTGACCATAAGTGTGGACTATGCTTGTCCTGCGACGATAATTGTCAGTGGGAGACCTGTTAAAATAATATTAAATGAAAAATTGACATACCTAGTAGTCGTAAAACAAATCTGCAAACGTCCCAAACACGTATGTTTTTAGAGCACTCTGAATTGTTCAACTCCGGTGAGCGATCCAGGACCTGTTGTTGTTTTTGCTATGCCAGAGGACATTTTATTTCTTCAATCTTAATGATATACTTTTACGGAAATTATTTAGCTATAATTATTGTTACAGTTTAATATAGCACCCTAGTCTCATGTTGCTTTTAATTGCTTTGACATAGCTTGGTATACGGCATAGCTTGGTATACGGTATAGCTTGGTATACGTTTCATCTGTTGTTAATAATTGTATATAGTGTTCTCCCTTGATTCAATGGTTAGAAAATATACAAAATATTGGCTCTGAAAATGTGATAGTTTTTGTGTTTTTAGAGGAATATTTCTGAAATAAAAACTGGACTAAAACGGAAAATAAATACGGTATATACCATTTTTCTCAAAACATTATGAAAACTGTTCTTATAACTTTCTTCTACATGTAAACAGTTCTGAGTGAGGTCAAAAATGGGTTACGCCATTATGAGATAGTATTGGGACATTGTTATATACTTAGACACAGAAAATGACCTAGTATTAAACTGCTAGCTGACCAGTTTGAAGATTAACGGTACTCTAACTAATATAACATTCTGTGCAAAGAGAAATTGTATGAATAGCGAAAATGGAGAACCAGAAAAAAAAGAGAAACAGAAGTGAATTAAGCAGCACGGGCAGCACCCCGGAAACAGAATCTAACGTAGCTACACCGCCTGCCAAAAATGCTAAAACACTAGAAAATTAAAAAAATCCGGAAATGCAAAACTGAGGCCGCAAGACGAACCAGTCGATAGCGTATCAATAAATGAAATAAAATCTGAAATAAAACAAATCAACATGAAACTTTCAAACGTTATGACAAAAGATGATGGCAACCTACGACACATTATTAAAGAAATCATACAACAAATGAAAGAAGAGCTCTTGAAATCAATAGAACATAAAGTAGACCTAATAGAAGCTAAAGTATTTGAAAAAGACACGGAAAATGATGAATTAAAGAAGAAAGTAGAAACATTAAATAAAAGAATTGAAGACCAAACAGAAGAGAACGACAAATTAAAAACAGAACTAAGATTAAATGAAGAAAAATCGACATGGGTTATAAATGATATAGAACAATACAGCAGAGTAAACAATGTCAGGATTTACAGCATATCAGAAAACATACAATGGCCAGAAGCAAACGAGACCGAGAAATCCCCACAAAAAATAGTCACTGACGATACATACGAGAGTCCAGAGAAAACCACACAGACAGTAGTTAATGTATTAAACAAACATTTGCCGGGCCTTAGTCAACAGCTGGAGATATCGACGCTTGCCACCGCCTAGGTAGGAAGAGCATCAAACCCAGGCCGATCATTGTAAAATTCCAATCACGCCTTACGAAATTGAAACTTTTAGCCAGGAAAAAAACACTACCAAAACCTGTATTCGTGACCGAAGACCTGACCAAATTGAACTATCAAGTACTTATGTCCATAAAATACAAAATGCCTGATGAAATTGAATATAGTTGGTTCAAAAATGGAAGCGTACTTTACAAGAACAAAATGGGAACAATACATCGTGTACAGTGCCAAGAATTCAACCACTGGCTAGATATGCCATGGCCAGAACCA
>CM026394.1:22147979-22157979 GCA_014843695.1 Archivesica marissinica | reverse complement strand
AGAGTTGAGCGAAATATACGAAAGACAAGTAAATGGTTTAATTTTAAGAGCGAAAGCAATACATGTTGAAGGTTCTGAAAAAAACACAAAAATATTTCGCTAATTTAGAAAAGCGACATGCTGAAAAGAAAAACATACATAAATTAACTTCGGAGGGCAAAGAAATAATTAATCAATCAGAAATCTTAAACGAACTAGTTAAGTTCTACAAAACCCTATACAAAATACAAGAGGCCGGATGCCCCAATATAGATTTTTTCTCCGGGCCTATCACAAAACTTACACCTGAACAGTCAACACAATGTAATGGGTTGTTAACAGAATACGAATGCTGGCACTCTCTGTATGATATGAAAAACAATAAAAGCCCCGGCTCAAGTGAGTTCTATAAAACGTTTTGGCAAGATATTAAAGTACACTATTTGAAATCGATAAACTATTCATACTCTAATGGTGAACTAACAGATCTCCAGAAACAAGGAATTATTACCCAAGCCTGGTAAACAATTAGACATATTATCAAACTGGCGGCCTATAAGTTTACTCAACATTGACTATAAGATTGCAACCAAAGCTATTGCGAATCGGATAAAAAATGTATTACCCCATATAATAAGTACCAATCAAACTGGATTTATGAAGGACCGATATATTGGTGAGAACGTACGATTAATATTTGAAACAATAGACTACATCAACGAACACAACCTTCCAGGCCTAATATTCTTTTCAGACTACGAAAAAGCCTTTGATAGCCTAAACCATAATTTTCTCTACAAATGTCTAAATCATTTTAATTTTGGTGACCCCATCATTTCTTGGATAAAACTGTTTTATAAAAATATAAATAGTCTAATCATTAGCAATGGTTATTTAACAGAATCTTTACCTAAACAAAGAGGCGTACGACAAGGCTGTCCATTATCATCGTATCTATTTAGCATATGTATGGAACTATTGTCATATCAAATCACTATTGATAACGATATAAAAGGAATCACCATAAATAATAAAGAAATAAAACAAACATTATTTGCTGACGATGCATCCTACATATTAAATGGGGAAAAAAGATCATTTGAACATTTAATAGATGTAATTACTGAATTTGTAATCATAAGTGGTCTAAAACTAAATGTATCAAAATCTGTAATACTAAGAATTGGATCATTACGAAATACAAACACATCTTACTGCAACCAGAAATACTTTTTATGGACATCTGAAAAAACAAAGACTCTTGGCATATATTTTAGCAACAATAAAGAACTGACCTTGCATCTAAATCTTGAACCAAAACTGCGAGAATTGTATAACTGTCTGAAACAATGGCAACATCGTAAACTGACACTTCTAGGTAAAGTGATAGTAATAAAGACATTTGCTCTCCCAAAACTGGTCTTATCTATTTACCGTTTTACCAAACCCAACAGAAAAAGTGCTAGCGGATATAAATCATGCAATATTTAACTTCATCTGGGAAGGAAAACCAGATAAAATAAAACGTAATATACTTTTTCAAGACTATGAATATGGAGGAATAAAATTAACAAATATACATGCATTTATACATACAATTAAGGCAAGCTGGGTGAAAAGGATAACAAACAATAACACAGGTTCTTGGAAATGTTTTTATGATAAGTATCTAAAACAATTTGGTCCTGGTTTAAAATAAAACATATGTACGAAAATAATAATATTACAGTTATTAGACCCATTATTTGGAATAATTCTGACATCAGAATAACAGGAAAACCAGTTATCAATCAGGAATGGTACAATAACGGAATAAAGTATGTTGATCACCTATATGATTTTAGAAATAACAATTTTTACACGTTTGAAAACCTTAAGCAATTGTATAATTTACGCAATAATGATTTTTTAAAATACCACTCTTTGATCGGTAGTATACCTAAAAAGTGCAAAGAAAAACTAAATCAACACATTATTACTGGGCTAAAACCGGAAAACATGCTAGAAAAAATAAAAAGAGTAAAGAAACCAAATAAACTATTATATCAAACACAGATACATTTAAAGAACATAGAATGTAGAAATTTTGAGCGAAAATGGTCTCAATTGTTCGGCGATGACAATCTCGATTGGAAAATAATCTACTGCATGGCATATAAAGCAACGATTGACACTAAACTGAGAAATTATCAATATAATTTTTTAATGAGACTAGTTCCACAAACAAGTATCTCCATATGTGTAAATTAACTGAATCATCCCTATGTGACTTCTGTAATATGAGCATAGAAAGTATAGAACACCTGTTTTGGGAATGCCCGATCATACAAGACCTATGGACAAGCATTCGTAATTATCTAAGAACTATTGGTATTAACATGTCTTTAAACTTTAAAGACATTTGTTTAGGGTGCGAAAATAATAACATTGTTAATTTTATAATAATCCTGTGCAAATACTTTATCTCAAATATGAAATATAGTAAAATCCTGCCAAAGTTCGAATCATTTAAAAAGTACTTGTATCAAAGGATCGAAATCGAAAAAGACATTGCTTCATATTCTGGAAAAATAGATAGACACAACTTGAAATGGTCAAAGTTTAACTAAGCTAATCAAATATACATGCATATCAATTAATGTTTTCATAAATACAGTACAAAGATAACTCTAAACAACACAGGACCTGGAACAGCTTACACTACAAATGAACCCCCACACCAATTATCCAACCCCTACAAATCCTTGTTTGACACACTCCTTATCCTATTAACAAATAGAAATGTTAGCAAGCAGAAGCGATCAGCCACTCATTACATCTCTCTCTCTCTCTCCTCTCTCTCTCTCTCTCTCTCTCCTCTCTCTCTCTCGCTCTCTCGCTCTCTCGCTCTCTAGCTTTAACAACTACTCCTTAGTTACCCATTGTTCAATTTTAACTGTTGACAATCTTTGTATGCACTCAATCTTAAGGGACACACTGTACATATAGATATTCGAACTGAAGTAATATGTATACTATTAAAAACCAATAAAAAAATGTCAAAATATGTATCAACTAAATGTATATGCAATAAAGAAATAAACGAGGTTACCCGGATAGGGGCCTCAAAATGAAAGAAAAAAAATGTATATTTTATTCTATTATTGGTATTAATGACCTTTTACAGTTCACTTTTATATTGTACTAGCCAGCAGAGTTATAGGATTTACTATCCATTGGAAAATTATACCTGTTCATGGATTGCTTATGTAGTGACAGTCAACCCTGTCTTAAGCAGCCAGCCAAGGAAATCACAAAGTGGCTGATTAGCACAAGAAGCTGCTCAATAGAGGTCAAATGTGTAACATCTGGAAATTGGCTGCTTAGTACAGGTTGGCTGCTTAATAGAGGTGACCTCTAAGACAGGTTTGACTGTACACAGTTTATAGTCCCTATTGTTTTATGATCATTTGTTATATTTAATATTACTCCATTAATCTAGTCAGACTAACAGTTGTATTTATCTAGTACTAGATCATTCTTGTGCGTTTGTCAGTGTGTATGAGCTTGTTTGTGTTAGTAGGTGATGCATCGATCTGCTAGTCATATATACCCCCCCCCTCAATCCACCTCCTCCTTTTCAAAGAACTGGGAGCCATATACTTGTAGTGTTTGGACCATCTGTACATCTGTCTGTCATACTTTCTTGTGGTATAAGTGCCAATTCAACAATCATTGTAGACATCCAGGCACATATTGTCGGGGTCTTTCACGCCTGTCATCTTGATCTGGAGTGTGTCTTCTTTATCTGGAGTGTGTCTTCTTTATCTGGAGTGTGTCTTCTTTATCTGGAGTGTGTCTTCTTTATCTTCTTTCAATGTAGCACATGGTGGCTTCAACTCTGTCTTCATGTAATTGCCTTGAGGATATGTCTACATCTTGAACATTAAGTGGACAGCTACAATGACTTTTTGTTTAATGTTATCCCCTTGTGTACTTCATGTAACTACATTTCCATATAATGAGAATCAGTTGCTGCCCCATGAATACTCCTACAAGTAGACAGGTCCTCTTAATTAGTTTATTCTGTTTTAACGTTGTTTCCTTTGCACCACATGCTATCAATTTCATCCAGTTTGTCATTTTATAGTTAATACGAATACGGCAAAGCCTCAAAGCAAGCTCAATCATAGATCCATTGCAGAGTTAAATCCGAAGCTCAATCATAGATCCATTGCAGAGTTAAATCCGAAGCTCAATCATAGATCCATTGCAGAGTTAAATCCGAAGCTCAATCATAGATCCATTGCAGAGTTAAATCCAAAGCTCAATCATAGATCCATTGCAGAGTTAAATCCGAAGCTCAATCATAGATCCATTGCAGAGTTAAATCCGAATGATTGAATCCACAGCCTCAGCTAATAGAACTATTTTCTCCTGTAGTGTATACACGTTTTTAAAAGTCAACAGATATCCTACACTGTATCCAATGGATACTTTACTGTACAAATGTTCTTCAATTAATTAACATGATTTTGATAAAACACATTTATCATACTGCAACATCTGGTTAGGGAACAACAGTAAAAACAAAGGATTTCAATTAAAAGACCAATATACATTTAGGGATAAATCGGACTTTATCTACCAAGGGCCAAAGACACGGAGAACACCTTCAACATCAAGTACATGGGCACATACTCTCCGGGTGCATACGTCTGATTATCCGTTATTGAATTATGTCTACTTATTATACGTTACTATATTACAACAGTTACCTCAGCTTGATAGGCCCATCATGAACTCGTAATCACAGTAAAAACTAAAACAGCATTCATTTTGTCAAAGTCATTTTCATGCTTTCTTGTTAAATTCATTTCCATGGGCATGTATCATACAATGTTGAATGTTATTTCTTGCTTTTATCATAAACATACATACATGTTTATTGCTGCCCACAAGTGTAGATAATCTGGCAATCATTGAGGTTTGATAGGTTGAATTCGTGTATACTTTATAAATTGAATTGGCACTTATACATGTTCACTATGGTTTGTGAGATTTCAGTCTATATTTGGACTGTCAATATTTGTCTCAGGCTCACCAAGAATTTGCATAGAGTTATAGGCAGAGCAGCTGAGATTTGACTGGGACATTTGTGGCACAGAAATGATTGTTTTGCATATAAGCTGGAAATAGTATAGGCTATCCTAAATCACAAAGTTCCGGTCCGGGAAAAAAAATTGGGGCATTTTTTGACTTTTTTGATATTTTCATTTGGAATTTCTGGAATAATATCATATCTCCAAAACCGCTTAATGGATTTTGAACAAACTACACACATATATTAACCACCTTAGGAAGAATATGATAATGTTATTTTGTGTCTGTATATGAAAGGTCAAGGTCACATTTCAAGGTCAAAGTTACAAAAATTCAATAAAATATGGATATGCGCCATACTTTCACTTCTAATGATTGGTAGCTCATATATTTCATTCTAATATTTAAGTTAACTCCAGACGAAGTTATAAACATAAGCAATATGGTAAGTATATTTAAGGTTAAGGTTACAAATTGAGGTCAGATGTCCATAAAATGAGATAAAATAACATATTGTCATGAATGGGTATACATATATAATCTGAATGTTGGAAGCATACCTAACTCTATAAACTTAGTGTATAACACATGAATTAAAATACATAAAATTGATACATTGCAGTTTATACATTGATCACATGTCCACTCAGTGTATATTATATTACAAGAGAGAAGTATATTGTATACAGTATACACGTATATACATTATATGTATATATAATTAGGAGAAATGCTCATTCAATATGCCAATATCCACAATGTATTTCTATAGCAAATCTAGAATATCTTCACTGTAATTAAGATTGCTAGCAGCTGATTAATATTTTAGCAATGCTGTTAATATTATCTTGGGTCATAATCTACTCATTGGATCAGTGTTTGATTTTGTCAGTACTCTGCTATTTCTGGTTGATTGGAGCAAAGTCCATCACAGTTGCGACACAGTGTTGTACAATTCAGACCAAGCTTTCTGCAGCTGCATGACATACTACGACAACCTGTCTTGCATCCACATCGGACAACATTTAGAATGTTGGCAGGTGCTGGGGGCATGTCCGACAATCTGGGAATCAATATGCCATGTGATAACACCCAACCATAATCACAAGGATCTTCTTCCAACCCTTTCCATTGCAGTAGTTGATGGTATACTCGCAACGAATGATATATGGTTGCACTATGTGTTGGTGGTAATGTTTTAGGGTCAATTGATACAGAGTTTCTTGCTGTTTTGTCCAGGAATAATTTCATTCTGAGTTCATTGATAGATTCAACCTCATTTTCTGTGTAGGTGAGAATGAGTGCGTTTTCTCCAGTTTTCAGGATCTCGCTGTGTGATACTTCATGGGGAAGTTTATCAAATTGTTCAGCACATTCTCTGAAGCTTGCCGACTTCTTTATTAGCCTTAACGCTGCAAGTTTACCAATGCCGTATGGTCTTGATACCGTATCGCATCCCAGTAATGCGTGAATAAACAAGATGTTTTTACATACTACCTCACCTAGGTTATTCTTTAACTCTAGTATGTTTACAGACTTTTTTCTACGTCCTTCACTGTTGAGATGAATGGAGTATCCATGGTCCTCTGCATAATGGCACAGTAATACTAACAGATCAGTATCTTCACCAACCACCACAGTGTTCATATACTTCGAAGAGTCTATGGCCGTCATGACGATACCATAGTCTGCGTCTGCGTTTGCTTGAGTGACTTCAATGCCAGAATCTTCTAGCTTACTAGCTAGCATGTCTATAAACCTTTGTTTATTCTTAGAATTCAATAAGAAGTTTTGCTTCTTTGTATTCATGGTTAAGTCTTCTTGAACCCTGACCTCAGCCCCAACACGTCCACCAGTACGTCTTATGTGGGTGTTATCTTTAGTAGATGGACCAGATATATAGCCATCATACACAATATGACTGTTGGTGTAGTTATCTCTTACATACTTTATGTACATTGAACATATCTCATTATATGTTCTGCCTCTTGGCCAGTTGAGTCTTTGAATAAGGCAACCGCCATCAATTACATATATTATTTCCTGTTGTTGGTCAGGGACACTGTCATCAGTCAGTAACTGTTTTATTAGTTCCTGTGCTAGTGTTGCTTTATTGGCCTGTCTCAATAGTTGTTTGCTCTCGAACAAGGAAGGCGGATAGGTACATAGCTCATATGCAAAGACATTCTGTAGATCTTCTATTGGTACAGCGCCCTGGGCAGCAGTAACCAATCGCTGGAAAAGAAGCTGTGGGTCAATCTCCACATCATCACCACCAATACTGACACTAGCATTATCACTCATAGTGGTTACTTGGGCCTTCTTACTGAACTTGAAGTCACCCACTTTCTTCCCCTCCATATCTTTCAGAATGTTCATGCCCACTTCCCGCCCTTTGTCCACATTTACCTTGTCCCCGGCTACTACACCACTGGCTATAGTTCTCAATGACTCTTCTGTGGATTCAAATGGATTTCTATCCATAAGAAAATCTACCATCTTTTTGATATCATCTGTCTCTGCTTTGCCTGGTCTCCCCACATTCCTTGTGTTGTTCACTAGTCTCATACCTGTGTCCGCTTAGCTCTTGCATCTTGTAGTTAATTTCAGAACACGCTGGCCTTGAGAGGATCCACTGTGCTCTCTGAGTTTCGTCCATGCCTCGCCCCCGAGTTAGGCCTCCAACTGTCTTCACACTACGCATAAGCATCTGCTCGATGATGAGGTCCGTTGACAGTCCAGCCCAGTATCGGTCCGATCTTCGTACAACA
Source organism: Archivesica marissinica (assembly GCA_014843695.1). Lineage (NCBI taxonomy): Eukaryota > Metazoa > Mollusca > Bivalvia > Venerida > Vesicomyidae > Archivesica > Archivesica marissinica. The sequence continues at coordinate 22,150,147 of CM026394.1, read as the reverse complement.
TGCATACCTTCCATGAACATACTGTGAACATTGGGGTGTGTTATTGATAGGGCAAGCATTTTGTTTAAATATATGTACGATGATTTTGCATATGCGTTTGTGGCCAGTGGCAGCGAAAAATGGTAGCATTTCTAACAATGACTGAAGGTGAAGGTTCCAATCACCTGTGCGTTCTGCTTTTATAAATGCCTTAAGGATGTCTAGCAATTCTATGTATTGGAGCCATAGCTGGGCTGTTCGGCTTTCTTTCATTTTTGAAATGGCTTTCTGCATCTTGAATTTCATTTGTTCAACACATGTAGAGATTTCACAACTGATTCAATGTCTACCTCCGCAGCTAAAAGGCCATCTAGAACTTTCATTGCTTCTTCTAACTGTGAACTATTGTCGTTCTCATGCTCATTGTCCCCATACTCATCATCTTCAGCATTCTCAGTATTCATGTCTGGCTCAACACCATTTACGCCTGGGGATTTACTGGGACTGTTATTATTTATGTCTACTACATCATTTGCAATCACCAGACCACCTTCATCACAACTCTGACTCATTTCTTCATCCACATTAGTGTTACATCCGTTGTCAGTTATGTCATTCTCTTCTATTTCAACACTAGATACATCTACAGCTGAATCATTATCCTCCTTTCGGTTATTACTATTATGAGGGATTTCAATATTGAATATATTCACTGCTAACAGCGAACACAGGGCTGACTCTGCCAGTAAATGCCCACGAATTGCTCTGCTGATGGCCTTTCCACTCAGGAGATGTGGAACTACGTTCTCGGCATACACGGTCTCCAATAACTCCTTGAGACCGGAGTCGGTCATAATGGTTCCAATGGTACCAAGGAAGCTCATCTGGATGTGGAGACCTCCGAGGCGACAGATGATACGCCTCAGCGAACTGTTTGGTGGTTGTGTGTCAACAATCATTTGTGCCTTGTACCACAATGGCTGGTCAAATGTAATGATATGATCCACATTGTATGTCAACGCCAGCTCCGTAACATATGAGAGCGTGGATAATATGCACGAGTCATTACTGGGATCCATATCGATCATTGGCAGGAACATTGTTGTCGATATTCCAGGGTGGTGACCAGTATGCACCAACTGCATGGTGCCATTCCACTGGGGGGTGTTCGGTCTTAACAGCCCAGACACTTTCCACAGTATGTCGATGTTATATGTCTTGTCATGGGCAATTGATTGTGGCAGTGCTTCAAATACAGTTGGGAAACATCGGACTGGATCTTTAAAGATGATGTCGATTTTCCCCACAGCTACAATGTCGGCTGATGTAACATTAATTCGAGGTATATTCCGGTTCATGTTTATCCCTGGGGTGAACGCTGCCATGATCCCCATGCATTTGTATAATTTTAAACAGAATTATAAAAGAGCAGTACTATTGAAATGGATATACAGTAAAAGCTTACCTGAGACAAATGGTATCATCTTCCCGCAGACATCACTCTAATAGATGGATATGGACTATTTATAAACTGTTCTTAAACAGTGAACAATGGAAGTGGATGTACACGTTTATAAAATGAATAATTGTAATATAGAAGTATGAAAAACTATTAAATAAATTGAGTTTTAATATATATTTTATTGTCATTTTCAGGGGTCAATTTACCCCACCCACTTTTATGGCCGTTATTTTTTAGAAAACAGTACATATCTATCTCTAACCACTTAAACTTACGTCCAGTCTCTCCAACTCATGATTCTATATCATATTTAAGATGATATGTCAATATATGTGTGTTTTATAAGAAATGATTTTAGGTGTGTCTTCAAAATACAGCATGTTTTACCTCTTTTTCTCTAGATAAAGTCAACTTTTTCAGAAAATATACAAAAAAGGTAAGAAAATGCATTATTTTCATGTAGTTACATGCATTTAGCATCACTATGAATAATAAAATATAGTCATTTCAAAATGCCAGAAGAATTTAAATCTTTATCTAGATAATTGGGTATTTTTCTGTTTTTGTCGGCCATCTTGGCGGCCATCTTGGATTGTTCAGTTTCCCAAGTGGGAACTTTTGGGAACTTTATGGTGCAGGATTCTATGGACATTAAACTATATGAAAATATAAATTTCATTTCTGTGCCAGAAATGTCCCAGTTTAGCATTATTCAGGGCCAGCTGCT
>CM026394.1:22110402-22146979 GCA_014843695.1 Archivesica marissinica | reverse complement strand
ACATGTTAGTTCAGACACTATACATCTATCACAACATAATGATACATACGACATGTTAGTTCAGACACTATACATCTATCACAACATAATGATACATACGACATGTTAGTTCAGACACTATACATCTATCACAACATAATGATACATACGACATGTTAGTTCAGACACTATACATCTATCACAACATAATGATACATACGACATGTTAGTTCAGACACTATACATCTATCACAACATAATGATACATACGACATGTTAGTTCAGACACTATACATCTATCACAACATAATGATACAGACGACATGTTAGTTCAGACACTATACATCTATCACAACATAATGATACATACGACATGTTAGTTCAGACACTATACATCTATCACAACATAATGATACAGACGACATGTTAGTTCAGACACTATACATCTATCACAACATAATGATACATACGACATGTTAGTTCAGACACTATACATCTATCACAACATAATGATACAGACGACATGTTAGTTCAGACACTATACATCTATCACAACATAATGATACATACGACATGTTAGTTCAGACACTATACATCTATCACAACATAATGATACATACGACATGTTAGTTCAGACACTATACATCTATCACAACATAATGATACATACGACATGTTAGTTCAGACACTATACATCTATCACAACATAATGATACATATGACATGTTAGTTCAGACACTATACATCTATCACAACATAATGATACATACGACATGTTAGTTCAGACACTATACATCTATCACAACATAATGATACATATGACATGTTAGTTCAGACACTATACATCTATCACAACATAATGATACATATGACATGTTAGTTCAGACACTATACATCTATCACAACATAATGATACATATGACTTGTTAGTTCAGACACTATACATCTATCACAACATAATGATACATACGACATGTTAGTTCAGACACTATACATCTATCACAACATAATGATACATACGACATGTTAGTTCAGACACTATACATCTATCACAACATAATGATACATACGACATGTTAGTTCAGACACTATACATCTATCACAACATAATGATACATATGACATGTTAGTTCAGACACTATACATCTATCACAACATAATGATACATATGACATGTTAGTTCAGACACTATACATCTATCACAACATAATGATACATACGACAATTAATCATATTTTAATCTGAATATTTTAAAGTTAAATATTGCTGAAATAAATAGAGATTTACAGTAATAGTAATGTAAGGCACAAGTATTGCACCAGCTACTGTGTAGAGAAGCTAGAAGCAGGTCTGCCACTGACCATGAACTTCAAGAATAAGATATAATACAGGAATAGGTGTAACAAAATAATTAGGACTGGGAAATACATAGATGAATCCCTTCATTACATTACATACCCAAACCTAATATACTACGTTACATTACATACCCACACCTAATATACTACGTTACATTACATACCCAAACCTAATATACTACGTTACATTACATACCCAAACCTAATATACTACGTTACATTACATACCCAAACCTAATATGCTACGTTACATTACATACCCAAACCTAATATATACGTTACATACTACCAAATATATACGTACATTACATACCCAAACCTAATTACTCGTTCATTACATACCCAAACTAATATACTAGTTACATACATACCAAACCTAATATACTACGTACATTACATACCAAACCTAATATACTACGTTATTACATACCAAACCTAATATATACGTTATTACATACCCAACCTAATATACTACGTTAATACATACCCAAACTAATATATACGTTACATTACATACCCAAACCTAATATACTACGTTACATTACATACCCAAACCTAATATACTACGTTACATACATACAAACCTAATATACTACGTTACATTACATACCCAAACCTAATATACTACGTTACATTACATACCCAAACCTAATATACTACGTTACATTACATACCCAAACCTAATATACTACGTTACATTACATACCCAAACCTAATATACTACGTTACATTACATACCCAAACCTAATATACTACGTTACATTACATACCCAAACCTAATATGCTATGACAGGTTACATTACATACCCAAACTTAATATGCTACGACAGGTTACATTACATACCCAAACCTAATATGCTATGACATGTTACATTACATACCCAAACCTAATATGCTACGACAGGTTACATTACAATTACATACCCAAACCTAATATGCTATGACAGGTTACATTACATACCCAAACCTAATATGCTATGACAGGTTACATTACAATTACATACCCAAACCTAATATGCTATGACAGGTTACATTACAATACATACCCAAACCTAATATGCTACGACAGGTTACATTACATACCCAAACCTAATATGCTATGACAGGTTACATTACAATTACATACCCAAACCTAATATGCTACGACAGGTTACATTACAATTACATACCCAAACCTAATATGCTACGACAGGTTACATTACAATTACATACCCAAACCTAATATGCTACGACATTTTACATTACATACCCAAACCTAATATGCTATGACAGGTTACATTACATACCCAAACCTAATATGCTATGACAGGTTACATTACATACCCAAACCTAATATGCTACGACAGGTTACATTACATACCCAAACCTAATATGCTATGACAGGTTACATTACATACCCAAACCTAATATGCTACGACAGGTTACATTACATACCCAAACCTAATATGCTATGACAGGTTACATTACATACCCAAACCTAATATGCTACGACATGTTACATTACATACCCAAACCTAATATGCTATGACAGGTTACATTACAATTACATACCCAAACCTAATATGCTATGACAGGTTACATTACATACCCAAACCTAATATGCTATGACAGGTTACATTACATACCCAAACCTAATATGCTATGACAGGTTACATTACAATTACATACCCAAACCTAATATGCTATGACAGGTTACATTACAATTACATACCCAAACCTAATATGCTATGACAGGTTACATTACATACCCAAACCTAATATGCTACGACATGTTACATTACAATTACATACCCAAACCTAATATGCTACGACATGTTACATTACATACCCAAACCTAATATGCTATGACAGGTTACATTACAATTACATACCCAAACCTAATATGCTATGACAGGTTACATTACATACCCAAACCTAATATGCTATGACAGGTTACATTACATACCCAAACCTAATATGCTATGACAGGTTACATTACATACCCAAACCTAATATGCTATGACAGGTTACATTACATTACATACCCAAACCTAATATGCTATGACAGGTTACATTACAATTACATACCCAAACCTAATATGCTATGACAGGTTACATTACAATTACATACCCAAACCTAATATGCTATGACAGGTTACATTACATACCCAAACCTAATATGCTACGACATGTTACATTACAATTACATACCCACACCTAATATGCTATGACAGGTTACATTACATACCCAAACCTAATATGCTACGACATGTTACATTACAATTACATACCCAAACCTAATATGCTATGACAGGTTACATTACAATTACATACCCAAACCTAATATGCTATGACAGGTTACATTACAATTACATACCCAAACCTAATATGCTATGACAGGTTACATTACATTACATACCCAAACCTAATATGCTACGACAGGTTACATTACAATTACATACCCAAACCTAATATGCTATGACAGGTTACATTACATACCCAAACCTAATATGCTACGACAGGTTACATTACAATTACATACCCAAACCTAATATGCTACGACAGGTTACATTACATACCCAAACCTAATATGCTACGACAGGTTACATTACAATTACATACCCAAACCTAATATGCTATGACAGGTTACATTACATACCCAAACCTAATATGCTATGACAGGTTACATTACAATTACATACCCAAACCTAATATGCTATGACAGGTTACATTACATACCCAAACCTAATATGCTATGACAGGTTACATTACATACCCAAACCTAATATGCTATGACATGTTACATTACATACATACCCAAACCTAATATGCTATGACAGGTTACATTACATACCCAAACCTAATATGCTATGACAGGTTACATTACATTACATACCCAAACCTAATATGCTATGACAGGTTACATTACATACCCAAACCTAATATGCTATGACAGGTTACATTACAACATACCCAAACCTAATATGCTATGACAGGTTACATTACATACCCAAACCTAATATGCTATGACATGTTACATTACAATTACATACCCAAACCTAATATGCTATGACAGGTTACATTACAATTACATACCCAAACCTAATATGCTATGACAGGTTACATTACAATTACATACCCAAACCTAATATGCTATGACAGGTTACATTACATACCCAAACCTAATATGCTATGACAGGTTACATTACATACCCAAACCTAATATGCTACGACAGGTTACATTACAATACATACCCAAACCTAATATGCTATGACAGGTTACATTAATTACATACCCAAACCTAATATGCTATGACAGGTTACATTACATACCCAAACCTAATATGCTATGACAGGTTACATTACATACCCAAACCTAATATGCTACGACAGGTTACATTACATACCCAAACCTAATATGCTATGACAGGTTACATTACATACCCAAACCTAATATGCTACGACAGGTTACATTACATACCCAAACCTAATATGCTATGACAGGTTACATTACAATTACATACCCAAACCTAATATGCTACGACATGTTACATTACAATTACATACCCAAACCTAATATGCTATGACAGGTTACATTACATACCCAAACCTAATATGCTATGACAGGTTACATTACAATACATACCCAAACCTAATATGCTATGACAGGTTACATTACATTACATACCCAAACCTAATATGCTACGACAGGTTACATTACAATTACATACCCAAACCTAATATGCTACGACAGGTTACATTACAATTACATACCCAAACCTAATATGCTACGACAGGTTACATTACAATTACATACCCAAACCTAATATGCTACGACAGGTTACATTACATACCCAAACCTAATATGCTACGACAGGTTACATTACAATTACATACCCAAACCTAATATGCTACGACAGGTTACATTACATACCCAAACCTAATATGCTATGACAGGTTACATTACATACCCAAACCTAATATGCTACGACAGGTTACATTACATACCCAAACCTAATATGCTACGACAGGTTACATTACAATTACATACCCAAACCTAATATGCTATGACAGGTTACATTACAATTACATACCCAAACCTAATATGCTATGACAGGTTACATTACATACCCAAACCTAATATGCTATGACAGGTTACATTACAATTACATACCCAAACCTAATATGCTACGACAGGTTACATTACAATTACATACCCAAACCTAATATGCTACGACAGGTTACATTACAATTACATACCCAAACCTAATATGCTACGACATGTTACATTACATACCCAAACCTAATATGCTACGACAGGTTACATTACATACCCAAACCTAATATGCTATGACAGGTTACATTACATACCCAAACCTAATATGCTATGACAGGTTACATTACATACCCAAACCTAATATGCTATGACAGGTTACATTACATACCCAAACCTAATATGCTATGACAGGTTACATTACAATTACATACCCAAACCTAATATGCTATGACAGGTTACATTACAATTACATACCCAAACCTAATATGCTATGACAGGTTACATTACAATTACATACCCAAACCTAATATGCTATGACAGGTTACATTACAATTACATACCCAAACCTAATATGCTATGACAGGTTACATTACATACCCAAACCTAATATGCTACGACATGTTACATTACAATTACATACCCAAACCTAATATGCTATGACAGGTTACATTACAATTACATACCCAAACCTAATATGCTATGACAGGTTACATTACAATTACATACCCAAACCTAATATGCTATGACAGGTTACATTACATACCCAAACCTAATATGCTACGACAGGTTACATTACATACCCAAACCTAATATGCTATGACAGGTTACATTACATACCCAAACCTAATATGCTACGACAGGTTACATTACATTACATACCCAAACCTAATATGCTATGACAGGTTACATTACATTACATACCCAAACCTAATATGCTACGACAGGTTACATTACATACCCAAACCTAATATGCTACGACAGGTTACATTACATACCCAAACCTAATATGCTACGACAGGTTACATTACATACCCAAACCTAATATGCTATGACATGTTACATTACAATTACATACCCAAACCTAATATGCTATGACAGGTTACATTACAATTACATACCCAAACCTAATATGCTATGACAGGTTACATTACAATTACATACCCAAACCTAATATGCTATGACAGGTTACATTACAATTACATACCCAAACCTAATATGCTATGACAGGTTACATTACATACCCAAACCTAATATGCTATGACAGGTTACATTACATACCCAAACCTAATATGCTATGACAGGTTACATTACATACCCAAACCTAATATGCTATGACAGGTTACATTACATACCCAAACCTAATATGCTACGACAGGTTACATTACAATTACATACCCAAACCTAATATGCTATGACAGGTTACATTATATTACATACCCAAACCTAATATGCTATGACATGTTACATTACAATTACATACCCAAACCTAATATGCTATGACAGGTTACATTACAATTACATACCCAAACCTAATATGCTACGACAGGTTACATTACATACCCAAACCTAATATGCTATGACAGGTTACATTACAATTACATACCCAAACCTAATATGCTACGACAGGTTACATTACATACCCAAACCTAATATGCTACGACAGGTTACATTACATACCCAAACCTAATATGCTATGACAGGTTACATTACATACCCAAACCTAATATGCTACGACAGGTTACATTACAATTACATACCCAAACCTAATATGCTATGACAGGTTACATTACATTACATACCCAAACCTAATATGCTACGACAGGTTACATTACATACCCAAACCTAATATGCTACGACAGGTTACATTACAATTACATACCCAAACCTAATATGCTACGACATGTTACATTACAATTACATACCCAAACCTAATATGCTATGACAGGTTACATTACATACCCAAACCTAATATGCTATGACAGGTTACATTACATTACCCAAACCTAATATGCTATGACAGGTTACATTACATTACATACCCAAACCTAATATGCTACGACAGGTTACATTACAATTACATACCCAAACCTAATATGCTATGACAGGTTACATTACATACCCAAACCTAATATGCTATGACAGGTTACATTACAATTACATACCCAAACCTAATATGCTACGACAGGTTACATTACAATTACATACCCAAACCTAATATGCTATGACAGGTTACATTACATACCCAAACCTAATATGCTATGACATGTTACATTACATACCCAAACCTAATATGCTATGACAGGTTACATTACATACCCAAACCTAATATGCTATGACAGGTTACATTACATACCCAAACCTAATATGCTATGACATGTTACATTACATACCCAAACCTAATATGCTATGACAGGTTACATTACATACCCAAACCTAATATGCTATGACAGGTTACATTACATACCCAAACCTAATATGCTATGACATGTTACATTACATACCCAAACCTAATATGCTATGACAGGTTACATTACATGCCCAAACCTAATATGCTATGACAGGTTACATTACATACCCAAACCTAATATGCTATGACATGTTACATTACATACCCAAACCTAATATGCTATGACAGGTTACATTACATACCCAAACCTAATATGCTATGACAGGTTACATTACATACCCAAACCTAATATGCTATGACATGTTACATTACATACCCAAACCTAATATGCTATGACAGGTTACATTACATACCCAAACCTAATATGCTATGACAGGTTACATTACAATTACATACCCAAACCTAATATGCTATGACAGGTTACATTACATACCCAAACCTAATATGCTATGACAGGTTACATTACAATTACATACCCAAACCTAATATGCTATGACAGGTTACATTACATTACATACCCAAACCTAATATGCTACGACAGGTTACATTACAATTACATACCCAAACCTAATATGCTACGACAGGTTACATTACATACCCAAACCTAATATGCTACGACAGGTTACATTACAATTACATACCCAAACCTAATATGCTACGACAGGTTACATTACAATTACATACCCAAACCTAATATGCTATGACAGGTTACATTACAATTACATACCCAAACCTAATATGCTATGACAGGTTACATTACATACCCAAACCTAATATGCTATGACAGGTTACATTACATACCCAAACCTAATATGCTATGACAGGTTACATTACATTACATACCCAAACCTAATATGCTACGACAGGTTACATTACAATTACATACCCAAACCTAATATGCTATGACAGGTTACATTACATTACATACCCAAACCTAATATGCTATGACAGGTTTACATTACATACCCAAACCTAATATGCTATGACAGTTACATTACATTACATACCCAAACCTAATATGCTATGACAGGTTACATTACATACCCAAACCTAATATGCTATGACAGGTTACATTACATACCCAAACCTAATATGCTATGACATGTTACATTACATTACATACCCAAACCTAATATGCTATGACAGGTTACATTACATTACATACCCAAACCTAATATGCTATGACAGGTTACATTACATTACATACCCAAACCTAATATGCTATGACAGGTTACATTACATTACATACCCAAACCTAATATGCTATGACAGGTTACATTACATTACATACCCAAACCTAATATGCTATGACAGGTTACATTACATACATACCCAAACCTAATATGCTATGACAGGTTACATTACATACCCAAACCTAATATGCTATGACAGGTTACATTACATACCCAAACCTAATATGCTACGACAGGTTACATTACAATTACATACCCAAACCTAATATGCTACGACAGGTTACATTACATTACATACCCAAACCTAATATGCTACGACAGGTTACATTACATACCCAAACCTAATATGCTACGACAGGTTACATTACATACCCAAACCTAATATGCTACGACAGGTTACATTACATACCCAAACCTAATATGCTATGACATGTTACATTACATACCCAAACCTAATATGCTACGACAGGTTACATTACATTACATACCCAAACCTAATATGCTATGACAGGTTACATTACATTACATACCCAAACCTAATATGCTACGACAGGTTACATTACATACCCAAACCTAATATGCTACGACAGGTTACATTACATACCCAAACCTAATATGCTACGACAGGTTACATTACATACCCAAACCTAATATGCTATGACATGTTACATTACAATTACATACCCAAACCTAATATGCTACGACAGGTTACATTACATTACATACCCAAACCTAATATGCTATGACAGGTTACATTACAATTACATACCCAAACCTAATATGCTACGACAGGTTACATTACATACCCAAACCTAATATGCTATGACAGGTTACATTACATACCCAAACCTAATATGCTATGACAGGTTACATTACAATTACATACCCAAACCTAATATGCTATGACAGGTTACATTACAATTACATACCCAAACCTAATATGCTATGACAGGTTACATTACAATTACTACCCAAACCTAATATGCTATGACATGTTACATTACATACCCAAACCTAATATGCTATGACAGGTTACATTACATACCCAAACCTAATATGCTATGACAGGTTACATTACATACCCAAACCTAATATGCTATGACAGGTTACATTACAATTACATACCCAAACCTAATATGCTACGACATGTTACATTACATACCCAAACCTAATATGCTATGACAGGTTACATTACATACCCAAACCTAATATGCTATGACATGTTACATTACATACCCAAACCTAATATGCTATGACAGGTTACATTACATACCCAAACCTAATATGCTATGACAGGTTACATTACATTTTGTTGGTTTTTTTTGTTGGTTTTACATACCCAAACCTAATATGCTAGACATGTTACATTACATACCCAAACCTAATATGCTACGACATGTTACATTACAATTACATACCCAAACCTAATATGCTATGACAGGTTACATTACATACCCAAACCTAATATGCTATGACAGGTTACATTACAATTACATACCCAAACCTAATATGCTACGACAGGTTACATTACAATTATTATTTAGTATGAATTATTTTATTATAATGCTATAAAATGCTAAGAAATATTATACTGAGAAGAAATAACACAACACAAAACCGTTCGGTAAAGTATGGTAGTAGATAGTAATAACACAAAACCGTTCGGTAAAGTATGGTAGTAGATAGTAATAACACAAAACCGTTCGGTAAAGTATGGTAGTAGATAGTAATAACATAAAACCATTCGGTAAAGTATGGTAGTAGATAGTAATAACACAAAACCATTCGGTAAAGTATGCTTGTAGATAGTAATAACACAAAACCATTCGGTAAAGTATGCTTGTAGATAGTTCGGTAAAGTATGCTAGTAGATAGTAATGCAAAGGTTGAACTTCCAACTTATTGGAAAATGTTCGTTATGATATGGAAATATATATATATATATGGATCATCCAAGCCCTCATAACCCTGAATTACTGACCAGTACAATATTTATAAAAACTTCGAAACCTGAAACCTAAAAAACAGTAGGAAAGAGGTAACTGTATAAGTAGGTTGCTTTATCCACAATCATACATGTATATACATATTATAAATACTAGATTATGTATATATATTCTCCCCAATCCTACATGTATATACATATTATAAATACTAGATTATGTATATATATTCTCCCCAATGCTACATGTATATACATATTATAAATACTAGATTATGTATATATATTCTTCCCAATCCTACATGTATATACATATTATAAATACTAGATTATGTATATATATTCTCCCCAATGCTACATGTATATACATATTATAAATACTAGATTATGTATATATATTCTCCCCAATGCTACATGAAGATAGTACTTGTATATACTAGATTATGTATATATATTCTCCCCAATCCTACATGAAGTACTTGTATATACTAGATTATGTATATATATATTCTCCCCAATGCTACATGAAGTACTTGTATATACTAGATTATGTATATATATATTCTCCCCAATGCTACATGAAGTACTTGTATATACTAGATTATGTATATATATATTCTCCCCAATCCTACATGAAGTACTTGTATAGTTGTATACTTGTATAGTTGTATACTTGTATAGTTGTATAGTTCTGTGAATGAAAGATACATACACATTTGTTTCTGGATCGTAGACTTCAACTGATCGAAGGGAGGTTACTCCATCGTAACCGCCAAGCACGTACAAGCGTTTGTTTAATGCTGCCGCACCCAATGCACTGAAATCACACAATGTGTGTTGTATAACAGACGTTTTAACTCTATGTGGCACTGATGTGCCTTGCCTAAGGCCACAAACGTAATGGCTACAGCTGGGCGAAAACTCTGGACCTTTCACACCTGAAGCAAACAAGGTATACTATACAGACTATACAGACGTTTGTTCGATAGAGTGGGCATTTGTGTTACTTGTAAAATGACATAGCAGTTTCAAAGATATGGATCGGACACAAAAGATTCACCAACATCTGCATTACTATATACCCCATTTTCTAATTTCTGAAGGCTGTATCTTCTAAGCATCCGTTTGCAGGAAATGGATGCAATGTCCAGTAACAGTCGGGTGTTTTGTTCATTGCATAATGTAGGATTACCATTAATTTGCATATTATGGCATCAACACGACTTTGTAGCTAAATATACCTAAAGGGAAGTAATTCGTAAACAGTAATTTCATGAAAATCAGTTCATTAATACTAATAGGCAGAATTGTTGTTCAAATCTTAATAACTTTCAACTTGAAAATGCAACATAATAATTATGATTTCTATTCCTCAGAATATCTCAGTGTACAGCACATTCTAATCATCCATTCCTTACAATATCTCAGTGTACAGCACATTCTAATCATCCATTCCTTAGAATATCTCAGTGTACAGCACATTCTAATCATCCATTCCTTAGAATATCTCGGTGTACAGCACATTCTAATCATCCATTCCTTAGAATATCTCAGTGTACAGCACATTCTAATCATCCATTCCTTAGAATATCTCGGTGTACAGCACATTCTAATAATCCATTCCTTAGAATATCTCGGTGTACAGTACATTCTAATCATCCATTCCTTAGAATATCTCAGTGTACAGCACATTCTAATCATCCATTCCTTACAATATCTCAGTGTACAGTATATATATATATATAACAAATAATGGAACTTCAATGTCAAGAATTAAGTGTACCTTCTTTTACAGTTCATTGATGCCACTTTTTTCCATCTCTTCAAGTCCTGTTCGAACACTTCCACAGTACTCAACCTGTCCAGTCCATCATAGCCCCCTATGGCATATAACAACCCTGTAATGCAATGAATACAGAGACCTGCATAAACCCCCTATGGCATATAACAACCCTGTAATGCAATGAATACAGAGACCTGCATAAACCCCCTATGGCATATAACAACACTATAATGCAATGAATACAGAGATCTGCATAAACCCCCTATGGCATATAACAACACTATAATGCAATGAATACAGAGACCTGCATAACCCCCCTATGGCATATAACAACCCTGTAATGCAATGAATACAGAGACCTGCATAAACCCCCTATGGCATATAACAACCCTGTAATGAACACAGAGACCTGCATATACTAAAAAGTAGAAGGTTTTTGTTTGTTCCAGAGTATGATCGAATTATATTTCACGGCATGAACATGAAAAGCATTAATTATTATCACGAGTGGTGCTAGCAAACATTACATGAGTATTAAGCGCTCATTCATTTAAAGCAGTCCTATATCGTATGAAATAAAAGATATTTAAAAAATTCAAATTTTACGTATGGGTAGCAATGCTGCTACGCATTCTTACATTATAATTTGTATAATTATGTTCAATTAGTAAAACAGTGTTTTTTTGCGATAAAACAAACTCTAAACCGAAAGTAGGACTTTCCGAATCGGTCGGTCACGCACTAGTTTACAATCGGAATGCATCGTCCCCATTTGTCCCACGTCTTTTTTAATTGAATTACTTGAGATGTCGATTCATACCTCTGTTACATTTAGACGACATCAAAAATGGCAACTTGAGTCCGAAAATGTTCGTATTGACAACATTTTTACATGCAGCAGCTACATACCATACGTGCTAGGCAGTGAGAAATAAATTGTGTTATTCCACTGCTTTTAACAAGTGGATTTAATTTAACATGATTTAACTGATAAATTTATATAATTTCATTAGAAAGCATAAAATAACATTGTTTACTATATCTAACCCTAAACAGGCTCTATCCCAGGTTCACCCAACAATTTGTTTGTTTATTCGGGTTTTACGCCTTCATCAGCACCATTTTGAGCTATATCGCCAGCGGGCAGTTTACCTAACAAAACCTTTCCTGGGCAGGCTCCAGCGGTTAACAAGTACTTGGTGCACCAATCTTTGTGAGAAACTGCCCACTCTTTCACATAAACAGACACGATCTAAGATAGGCTCGAACCAGTGCCTATCAGTGATGATAGGTTAAAAGTCAGTGACCGTAACCACTAGACTTCATACAACACGACATGGGGTTACATGCAAAGGAGAATAAAGAACCTACCATTTAAGACAGTGACCCCGACTCTGCTTCTCATGGTGCTCATGGCTTCAGCCACCATCCAGCGACTCAGCAAGGGGTCGTAGCATTCCACTGCACTCAAAGAATCACCTGTAAGGAGAGCCATCAACATACGTAATCTTATATTGTTTATTGCCGAGACAGTTAACCATCAACATACGTAATCTTATATTGTTTATTGCCGAGACAGTTAGCCATCAACATACGTAATCTTATATTGTTTATTGCCGAGACAGTTAGCCATCAACATACGTAATCTTATATTGTTTATTGCCGAGACAGTTAGCCATCAACATACGTAATCTTATATTGTTTATTGCCGAGACAGAGAGCCATCATCATACGTAATCTTATATTGTTTATTGCCGAGACAGAGAGCCATCATCATACGTAATCTTATATTGTTTATTGCCGAGACAGAGAGCCATCATCATACGTAATCTTATATTGTTTATTGCCGAGACAGATAGCAGTGGTTAGCACCCTCTCTTCTCACCAATGCAACCTGGGTTTGATCCTCAGACTGGGAAGTTTGTAAGATTGTATTGTGATCGCCAAAATGGACTGGTGGGTGTTGTCCGGGTACCCCGATTTCCTCCAACATGAAGCATCATATACATGCTGCCATCAAGAGTGGATAATATACCGGTAAGTTGTGCTTATTTCGCAATCGTTGTAAAATAAAACAATTATAAAAATTATACTTTACCGAGAAAGTAGTTCAAGTTGGGTTGATTTGATAGCAACTTTTGTTGGCAATTACAGAATTGTTTTACCACTTTGGTGATTCTGTCTCATTTAACTATAATTATATGTAACCTAGTAACCACGCTCGTTTAACTATAATTATATGGAGTAACCTAGTAACCACGCTCGTTTAACTATAATTATATGGAGTAACCTAGTAACCACGCTCGTTTAACTATAATTATATGGAGTAACCTAGTAACCACGCTCGTTTAACTATAATTATATGGAGTAACCTAGTAACCACGCTCGTTTAACTATAATTATATGGAGTAACCTAGTAACCACGCTCGTTTAACTATAATTATATGGAGTAACCTAGTAACCACGCTCGTTTAACTATAATTATATGGAGTAACCTAGTAACCACGCTCGTTTAACTATAATTATATGGAGTAACCTAGTAACCACGCTCGTTTAAACTATAATTATATGGAGTAACCTAGTAACCACGCTCGTTTAACTATAATTATATGGAGTAACCTAGTAACCACGCTCGTTTAACTATAATTATATGGAGTAACCTAGTAACCACGCTCGTTTAACTATAATTATATGGAGTAACCTAGTAACCACGCTCGTTTAACTATAATTATATGGAGTAACCTAGTAACCACGCTCGTTTAACTATAATTATATGGAGTAACTAGTAACCACGCTCGTTTACTATAATTATATGGAGTAACCTAGTAACCACGCTCGTTTAACTATAATTATATGGAGTAACCTAGTAACCACGCTCGTTTAACTATAATATTATGGAGTAACCTAGTAACCACGCTCGTTTAACTATAATTATATGGAGTAACCTAGTAACCACGCTCGTTTAACTATAATTATATGGAGTAACCTAGTAACCACGCTCGTTTAACTATAATTATATGGAGTAACCTAGTAACCACGCTCGTTTAACTATATTATATGGAGTAACCTAGTAACCACGCTCGTTTAACTATAATTATATGGAGTAACCTAGTAACCACGCTCGTTTAACTATAATTATATGGAGTAACCTAGTAACCACGCTCGTTTAACTATAATTATATGGAGTAACCTAGTAACCACGCTCGTTTAACTATAATTATATGGAGTAACCTAGTAACCACGCTCGTTTAACTATAATTATATGGAGTAACCTAGTAACCACGCTCGTTTAACTATAATTATATGGAGTAACCTAGTAACCACGCTCGTTTAACTATAATTATATGGAGTAACCTAGTAACCACGCTCGTTTAACTATAATTATATGGAGTAACCTAGTAACCACGCTCGTTTAACTATAATTATATGGAGTACCTAGTAACCACGCTCGTTTAACTATAATTATATGGAGTAACCTAGTAACCACGCTCGTTTAACTATAATTATATGGAGTAACCTAGTAACCACGCTCGTTTAACTATAATTATATGGAGTAACCTAGTAACCACGCTCGTTTAACTATAATTATATGGAGTAACCTAGTAACCACGCTCGTTTAACTATATTATATGGAGTAACCTAGTAACCACGCTCGTTTAACTATAATTATATGGAGTAACCTAGTAACCACGCTCGTTTAACTATAATATTATGGAGTAACCTAGTAACCACGCTCGTTTAACTATAATTATATGGAGTAACCTAGTAACCACGCTCGTTTAACTATAATTATATGGAGTAACCTAGTAACCACGCTCGTTTAACTATAATTATATGGAGTAACCTAGTAACCACGCTCGTTTAACTATAATTATATGGAGTAACCTAGTAACCACGCTCGTTTAACTATAATTATATGGAGTAACCTAGTAACCACGCTCGTTTAACTATAATTATATGGAGTAACCTAGTAACCACGCTCGTTTAACTATAATTATATGGAGTAACCTAGTAACCACGCTCGTTTAACTATAATTATATGGAGTAACCTAGTAACCACGCTCGTTTAACTATAATTATATGGAGTAACCTAGTAACCACGCTCGTTTAACTATAATTATATGGAGTAACCTAGTAACCACGCTCGTTTAACTATAATTATATGGAGTAACCTAGTAACCACGCTCGTTTAACTATAATTATATGGAGTAACCTAGTAACCACGCTCGTTTAACTATAATTATATGGAGTAACCTAGTAACCACGCTCGTTTAACTATAATTATATGGAGTAACCTAGTAACCACGCTCGTTTAACTATAATTATATGGAGTAACCTAGTAACCACGCTCGTTTAACTATAATTATATGGAGTAACCTAGTAACCACGCTCGTTTAACTATATTATATATGGAGTAACCTAGTAACCACGCTCGTTTAACTATAATTATATGGAGTAACCTAGTAACCACGCTCGTTTAACAGGGATTAGTTATAATTATATGGAGTAACCTAGTACCACGCTCGTTTAACTATAATTATATGGAGTAACCTAGTAACCACGCTCGTTTAACTATAATTATATGGAGTAACCTAGTAACCACGCTCGTTTAACTATAATTATATGGAGTAACCTATAGTAACCACGCTCGTTTAACTTATAATTATATGGAGTAACCTAGTAACCACGCTCGTTTAACAGGGATTAGTTATAATTATATGGAGTAACCTAGTAACCACGCTCGTTTAACAGGGATTAGTTATAATTATATGGAGTAACCTAGTAACCACGCTCGTTTAACAGGGATTAGTTATAATTATATGGAGTAACCTAGTAACCACGCTCGTTTAACAGGGATTAGTTATAATTATATGGAGTAACCTAGTAACCACGCTCGTTTAACAGGGATTAGTTATAATTATATGGAGTAACCTAGTAACCACGCTCGTTTAACAGGGATTAGTTATAATTATATGGAGTAACCTAGTAACCACGCTCGTTTAACAGGGATTAGTTATAATTATATGGAGTAACCTAGTAACCACGCTCGTTTAACAGGGATTAGTTATAA
This sequence comes from Archivesica marissinica, assembly GCA_014843695.1. Taxonomy (NCBI): domain Eukaryota; kingdom Metazoa; phylum Mollusca; class Bivalvia; order Venerida; family Vesicomyidae; genus Archivesica; species Archivesica marissinica. The sequence goes on along the minus strand of CM026394.1, from coordinate 22,129,210 downwards.
TTATATGGAGTAACCTAGTAACCACGCTCGTTTAACAGGGATTAGTTATAATTATATGGAGTAACCTAGTAACCACGCTCGTTTAACAGGGATTAGTTATAATTATATGGAGTAACCTAGTAACCACGCTCGTTTAACAGGGATTAGTTATAATTATATGGAGTAACCTAGTAACCACGCTCGTTTAACAGGGATTAGTTATAATTATATGGAGTAACCTAGTAACCACGCTCGTTTAACAGGGATTAGTTATAATTATATGGAGTAACCTAGTAACCACGCTCGTTTAACAGGGATTAGTTATAATTATATGGAGTAACCTAGTAACCACGCTCGTTTAACAGGGATTAGTTATAATTATATGGAGTAACCTAGTAACCACGCTCGTTTAACAGGGATTAGTTTAAACATATTTTACTCAGTTCATTCAATATATTTACGGTATACAAATACACAGGATATCTGAAATGGATTGGAAAAGAAGCTGAGAGCTTATGTAAATTCCTTTCCATGAGGATGTTACAATATACAATTGTTAGCATTGAGAGCGGTTAGTGATACATGACGGGCATTGTCTTAAGTTCTTTTGACAGGGATTGAAGGATGTATACTGCATGAATTGTACAACCTTAGGGTACACAGAGGCGTTCAAACATACGGTACTCCTCATCCAAATAGGGTACACAGAGGCGTTCAAACATACGGTACTCCTCATCCAAATAGGGTACACAGAGGCGTTCAAACATACAGTACTCCTCATCCAAATAGGGTACACAGAGGCGTTCAAACATACAGTACGGTAGTCCTCATCCAAATAGGGTACACAGAGGCGTTCAAACATACGGTACTCCTCATCCAAATAGGGTACACAGAGGCATTCAAACATACAGTACTCCTCATCCAAATAGGGTACACAGAGGCGTTCAAACATACGGTACTCCTCATCCAAATAGGGTACACAGAGGCATTCAAACATACAGTACTCCTCATCCAAATAGGGTACACAGAGGCATTCAAACATACAGTACTCCTCATCCAAATAGGGTACACAGAGGCGTTCAAACATACAGTACTCCTCATCCAAATAGGGTACACAGAGGCGTTCAAACATACGGTACTCCTCATCCAAATAGGGTACACAGAGGCGTTCAGACATACAGTACTCCTCATCCAAATAGGGTACACAGAGGCGTTCAAACATACGGTACTCCTCATCCAAACAGGGTACATCACACATGACATCGAACCTCTCAGAAACCGTAGAAATATAAATAATTGAGTTGTTTTTCCTTGTTTTTCCTAGAGGCCACACAAACAACAGAAGTCCGTCTGATAAGACAAGTGAATGTAGTACTAACCCGAGGATGTGAGGCCACCAACAGCGTAGATCATCCCCGGTATATCGGTGCAACATCGCGGTCGTGCCTTGAACGTTTGTAGCAAGTGTCGTCTTTCCGGCATCAGATGATAATCCCTTGCAACATCCAACAGATCCCTAAATTAAAGAGATCTCTCTGTGTACACTGCTGTATCATGTCTAATTGTGACATGCATGGAAACATCATTTAAAGCTCTAAGGAATATCTTTCTGTGGTCTCCATGGGGACTGTTTCGTATTTTGGTAAAATATACATGCTAAACACAGTTTGGTTTTCTATGTTGGTTTGTTCGGGTTTTGCCGGTAACAACACCTTTCCTGGGCATGCTCCAGTGGCTCCAACTTTTTCATATAAACAGACACGGCCTTAGCAGGGCTCGAACTTGTGACCATCAGTTATGATAGGTTACAGTGGTATGCAAGTCAGCGCCCGTAAACACTCGACCACGGAGGCGGTCGGGAGTACACAGTATTTCATGTGGTATTGCAAATATATTATGTTACTGTAACCAAATCAAACACAAGATTATGCTTTCATATATATTACCCTGAGTATCACAATCAATAATGCTACTGTATACCTTCTAAATGCTCCAATGCATACACTCTCTTAGCATGGGTTCCAGTCTGTCGATTTTTCACTTTTTAGCTTCTGGTAAAATGAGGTTGATATTATCAGAAACTCAATACGGCCCAATTAATGGTCTCGGTGTTAAAATATATCGATGCCTGTTCCCACGCTAACACCCTCTAGACTACATGTAGATACAGATGTTTTGTAGTGTTCTAGACTACATGTAGATACAGATGTGTTGTAGTGTTCTAGACTACATGTAGATACAGATGTGTTGTAGTGTTCTAGACTACATGTAGATACAGATGTGTTGTAGTGTTCTAGACTACATGTAGATACAGATGTTTTGTAGTGTTCTAGACTACATGTAGATACAGATGTTTTGTTGTGTTCTAGACTACATGTAGATACAGATGTTTTGTAGTGTTCTAGACTACATGTAGATACAGATGTTTTGTAGTGTTCTAGACTACATGTAGATACAGATGTTTTGTAGTGTTCTAGACTACATGTAGATACAGATGTTTTGTAGTGTTCTAGACTACATGTAGATACAGATGTGTTGTAGTGTTCTAGACTACATGTAGATACAGATGTGTTGTAGTGTTCTAGACTACATGTAGATACAGATGTTTGTAGTGTTCTAGACTACATGTAGATACAGATGTTTTGTTCCAGACTACATGTAGATACAGATGTTTTGTTGTGTTCCAGACTACATGTAGATACAGATGTTTTGTAGTGCTCTAGACTACATGTAGATACAGATGTTTGTGTGTTCAGACTACATGTAGATACAGATGTTTTGTAGTGCTCTAGACTACATGTAGATACAGATGTTTTGAAGTGCTCTAGACTACATGTAGATACAGATGTTTTGTAGTGTTCCAGACTACATGTAGATACAGATGTTTTGTAGTGTTCTAGACTACATGTAGATACAGATGTTTTGTAGTGCTCCAGACTACATGTAGATACAGATGTTTTGTAGTGCTCCAGACTACATGTAGATACAGATGTTTTGAAGTGCTCTAGACTACATGTAGATACAGATGTTTTGTAGTGCTCCAGACTACATGTAGATACAGATGTTTTGTAGTGCTCCAGACTACATGTAGATACAGATGTTTTGTAGTGTTCCAGACTACATGTAGATACAGATGTTTTGTAGTGTTCCAGACTACATGTAGATACAGATGTTTTGTTGTGTTCCAGACTACATGTAGATACAGATGTGTTGTAGTGCTCCAGACTACATGTAGATACAGATGTTTTGTAGTGTTCCAGACTACATGTAGATACAGATGTTTTGTAGTGCTCCAGACTACATGTAGATACAGATGTTTTGTAGTGTTCCAGACTACATGTAGATACAGATGTGTTGTAGTGCTCTAGACTACATGTAGATACAGATGTTTTGTAGTGTTCCAGACTACATGTAGATACAGATGTTTTGTAGTGTTCCAGACTACATGTAGATACAGATGTTTTGTAGTGTTCCAGACTACATGTAGATACAGATGTTTTGTAGTGTTCCAGACTACATGTAGATACAGATGTTTTGTAGTGTTCCAGACTACATGTAGATACAGATGTTTTGAAGTGTTCCAGACTACATGTAGATACAGATGTTTTGTAGTGCTCCAGACTACATGTAGATACAGATGTGTTGTAGTGCTCTAGACTACATGTAGATGTGTTGAAGTGCACAATATTTTGTTGTTAAAATAATATTTGCAATAGGTTCCACCACTCTATTTGTAATGTTTCCTGTAACCTAGAACTCACCTGCATTTATGATCTGTAACCTAGAACTCGCCTGCATTTATGATCTGTAACCTAGAACTCACCTGCATTTATGATCTGTAACCTAGAACTCACCTGCATTTATGATCTGTAACCTAGAACTCACCTGCATTTATGATCTGTAACCTAGAACTCACCTGCATTTATGATCTGTAACCTAGAACTCACCTGCATTTATGATCTGTAACCTAGAACTCACCTGCATTTATGATCTGTAACCTAGAACTCAACTGCATTTATGATCTGTAACCTAGAACTCAACTGCATTTATGATCTGTAACCTAGAACTCACCTGCATTTATGATCTGTAACCTAGAACTCACCTGCATTTATGATCTGTAACCTAGAACTCACCTGCATTTATGATCTGTAACCTAGAACTCACCTGCATTTATGATCTGTAACCTAGAACTCAACTGCATTTATGATCTGTAACCTAGAACTCGCCTGCATTTATTATCTGTAACCTAGAACTCACCTGCATTTATGATCTGTAACCTAGAACTCACCTGCATTTATGATCTGTAACCTAGAACTCACCTGCATTTATGATCCGATTTAATGAGTTCTTCTGAAGCCACCCTATCACTAAGGTATTGCGGTGTGAGTAGAGGCAACCTGACCTTGACCATTAGGTCGGGCAGATACTCGCGTCTAATAAATTCATCAGCCTTCACCCACATCATCGCCGACTCATAAACCTACATAGAGAATAATCCAGGGATATCAGACATGTGTATTCCTGACAATGTATAGAACTGTATACAGTTAATCCTGTGTTAGTGGTCACCTCTATTAAACAACCAACCAGTTTCCAGATTCCCATTCTCTTTTATTATACATTTAACCTCTATTAAGCAGCAAACTGAGATTGTGCTAAGCAACCACTTTCTAGAATTCCCTTGGTGGCCGACTGCTTAAGACAGGTTTGACTGTACATACAACTTTATTTCCTATTTCATTATTATGACAGACATTACAACTTTATTTCCTATTTCATTATTACGACAGACATTACAACTTTATTTCCTATTTCATTATTACGACAGACATTACAGCTTTATTTCCTATTTCATTATTACGACAGACATTACAACTTTATTTCCTATTTCATTATTACGACAGACATTACAACTTTATTTCCTATTTCATTATTACGACAGACATTACAACTTTATTTCCTATTTCATTATTACGACAGACATTACAGCTTTATTTCCTATTTCATTATTACGACAGACATTACAACTTTATTTCCTATTTCATTATTACGACAGACATTACAGCTTTATTTCCTATTTCATTATTACGACAGACATTACAGCTTTATTTCCTATTTCATTATTACGACAGACATTACAACTTTATTTCCTATTTCATTATTACGACAGACATTACAATTTACATCAATCCCTCATTCTAGTGTGATTAGAAAAATGGGGGAACCAGCAAAAATGGTGTGGGGGGAACCAGCTCAAATGGTGTGTGTGTGTGGGGGGGAACCAGCTCAAATGGTGTGTGTGTGTGTGTGGGGGGAACCAGCTCAAATGGTGTGTGTGTGGGGGGGAACCAGCTAAAATGGTGTGTGTGTGTGGGGGGAACCAGCTAAAATGGTGTGTGTGTGGGGGGGAACCAGCTAAAATGGTGTGTGTGTGGGGGGGGAACCAGCTAAAATGGTGTGTGTGTGGGGGGGAACCAGCTAAAATGGTGTGTGTGTGTGGGGGGGAACCAGCTAAAATGGTGTGTGTGTGGGGGGAACCAGCTAAAATGGTGTGTGTGTGGGGGGGAACCAGCTAAATGGTGTGTGTGGGGGGACCAGCTCAATGGTGTGTGTGGGGGGGGGAACCAGCTCAAATGGTGTGTGTGGGGGGGGAACCAGCTCAAATGGTGTGTGTGTGGGGGGGAACCAGCTCAAATGGTGTGTGTGTGGGGGGGAACCAGCTCAAATGGTGTGTGTGTGGGGGGGAACCAGCTCAAATGCTTGCTGCTCAACAATGCATTCCAGGTTTGATCCTCACCTGGCAAGTATGTGAGATGGTGGTACACCGTACAGTGGTTGCCAGATCACAAATGTGGGTATTTCCTCCTGGTACTCTGGTTTCCCCCTGGTACTCTGGTTTTCCTCCTGGTACTCTGGTTTCCCCCTGGTACTCTGGTTTCCTCATGATACTCTGGGTTCCCCCTAGTACTCTGGTTTCCCCCTAGTACTCTGGTTTCCCCCTAGTACTCTGGTTTCCCCCTGGTACTCTGGTTTCCCCCTGGTACTCTGGTTTCCCCCTGGTACTCTGGTTTCCCCCTAGTACTCTGGTTTCCCCCTAGTACTCTGGTTTCCCCCTAGTACTCTGGTTTCCCCCTAGTACTCTGGTTTCCCCCTAGTACTCTGGTTTCCCCCTAGTACTCTGGTTCCCCCTAGTACTCTGGTTTCCCCCTAGTACTCTGGTTTTCCCCTAGTACTCTGGGTTCCCCCTAGTACTCTGGTTCCCCCTGGTACTCTGGTTTCCCCCTAGTACTCTGGTTTCCCCCTGGTACTCTGGTTTCCCCCTAGTACTCTGGTTTCCCCCTAGTACTCTGGTTTCCCCCTAGTACTCTGGTTCCTCATGTACTCTGGGTTCCCCCTAGTACTCTGGTTTCCCCCTAGTACTCTGGTTTCCCCCTAGTTCCCCCTAGTACTCTGGTTTCCCCTGGTACTCTGGTTTCCCCCTAGTACTCTGGGTTTTCCCCCTGGTACTCTGGTTTCCCCCTGGTACTCTGGTTTCCCCTAGTACTCTGGTTTCCCCCTAGTACTCTGGTTTCCCCCTAGTACTCTGGTTTCCCCCTAGTACTCTGGTTTCCCCCTAGTACTCTGGTTTCCCCCTAGTACTCTGGTTTCCCCCTAGTACTCTGGGTTCCCCCTATGACTCTGGTTTCCCCCTAGTACTCTGGTTTCCCCTATTACTCTGGTTTCCCCCTAGTACTCTGGGTTCCCCCTATGACTCTGGTTTCCCCTAGTACTCTGGGTTCCCCCTATGACTCTGGTTTCCCCCTAGTACTCTGGTTTTGTTTGGGTTCCCCCTATGACTCTGGTTTCCCCCTAGTACTCTGGGTTTTGTTTGGTTTTGTTTGGTTTTGTTTGGTTTTGTTTGGGTTTTGTTGGTTTTGTTTGGGTTTTGTTGTTTTGTTTGGGTTTTGTTGGTTTTGTTTGGGTTTTGTTGGTTTTGTTTGGGTTTTGTTGGTTTTGTTTGGTTTTGTTTGGGTTTGTTTGGGTTTTGTTGGTTTTGTTTGGTTTTGTTTGGTTTTGTTTGGTTTTGTTTGGTTTTGTTTGGTTTTGTTTGGTTTTGTTTGGTTTTGTTTGGTTTTGTTTGGTTTTGTTTGGTTTTGTCTCTGGTTTCCCCCTAGTACTCTGGTTTCCCCCTAGTACTCTGGTTTCCCCCTAGTACTCTGGTTTCCCCCTAGTACTCTGGTTTCCCCCTAGTACTTGTTTCCCCTAGTACTCTGGGTTCCCCCTATGACTCTGGTTTCCCCCTAGTACTCTGGTTTCCTCTCACACAAAGGAACATATATATGCTTGCATCCACAAAAACGAAGCAGTGAAAGTGATCACAAGATGTTGTTAGAACTGACATTCAATCAATATGTAGAATAATCAATGTATTTACTTACACTGTATTTACTTACAATGTATTTACTTACAATGTATTTACTTACACTGTATTTACTTACAATGTATTTACTTACACTGTATTTACTTACAATGTATTTACTTACTGTATTTACTTACAATGTATTTACTTACACTGTATTTACTTACAATGTATTTACTTACAATGTATTTACTTACACTGTATTTACTTACACTGTATTTACTTACAATGTATTTACTTACAATGTATTTACTTACACTGTATTTACTTACACTGTATTTACTTACAATGTATTTACTTACTGTATTTACTTACAATGTATTTACTTACACTGTATTTACTTACACTGTATTTACTTACTGTATTTACTTACTGTATTTACTTACAATGTATTTACTTACACTGTATTTACTTACACTGTATTTACTTACACTGTATTTACTTACTGTATTTACTTACACTGTATTTACTTACTGTATTTACTTACTGTATTTACTTACAATGTATTTACTTACTGTATTTACTTACTGTATTTACTTACAATGTATTTACTTACTGTATTTACTTACAATGTATTTACTTACTGTATTTACTTACAATGTATTTACTTACTGTATTTACTTACAATGTATTTACTTACTGTATTTACTTACAATGTATTTACTTACTGTATTTACTTACAATGTATTTACTTACTGTATTTACTTACAATGTATTTACTTACAATGTATTTACTTACACTGTATTTACTTACACTGTATTTACTTACAATGTATTTACTTACAATGTATTTACTTACAATGTATTTACTTACACTGTATTTACTTACACTGTATTTACTTACTGTATTTACTTACACTGTATTTACTTACACTGTATTTACTTACTGTATTTACTTACACTGTATTTACTTACTGTATTTACTTACAATGTATTTACTTACACTGTATTTACTTACTGTATTTACTTACTGTATTTACTTACACTGTATTTACTTACAATGTATTTACTTACACTGTATTTACCTACAATGTATTTACTTGAGATATTCTAGAGAGCAGATGATTAGAACTATTCATATTTCCATTGATCAGACGGATTCCATCAAGAATGATGTCTCGAGTCCGATTAAACTAATGTTGTAAGAACATGTTTCGCAATCGAGCCAAAATATACTTGTATATACTAAACTAATTGAACTAAAAATTATAAATAAGAGAGACTGTCCGGTTAGCGCAGTGGTTAGCATGCTGCTTCTCACCAATGCAACCTGGGTTCGATCCTCGGACCGGGAAGTATGCGAGACGGTATGGTTGCCAGATCGGACAGGTGGGTTTTCTCCGGTTTCCTCCCACACAAATGACCACATATACATATAGAGTGATTAATATAAGTTATTAAAACTTGCTTCGCAATCGTTGTACAATAGAGAGATGATAAATAGAGACCTGAGAACGTTCAGACATACCTGCTCTTCAGAGTTAACATTGAGCTCATCACGACCGAGTATCTCAGTCACGTCTGAACGAACCAGGTTCAAGAATTCATCGGACTTGCCGACTTCTTTGAAGTGTTTCTGTATGTACTTGTTTGTGGATTCCACCAGGTTGGAACACATATACTGATCAGCAAAACTGCGTACACCGAGACAGTTCTGGGGGTGGAGTCTGTATAGAACAATGAGTAAACAACAGTGCTCTCATACCATTGTTAGAGAGATGCAATGATGTTTGCAGATGCTTGCTATGCATCTACAGTCACACAAACAGATTCGACCATGTTGCAATTTTAAAGTTTTAAATTGTGACGGAAAACCCCTCAGTAGATAGGCAATGCATCAAAAGAGAACCATAGATATTCTGCAAGCCAGATTGGTAGCTTCCACAATTGAAACAATTTCAAATCCGTATCTTTCACAGGTAAATCAAGTGCCTGCCTCACTGGCGTTACCTTGGCAACATGATCTTCCTGCCAACATGGTCGATTCTGCCAGTGCTATAAGGAACATTCATAAATATTATGTGCAATAATATATGTATTAATTCATAGACAAAATAATTATAATAAATTAATATTTTCAGTATACTTTCCCCCACACCCACCTCTACAGAATCCACACTACAGTGAAGTCTACAGATATCTCATTGTTCAGAATCCACAATACAGTGAAGTCTACAGATATCTCATTGTTCAGAATCCACACTACAGTGAAGTCTACAGATATCTCATTGTTCAGAATCCACAATACAGTGAAGTCTACAGATATCTCATTGTTCGTTCAGAATCCACACTACAGTGAAGTCTACAGATATCTCATTGTTCAGAATCCACAATACAGTGAAGTCTACAGATATCTCATTGTTCAGAATCCACAATACAGTGAAGTCTACAGATATCTCATTGTTCAGAATCCACACTACAGTGAAGTCTATAGATATCTCATTGTTCAGAATCCACACTACAGTGAAGTCTACAGATATCTCATTGTTCAGAATCCACACTACAGTGAAGTCTACAGATATCTCATTGTTCAGAATCCACAATACAGTGAAGTCTACAGATATCTCATTGTTCAGAATCCACACTACAGTGAAGTCTACAGATATCTCATTGTTCAGAATCCACACTACAGTGAAGTCTATAGATATCTCATTGTTCAGAATCCACACTACAGTGAAGTCTACAGATATCTCATTGTTCAGAATCCACACTACCTTTTCTGTAGAAAATCACAGCAGGCATCTTTGACCGCCTGTAGATGCAGGAAACTTGCTGCTATCAGTAAACATTGAACATTACCCTGGTCTATTTCCACACGCCCGTTATACGCAAAGTTCACCAACGCTTCCAGAGCACTGAAACAAAACACAACAAACATTAAAACTTAACCCTTTCCTTCATAGAGATTTAGGTTAATATACTATTATATCTCTATACAAACGACAGGCATTTAGCTATCATGCACTTGCGGTGGATAAGTAGTCGCCATATCTATCCCACCTCCATAGATATTACTGTGACGCCACGATATTCTGGCTTAATTATGAACATTGGTTTGGCTCCTACATTGTCAATGTATGCGGTATATAATATATATAATGGCGTCAAGGGGTGCATCTATGAGGGAAAGGGTTAATGAGGGTGAAATTGAAAATATACATGTAGTCTCCCTCAGCTTCCTTAAATGTACTTCTCCCTATTTTGAGCGCAGGGAGAAGTTTTTCATATAGAATATAATTATAGAGGGCACTTCTTGACCTACCGTAGGAATATACTGCATCGGAGAACCTACCATGATCGGAGAACCTACCATGATCGGAGAATACCGTAGGAATATACTGCACCCCATGCAGGTAGAAATCATTGTTTGGAAATAAATCCAGTGTTTTTGTTGTCCTATAACAGGAGCCATTACCAGTCTCTTCCCAAAGCAAGATACGGCAAAGTTTACATACAGTAAACCTGTGTTAGTGGTCACCTACATTATCGACCTCTTCCCAAAGCCAGATAACGGCAAAGTTTACATACAGTAAACCTGTGTTAGTGGTCACCTACATTATCGACCTCTTCCCAAAGCCAGATAACGGCAAAGTTTACATACAGTAAACCTGTGTTAGTGGTCACCTACATTATCGACCTCTTCCCAAAGCCAGATAACGGCAAAGTTTACATACAGTAAACCTGTGTTAGTGGTCACCTACATTATCGACCTCTTCCCAAAGCCAGATAACGGCAAAGTTTACATACAGTAAACCTGTGTTAGTGGTCACCTACATTATCGACCTCTTCCCAAAGCCAGATACGGCAAAGTTTACATACAGTAAACCTGTGTTAGTGGTCACCTACATTATCGACCTCTTCCCAAAGCCAGATACGGCAAAGCTTACATACAGTAAACCTGTGTTAGTGGTCACCTCCATAGTTAAACTTGTTAGTGGTCACCTACATTAAGCAGCCAATCTGTATTAAGCAGCCATTTTCCAAGATTCCCATTATGTTGTTTTATTATACATTTGACCTCTATTAAGCAGCCACCTGTGCTAAGCAGCCATTTTCTGTGATTCCCTTGGTTGGCTGCTTAAGACAGGTTTCACTGTATTATAGTATGGGATTCCATTGGCTGGCTGCTTAAGACAGGTTTCACTGTATTATAATATGCACACTTAATCAATTATAATATCCTAATATAGACTTTTTCTGCCTTACTTGTTCAATATGAATAACCAAGTTATTTGTACATAATTATATAATATTTATTACAGGACAATACAAGCTCCCTCTGCTTGAGGTTAAGCCATACAATGGTATTAAAATCATTTAAAATTTGATCTCTCTATGACTGTGTAAGGGAACCATCCTAAAACAATATAAATAAAAATGAAATAAGTTTTACTTGGGATCAATTCCTTGCATGCTGATCTCATCTTGTTTTGACTCTACCATGTCGTGAGTGAACATTGCGTGGAAGTATGGAATGCTAGATGCCAGAATGATCCGGTGAGCGCGGAATTTCCGGTCACTAACCTGCAAGTATAATAAAGTGATGTAAATAGTGTGTGAGGATTGGTTTATACAAATTTATTTTAGCTTGATTGCCAAACAAGTTCCTACAACTTAATCATTCTCGATACCTCATTCCTGATGGAATCCATCGCCAACAGCATTCCCGTAATCTATAGGACCGCCTGAAATGTGAGACAAAAAAGATCCTAAAATTCATTTTAAAGTGATATTACACTGCAAAAAAAATGCATTTTTTACGTATAAATAGCATTTCTACGAGTAACTTTCAATAAATAAACAGTGTAACAACTCTCAAATGTGAAAGTAGGATTTCATAGAAATTAAAATCTAATAGAATGGTTAGACACGCTCCGGAATTGATGTTTGTTTATTATTGGAGTATATACTAAATGCTCTATACTGTTGTGTATAGGGATAATTTATAATCACACCTGTCGATTTCAAACGGCAAAATCGTACCCACAAAGGTAAGACAATACATGTATATTTTAAACTGTATTTATGATTATTCCTAACACCAATGCACAAATTTATAACCGTTCATGTCTGGAAATCTTGGTCAGAAATCTTGCCATTGGATCAGGGCGGAAAGTGCTATGCGAAAATGTGAGCACTTCAGAGATAAGACCTCAAAATAACAGATCGAAAGAAAATTATGAGCGACTTAGCATGTCGTTATTAGAACTAGTCTTTCACAGCTATCAAACAGGCCACATGTTCGCTCTGTATCGGAGATGATGATATACTTGTCAGTCACATGCAGAGGTTGGAGAATTGAGCCGTTGAGTACTGGTGACTTTCTAGTAAATTCTACCCAGGAAATTTATTATATAGGAAAACGCTATTTTTTACAATGTATGTATGTATGTTCCATTAATGTCAAACCCCTTACGGGGATGTATACATGTTTTCCTGGGCAAGCTTAGCCGACCTAAGCGGTTAACCAGTACTAAGCAATGTGTGTGTGAGGTGCTTTGCTCAATGACACTACATACTTGGCCTGACCGAGTATCGAACCGGGACCGATGGATTCCAAATCCGACGCTCTACCACTGGACCACGGATGCCACACTACAATGCCGCTTGTTGTAAATAAATAAAACAAGATCAATTTGCTCTGTGTTTTCCCTATATATTCCTTTTGTCTGCGTTTTCCAATATCACTATATACCGTTGCTGTCTGCGTTTTCCTATAATACATATCGCCTATATAACTTATAAGCGTCTACGTTTTAGTCTGAGCCAATAATTCATTCGGATTTCTTTTGTGAAGATTGCACAGACAAAATGGGAGAATTTCAACTGAAAGTGTTTGCGAAATTGAGTTTAACGATAAGATCTCGAAATAACCGAAAGAAAATTGTATGTAGAAGTCTTACTACGTACGACTTGATGTGAGTACGAATAAAATGTTTACTGGGAATAAATGCAGAACATGCAAATCTAGATACCAGGTTTGACGGATTGTGCAGCACATTTTCTACTATACCTTTAATGTAACATCACATAGCTTGCCTTGCCTTCTAATGTCTTCGAAAACGGGGAAAGCTAAATTTGGCAAATCACTTTTCTGAAAAGTTTCGATCTCATCCGCCATTTCTGTTATTGATTGTCCAAGATATCAAAATTGAAGGTCGGATACCTTCGGATCTTTAGCTTAAACATTAAAGAAACAGGGGAAATTCCGTGACGTCATATGACCTACATTTAGAAAGCCAGGAAAATAAAGCAAACGCAAATAAAACAATGTCACTGTTTGTAGTTCTCCGCCGTTTAGCTGCTTCAAACGTTCGGAAGTCGGTAGCAGTAGCAACGCAAATACATCCTCAACAAAATACTGTCTGTGATGTTACATTCAATCGATGTAAGTATGTTCTGTTGATATATTATAAAACACGAAGTGGAGTAATCGAAATGGAATCTGGAATCAAATTTGCATGTTCCAAATAATGGGCTGATATCGCAATTGTCAACTATTCATATCCGACGCTCTACCACGGATGCCACACTATTAATATATCTAAAGTGACCAAGCAAAGAAAGAGCCCAACGTTTGGACTCGAACCCACGACCTCCCGAAAACTAGTCGGACAACTCTACCAACTGAGCTAGCCAGGCCGGTGTTCTACCCACGCTGGAATACACTACATAGCTCAATCATGAGCACATAGACCAGCATTCCGTGCTCACTGATGTGGAATATTACTTGTGGCCTTCGTGTTCAGGATGACATGTTCGCATATATATGTATGCCTAACATTTTCACAGACGGATCTGTAGTCCAGTGGTAACATGCTGGACTGGTAATCCAGGGATCGCAGGTTCGATCCCCTGTCTGACTCTAATAAAATTAACAGTCTTTCAGATGGGACATTAAACTAAGGTCTCGTGTCGGTGCTGTACACTGTGCACGTAAAAGAACCAGAGGAGACTCTGGAATGGGTCTCTCTCTGTGTCATTGCACTATCCTCCAAAATTCTAAAATGACTAATCTCTTCAGGAGGCGTCGCTCATATGGGCAACCGGTAGCGACGATAAATAAACGTAAAACACACACAGCCTAATTTTAAAGATATATGAAGACTCTGTCTTCCATTCTAATCCTGTTTCTGTAATCTGATTATGCGTGGTGTATGCATTGTTCAACATGTATTATATTGGGAAATAAAATATGTTTAGACAAACTAATTGGTTAATTGTTTTAATATCTTATTACTTTATTTAAAGGTTATTCACGTCCTATAACACATGAAGATGTCAGAAATCTAACCAAAGTAGAATGGGAGGAGAGGTTGACACCAGAACAGTTTTCTGTGTGCAGAGAGCAGTGCACAGAACCAGTAAGTGTGTCATGTATTTCGCCACTGCCAACAATACATTATACTCCACTCTGCCTTGTGTGTAATATACATGTATATATGGTTATTACAGGCATGTTCTGTATCATCAGCTATACAATGTACTGGTACTCTACTGAACTCTGCTATATAAAAGTTTAAAACATTAAATCTTGGATCACTGTTATTAACAGACGGATCTGAAGTCCAGTGGTAACACGCTGGACTGGTAATCCAGCGATCGCAGGTTCGAGCCCCAGTCTGACCATAATAAAATTAACAGTCTTTCAGATGGGACGTTAAACCGAGGTCTTGTGTCGGTGCTTTACACCATGCACGTAAAAGAACCAGAGGAGACTCTGGAATGGGTCTCTGTCTGTATCATAGCATTATCCTCCAAAAATCTAAAATGACTAATCTCTTCAGGAGGCATCGCTCATATGGGCAATCGGTAGCGACGATAAATAAACGTAAAACACACACACTGTTATTAATGGCTATGTGGGTGAGGTGTGATTAAATCACGTTTTAAATGTATTGTTTAGCCTTCAAGAGCCTGTGGAAGGCTATGGTATATGCACATACATATATGTGGTATGTTATACCATGTATATATATATATATATACATATATACGTGGTACATATATATATATGCATACAAATAGATCTGTTGTATATATGTATCAGTGGTATATATGCATATGTATCTGTTGACTTGTATATATGTTTATATGTAGTCGTTTCTGTGGTATAAAGTAAAATGCTTATATATCTGGGTACATATCTGGTGTATTTACACATGCATGTCTACAGTACGTACATGTAAATATCTGCAGAGGATCGTATAATACACAGGCACCAGTTTTGTTTATTTTACAGCAATTGTATGCAATAAATCTGTTTGTTTATGTTGTATTGCACTTTGCTGCATCATAGGATATTTGAAAGATTGTGAAACTGAGAAAATATAATATATTTCAATTTTATGACATTTAATGATGAACTATAATGTATACTGAAAACTTAATATAAATTAGTTAACGACCGCAACCAAACTTATTTTGTTTTCATGGCTAGGTTATGCATGTAGGACACTTTGAAACAATGTTCAAGATTTATAAACAACAGGCAAGGCTTTACAATAATACAATGTATATTACGAGCCTTGTATAAAGTTGCAATGGAATGGATGGAAGAAAATAATTTATCATATACAAGAATTTCATTTTTTTATTTCTATGTTCTTAAACAGCCATTCAGTGGTATTTACACAAGTCATTTCGAGCATGGCACCTATACCTGTGTTTGCTGTGGAGAGGCACTGTTCAGGTAAATTCTACAATGAAGGTGACAAAATTTAGTTCATATTAGAAGTTAGTATAATATTATGTTTAAATTGGAAAAAAGGACTGTTGGAAATGATTAAACAAAATACGAAAATATGTTTATTGTTTACCTACATTGTACAGTACCTACACCGCTACATTGTACAGTACCTACACCACTACATTGTACAGTACCTACACCACTACATTGTACAGTACCTACACCACTACATTGTACAGTACCTACACCACTACATTGTACAGTACCTACACCACTACATTGTACAGTATCTACACCACTACATTGTACAGTACCTACACCACTACATTGTACAGTATCTACACCACTACATTGTACAGTACCTACACCACTACATTGTACAGTACCTACACCACTACATTGTACAGTACCTACACCACTACATTGTACAGTACCTACACCACTACATTGTACAGTACCTACACCACTACATTGTACAGTACCTACACCACTACATTGTACAGTACCTACACCGCTACATTGTACAGTACCTACACCGCTACATTGTACAGTACCTACACCACTACATTGTACAGTACCTACACCACTACATTGTACAGTACCTACACCGCTACATTGTACAGTACCTACACCACTACATTGTACAGTACCTACACCGCTACATTGTACAGTACCTACACCGCTACATTGTACAGTACCTACACCACTACATTGTACAGTACCTACACCACTACATTGTACAGTACCTACACCGCTACAACTACATTGTACAGTACCTACACCACTACATTGTACAGTACCTACACCACTACATTGTACAGTACCTACACCACTACATTGTACAGTACCTACACCGCTACATTGTACAGTACCTACACCGCTACATTGTACAGTACCTACACCACTACATTGTACAGTACCTACACCGCTACATTGTACAGTACCTACACCGCTACATTGTACAGTACCTACACCGCTACATTGTACAGTACCTACACCGCTACATTGTACAGTACCTACACCACTACATTGTACAGTACCTACAC
The DNA here is from genome assembly GCA_014843695.1 of Archivesica marissinica. Lineage (NCBI taxonomy): Eukaryota > Metazoa > Mollusca > Bivalvia > Venerida > Vesicomyidae > Archivesica > Archivesica marissinica. Next base: position 22,112,097 of record CM026394.1, on the reverse strand, counting down.
CGCTACATTGTACAGTACCTACACCGCTACATTGTACAGTACCTACACCGCTACATTGTACAGTACCTACACCACTACATTGTACAGTACCTACACCGCTACATTGTACAGTACCTACACCGCTACATTGTACAGTACCTACACCGCTACATTGTACAGTATCTACACCGCTACATTGTACAGTACCTACACCGCTACATTGTACAGTACCTACACCGCTACATTGTACAGTACCTACACCGCTACATTGTACAGTACCTACACCGCTACATTGTACAGTACCTACACCGCTACATTGTACAGTACCTACACCGCTACATTGTACAGTACCTACACCGCTACATTGTACAGTACCTACACCGCTACATTGTACAGTACCTACACCGCTACATTGTACAGTACCTACACCGCTACATTGTACAGTACCTACACCGCTACATTGTACAGTACCTACACCGCTACATTGTACAGTACCTACACCGCTACATTGTACAGTACCTACACCGCTACATTGTACAGTACCTACACCACTACATTGTACAGTACCTACACCACTACATTGTACAGTACCTACACCGCTACATTGTACAGTACCTACACCGCTACATTGTACAGTACCTACACCACTACATTGTACAGTACCTACACCGCTACATTGTACAGTACCTACACCACTACATTGTACAGTACCTACACCGCTACAGCTACATTGTACAGTACCTACACCGCTACATTGTACAGTACCTACACCGCTACACGCTACATTGTACAGTACCTACACCGCTACATTGTACAGTATCTACACCGCTACATTGTACAGTACCTACACCGCTACATTGTACAGTACCTACACCGCTACATTGTACAGTACCTACACCGCTACATTGTACAGTACCTACACCACTACATTGTACAGTACCTACACCACGTACATTGTACAGTACCTACACCGCTACATTGTACAGTACCTACACCGCTACATTGTACAGTACCTACACCGCTACATTGTACAGTACCTACACCGCTACATTGTACAGTATCTACACCGCTACATTGTACAGTACCTACACCGCTACATGTACAGTACCTACACCGCTACATTGTACAGTACCTACACCGCTACATTGTACAGTACCTACACCGCTACATTGTACAGTACCTACACCGCTACATTGTACAGTACCTACACCGCTACATTGTACAGTACCTACACCGCTACATTGTACAGTACCTACACCGCTACATTGTACAGTACCTACACCGCTACATTGTACAGTACCTACACCGCTACATTGTACAGTACCTACACCGCTACATTGTACAGTACCTACACCGCTACATTGTACAGTACCTACACCGCTACATTGTACAGTACCTACACCGCTACATTGTACAGTACCTACACCGCTACATTGTACAGTACCTACACCGCTACATTGTACAGTACCTACACCACTACATTGTACAGTACCTACACCGCTACATTGTACAGTACCTACACCGCTACATTGTACAGTATCTACACCACTACATTGTACAGTACCTACACCGCTACATTGTACAGTATCTACACCACTACATTGTACAGTACCTACACCGCTACATTGTACAGTACCTACACCACTACATTGTACAGTATCTACACCGCTACATTGTACAGTATCTACACCACTACATTGTACAGTACCTACACCG
>CM026394.1:22090465-22109402 GCA_014843695.1 Archivesica marissinica | reverse complement strand
CATCCCTCCATCCATCCATCCATCCATCCATCCATCCATCCATCCATCCATCCATCCATCCATCCATCCATCCATCCATCCATCCATCCATCCATCCATCCATCCATCCATCCATCCATCCATCCATCCATCCATCCATCCATCCATCCATCTACATTCATAATATTATATATGACATGAATGAGCTTCAAAATGTAATCTACACAAATTAAATTAGTAATAGATTGACTTTGTGTTATTTAAAACAATGTTAAGCCAGTTAAGATACTATATTGGCTAAGAGCGAAACCAATTCATTAACAGTATAGAGTTGCATCGTTATTGTACAATAATACATATTAATGTGATAACATACATATACGACACTACATCGGTGAAAACGCAAATGTCTGCAGAATGTAATGTCCTATTATATGGTACAATGTTTTTCCAAATATTGCATCAATATCTGAGTATTTCAACAAATAAACAAACGTCGTATACGCGGTTTGTTGACACAACAAAATAATGTAAATAGGGTTGACACTCATGCGTAATGCAATGCGTGAATCCCGAATAACATGATTTATGTTTACCGTTATATCCGACATGTGTGCCTATGGATATTTATTTGTGGACTAATCTTAGTTAAATTATCTCTAAACGAAAGTATCGCGCGTTTAGTATTGACTCCAAATGACAAAGCAACGTCAATTCAGGAGCGTGGATGACAGTTATATAAAATCCTATTTCACTTTTGAAGTTTGTAGAAAATGGTTTATTGATTCAATGTTATTGTTCGAATGTATTGAGCAAACATTTGTTGCAGCAATGCATTTATACGTGAAAAAATGCATTTTATTTGCTTTTTGCGATGTAATGTCGCTTTAATGGCATTCTTTGTATATTTAGCGATATGTATTAATATGTTACGATTCTTACTATTTTCATAAAAGTAACACATAATTATATATTCAAGGTAGGCAACGTTATTCTGCCAAATATAATCTTATTTCATATATCGGACATATTAAGATAACATGGTATTCTGATTCAATAGCGTTTGTATTGCAGCATTTGCATAATCTATTAACACGATCAATAGCATTGCACCGATCAGTTTCAATAGTAAAGTCATTGCTACAATGCCTCAATCTAGACAGCATAACCTGATGTGAGATGTTTGTAACTTTATATAAGTAGTTTTCTAATTTAAAATCTGTTTTAGTAATAGTGTGTATGAATCTAAGTCGAAGTATGCACATAATTTAATAACGATGCATAAATATGGACACCGGCCGCTGACTCGGCCGTTTAAAACACATTAAGCCAAAAACTGTCTATGTAAACACATACACGTATATAGCGTTAGTCTAAATGAACCTTGATTCATACATGTTTTAACAATGAGACCTACATGTTGATATCGACCTTTGGCGAGGCTGTGAAAAAGCATATATGTTTAAATGAATCTGGATACATATTAACATTTTGCCGGGTATATACCCATGTACAGTGAGGTCTGGCGCTTAATTAACATCAATGTACACATGATTTACTTCTGTAAACTGGTTGATTTCTAAGCTTTATATCAAAGGGAGACAACTATGATAGGATTGGTTGAATTGTCAATGTTAGAGTTGTCTACTTCATGTGATTTTATATAACGAATTGGCTTCTGTGAGATCACTTTAGAAGGTGGTTTTGATATTTATTGTCAAATGGAAGAGACGTTATATATTTCCCTAGACGTTTTATTAGTTTTAATTTAGCAGGAATCATCGATAGATAAATGGTTACTATTTAACATTGTATTTGTTAAGTGACATAAGCATGTGTACAGGATCAGTATTTGATAATAATAACGAAGTGTTCGTATTATTAATTCGTGACTGACTTTCAAAATGGCATATATTTCATATTCACAAATATGTCCTTTATCAGTTGCACTGTTAGACTCATTTACAGTTCTAACACACACTAGGGTGGAGTGGTGAGAGTGTGACAGCGAGACACGCATTCCCATAGAATGGTACGTCATTTGAGATTTGTGGAGGATAGTGCAATGATACAGACAGAGACCCATTCCAGAGTATCCTCTGGTTCTTTTACGTTCACGGTGTAAAGCACCGACACGAGATCTGGGCTTAAAGTCCCATCTGAAAGACTGTTAATTTTATTAGTGTCAGACGGGTGATAAAACCTGTGATCCCTGGATTACCAGTCCAGCGTGTTACCATTGGACTACAGATCCGTCTGTCTGAAATAATTTTACCTGGGCCGGTGTCGTATAGAATATTAACACCCACTCAAAATAAAGACCCGCATGTCAATATTTGGCCTAAGAAAATTGACCCCCCCCTTGCGGAAAAATGAAAATATTGAATTTGTTATTATTAAATGTTAATTAGCACTATTTAAAGCCTAACAACATATATTTTGAATCAATGATGTACAGAATAACATAAATATATTGAATCTGAAAAAAAAGTACATAGATAATTTGTCTCTATTAATTTCTAAAGATGATAATGAGGTGGTGGGTGCTGTATAACTAGGAGGTTCACATAATGCATACTATTTACACAGACAAACATAAAACAGATAAGAACAATGACCCCACCCCCTATGTATACACTGAACATAGACGCCATAGAATAATGACCTCTCTATGTGTAGACTATATGAGAGAGAGGGATGCCATAGAATAATGACCCCTCTATGTGTAGACTATATGAGAGAGAGGGATGCCATAGAATAATGACCCCTCTATGTGTAGACTATATGAGAGAGGGTCACTTTTTCGATGCCATGGAATAACGACCCCCTGGAATGAGTCTCTGTCTTTATCATTGCACTATCCTCCAACAATCTAAAATGATGTCTTCCATTTCATCAATTTGATGTAGTAGTCTATTGGACCAAATAAAAAACTTTCAGGGAATACCGTAATTTGCTATGTATAACGCGCTATCATATTAATGTTGGCACCTGTCTCGTATTCTAATGCAATAATGAAGTCCAACTGATTAAATGTACTTAGGCCATAACTGCTTATAACCAATGAAAGGCCCAACTGTTTACGGCCACTCATTTAATATATATTCACTGCAACGTAATTCAATTGAATTACAGACGCATCTGTAGTCCAGTGGTAACATACTGGACTGGTAATCCAGGGATCTGAACCTAATAAAATTAACAGTCTTTCAGTTGGGACTTTAACCCGAGGTCTTGTATCGGTGCTGTAAACCGTGCACGTAAAAGAACCAGAGGATAATCTGGAATGGGTCTCTGTCTGTATCATTGCATTATCCTCCAAAAATCTAAAATGACTAATCTCTTCAGGAGGCGTTGCTCATATGGGCAACCGGTAGCGACGATAAATAAACGGAAAAATATAAATATAAATAGACATGTGTAGTGTAAATACAAGTTGAAGATTTTAAAGGCACATACAGTTTCACGTTCAAAGCATCTGGCGATGCACATGCACACGTTTTTAAACCGCACATCTCGTCGTTATGTCTGCCTGGCGGATCTTGATGAGTAAAGACATTGAAGTTGAAGTTGAAAACACACACACATTTATTAAAGTTTAAATGATGCTTCTTCAGCATACATTGATGTAGCGAGCGAGCTAACAACTGCGCTAATCTGTCCGGACAACCTTGTAGGCTTTGGGTAAGTTGGTCATTATTCTATAAGGGTGGGTCAATATTCTATAATATAATCACTTTTTTTCTATAGAATAATGACCCGTGCGTCATTATTTTGGCGGGTCAATATTCTATATGACACCGGTACAATGGACGGAATTTATCTTAATCACATCAAACAAAAGTAGTTTCCCTTTGTTAAATATTGCCATTTGCAAGTACACAAAGATCTGGATTTATCGAAACAGTTAATCGCCACTCTATAGATGCAGGCAGCCAAACATAATTGCTAGTAAGCTGTTGTGAAAAATATCATGGTGGCGCTGAACTTTCCCGAATCACTTTAGATATATTTCTTTATTTATAGAGGGTGACCTAATTAGTTCTGAAATAATTTTCCTTAGGGCCCTCTAAAAATGGATTACATTATTTAGTGTTTGTTTACCCGGAATAACTCCAAGGTAAAGTAACGCCCCTTGGGCTTCCGATGCCAACCATGAATTTTCAAACAATATTAATTTAAAGTCTCTTCTATATGAGACCAAATTTTAATTAATTTCTTTTGTTGTTGTTTTCTGGCCAAAACTTAGTCCTATATATAAGACCTCTACATACAATGATACACTTTTTTAATCTGTTATTTCGAGGTCTTATCTTTGAAGCACATTTTCGCATATCACTTTCCGCCGTGATCCGATGGCGTGATTTCTAACCAAGATTTTGAAGCTATCCGGATGTCGCCAGTCCCTTGTCTGCCCGGACTCTTACACCTCCTAACGGGTATATGGATCTGGAGGGGGTGGGTTTGAGTGAAGACTCGACGCAATAATTTATAATGGATGATGACGTTTATTTACTTCCTTTCCTGAAAATACATTGATTTTCATACAAAGTAAATTAACAAATCACATAATGCACAAATCACATTCTTATGAGTTTGACAGATGACAGCTGTCAAAATATGTAAACAATACAGTCAGGTGTGTTAGAGCGTAGCGTCTAGTGAAAATACACGAGCAAGTTTACATTTCAAAATACATACAATTACAGGTGACTATCAATTCGATATCAACCTAATAAATAGACTGAAGTTTATAAATCACAAAAACTATCTTTTTACCTGGCTATATATCCAATATAGGCATAACAATGTAATATAATTATATGCCCAAAATGGCGATTTATCATCTATTCCAAAGCTAACCTGAAAGTGACCAACAATAGTAATTGGTTAGAATATGTCACATGCAAATTGTTAGTATGACCAATTGTAAATACATTTTACATATATACTAGTTGCAAACGATATACGTTAAGTATGGAACGCCAGAACGGACATAATATACGGGGGGGGGGGGGTAAAAACAATAAAACAACTGAATATTTTCCCGGTAACGTTTATTGATGGTTTATTAACGATTGCTATGATTGCGATCCAATTCCAGGCTATGACACGGACATGAACAGTTATAAATTTGTGCATTGTGCTTTTGAAAGTTTATAGACCACAAAATCACTGTTTATTGGTCAATGTTAGTGTTCGAATGTATTCGGAAGAATTTGTAGTAGCAATGCATTTATACATGAATAATGCATTTTATTTGCTTTTTGCGATGTAATGTCGCTTTAACTTGCAAGATACAGTTCTGTACAACCTTCATGGACACATCGGGTACATTTCATTGTATGACTCATGACAGTCAGAGTCTAATCTTGTAGTGGAAGTCGTGATAGCGCAGTGGTAGCACGTTCGCTTCTTGTGCGAAAGGCCCCGAGTTCCAGCCCCGTTTGAGCCATTATGATTACAAAGTACCTTTGGGCAAAGCATTTAAATTCCACATTGCCTCTTCTCTCTCCTTCGTGGTGATGGATTCCATCAGGAATGAGGTCTCGAGAGTGATTAATGTAAGTTGTAAGAACTTGTTTTCGCAATCGAGCTAAGATAAATTTGTATTCACTAATCTCTTAGCTTCACAATCTTAGTACATTTACCAAATATTTCTCAGACTGTTGCAAAAGCATATAATTATACATATAATTATGTACATTTCCCTTGAGCTAAACCTTCCGCCAGGGAGGAGTACTATCTCCATTGCTATACTTGCTCTTCATTAAACAAGCTGCAAGTATCATCATTTATTGTCACTGTGGGGGCTGGGGCTGCCCGGGTCTGAAGACTGGATATCCAACACACTCTGGTGACCTGACTACGGCTTCTCCGAATATTTCATCTTTAAAGATCCAACTGGATAGTATAGTCCAGTATACATGTATAAATTGGATTGGAAGTGAATGGAATCAAGTGCATACCTGTAATGTTCGGTTGTAACCAAACTGAAATGTTCTGTGTAACTTGTAACTAATCATTTACACTCTGAAAATGTCCGCGACCTTTGATACAATAAGTCGAAAGCTCTTCATTCTTGTGTCATTATTTCCGCCCCAAACACTTACATTCCCAGGGTTCATTCTAGGTCATAGTTTTTGGGAGAAGTGAGAAAGCCCGTGATCGCTTCCTTATATGGTGTTCTTTAATATACTTCTGCAAAATAGGGTTAAAATTCACAGTACAACCATTAAATACAACATTTGAATAGAAGGAGTGCTTTATAATGGGCCAGTGTATCTTACTAGACAACATTTTGTTTGAAAATCGTAAAAACCAAAAAATCGCCCCCTAGAATGATCCCTGCATTCTTTGTAGTAATAGTCACAGTTCTTCCACTGTCTGGTATGCGGTGCTAAGCTGTAGATTAATATGTCTACTAATTATTTCAATTGGATTCTGACTTGCAGCGAAATATATCACCAGACAGAAATACGATTATGAAAGATTGATTAGCTTTCGATGGCGTGTGAAATTGATAAGATTAAATGAATATATTTACAATTGTTTACTGCACCGAACTCATTTGGTGCAAAATGTGTTTAACTGAATAAGTTTACTGCAAGAGGATATGCTAATCTAACATGATACAATCGTGACTTGTACACTGATTGGAAAAAAACACGATTTAAATAGTCCCTTGACTGTCTGTATACTCCCAGTAAACGACAATCCCAGTATAATTGGCTGACACTCTGTTATTGGTTATCATCCTCAGATATGGCTGGAGGGGATAGTTATAGATCAAGAATCACCGAGCTGCACGTGCATATAAGTATGCGCTACAGTTGGAAACGCTGCTTCATACATGTGTAATACATGTCATTTACATTCAATCAAATCAGAATTAAATGCAACATGTACATGTATTGTATGTATCTCAAAATCAGACACGTGTTGATACTACATGTATATGCGCTAAATGTCATATAGTAGCCCTGTTTATACGGACACACATCTGTCATCACAGCAGAATGAGAGACAACTCTAATTTTCTATTACCTCCCTTGGCAGATAAAGTTTATTCCAAAATGTGAATATGTCCTTTTAGTTAGAATCCTTTGTTATTTCTGTTGTTCCCTAGCCAGATGTTACGGTATGATAAATGTAATTTTATCCAAATCGTGTTAATATCTGATAACATTATTTTACAAATAAGTACCCATTGCATATACTGTATGCGATCTGTCAAGATATAGTAATTTAATACTCATAAGAAGCGATAGTGGAATAGAATTGCTAGCATGTTGTGCAAAGGAAACAATGATAAAAATAGAGGAAAACATTTAATAGGACCTACATACCCTTAGAGAGTATTCAAGGACAGTAACTCACCGATGTCTCTCATTGCCATTGTTTCATGACCCAGTGGTTAAAACATGGTGCCATAACATCACGTTCGCCATACCGTTGTAGTTACGAATCAAATTATTTCATGTGAGGAAGCAATCCAGTTGCTGCGGACCGTTTTCTAATGCTGTTAAAACTTGTGGCCCAAGAAACAAATGAAATAATATCAGAATGTGTCATTTCTATGTTGAAAATCGACTATCTCTCCCGCTTATAGCATCGATGTTTAGTGGATGACGTAGCCATTTCTTATGGTACACGAGTCAGAACTTGTTATGTGATACACAATCTAGCAGCAATATTCATTGAACTGTTCCAAATGTCCGATGATCATAGCTAAGACGTTATTAATTCTACATAATATATATTATATCAGGGTTCATTCTAGATCAGAATTTTTGGGAGAAGTGAGAAAACGCGTGATCGCTTCCTTAAATGGTGTTCTTTAATATACTTCTGCAAAATAGGGTTAAAATGCACAGTCTAGCCATTAAATACACCATTTGAATAGGAGTGCTTTATAATGGGCCAGTGTATCTTACTAGACAAATTTTGTTTGAAAATCGTAAAAAAACAAAATACATTTTTGTTTAGGGAGAAGTGGGGCCCCCAGAGGGCGGGCAGAAGTGGGGCCCCCAGAGGGCGAAGTCAGGGTCCCTAGGGCGACTATTTCGCCCACATCGCCCTCTAGAATGATCCATGTATTATATATATATATAAATGACGCATATACATGTAATTTATAGATACATGTGTTAATGATCACTTCTATTAAGAAGCCACATGTGCTAAGCAGCCACTGTCTGTGATTCCCTTGGATGGCTACTAAGACAGGTTTAATGTATGTTACTACATGTATTACTATAATAAACAGTATTGGACTATCAGAATTAAACATGTACAGGCTGTTGTTGCACGATGTACAGGCTGTTGTTGCATGATGTACAGGCTGTTGTTGCACGATATACAGGCTGTTGTTGCACGATGTACAGGCTGTTGTTGCACGATGTACAGGCTGTTGTTGCACGATGTACAGGCTGTTGTTGCACGATGTACAGACTGTTGTTGCACGATGTACAGGCTGTTGTTGCACGATGTACAGGCTGTTGTTGCACGATGTACAGGCTGTTGTTGCACGATGTACAGGCTGTTGTTGCACGATGTACAGGCTGTTGTTGCACGATGTACAGGCTGTTGTTGCACGATGTACAGGCTGTTGTTGCGCGATGTACAGGCTGTTGTTGCGCGATGTACCGCATCTATTTAGTTTGTATACCAACACGTTTATCAAAACAAACTAAGAGTGATCTACTCATACTTATTATTATGCAGAGTTATCTACTCATACTATCATTTATTAGTATGCAGAGTTATCTACTCATACTATCATTTATTAGTATGCAGAGTTATCTACTCATACTATCATGTATTATTATGCAGAGTTATCTACTCATACTATCATTTATTATTATGCAGAGTTATCTACTCATACTATCATTTAGTATTATGCAGAGTTATCTACTCATACTATCATATATTATTATGCAGAGTTATCTACTCATACTATCATTTAGTATTATGCAGAGTTATCTACTCATACTATCATATATTATTATGCAGAGTGATCTACTCATACTATCATTTAGTATTATGCAGAGTTATCTACTCATACTATCATATATTATTATGCAGAGTGATCTACTCATACTATCATTTAGTATTATGCTTGTTACGGCGTAGCGGAATGGAAACCCACTACCATTGAAACATTAAGGAACCTTATATTTTGTTAAATTTCAGTAAAACATGCAAAACATGGCGTACGTTGGATGTTTTACTGACCATTTTATTTATAGTTTTGTCTTTGTAACACGATCCATTATGCCATATATGATACATGTAGCAATCATTCTGGAAATTGTAACACGATCCATTAGGCCATATATGATACATGTAGCAATCATTCTGGAAATTGTAACACGATCCATTAGGCCATATGTGATACATGTAGCAATCATTCTGGAAATTGTAACACGATCCATTAGGCCATATATGATACATGTAGCAATCATTCTGGAAATTGTAACACGATCCATTAGGCCATATATGATACATGTAGCAATCATTCTAGAAATTGTAACACGATCCATTAGGCCATATATGATACATGTAGCAATCATTCTGGAAATTGTAACACGATCCATTAGGCCATATATGATACATGTAGCAATCATTCTGGAAATTGTAACATTGAACAGCAGTACGACTTTAAGACAGTTTATTTAATTGTTGTCTAATCACAAACAGATTTGTGGAACATGATACACGTGAAGAAGAGACATTCTACCTGTAGTTTTCACTATAAAATCAGCATCAGCATGTTGAATAACATCCACTAGTAGCACATTATGTAAGACAGTGAGTGAAATATTAAATACATTTTTGGCACGTAATGTTAAAACAAGTCATATTAAAAAGTACACCAATTTCAACATACTTGATAAGTATGAAAGTCATGTATCTTATTTTAGATGTATGGTGTTCTGTAAGAGATATTTAAAGGGAGGCAACCAGTATTATTCAAGAACATGTATTTTGACAATGTTTGTCCGTAATTTTAACTGAGTACAAATAGCACCAAAATGATGGACCAATCAGTTATTACCGACCAACCCATGTACGGAAGTCAAAAGGAGGGTATGTCACCTTCCCAACCTCAGCCGCAACCTATTGACCTCACTGAAGCTGCGTTTCAAGCAATCAGGAATGATGTACGTCATGTGTCACTAATTCTAGGATGCCAGGGGGCTGCTAATACATTAAAATCATTCGAGGGAGTCACGAAATTATACCATGATTGGATCAGAGAAATAGAGAAATATAAATTAATGGTCTTCGCGTCTGATCAAGATTGTGTTATGTTAGCGTATCAAACATCCCGGGGCCCGGTTACAGGTTTTATGCAAAGATATAGGGAGGAACATCCAGGTGTCAATTGGGTTACTTTAAAACATGAATTGGCCAAACGTTTTAGTGAAATCCCTGATAAACAATTAGCCCTTACTTTGCTCCGACAAATCAAACAGAAGTTGGGTGAAAACATATACGTATATGTTGAAAGGTTACGATCATCAGTCGCATAAGCTGGTTATCAAGATCTTAATGCACCCGATGTCCAGAATCAATTGGTAGATATTTTTGTGAACGGCCTCATAAATAACGAAACGTTAAAAGTTACTATCTTAAGAAAAGAGCCACATAGATTAAGTGACGCCGTAGATATTGCCACTAAGGAACTCAATTTGAGACACCGAGTTGCCGTTGCAGGAGGACAAACTAATCCTAAATTTCACTATTCGCAGAATAGGGCATTAGAGGACCACCCCATTCAAAGTCAGACTAGAGAGAGTGAAGATCATATCCTCATGGAAATTAATCATTCCAGGGGTAGATATTGTAATAAATGCCAGGGGAGAGGGCACCATCCAAAGGACTGTAGAATTGTCCGCAATGTGGGGGTAACTTGCTATGAATGTGGGCAGCAAGGCCACATGACCAGGGAATGTGGGCAAACCAGACAACGTAGGGTCACGTGTTTTAAGTGTGGTGAAGTAGGCCACATTTCTCCTGAGTGTGGAGGTAAGGCATAGAAACATTGACCAAAACGGTGGTAAACAGAGCCTACCAGGTCAAAGAGGTCAAACGCGGGGAAACTAGGACGCTCTTTCTATGGTGAGGTCGGTAGAAAGAGTAGAAAGAAAAATAAGACGTACACATCATAGTCAAAATGGAAAACCTGTATCTATAAATGTTTCGGGAAGTCCTAATTCATGTCTATTGTCCATTGATGACCAGACGTATAGAAGTCTCGTAGATAGTGGGGCACAAATTTCGATTATGCATGAAAGGGTATATAAGGGGCTGAAAAATAAGCCTAGATTAATCAAAAGGCCCGTTAACTTGCAAACAGCAGGTCCTACTCCCTTATGCGCCCTCGGATGCATAATTATTAAAATGAAAAGCGGTGGTACCGTAGTGTTTCAAGAGTTTTGCGTTGTAAAGTCGGTCAACCATAACCTTATCCTAGGGTTAGATTTCCTCCAACAGAATAATGTCAGGCTTTATGTTGACCTAAAATGTATGAGAATACAGGGGAAAACGTATGTTAGGTTAGAAGAGGATATTCACATTGCTAGTACAGTTAGAATGTATGAGAATACAGGGGAAAACGTATGTTAGGTTAGAAGAGGATATTCACATTGCTAGTACAGTTAGAATGTATGAGAATACAGGGGAAAACGTATGTTAGGTTAGAAGAGGATATTCACATTGCTAGTACAGTTAGAATGTATGAGAATACAGGGGAAAACGTATGTTAGGTTAGAAGAGGATATTCACATTGCTAGTACAGTTAGAATGTATGAGAATACAGGGGAAAACGTATGTTAGGTTAGAAGAGGATATTCACATTGCTAGTACAGTTAGAATGTATGAGAATACAGGGGAAAACGTATGTTAGGTTAGAAGAGGATATTCACATTGCTAGTACAGTTAGAATGTATGAGAATACAGGGGAAAACGTATGTTAGGTTAGAAGAGGATATTCACATTGCTAGTACAGTTAGAATGTATGAGAATACAGGGGAAAACGTATGTTAGGTTAGAAGAGGATATTCACATTGCTAGTACAGTTAGAATGTATGAGAATACAGGGGAAAACGTATGTTAGGTTAGAAGAGGATATTCACATTGCTAGTACAGTTAGAATGAAATATACTCAAGTAATAAAACCAAATAGTGCACAAATTTGCTATGGTAAAGTCCGAGAGCATCCTAATTTAAAAGTAGGCGATTTATTTCAAATTTCCGAAATAGACAGAGGTAAATGAACCATATTTACAAATGATAAATTCAGTAACTAGGCTGCCGAAAAATAGGATTGTGCCAATATTAGTTGTAAACAAAACTAATATTGCCACAATCCTACATTCAAACAAAACACATATCCATGGAAAGATGATGGGTATTTTAATCTTCTTAGAAAACTCAGTCGCCCAAATGCATTTATGCGGTGGCGACTTTAAATAAACTTATTAGTCAGTCTGAATTGTTAGAAATATACATGTATATGTAAACGTATGTTTCTGAGATTTATTTAAAATAGCATGTTTACTTTATACAAATCTATTTTAGCTCCATTGCGAAACAAGTTCTTTCAACTTATATTAATCACTCTCGAGACCTCATTCCTGATGGAATCCATCGCCATGAAGGAGAGAGAAGAGGCATGTGGACTTTAAATGCCTTGCATAAGGGCACAATCGTAACGGCTCCAGTGGGGGCTCGAACTCCGGACCTTTCTCACCTGAAGCGAACGCGCATCCACTGCGCTATCACGACTTCCAGCATGTTTATTATACATTTGCTCTATATGATACATGTATAGCTGATTCAGGTGTATAGTTGATAACTCTATATGATAAATGTATAACTAATTCAGGAGTATAATTCATTTCAGATCAATCTTCAAGCTGTTACATATGACTGACGGCAACATGGAACAAGACAATGTCACACATATGACGTCCCTACATGCCGTAGAAAGAAACAGAACTGTTGATAGAAGAAGGGTTGCATTTACAGATTGTTCTGGTGTTGACAGTGACACTAATGTCGATCCAAAATGTTGTCTAATCACAAACAGATTTGTGGAAAATGATATATGTGAAGTTCCTAATGAGATAAGCAAAAAACATATACACGGAAGTAATGGTTCATCTAACGCTAAGGATAATGTAGTCCTCCCTACAAGTGTGGATCCGTTCATCAACATTGCTTCTACATCTGATAACTGTCTGCTTAATGCCATTGTTAAGAGCTCTGATGGAAGTGACGAATCAACCGATTCCTACGATGCAGGTGTTGATTTATACATGTCTGCAGTTAGTAGCATACATGTAGACCACTGTATATCACCTAACATTGGCAGTAGGAATCATGAAAAGAAATGTCATCCATTCAATAGTAAGACAACAAATGGTAGCAAAGAACTTGACCAACGATTAACACATGATGTCGATTTGGAACTAAAGGAACATACTTGTAATACTGATGTCGATTCGGAACTAAAGGAACATACCTGTAATACTCATGTCGATTCGGAACTAAAGGAACATTCTAGTAATACTCATGTCGATTCGGAACTAAAGGAACATACTTGTAATAATGATGTCGAATCAGAACTAAAGGAACATACCTGTTGTACTGATGTCGATTCGGAACTAAAGGAACAAACCTGTAATACTGAACATATTCTTACATTATTTCCGTTTGTTTGCGGTGTGTGTGATTTGAAATTTAATAGCATTGTTGCATACATGTCACATTTTCAGGTGCATGAACATGTGAATAAGTACCTACACTGCTGCCTGGATTATGAAAAAGAAGTGATAGCATGTACTAATGAAATATATATATGCAGTGTTTGCAGATTGGTGTACCCAACCTTATGTGCATTGTATACACATTTAATTATTGATGAAGATGTTACTGATTTCATATTCAAAGGAAATGAAAGAACCGCATATATTATCAGCCATGGCAAGGACAACTCTCGCATGAACATTATACAATTGAGGAACAAGAATAAATTATCGTCCAAATCAACCAGAAAACGTAAGAGTGATATTCTTTTACACAGTGAGAGTAATCCTAAATTGGAAGAGGAGCTTACTAGTGATTATCAGACACTGGGTAGAATATCCGAAAGTATTAAACGTGCAGGGACGGAGGATGAAAATGTAGAACATCAAAATTATGGTAGAATAGTAAAGAGTAAGACAATACAAGCAGTGGACGATGAACGTGATAGTAATGTAGTAAAAGAGGAGGACTTCACAATAAATACAGCTTCAGAGAAAATAACAGAATATATCACAAATGCTCTAAATGATATAACTGAAGACATAACGGAGGGTATAGCTGAAGATTCATATTGTGTTATACCTGAGAAAGAGCAACTACAGACCTCTAGGGTAAGAAATAACACTTGTTTACAATACTAACATAGCTGTAATAATGTATACGTTTTTTATGATCGAATCGTGCTAGTTGAAATCCTTTTGTCAAAAATGCCATGCTAATATCGCAGAAAATTCATAATTTATCGGATTATACATGTATCACCAAATAACATACATGTTTGTATTTATTTTAATGTCGCAACACAGGTATCTTCCAGGATAATTGTGCCACCGAAATTCATGCCACAAAACAATCAAGAGTGGTAGGAGAAACATATTTAGCACGCTGATCGAGGATTGAGAGGTGTGGCGAATTTACATCGGCGATTTAATACTAACACTGCGTTATCATCACAACACCAACATGATTTCGCAATTAACGAAGTTCGTGTATTGTACCTTGGATTTCATCATTATGGACCTACATTGTATTTCAATTTCTTTAAGGTTGCAAAGAGAGGCCGCCATTTCCCTTGTGAGATATGTGGTAAGATGCTCAAGTATGGTTCCCTTTCTGGGCACAAAGCCTCACACGAAAAACACATTTACCCTTGTGACCAGTGTAACTTGAAGGTAAGAAATGCTAAGATCCATTTGATGGTAAAATACTCAAGATTGCAAGTTGTTGATCATTCGACACTGTGATGTTTTGGTCACCACTTTAGAAGGCATGTGGATGATAAGAGTGATGTTCTGGTCACCACTTTAGAAGGCATGTGGATGATAAGACTGTGAAGTTCTATTCACCACTTTAGAAGGCATGTGGATGATAAGAGTGTGATGTTCTGGTCACCACTTTAGAAGGCATGTGGATGATAAGACTGTGATGTTCTGGTCACCACTTTAGAAGGCATGTGGATGATAAGACTGTGATGTTCTGGTCACTACTTTAGAAGGCATGTGGATGATAAGACTGTGATGTTCTGGTCACCACTTTAGAAGGCATGTGGATGATAAGACTGTGATGTTCTGGTCACCACTTTAGAAGGCATGTGGATGATAAGACTGTGATGTTCTGGTCACCACTTTAGAAGGCATGTGGATGATAAGACTGTGATGTTCTGGTCACCACTTTAGAAGGCATGTGGATGATAAGACTGTGATGTTCTGGTCACCACTTTAGAAGGCATGTGGATGATAAGACTGTGATGTTCTGGTCACCACTTTAGAAGGCATGTGGATGATAAGACTGTGATGTTCTGGTCACCACTTTAGAAGGCATGTGGATGATAAGACTGTGATGTTCTGGTCACCACTTTAGAAGGCATGTGGATGATAAGACTGTGATGTTCTGGTCACCACTTTAGAAGGCATGTGGATGATAAGAGTGTGATGTTCTGGTCACCACTTTAGAAGGCATGTGAATGATAGAGTGTGAGTGTTCTGGACGTTTGGCAAGACAACATGGATACACTGATTATTATCCGAACGGATTGTATCAAATTGTAAACACGTATCACCGGAAAGTAAATAGGAAGAAATCTGCTGGTGTGGAGCTATATTCGTTTGTGGTGATGATACATGTTGGCAACCAAATAGATAATTGCATTAGAGTTATGTGTAAATATTGATATGTTAGACAATGCAATTAATTGTTGCAAGACAGTTTCAACTTTATTTATTTTACAACGATTGCGAAGCAAGTTCTAACAACTTATATTAATCACTCTCGGTGGCGCGGATGAAAGCATATATGTGGTCATTTGTGTGGGAGGAAACCGGAGTACCCGGAGAAAACCCACCTGTCCGATCTAGCGACCACCGTACGTACCATATCACATACTTCCCGGTCCGAGGATCGAACCCTGGTTGCATTGGTGAGAAGCGAATGCTCTAACCACTGCTCTAATCAGACAGCCTGCTCTAATCGGACAGCAAGATATGTAATGCATATATATAATATAATATAAAGCAGGGTTAATTTAGATAGATATGTTCCAGTGACAGACAATGTAGCTAGATGTACATATACACACCTCATCTCACAATAGCAATCATCTTAAATAGTGTCTCTTACTAATAATTAACGTTCAGTACAGTTGTTGCTTGGCATTGGTTATGTGTAGTATATGTGTATATGTGTAGTACATGTGTATATGTGTAGTACATGTGTATATGTGTAGTACATGTGTATATGTGTAGTACATGTGTATATGTGTAGTACATGTGTATATGTGTAGTACATGTGTATATGTGTAGTACATGTGTATATGTGTAGTACATGTGTATAACTGGTATATGTGTAGTACATGTGTATATGTGTAGTACATGTGTATATGTGTAGTACATGTGTATATGTGTAGTACATGTGTATATGTGTAGTACATGTGTATATGTGTAGTACATGTGTATAACTGGTATATGTGTAGTACATGTGTATACGGTATATGTGTAGTACATGTGTATAACTGTTATATGTGTAGTACATGTGTATATGTGTAGTACATGTGTATAACTGGTATATGTGTAGTACATGTGTATATGTGTAGTACATGTGTATATGTGTAGTACATGTGTATATGTGTAGTACATGTGTATATGTGTAGTACATGTGTATATGTGTAGTACATGTGTATATGTGTAGTACATGTGTATAACTGGTATATGTGTAGTACATGTGTATATGTGTAGTACATGTGTATATGTGTAGTACATGTGTATATGTGTAGTACATGTGTATATGTGTAGTACATGTGTATATGTGTAGTACATGTGTATAACTGGTATATGTGTAGTACATGTGTATATGTGTAGTACATGTGTATATGTGTAGTACATGTGTATATGTGTAGTACATGTGTATATGTGTAGTACATGTGTATATGTGTAGTACATGTGTATATGTGTAGTACATGTGTATATGTGTAGTACATGTGTATATGGTATTGTGTAGTACATGTGTATATGTGTAGTACATGTGTATATGTGTAGTACATGTGTATATGTGTAGTACATGTGTATATGTGTAGTACATGTGTATAACTGGTATATGTGTAGTACATGTGTATAACTGGTATATGTGTAGTACATGGTATATGTGTAGTTATGTGTATAACTGGTATATGTGTAGTACATGTGTATATGTGTAGTACATGTGTATGTGTAGTACATGTGTATAACTGGTATATGTGTAGTACATGTGTATAACTGGTATATGTGTAGTACATGTGTATATGTGTAGTACATGTGTATAACTGGTATATGTGTAGTACATGTGTATAACTGGTATATGTGTAGTACATGTGTATAACTGGAATATGTGTAGTACATGTGTATAACTGATATATGTGTAGTACATGTGTATATGTGTAGTACATGTGTATGTGTGTAGTACATGTGTATATGAGTAGTACATGTGTATATGTGTAGTGTATGTGTATAACTGGTATATGTGTAGTACATGTGTATAACTGGATATGTGTAGTACATGTGTATAACTGGTATATGTGTAGTACATGTGTATATGTGTAGTACATGTGTATGTGTGTAGTACATGTGTATATGTGTAGTACATGTGTATATGTGTAGTACATGTGTATATGTGTAGTACATGTGTATATGTGTAGTACATGTGTATAACTGGTATATGTGTAGTACATGTGTATATGTGTAGTGTATGTGTATAACTGGTATATGTGTAGTACATGTGTATAACTGGAATATGTGTAGTACATGTGTATAACTGATATATGTGTAGTACATGTGTATATGTGTAGTACATGTGTATGTGTGTAGTACATGTGTATATGTGTAGTACATGTGTATATGTGTAGTACATGTGTATATGTGTAGTACATGTGTATATGTGTAGTACATGTGTATAACTGGTATATGTGTAGTACATGTGTATATGTGTAGTACATGTGTATATGTGTAGTACATGTGTATATGTGTAGTACATGTGTATATGTGTAGTACATGTGTATATGTGTAGTACATGTGTATATGTGTAGTACATGTGTATAACTGGTATATGTGTAGTACATGTGTATATGTGTAGTGTATGTGTATAACTGGTATATGTGTAGTACATGTGTATAACTGGTATATGTGTAGTACATGTGTATAACTGGTATATGTGTAGTACATGTGTATAACTGGTATATGTGTAGTACATGTGTATATGTGTAGTGTATGTGTATAACTGGTATATGTGTAGTACATGTGTATAACTGGTATATGTGTAGTACATGTGTATAACTGGTATATGTGTAGTACATGTGTATATGTGTAGTACATGTGTATAACTGGTATATGTGTAGTACATGTGTATAACTGGTATATGTGTAGTACATGTGTATAACTGGTATATGTGTAGTATATGTGTATAGCTGGTATATGTGTAGTACATGTGTATAACTGGTATATGTGTAGTACATGTGTATAACTGGTATATGTGTAGTACATGTGTATATGTGTAGTACATGCGTATATGTGTAGTACATGTGTATATGTGTAGTACATGTGTATATATGTAGTACATGTGTATATGTGTAGTACATGTGTATAACTGGTATATGTGTAGTACATGTGTATAACTG
>CM026394.1:22039621-22089465 GCA_014843695.1 Archivesica marissinica | reverse complement strand
GTGTATCTGTGGGAACCTCAACAAGACAGGTACTATATAGTGTTAACTGTCTATCAGGTGTATCTGTGGGATCCTCAATAAGACAGGCACTATAGTGTTAACTGTCTATCAGGTGTACCTGTGGGAACCTCAATAAGACAGGCACTATAGTGTTAACTGTCTATCAGGTGTACCTGTGGGAACCTCAACAAGACAGGTACTATAGTGTTAACTGTCTATCAGGTGTATCTGTGGGAACCTCAATAAGACAGGTACTATATAGTGTTAACTGTCTATCAGGTGTACCTGTGGGATCCTCAATAAGACAGGTACTATAGTGTTAACTGTCTATCAGGTGTATCTGTGGGAACCTCAATAAGACAGGCACTATAGTGTTAACTGTATATCAGGTGTACCTGTGGGATCCTCAATAAGACAGGCACTAGTGTTAATTGTCTATCAGGTGTACCTGTGGGATCCTCAACAAGACAGGCACTATAGTGTTAACTGTCTATCAGGTGTATCTGTGGGATCCTCAATAAGACAGGTACTATAGTGTTAACTGTCTATCAGGTGTATCTGTGGGAACCTCAATAAGACAGGTACTATAGTGTACCTGTGGGAACCTCAATAAGACAGGTACTATATAGTGTTAACTGTCTATCAAGTGTATCTGTGGGAACCTCAATAAGACAGGTACTATATAGTGTTAACTGTCTATCAGGTGTATCTGTGGGAACCTCAATAAGACAGGTACTATATAGTGTTAACTGTCTATCAGGTGTACCTGTGGGATCCTCAATAAGACAGGTACTATAGTGTATCTGTGGGAACCTCAATAAGACAGGTACTATAGTGTTAACTGTCTATCAGGTGTATCTGTGGGAACCTCAATAAGACAGGTACTATAGTGTTAACTGTCTATCAGGTGTATCTGTGGGAACCTCAATAAGACAGGTACTAGTGTTAACTGTCTATCAGGTGTACCTGTGGGAACCTCAATAAGACAGGTACTATATAGTGTTAACTGTCTATCAGGTGTATCTGTGGGAACCTCAATAAGACAGGTACTATATAGTGTTAACTGTCTATCAGGTGTATCTGTGGGAACCTCAATAAGACAGGTACTATATGTGTTAACTGTCTATCAGGTGTATCTGTGGGAACCTCAATAAGACAGGTACTATATAGTGTTAACTGTCTATCAGGTGTATCTGTGGGAACCTCAATAAGACAGGTACTATAGTGTACCTGTGGGAACCTCAATAAGACAGGTACTATATAGTGTTAACTGTCTATCAGGTGTATCTGTGGGAACCTCAATAAGACAGGTACTATATAGTGTTAACTGTCTATCAGGTGTACCTGTGGGATCCTCAATAAGACAGGTACTATAGTGTTAACTGTCTATCAGGTGTATCTGTGGGAACCTCAATAAGACAGGTACTATATAGTGTTAACTGTCTATCAGGTGTATCTGTGGGAACCTCAATAAGACAGGTACTATATAGTGTTAACTGTCTATCAGGTGTACCTGTGGGATCCTCAATAAGACAGGTACTATAGTGTTAACTGTCTATCAGGTGTATCTGTGGGAACCTCAATAAGACAGGTACTATATAGTGTTAACTGTCTATCAGGTGTATCTGTGGGAACCTCAACAAGACAGGTACTATATAGTGTTAAATGTCTATCAGGTGTACCTGTGGGATCCTCAATAAGACAGGTACTATAGTGTGAACTGTCTATCAGGTGTATCTGTGGGATCCTCAATAAGACAGGCACTATAGTGTTAACTGTATATCAGGTGTACCTGTGGGAACCTCAATAAGACAGGCACTATAGTGTTAACTGTCTATCAGGTGTACCTGTGGGATCCTCAATAAGACAGGCACTATAGTGTTAATTGTCTATCAGGTGTACCTGTGGGATCCTCAACAAGACAGGCACTATAGTGTTAACTGTCTATCAGGTGTATCTGTGGGAACCTCAATAAGACAGGCACTATAGTGTTAACTGTCTATCAGGTGTACCTGTGGGATCCTCAATAAGACAGGCACTATAGTGTTAATTGTCTATCAGGTGTACCTGTGGGATCCTCAATAAGACAGGCACTATAGTGTTAACTGTCTATCAGGTGTATCTGTGGGAACCTCAATAAGACAGGTACTATAGTGTTAACTGTCTATCAGGTGTATCTGTGGGAACCTCAATAAGACAGGTACTATAGTGTACCTGTGGGAACCTCAATAAGACAGGTACTATATAGTGTTAACTGTCTATCAAGTGTATCTGTGGGAACCTCAATAAGACAGGTACTATAGTGTTAACTGTCTATCAGGTGTATCTGTGGGAACCTCAATAAGACAGGTACTATATAGTGTTAACTGTCTATCAGGTGTACCTGTGGGATCCTCAATAAGACAGGTACTATAGTGTACCTGTGGGAACCTCAATAAGACAGGTACTATATAGTGTTAACTGTCTATCAGGTGTATCTGTGGGAACCTCAATAAGACAGGTACTATAGTGTTAACTGTCTATCAGGTGTATCTGTGGGAACCTCAATAAGACAGGTACTATAGTGTTAACTGTCTATCAGGTGTATCTGTGGGAACCTCAATAAGACAGGTACTATATAGTGTTAACTGTCTATCAGGTGTATCTGTGGGAACCTCAATAAGACAGGTACTATAGTGTTAACTGTCTATCAGGTGTATCTGTGGGAACCTCAATAAGACAGGTACTATAGTGTACCTGTGGGAACCTCAATAAGACAGGTACTATATAGTGTTAACTGTCTATCAGGTGTATCTGTGGGAACCTCAACAAGACAGGTACTATATAGTGTTAACTGTCTATCAGGTGTATCTGTGGGATCCTCAATAAGACAGGCACTATAGTGTTAACTGTCTATCAGGTGTACCTGTGGGAACCTCAATAAGACAGGTACTATAGTGTTAACTGTCTATCAGGTGTATCTGTGGGAACCTCAACAAGACAGGTACTATAGTGTTAACTGTCTATCAGGTGTATCTGTGGGAACCTCAACAAGACAGGTACTATATAGTGTTAACTGTCTATCAGGTGTATCTGTGGGAACCTCAATAAGACAGGCACTATAGTGTTAACTGTCTATCAGGTGTACCTGTGGGATCCTCAATAAGACAGGCACTAGTGTTAACTGTCTATCAGGTGTACCTGTGGGATCCTCAATAAGACAGGCACTATAGTGTTAACTGTCTATCAGGTGTATCTGTGGGATCCTCAATAAGACAGGTACTATAGTGTTAACTGTCTATCAGGTGTATCTGTGGGAACCTCAATAAGACAGGTACTATAGTGTACCTGTGGGAACCTCAATAAGACAGGTACTATATAGTGTTAACTGTCTATCAGGTGTATCTGTGGGAACCTCAATAAGACAGGTACTATATAGTGTTAACTGTCTATCAGGTGTACCTGTGGGATCCTCAATAAGACAGGTACTATATAGTGTTAACTGTCTATCAGGTGTACCTGTGGGATCCTCAATAAGACAGGTACTATAGTGTTAACTGTCTATCAGGTGTACTGTGGGAACCTCAATAAGACAGGTACTATATAGTGTTAACTGTCTATCAGGTGTATCTGTGGGAACCTCAATAAGACAGGTACTATAGTGTTAACTGTCTATCAGGTGTATCTGTGGGAACCTCAATAAGACAGGTACTATAGTGTACCTGTGGGAACCTCAATAAGACAGGTACTATATAGTGTTAACTGTCTATCAGTGTATCTGTGGGAACCTCAACAAGACAGGTACTATATAGTGTTAACTGTCTATCAGGTGTATCTGTGGGATCCTCAATAAGACAGGCACTATAGTGTTAACTGTCTATCAGGTGTACCTGTGGGAACCTCAATAAGACAGGTACTATAGTGTTAACTGTCTATCAGGTGTATCTGTGGGAACCTCAATAAGACAGGTACTATAGTGTACCTGTGGGAACCTCAATAAGACAGGTACTATATAGTGTTAACTGTCTATCAGGTGTATCTGTGGGAACCTCAATAAGACAGGTACTATATAGTGTTAACTGTCTATCAGGTGTACCTGTGGGATCCTCAATAAGACAGGCACTATAGTGTTAACTGTCTATCAGGTGTATCTGTGGGAACCTCAATAAGACAGGTACTATAGTGTTAACTGTCTATCAGGTGTATCTGTGGGAACCTCAATAAGACAGGTACTATATAGTGTTAACTGTCTATCAGGTGTATCTGTGGGAACCTCAATAAGACAGGTACTATAGTGTTAACTGTCTATCAGGTGTATCTGTGGGAACCTCAACAAGACAGGTACTATATAGTGTTAACTGTCTATCAGGTGTACCTGTGGGATCCTCAATAAGACAGGTACTATAGTGTTAACTGTCTATCAGGTGTATCTGTGGGATCCTCAATAAGACAGGCACTATAGTGTTAACTGTCTATCAGGTGTACCTGTGGGAACCTCAATAAGACAGGCACTATAGTGTTAACTGTCTATCAGGTGTACCTGTGGGATCCTCAATAAGACAGGCACTATAGTGTTAACTGTCTATCAGGTGTACCTGTGGGATCCTCAATAAGACAGGTACTATAGTGTTAACTGTCTATCAGGTGTATCTGTGGGAACCTCAATAAGACAGGTACTATAGTGTTAACTGTCTATCAGGTGTACCTGTGGGATCCTCAATAAGACAGGCACTATAGTGTTAACTGTCTATCAGGTGTACCTGTGGGATCCTCAATAAGACAGGTACTATAGTGTTAACTGTCTATCAGGTGTATCTGTGGGATCCTCAATAAGACAGGTACTATAGTGTTAACTGTCTATCAGGTGTATCTGTGGGAACCTCAATAAGACAGGTACTATAGTGTACCTGTGGGAACCTCAATAAGACAGGTACTATATAGTGTTAACTGTCTATCAGGTGTATCTGTGGGAACCTCAATAAGACAGGTACTATAGTGTTAACTGTCTATCAGGTGTATCTGTGGGAACCTCAATAAGACAGGTACTATAAGTGTTAACTGTCTATCAGGTGTACCTGTGGGAACCTCAATAAGACAGGTACTATAGTGTACCTGTGGGAACCTCAATAAGACAGGTACTATATAGTGTTAACTGTCTATCAGGTGTATCTGTGGGAACCTCAATAAGACAGGTACTATAGTGTTAACTGTCTATCAGGTGTATCTGTGGGAACCTCAATAAGACAGGTACTATAGTGTACCTGTGGGAACCTCAATAAGACAGGTACTATATAGTGTTAACTGTCTATCAGGTGTATCTGTGGGAACCTCAATAAGACAGGTACTATATAGTGTTAACTGTCTATCAGGTGTACCTGTGGGAACCTCAATAAGACAGGCACTATAGTGTTAACTGTCTATCAGGTGTACCTGTGGGAACCTCAATAAGACAGGTACTATAGTGTTAACTGTCTATCAGGTGTATATGTGGGAACCTCAATAAGACAGGTACTATATAGTGTTAACTGTCTATCAGGTGTACCTGTGGGAACCTCAACAAGACAGGCACTATAGTGTTAACTGTCTATCAGGTGTATCTGTGGGAACCTCAATAAGACAGGTACTATAGTGTTAACTGTCTATCAGGTGTACCTGTGGGATCCTCAATAAGACAGGTACTAGTGTTAATTGTCTATCAGGTGTACCTGTGGGATCCTCAACAAGACAGGCACTATAGTGTTAACTGTCTATCAGGTGTATCTGTGGGAACCTCAATAAGACAGGTACTATAGTGTTAACTGTCTATCAGGTGTATCTGTGGAACCTAATAGACAGGTACTATAGTGTACCTGTGGGAACCTCAATAAGACAGGTACTATATAGTGTTAACTGTCTATCAGTGTATCTGTGGGAACCTCAATAAGACAGGTACTATAGTGTTAACTGTCTATCAGGTGTACTGTGGGAACCTCAATAAGACAGGTACTATAGTGTTAACTGTCTATCAGGTGTATCTGTGGGAACCTCAATAAGACAGGTACTATAGTGTACCTGTGGGAACCTCAATAAGACAGGTACTATATAGTGTTAACTGTCTATCAGGTGTATCTGTGGGAACCTCAATAAGACAGGTACTATAGTGTTAACTGTCTATCAGGTGTATCTGTGGGAACCTCAATAAGACAGGTACTATAGTGTACCTGTGGGAACCTCAATAAGACAGGTACTATAGTGTTAACTGTCTATCAGGTGTATCTGTGGGAACCTCAACAAGACAGGTACTATATAGTGTTAACTGTCTATCAGGTGTACCTGTGGGATCCTCAATAAGACAGGTACTATAGTGTTAACTGTCTATCAGGTGTATCTGTGGGATCCTCAATAAGACAGGCACTATAGTGTTAACTGTCTATCAGGTGTACCTGTGGGAACCTCAATAAGACAGGCACTATAGTGTTAACTGTCTATCAGGTGTACCTGTGGGATCCTCAACAAGACAGGCACTATAGTGTTAACTGTCTATCAGGTGTATCTGTGGGAACCTCAATAAGACAGGCACTATAGTGTTAACTGTCTATCAGGTGTACCTGTGGGATCCTCAATAAGACAGGCACTAGTGTTAATTGTCTATCAGGTGTACCTGTGGGATCCTCAACAAGACAGGCACTATAGTGTTAACTGTCTATCAGGTGTATCTGTGGGATCCTCAATAAGACAGGTACTATAGTGTTAACTGTCTATCAGGTGTATCTGTGGGAACCTCAATAAGACAGGTACTATAGTGTACCTGTGGGAACCTCAATAAGACAGGTACTATATAGTGTTAACTGTCTATCAAGTGTATCTGTGGGAACCTCAATAAGACAGGTACTATAGTGTTAACTGTCTATCAGGTGTATCTGTGGGAACCTCAATAAGACAGGTACTATATAGTGTTAACTGTCTATCAGGTGTACCTGTGGGATCCTCAATAAGACAGGTACTATAGTGTACCTGTGGGAACCTCAATAAGACAGGTACTATATAGTGTTAACTGTCTATCAGGTGTATCTGTGGGAACCTCAATAAGACAGGTACTATAGTGTTAACTGTCTATCAGGTGTATCTGTGGGAACCTCAATAAGACAGGTACTATAGTGTACCTGTGGGAACCTCAATAAGACAGGTACTATATAGTGTTAACTGTCTATCAAGTGTATCTGTGGGAACCTCAACAAGACAGGTACTATATAGTGTTAACTGTCTATCAGGTGTATCTGTGGGATCCTCAATAAGACAGGTACTATAGTGTTAACTGTCTATCAGGTGTATCTGTGGGAACCTCAATAAGACAGGTACTATATAGTGTTAACTGTCTATCAGGTGTACCTGTGGGAACCTCAATAAGACAGGTACTATAGTGTTAACTGTCTATCAGGTGTATCTGTGGGAACCTCAATAAGACAGGTACTATATAGTGTTAACTGTCTATCAGGTGTACCTGTGGGATCCTCAATAAGACAGGTACTATAGTGTTAACTGTCTATCAGGTGTATCTGTGGGAACCTCAATAAGACAGGTACTATAGTGTTAACTGTCTATCAGGTGTATCTGTGGGAACCTCAATAAGACAGGTACTATAATGTACCTGTGGGAACCTCAATAAGACAGGTACTATATAGTGTTAACTGTCTATCAGGTGTATCTGTGGGAACCTCAATAAGACAGGTACTATATAGTGTTAACTGTCTATCAGGTGTATCTGTGGGAACCTCAATAAGACAGGCACTATAGTGTATATGTGGGAACCTCAATAAGACAGGTACTATAGTGTATCTGTGGGAACCTCAACAAGACAGGTACTATATAGTGTTAACTGTCTATCAGGTGTATCTGTGGGAACCTCAATAAGACAGGTACTATAGTGTTAACTGTCTATCAGGTGTATCTGTGGGAACCTTAATAAGACAGGTACAATAGTGTACCTGTGGGAACCTCAATAAGACAGGTACTATATAGTGTTAACTGTCTATCAAGTGTATCTGTGGGAACCTCAATAAGACAGGTACTATAGTGTACCTGTGGGAACCTCAATAAGACAGGTACTATATAGTGTTAACTGTCTATCAGGTGTATCTGTGGGAACCTCAACAAGACAGGTACTATATAGTGTTAACTGTCTATCAGGTGTACTTGTGGGAACCTCAACACGACAGGTACTATATAGTGTTAACTGTCTATCAGGTGTATCTGTGGGATCCTCAATAAGACAGGCACTATAGTGTTAACTGTCTATCAGGTGTACCTGTGGGAACCTCAATAAGACAGGCACTATAGTGTGAACTGTCTATCAGGTGTACCTGTGGGAACCTCAACAATACAGGTACTATGGTGTGAACTGTCTATCAGGTGTATATGTGGCAACCTCAACAAGACAGGTACTATATAGTGTTAATTGTCTATCAGGTGTATATGTGGCAACCTCAACAAGACAGGCACTATAGTGTTAACTGTCTATCAGGTGTATCTGTGGGAACCTCAATAAGACAGGCACTATAGTGTTAACTGTCTATCAGGTGTATCTGTGGGAACCTCAATACGACAGGTACTATAGTGTACCTGTGGGAACCTCAATAAGACAGGTACTATATAGTGTTAACTGTCTATCAAGTGTATCTGTGGGAACCTCAATAAGACAGGTACTATATAGTGTTAACTGTCTATCAGGTGTACCTGTGGGATCCTCAACAAGACAGGCACTATAGTGTTAACTGTCTACCAGGTGTATCTGTGGGATCCTCAATAAGACAGGTACTATAGTGTTAACTGTCTATCAGGTGTATCTGTGGGAACCTCAATAAGACAGGTACTATATAGTGTTAACTGTCTATCAGGTGTACCTGTGGGATCCTCAATAAGACAGGTACTATAGTGTTAACTGTCTATCAGGTGTATATGTGGGAACCTCAATAAGACAGGTACTATATAGTGTTAACTGTCTATCAGGTGTACCTGTGGGATCCTCAATAAGACAGGTACTATAGTGTTAACTGTCTATCAGGTCTACCTGTGGGAACCTCAATAAGACAGATACTATATAGTGTGAACTGCCTATCAGGTTTACTGAACAGACGGATCTGTAGTTCAGTGGCTAACATGCTGGACTGGTAATCGAGGGATCTCAGGTTCGATCCCCCGCCTGACCCTAATAAAATTAACAGTCTCAGATATGACTTTAACTTGAGGTCTCGTGTCGGTGCTTTACACCGTGCACGTAAAAGAACCAGAGGAGACTCTGGAATGGGTCTCTGTCTGTATCATTGCACTATCCTCCAAAAATCTAAAATTACTAATTTAGTTGGGATGCATCGCTCAAATGGGCAACCCGTTAGCGACACAAGACCTCGGTTTAAAGTCCCATCTGAAAGACTGTCAGACAGCCCCTTTTACTAGGTGGCCCTATGACAGCACAGAGTTTCAACAGCGACGAGAGCATGTCATGCCAGACAGCTCCTTCTCACAGATGGCCCCAAAGACACAGGACACGAACAACATAGATTACAATTACAAGATGGCTCCAATACACACGGTAGGAAATAAGAAATGGTATATGTTATGTTTATAGAAGGCATAGATTTTTTTTTATTTACACATAAAACTGTTCACATGATGATCATGAATGACGTTGATAACATTTATACTCACAGTATACAATCTGATAATGACTATGGGTTTATAAGATTCTCTCATATTTTGAGCTTCTATATACAATATCAAAAATGCAAAAACAAACCAACAACATACTAATATATGACATGGAGTTTTGTTTAAAAATTCGAGGTATATTCAAGGGATTGGCCATGTATAAACTGGATATGATTCTGGCATCAAAAGTAGTGACTTGAACGGTGTAATAGTAAATACTGGATGTAACAATGAACACCTCACTGGATATACCTGTAAACATCTCATTGCATTCGTAATCCGCATAATGCAACTGGGCCATAATTCAGGCTCATTCTAAAGGGCGACATGGGAGAAGTAGTCGCTCTGGGGGCACTATTCCCCCCTAAAAGAATATTGTCAAGTAAGATGCACTGGACATTGTAAAGCACTCCTATTCAAATATTGTATTTAATGGTCATAGTGTGTATTTTAACTCTATTATATTGAAATTCTTTCTCACTTGTCCCAAAAGTTGGGTTTAGCTTGAGCCCTGCATATAGCTGGAGCACAGATTACATAAGTAGCACATGTTTAGCTTGAGCCCTGCATATAGCTGGAGCACAGATTACATAAGTAGCACATGTTTAGAATCAGTCAGTATAGCGTATCTATATAAGTGCCAGGACGTCTCATGGCCACATAGATCTAGCAAAAATAAATATACAAACATTAAGGTAACACTCTGAACATGAATCTCGCGGATATTTCGAGTATTTCTTTCTCTGTATTTACCCCCACAGGAGTGGAGACTCGCTGGAGGAGGGCAGAGATACGGATACCCCAAGGAGGGCAGAGATACGGATACCCCAAGGAGGGCAGAGATACGGATACCCCAAGGAGTGGAGACTCGCTGGAGGAGGGCAGAGGTACAGATACCCAGATGAGAGAATAGCTGGTTGGGGGTATATAGATATACAGTGACACAGAGGGGCATAAATATAGAGTGGCCGAGAGCAGACACTGACTAGTGGGAGGGGCAGATACACAGTGCACCGCTGGAAGGGGCGCATATACACAGTGGCCCAGAGGGGAGACTCACTGGTGGGGTTAACATTTATACAGTGACCCAGAGCTGGAGATGCGTTGGTGGGTGGTGAAAGGCCCTGGTATGGACATATTCACAGTAACCCAGAGGAGACTCGGATGGTGAGGGGGGGGGAGAGACCCGTGTATGAACATAGACACACAGTGGCCTGAACACAATACCCCACCCTTATTGACCAGGGTCTCACTCCTTGTAATAAACATAATACATGGGACCTCAGTTTATAATCTAAGATGTATTTATATGGACGGGACATGCTATGAAGTATCTCAATCATCTCCAGTCGGGTATCGAACCCGCTACATATAGATTGACAGCAACATCAACAACTTTCATCAGCACACCGCACCCAAACGTCAAATATTCAAATCAAATGATGACTTGTCTAAATGGTATCATTTATTTTGAAATGCCTAACTATTAAATGAATAGGCAAGTCAGGAAATGCCTAACTATTAAATGAATAGGCAAGTCAGGAAACTGACCTTGCCTAGCTGATTCACAAATCCAGTCCTAGTTCATACATGGACAACTCTTTGAGCAGTAAGTAAACGGAATAGTGGCATACACAAAAACAATACACGTATCAAAATAAATACATTACTAACGTAACAAACTTACTTCTAGCAATATATGTAAGACGCCTAACTATCAAATAAGAATGACTGTCAACAGATAAATACCCAAGTTAGGGGAAAACAACACATATACAAATTACAAATCACCGCTTCGTAATAAAAAACAGTGACAATCCCTGATTTCGTTACAATTCATTCAAAGAAACTAACTAATGTGTTGTTTTGTCTCCAACTAGTCAGATTATTGTGTTGTTTTGTCTCTAACTCGTCAGATTATTGTGTTGTTTTGTCTCTAACTTGTCAGATTATTGTGTTGTTTTGTCTTGTGTTGTTTTGTCTCTAACTTGTCAGATTATTGTGTTGTTTTGTCTCCAACTTGCCAGATTATTGTGTTGTTTTGTCTCCAACTTGCCAGATTATTGTGTTGTTTTGTCTCCAACTTGCCAGATTATTGTGTTGTTTTGTCTTGTGTTGTCTCTAACTTGTCAGATTATTGTGTTGTTTTGTCTTGTGTTGTTTTGTCTCTAACTTGTCAGATTATTATGTTGTTTTGTCTTCAACTTGTCAGATTATTGTGTTGTTTTGTCTCTTAACTTGTCAGATTATTGTGTTGTTTTGTCTTCAACTTGTCAGATTATTGTGTTGTTTTGTCTTGTTGTTTTGTCTCTAACTTGTCAGATTATTGTGTTGTTTTGTCTTGTGTTGTTTTGTCTCTAACTTGTCAGACTATTGTGTTGTTTTGTCTTCAACTTGTCAGATTAGTGTGTTGTTTTGTCTTCAACTTGTCAGATTATTGTGTTGTTTTGTCCTGTGTTGTTTTGTCTCCAACTTGTCAGATTATTGTGTTGTTTTGTCTCTAACTTGTCAGATTATTGTGTTGTTTTGTCTTCAACTTGTCAGATTAGTGTGTTGTTTTGTCTTCAACGTGTCAGATTATTGTGTTGTTTTGTCTCCAACTTGTCAGATTATTGTGTTGTTTTGTCTCCAACTCGTCAGATTATTGTGTTGTTTCGTCTCCAACTTGTCAGATTATTGTGTTGTTTTGTCCTGTGTTGTTTTGTCTCCAACTTGTCAGATTATTGTGTTGTTTTGTCTCCAACTTGTCAGATTATTGTGTTGTTTTGTCTTGTGTTGTTTTGTCTCCAACTTGTCAGATTATTGTGTTGTTTTGTCTCCAACTTGTCAGATTATTGTGTTGTTTTGTCTCCAAATTGTCAGATTATTGTGTTGTTTTGTCTTCAACTTTTCAGATTATTGTGTTGTTTTGTCGCCAACTTGTCAGATTATTGTGTTGTTTTGTCCTGTGTTGTTTTGTCTCCAACTTGTCAGATTATTGTGTTGTTTTGTCTCTAACTTGTCAGATTATTGTGTTGTTTTGTCAACTTGTCAGATTAGTGTGTTGTTTTGTCTTCAACGTGTCAGATTATTGTGTTGTTTTGTCTCCAACTTGTCAGATTATTGTGTTGTTTTGTCTCCAACTCGTCAGATTATTGTGTTGTTTCGTCTCCAACTTGTCAGATTATTGTGTTGTTTTGTCCTGTGTTGTTTTGTCTCCAACTTGTCAGATTATTGTGTTGTTTTGTCTCTAACTTGTCAGATTATTGTGTTGTCTTGTGTTGTTTTGTCTCCAACTTGTCAGATTATTGTGTTGTTTTGTCTCCAACTTGTCAGATTATTGTGTTGTTTTGTCTCCAAATTGTCAGATTATTGTGTTGTTTTGTCTTCAACTTTTCAGATTATTGTGTTGTTTTGTCGCCAACTTGTCAGATTATTGTGTTGTTTTGTCTCCATTGTCAGATTATTGATTGTTTTGTCTCTAACTTGTAAGATTATTGTGTTGTTTTGTCTTCAACTTGTCAGATTATTGTGTTGTTTTGTCTTCACTTTTCAGATTATTGTGTTGTTTTGTCTTCAACTTTTCAGATTATTGTGTTGTTTTGTCTCCAACTTGTCAGATTATTGTGTTGTTTTGTCCTGTGTTGTTTTGTCTCCAACTTGTCAGATTATTGTGTTGTTTTGTCTCTAACTTGTCAGATTATTGTGTTGTTTTGTCTTGTGTTGTTTTGTCTCCAACTTGTCAGATTATTGTGTTGTTTTGTCTCCAACTTGTCAGATTATTGTGTTGTTTTGTCTCCAAATTGTCAGATTATTGTGTTGTTTTGTCTTCAACTTTTCAGATTATTGTGTTGTTTTGTCGCCAACTTGTCAGATTATTGTGTTGTTTTGTCTCCAAATTGTCAGATTATTGAATTGTTTTGTCTCTTAACTTGTAAGATTATGGTGTTGTTTTGTCTTCAACTTGTCAGATTATTGTGTTGTTTTGTCTCCAACTTGTCAGATTATTGTGTTGTTTTGTCTCCAAATTGTCAGATTATTGTGTTGTTTTGTCTTCAACTTGTCAGATTATTGTGTTGTTTTGTCTCTAACTTGTCAGATTGTTGCAAGTACCAACTATAGCATTAGCTAGGGATAACCCTCTACTCCACATGAACGCCATACTAGGGTTTATTCTAGAGTGGTAATAAGGGCAAGGTGGGTCAAAAAAGGGGCAGGGTGGGTCAAAAAAGGGGCAGGGTGGGTCAGAAAAGAGAGCAGGGTGCAATTTGAGGCGTGATGAGGTGTGCGATAGGGTGTTTTGATGTTAGTCTAGAAAATGTTTGTTAACTTACGGTAATTGAACAAAGAGGCAGTGAGGCAGTACATGTTGGTGAAAGGGACGACGAGTTCCAAGTTTTATACATCTGCCTGCCCGAAGGCACTCCTCACCTGTTGAGGCATATATATATAGAAACAAACAAATTCTTTTTTTAAAAAAGCAAACGGGCATGCTAAAATGGGCAGGGCGCTCCATTTCACTCTAGAACAATCCCTATATACAGCACTTTTATCACCGTTCCACAGCGTTCTCTATTCCCATAGATATTGATTCTTGAGTATGTAGTACCATGTGGCTTTGCTTATCAGCAGTATGGAGATAAAAATGAGTATGGGCTATGGGATATTACCTAACTTCCTCAACCTTATACCACAGAATATACATTGAAGAACACAATTGAGATTCTAGCCTTGTTTACGATAGAAATATATAGTCGAAATTTATAAAACTTTTCTCATATCTCAAACTAAAGCATTACGATTGGTTGATTGCCATGTTTTACTCTCAGCTGAACCAATTAGAGGGTTTAAAATTTAATCTGAGATTGGAGAAACGTTTTACAACCTCCGACCCAAGACATGTATGCACAAATGTGAATTATTGTTTATTAATTTGAAATGATTTGGAAATTAAACAGTAGAAAAGCGTTGTATGATTTTTAAGTCTCGTGATTTTTATGTACGTTACGGTATTGTATTTATTATGTAATCTCGTATAACTTGGGTCTGCTTCATAGTTCACAGATATTTCAAAGTTTCTGATGTTCCATTGATTTCATTCCACACCCTAATTGGCATACAGGTTCCCTATTCACACTAACCAATCAGATCAAATCAACAATATAGCCATCAGTACATTAACACATGCTCTCAGACATACCCATGTACGGTATATTTGTACAGTTTCCATGGTCATACATACCCATGTACGGTATAGTGGTATACCATATATATACCATGCGCATGTATATTGGTACAGTTTTCCTCAGATATACCATGTATATTGGTACAGTTTTCCTCAGATATACCATGTACATTGGTACAGTTTTCCTCAGATATACCATGTACATTGGTACAGTTTTCCTCAGATATACCATGTATATTGGTACAGTTTTCCTCAGATATACCATGTATATTGGTACAGTTTTCCTCAGATATACCATGTACATTGGTACAGTTTTCCTCAGATATACCATGTACATTGGTACAGTTTTCCTCAGATATACCATGTATATTGGTACAGTTTTCCTCAGATATACCATGTATATTGGTACAGTTTTCCTCAGATATACCATGTACATTGGTACAGTTTTCCTCAGATATACCATGTACATTGGTACAGTTTTCCTCAGATATACCATGTATATTGGTACAGTTTTCCTCAGATATACCATGTATATTGGTACAGTTTTCCTCAGATATACCATGTACATTGGTACAGTTTTCCTCAGATATACCATGTACATTATTGGTACAGTTTTCCTCAGATATACCATGTATATGTACAGTTTTCCTCAAATATACCATGTATATTGGTACAGTTTTCCTCAGATATACCATGCACATGTACAGTTTTCCTCAGATATACCATGCACATGTACAGTTTTCCTCAGATATACCATGCACATGTACAGTTTTCCTCAGATATACCATGCACATGTACAGTTTTCCTCAGATATATCATGCACATGTACAGTTTGCCTCAGATATACCATGCACATGTACAGTTTTC
The DNA here is from genome assembly GCA_014843695.1 of Archivesica marissinica. Lineage (NCBI taxonomy): Eukaryota > Metazoa > Mollusca > Bivalvia > Venerida > Vesicomyidae > Archivesica > Archivesica marissinica. Next base: position 22,073,771 of record CM026394.1, on the reverse strand, counting down.
CTCAGATATACCATGCACATGTACAGTTTTCCTCAGATATACCATGCACATGTACAGTTTTCCTCAGATATACCATGCACATGCACATTGGTACAGTTTTCCTCAGATAAACCATGCACATGTATATTGGTACAGTTTTCCTCAGATAAACCATGTACATTGGTACAGTTTTCCTCAGATATACCATGTACAGTGGTACAGCTAGCCTGGGTGCCAGTCTGTCGATTTTTCACTTTTTAACTTCTGGCAAAATGACAGCCTGGGGAAACTGGATTTCCAATCGTAGTGCCATCTACTACATCTATGTAGATTTGAAGATACATTGCAAACATATAATGTCCCGTTTCTGTGCTATATCGACGAGATGGCGGATTTTAAATATTACGTTTAGATGGTAGTGGTCGATTCGGTGTAATTGAACTAAGGACGACTTAAATATTGAGTAAATATGTTAAATCAGACACACATTGTACTTTTTAAAACTATTTATCGTTACGTTGACCCGTAAACAATGGCGGCCAATTCTAATGTTTTATCAACATTGCAGTGCTTCGCTTTCGATTCAAGTACGTCATTAATTAAGTCACATGCTAATAGGCCTAATAATAGGATTAATGCTATAAGTCAATAATTACACGGACAATCCGTCGAGTTTCCCCAGGCGTTGATATGATCAGAAACTCAATAAGGCCCAATTAATAGTCTTGGTGTTAAAATATATTTATTTGACTGACCAGGCAAAATATATCGACGCCTGTTCCCAGGCTATGGTACAGCTTTTGTAAAGACAAGCTAAATCTAACAGAAAAATAAACTTGTAACAAAGTGTCTACCCCACACTGTAATTTGCAATAAATTAAATATTCGTAAATATATAATACACCTATTTAGAATATAACAAAATAAATTACTTGAGCTATTAGATAATGTTAGTCCATGAATAAATTATTACACGATCATGTATTGATTGATTCAACCGTCTACAACACACAAGTATACAACTAGCATAGCTTATACGTGGCAATGGCTTAACGCTTTGCCTGCTGAGTAAATAAAATCACATTTGCAAACAACATAGATCCTGATCATCTGCATTGATCAGGATCAATGTTGTTTGCTATTTTAGCTCCACTATCCTAATAGCAAACAGCATAGAGCCTGATCAGACGGCACAGAATGTGTAGTCTGATCTGGCTGTTTGCAAAAGTGACATTATCTGCCGCTAGCATGCAAAGGGTTAAAATAAAAACAATTATGAAGAATGCTTAAGTCTTTTAGATTCCCAAAACTTTACTTTATTATGTATGTGCCCTCTATTAAGCAGCCACATGTGCATAGCAGCCACTTTCTGTGATTCCTTTGGCTGGCTGATCTGGATCTATGTTGTTTGCACATTCCTTCCAATTTATTTAGCATTTTAAGGGTTAAACTTGCATTTCAAAGATTACATTTGACCTGGGAACCATTGACTGTGAAGTGTTAGCACTTCCTCAAACTTTTTGTCCATTTCACCACCAAAAAATGTGTAACTTGTATATAAGGGACACAACTTGCTTATACATAATAGATTTTTATTCAAGGGAAGCAACTAGTGTGGTTACTCGGTTAGCAAAATATGCAACCTGTTAAATATGTAAGCTTCTAATCAGTTCAGCAATAGTGTACTACTATAATTAATATGCCATGTATTCCAACTGTTAACTTTAGTAATACACAAATAAATACGTTTAACCCTTAACCTTCACAACAAAAGTCGTTTTTGCACACAGCATAGAGCCAGATCAGATGGTATCGTCTGATCAGGCTCTATGCTGTTTGCTATTCGGAGAGTGGAGCTAAATCACTTGACCGAATAGCAAACAACATAGATCCTGATCATCCGCTGTGTTACGGCGCCACTGATCTGGAACTCTGCACATTCCGTCTAATTTATTCGGCAGGCTATGGGTTAACGAATGTTCCAAATGATGTGACTGCTAATACAATATAAATAAACAGCGATGGCGAAACAATATATCCGAAGATTAATCTGTGTAATACCTGTAAGAATAACTTAATTATAAAATAATTAAACAATTATAGATAAAGACACGAAAAATGAGTTCTGCACAAATCGTGTAGGCAATACTTGCAGTCTACAAACCAAAGTAAGTATATAGGTCCATTCGTGTAAATCTATCTTAAAGTCCCAGTAAGTCCGGCTTAAGCTTAAAGCTACATTTCAAAGCCCAGCTTTCATAGGTGAAAATCAAATGTTTGTGTTTGAGAACAACAGCCGTGTGGTATAGGACACAGGTGTAATAGCTATGTTATATTTCGGGTTTTACGCCTGCATCAGCACCATTTTTGGGCTATATCGCCGGCGGGCAGTTTACCTAACAACACCTTTCCTGGGCAGGCTCCAGCGGTTAACCAGTACTTGGGTGCACCAACCCCCGTAAGAAACTGCTAACTTCAGGTGTAATAGTTTTCAGCTGATTGCACCCAAAGGTCAAAGGGAAATAACTGCTGGACATTTCTAATGATGATCATTAAATTAGGGAGTAGTCATGGAACATGATAAAATATTCCTTTGCAGGCAATTTCATCAAGATTTTACCAAATCTAGAAGCCACAACTGTGAGCAATATGGTTTATAACAACGCTTGTCGCCATGCACACATACACAATCAGGCTCAAGCTACTGGCAGTTTATAACGATGCTTGTCGCAATGCACACATACACAATCAGGCTCAAGCTACTGGCTTGTTTGGGGGAAATAATCTCATTTCTCACTAGTTTCATGTCTGTAGTAGAGGATTATTTTATTTATATATATATATAATAAAACAAGTCAACACACTTCTCTCTATTGTATAGGTTGAACCATTTGGTAATACTATAATACAACCTAAGGACTGTGACTATGTTCCTGGCTTCATACGTCACTAATAGTGTGTATATATATTCAAGATGGCAGATATTATATTCCAGACGAAATTTGAGATTTTATGGTTAGCACTATGCTGGGGTTAAAATAACATGCATGTATGTATACATTAGCTAAAATTACATTAACAACAACTACCGGTATTAAATAACTATAATCTGTTTGATGCAGATTGTTTTTACATTTCACAATCTACACCAGTAATATTATGAGATAACACTTAAGATATTGTGCCGCCGAAGCAATGCACACAACTGAGATAACATCGATTCTCCATTCTTTAGACGGTTATTTCTTCTGAAAACAGTTTTGGTGTTCCGAGACAATTTAACCTGTCGCCTGCTAATCACGACTAGCTTTTGCCAACAGCATAGAGCCAGATCTATGCCGTTTGCTATTCGGAGAGTGGAGCTGAAACAGTTGTTATGCAGGGATATGGTCTGTGAAAAGTACTGATCAGCAAGCATGGGGTAGCACGCAAGTATGGGGGGGGGTATAAACGCAAGCCAACAGTTTATATTTACTTAGAAAAACATTCCGAACATAGGCTTCATCAAGATACGTAACATTGGGTGGAGTGTATAAACAGCTATTCTAACATGACGAAGGAATTTACCATTGTTAACCCTTTCAACATCACAGACCTCTATATAGGCTTACAAAAAGTGTAGATCCAGAATCTGCACTTTTTGCAAGTAGTATTACTAATTTTAGACAAAATTACCCATCTTGATAAATGAACTGGTCCGAATGTAATTTTCTTATTCATTTATTGGTCTAAGAATATCATGGACCAGTCTATGTCAGTTACTTGGTGTTGAATGGGTTAAATCTGCAATAAAACATGGCTTAGCGCGTAATGTCAAACGGGACGTCATTTTTGTCGTTTTGTTACGTTGTTTGCAGATTTCTAAAAAATAACACCTAGTTTTGCGCTTTTAGATATTTTGGTTAGCGATGAAATAATATTTGTATTTGCATTATTTAGTCGAATAAATCGCGATTTGTCGTCCTGAGCGCCGGAATTAACCACTTAAGCCTATGGACTGAGTGGTTAATTCCTGTGCGTCAGAACCTCAAACCATGTTTTATTCAGCAATAAACAACGGAAAGACAAATATTATTTCATAATTAGTATCTAAATATTTAGGCAGCCACAATTTGCGAGAACATCCATAGTTACCAAACAGTATAAATAATAAACTGTGACTAGCAATACAACTGTGACGCATCAGGAGAAAAACTACCGGTCGTGTGGTCACCAAATATTATATTCTTGCATTTTTTGGAAGAATCTAATCTGTTTTGCAGAATATCTAATATTTTAAAGCCAAAACATTTTCTTGTGTGTTCACAAGTATAATGCATTGATTTTATTGCTACAAAATGCTAAAAACTTTTCTATCTTATTTTAAAAAGGACTGACTGAGAAACGAGCTTCAACAACTTATATTAATCACCCCTGTGGTGAGGACATATGTTCCTTTCAGTGGTAGGAAAGCCGGAAAACCCATCGTTTACTCTGGCGACCACAATCTTTCATATTGCTATGACTTAAGGATTAAATGCGGGTTACACTGGTGAGAAGCGAGTGTACTAACCACTGTGCTAATCGGATAATGAACTGCCAAGAAGACATTGGATTGTCACAGTTGTAGTTTCTACATGTACTTTATATGTGGAAGATTAGTGCAGAGATGGAAACAGCTATGGCCTTTCAGGCTGAGAGATCTGGGAAAGATAGACATGGGTAGGACAGACATGGGAAGGACAGACATGGGTAGGACAGACATGGAAAGGACAGACATGGAAAGGACAGACATGGGTAGGACAGACATGGGTAGGACAGACATGGGAAGGACAGACATGGGTAGGACAGACATGGGTAGGACAGACATGGGTAGGACAGACATGGGTAGGACAGACATGGGTAGGACAGACATGGGTAGGACAGACATGGGTAGGACAGACATGGATAGGACAGACATGGGAAGGACAGACATGGGAAGGACAGACATTGGTAGGACAGACATGGGTAGGACAGACACGGGAGGACAGACATGGGTAGGACAGACATGGGAAGGAGACATTGTAACGACAAACATGGGTAGGACAGACATGGGTAGGACAGACATGGGTAGGACAGACATGGGAAGGAGACATTGGAACGACAAACATGGGAAGGACAGACATGGGTAGGACAGACATGGGAAGGACAGACATGGGAAGGACAGACATGGGTAGGACAGACATGGGTAGGACAGACATGGGTAGGACAGACATGGGAAGGAGACATTGGAACGACAAACATGGGAAGGACAGACATGGGTAGGACAAACATGGGAACTTTGCCTACCAAGGATATATGTTCTGCCTTTCCCCAATAGACCTCAACATAACTTATGACATCGGAAGTGGAACCTCGGTCGTGTCATGGATACGGTGTCGACCTTATAACCGAGTGGGTTGCCAATTAGAAACTGGCCAGAACCACGACAGTGGTGTCCTTCAGCACGACACATTGCCTCATTTCCCTCCTGCACGGCTATGGAATCTATGGACCGAGGTCCCAAGAGTGATTAAACTAATGCTGTGAGGACTTGTTTCACAATCAAACTGATATTTAAAAATGATATTGAAAAACAAGCTACGTTTTAGAATATACTGATGCACATTTAACCTGTATGTTCTCTGTATGACAATACTGCAAAAATACGATGTTTTCATACCAAATCTTTAACCTTTAGGCGAAATGAGCAGATAACAAATGTGTAATATTTTTCTTATTTTTCCTAGAAAGTAGGGCTTGCGACATTTCAGTCAAATCGTAAAAGTCAAGTTTAATGAGAAACGTTAGTCAGTTACTGCCCCTGAATACTCCTAATAGTAAATTGGTCCTCTTAATTGGTTTCCTCCGTTTTTATCGTTGTTTCCTTTGCACATGTTTTCCATTCTCATCCGTATTCTCGTCTTATAATTATGAAATTATTAAATCTTGACAGATATCTTATAGCATGTCCAATGGATACCATACTGTAAAAATTAGTTCAATTAATTAACACGATTTTGATAAAATTACATTTATCCTAACACAACGTCTGTTTAGACGACAACAGTAAAAACAAAGGATTCCAACTAAAGGGACCAATATACATTTAGGGATAAATCTGACATTATCCATCAAGGGAGGTAATCGAAAAACAAGTAATGTCTCCCATTAGATATGTATATAGCATGCATGGGCATAACTACATTGGGCATTGTACAACCTAGCAAAGTTTATGGTATAAAAGCTAGAAGTTTTTTGATTCGACCAAAAGTTCTTGGTACATTCTAAATGTAAAAACTTATCACTCAGTTCAAATAGGTAGAAGTGATCCAGGCAGCTAAGGGAGAGCATTTCTCTGCTCTGGTATCAAATTCAAAATTATATCAAAATACAAAGTACTTTCTATGCGCATGTAATTGTTGCAAGATAAATATTAATTACAATTCTGGAAGAAATTCTCACCCATATACTATAAATATCAAACTTGATCGTGATGCTTTTTTGGGATGCAAAAACAGTAAACTTTAACAAAAATCAATTTGGGTATTTTACAAATATTAGAAGCAAATAAATTAATACGAAATTATGACTTTTATCATGACATTGTCTTCATAATACATTCTTTATATTAAATCTATAACATTTAACACATATATTTATAATCTGTGACAAGAACAATCATTGTTAAGCACTTTTGAATTAATTTCCAAACCCCAGAGCTTCGTTCATTAGGTCATCGTCGATACCCTCTGGAGAATTAGCGCTGGGGCAGAGGCTAGAGTTATCTTTTCCTGAAGGCGAGCATGATGGTGATGATTTATGTTTCGACTTCATTCCTCCAGACTTGAGAAAGTTTGGAGATGTTCGACTTTCCATATATGAATCTGACACTGGGTTGCACTGTGGCGAGTTCGTTTTATTCTGCAAATGACGAGGGGATGCTGGGAAATCTATGATCAACCCATTTTCAGGACTGCTTGCTGGGCTGCTGGGGTCCGAGAGGGCCTTTGAGATTGAGCCTGGGCGCAAGTTCCGACGTCCACCCAAGTTTTCAATATCTTCAGTATTCTTATCAGAGTTTTCTTGGGGTTTTGATGGTGGTGTTTTAAAATGGCTGTCTTTCGTTTTAGTATCATTTACTACGAGATCAATCTGAGAATGATTTGACAATTTACTAATATCATTTGAGACACCCTCATGTTTACCGTAGTGACCGTCCGTTTCACCATTTTGCTTATCTATACTATTAATAACTTCTACACTGGCCTGTTTTACAACACACTTTCTATTTAACTGTGAGCTTTTGTGTGCACTGGCTTTATCTTTGGGAGAACTTAATGGAATGATTTTCGGTGATGACTTGATAGTAACAGCGGACTTTGATGACAAGGCATCCTTCCTTCTATCACTATTACTAATTTTATTTCCTGTCTGTTCACTAAGATAATCAATGGCGTTACTAGAGCGTTCAGGTTCGTTCTCTAGAGGAATACTAACGATATCACGAGCACTGTTTGTCCGACAACTTTTTGGAGCACTGATCGCGCTTGCCTCTGGTTCAGGGCTTGCTGGAGCTTCAAATATCACAACTTTTTTGTCAGCCTTAACCTGTGGAAGAGAATTCTCCATTTCAGGACTAGCTGGCGATTCATTAACGATTACTTGGTCTGCTTTCTGAGACGAGGAAGAACTACTTGGTGGAACGGATGCTTTACACGTCAGCTTGTCAATGACGGCAGAAAGAGACCCTTTGCGGCCCCTAGCTGCAGCAGCAGCATTTACATTATTAGCCACACTTTGTTTTCCCTTTTCGCTCGATTGTTGGCGAGAAACAGGAGGCCCAGGACCTTTTGGAGCATTTGGTATGAAGTTACTGCCCCTGGAATTTGACACATTATTACTCACCGATGGAATCCTAGAATTAGCACTGTCGCTGTTTGAATGATTTCCCTTATAGCTGCTGTATGAAGGATTATTTCCTCTAAACGCACTATGACTCTGATTGCTTGATTTCTGAGAATTAACATTCGTTGGATTATTACCCCAGTTTGAATGTGTTCCGGAATTATGCATGCTTGAAGTTCTACCCTGGCTATTCGTCCCACTATAATTATTCCTATATCCGCTATTGGAGGTATTTGAATTGCTTTGGTTATTTCCCTTGTTGTATGAACTACCGTTTCCTTTCTCATGTTTATGCGAATAATTCTGCGGTGAGCTACCACTGTTTCTGCCCGAATTTCCTGCGTTTGTGGCAGACTGGTTCTGTGATCTGGAATTAGAATTTGAGGAATGGTTCCCACCACTATTTCCTTTATTATATACATAATTATTTTTCATACCTCCAGAATGAGAAATACTGGATTTTGCAGAGTTTACAGTAGAACTTGGTGAGTTACTCTTTGAGATATTGGTCATTGGACTATTTCCTTTTGAAAACTTAGAATGTGTAGTTGATGTTGAACTATAGGTTGGAGCAGTACTAGTAGACACTATTGGATTGTTTGTGGAAGTCGGCGTGGACACTTTCTGACCACCAGATGTAGAGCTTAACTTTGGTATTGGTGGTAATTTTGCAATTTTGTTTGGGTTTAAAAATGAAAGCACTGAGGCAGCCGTTTCTTGTGTTATAATAGTTGTCGAGGTTAAACTATTCTTGTTGCTTGAGGTAGATTTTTCTCGGTCACGTCCACTTGAATTCGAGCTGCGAGACTTCGATTTTTCTTTCTCAGAATGCGGTGAAGATGTTCTTGAATTGGAAGTGGATAACGATTTATTTAAAGATTTTTCATGTTTTATAGAATTTGAACCTAAAGTAGATGAAGATGCACTTGAGCTGCGCGAGTGTCCAGATTTAGAGCTTTGGGGAATGGGGGAATTTTTACCACTAGGTCCTTGGATTTGTATATTTTTCTGTTGACCACTGCCAGACTTTGACGACAGTGAAGATGATGCTGACCCTGATGAAGATTTGGAAGTGGTCGATAACTTCCCTGCCGAGCCCAATCCCTGTGAGTTTTTATTACTAGTGGGAGTTAGTTGTTTTTGTGACCCAGAGGTCGCAAGGGAGACAGCACCAATTTTGCCTATGGTTGTTGAGGTAGGTGACTGAGAGATTGGCTTAGGGGTTACAGATGTGCTAGGGGACGACGAAGTCCGTGTTACAGTTAGTCCTGAACTACTTGATGGCACTACTATTGGTTTGAGTTTGATTGTGGCTGTCCGTGACATTTTCGACTGGGATTTTGAAGATGAACTGCGCTGCGATTTATGTGATTTTACAGATTTTGATGAACTACTAGATTTCCTGTTAGCACTATCGTGATGTGATTGTTTCTCCACTGGAACACTCGCAACATTATCACTTTTCCTCATATTTTCAGTTTTCATTGCATTAATCTTGTCAAAGATTCCCTCATCTGAATTTGTTTGAGTTCGAGTCAACGAAGCACATGTTTTATCCTTTTCTGAATTAGATGGCGTTCTAGTCACGGACGTACACGTTTTATCCTTTTCTGAATTAGATGGCGTTCTAGTCACGGACGTACACGTTTTATCCTTTTCTGAATTAGATGGCGTTCTAGTCACGGACGTACACGTTTTATCCTTTTCTGAATTAGATGGCGTTCTAGTCACGGACGTACACGTTTTATCCTTTTCAGAATTAGATGACGTTCTAGTCACGGACGTACACGTTTTATCCTTTTCAGAATTAGATGACGTTCTAGTCACGGACGTACACGTTTTATCCTTTTCAGAATTAGATGGCGTTCTAGTCACGGACGTACACGTCTTATCCCTTTCTGAAATCTTGTCCTTCGGTTTCGTTATCTTATCCTTTGAACTCTTGATTTCCTTCTCCAAATTTTCTCGCTTGATAGATTTATCAATTTTTTCTATCTTTAAAACAGGTTCCTTAACAGGCTTGTCAATTTTATTAACCTTTTCAATGGATTTAGCATCCTTTACTTGTAATACAGAGTTCTCTATAGACATTTTTATACTTTTTTTTGTTATTTTCAGTTTCGGTAGATGGTCATTGACATCCCCAATATCCACATCTACCGTCGTTGATTTATAAACAGCCATTTCATTTTCGACAGAATACGAATTATTTGCTAATTTTTTCTTTTTACGCTCTTTCTTACTTTCATCTTTATCTCTCTTTCGTTTCCCTGAATCCACAGACAAAGTAATTTTTAATTCATTTTCTCTTTGTTTTCTCTTAAATTTCTCACTTTTGTTAAACCTATTAAAACTTGCGAGAGTGCTTTTATTTGAGATCTGAAGTCGTGTAGGCGACGCGGAAATCACGGTCATTTTCTCCACCATAGGAAGGGTAAAATCCTCGTCGTCACTATGAAAGTCGAAAGCACTTGAGCGTTTACTTTCATCGCTGTCGGCCGGTGATACACTCTCATATTTCACTTTCAACTTCACTACAGGCGGCTGAGAGTTACCGGAACTGTTTGAATTCTCCTCCATCATTACGTCTTCTTCCTGAGTTATTGCACTATATTGTTTCACATCATGTTTCATGTCCAGCTGAGCCTTCAATGTTGACAGACTAGGTTTACCACTGGTTGTAATGTGCCCTACATGAATATTACTAATCTTAGGTGTGATATGAGATCCTAAAATCCCTACTTTGGAGTCAATCGGCTCATTTATCACACACATGTTTTGTAAGCTTGGCGATGTCACTGTTGGAGTATGACTAGGGGACATCTGTGTATAAATTCCTGGTGAAACAATATAATTTGGCGATGACATTGGGTATTGTCCTGGCGACGCTAGCTGGTGATAACTAGGTGAAGTCATCAATGGAAATTGTCCTGGCGATGCTAGTGGGTGAGGACTAGATGAAGTCATCATTGGAAATTGTCCTGGCAACGTTAGTGGGTGAGGACTAGATGATGTCATCATTGGAAATTGTCCTGGCGACACTAGTGGGTGAGGACTAGATGATGTCATCATTGGAAATTGTCCTGGCGACGTTAGTGGGTGAGGACTAGATGAAGTCATCATTGGAAATTGTCCTGGTGATACTAGTGGGTGAGGACTAGATGAAGTCATCATTGGAAATTGTCCTGGCGACGTTAGTGGGTGAGGACTAGATGAAGTCATCATTGGAAATTGTCCTGGCGACGTTAGTGGGTGAGGACTAGATGAAGTCATCATTGGAAATTGTCCTGGCGACGTTAGTGGGTGAGGACTAGATGATGTCATCATTGGAAATTGTCCTGGTGATACTAGTGGGTGAGGACTAGATGAAGTCATCATTGGAAATTGTCCTGGTGATACTAGTGGGTGAGGACTAGATGAAGTCATCATTGGAAATTGTCCTGGTGACGTTAGTGGGTGATGACTAGGGGAGGTCATCAACGGTGAGAAAACGTCCGGACTTATTCCACCTGTTGCACTATCAACACTGTTCCTACCAAGCGAATTCTGACGCTTAAAACAGTGGCGACGCTGTTGTTGCGAGTTACGTCGGATGTGAGCTGCGTTTGGGCCTTCGATCTCTCTACCACCTGGCCCTAAGAGCAGTTCCTCAAGAGAGGTAGAGGTTTTCTCGTTTTTTGGCACGACTCCATGGTGTGGCGAGTTTCTGGATGTTGGGGTGGGTGGGGTTTGTCTCGAGGGCCATTGATGAGGCGGATGAAATTCACCGCTTCCTTCACCCAACAACTGATTTGGATTCTGACCGGGGTGAAAATCGACCGGATACATGTCCATAATATCCACGCCACTAAGTTGACTGTTCAGTGGATGGCCCACCATTGCACTACTGCGTGGCGATTCTTTACCCATAATACTGTCTAAACTATTCTCCAGTTTCTTCACATGAGATTCACCGATATCGGTCAAGTCTATAACGGAGCCAGTCGACTGGCCACCAACACTTCCAATGCTACCAATACTTGATGGACGTACGAGTTCCTCATACGAACCACCGCTCAAATCCAAATCAATGTGTTTTTCACCCATACCCTGCCCGTGTCTTTCACTACCTACTTGTTCATTACTAGTCCGGTCAGCTATTTCCATATCTGACACTCTATGCTTTGGACTTTTACCCGCAATATCTTTCGACGACTTTCGTTTAGCTAATCTCTTGCGCGGATTTGGCGTAGGAACCGGGAATGGGTTTGAAGCTACTGAAATGTCTTCTTCTAAAAGTTTTGATAACATGGGACTTTCATTAACGACTGGTAATTGCGGTTGTTCTACTGCTGGAGATCCAGCGTCCAGCAATGTTGCAAGCAAGGGATTCGCTGCTGGCCGTTCTTGAAATTCCTCCACCACCGGTACAGGCGGCTCGGAAAAAGGTCTATTAAACTGTATACTATATTTATGCAGTTCTATCTGCGGACTTTGCACCCAACCCTCTGTATTTGGATAAGGTGGTGGATTGGGTATGTTTGTCGCAATGTTTTGCGTAGTTGGCACTTTAGTGTTTGTATTGACCACTGGAGATGTTTTCACTATATTCGACTGTGTCCAAGTCCAGCGCGACTTTATGAGCGGTTGTATTACTGGTTCTGGTGGTGTTAATTGTTTGATCTGCTCATTTACTCTCTGAATCACTGAACGTAACGTCACTGGTATTGAATAACTCCTGAAAGAGATAAACCATTCATAAAGTTGCAGAATAACTCTTTGAAACAAACCATTCAATCATAAAGTTACAGAATAACTCTTTGAGACAAACCATTCAATCATAAAGTTACAGAATAACTCTTTGAGATAAACCATTCAATTATAAAGTTACAGAATAACTTTTTGAAACGAACCATTCAATCATAAAGTTACAGAATAAATCTTTGAGATAAACCATTCAATCATAAAGTTAGAGAATAACTCTTTGAAACAAACCATTTAATCATAAAGTTACAGAATAACTCTTTGAGATAAACCATTTAATCATAAAGTTACAGAATAACTCTTTGAGACAAACCATTCAATCATAAAGTTACAGAATAACTCTTTGAGACAAACCATTCAATCATAAAGTTACAGAATAACTCTTTGAGACAAACCATTCAATCATAAAGTTACAGAATAACTCTTTGAGATAAACAATTCATAAAGTTGCTAACAGGTTCATTCTTGTAAAAATAATATGAAGCAGTCTTATCTGATGCAACATTATCATTCAAATGGAAAAGTAAAATTTCATTCTGATGCAAAATTCTGTGTTGAAAGGAGATGAACGAGTGTGGATTATAACCACCGTATTCACTTACTCGTTAGCATGAAACTATGGGGAGTGGGATGTTGTAATCCTCTATGGACATATGGAATGTATGGAATAGGAGTGAACTGATTGAAAGCCCAACAATAGAAAGCCAATTTTGAGAAATATTACACCAAGGAAGAAGAGAGAATCGATCGGACAGGAAATATTTATGCATATCGTGCACGTCTGTCTACATGTAATTCATGCACAAAGATGAGAAGTCATCCAACACTCGGATCTGTAGTCCAGTGGTAACACGCTGAACTGGTAATCCAGAGATCGCAGGTTCGATCCCCCCGTCTGACCATAATACAATTAACAGTCTTTCAGGTGGGACTTTAAACCGAGGTCTCGTGTTGGTGCTTTACACCGTGCACGTAAAAGAACCAGAGGAGACTCTGGAATGGGTCTCTGTCTGTATCATTGCACTATCCTCCAAAAATCTAAAATGACTAATCTCTTCAGGAGGCGTCGCTCATATGGGCAACCGGTAGCAACGATAAATAAACGTAAAACACACACACAGGAGTCATCCAGTGATAAGATAAAGACAATGCGCCAAAGTGCTCCAGTTTTAACAAAGCATTTCTTTAATTGACCTCGATACTATAACGGAATTCCGCCCCAAAGTATGACACCAAACAGAAATGTTCAGCAAAATGAAACATGGTGACCCAGTTTTATCACAATCGAGTAAAATAGAGTTGCAACAGTCTTTACAAGGTATTATTTCAGTTGACCTAGTGACCTAGATTATTGATAAAAATGGCTACGGAAAGTAACAAAGATTTTCAAAAAGTACGCAACAAATAGTGTTACTACAGTTCTACACGGTTTTTCTTTAAGTTCACCTGGTCGTCTGAATTAAGCTATGCAGGGATAAAGAGACAGACGCCCACAAATTTATCTCCCTTGCAGAAATAAACTGCGTGATCATCATGCTTGCATATAGCATCTCTAAATGTCCTCGTTCTATTCCCAACCAAAGATGATTACCACCGGCCTTGCATAAGCCCCGAAACATCTCGACGACGCGACCAGCGGGAATCGAACCTACATCAGTGAGGAGTCATAAAAAGAAGTACAAACCTTTGAAACGCTCTCGACACAAACTCATCTGAGCAAATATCCTCATCTACATTATTCTGATTAACATTGCACTTTACACTAGTGAGGTCACTTAGGTCAAACTCAACTGAAACAAAGACATAAACATGCTCATCATAATGAAATCCTGACAAACTGTAATTCCCCCTAAGCCAAAACTGTAATCCCCTCTAAGCTGAAACTGTAATTCCCCAAGCCAAAACTGTAATTCCCCCTAAGCGGAAACTGTAATTCCCTCTAAGCCAAAACTGTAATTCCATCTAAACCGAAACTGTATTTCCCTCTAAGCCGAAACTGTAATTCCCTCTAAGCAGAAACTGTAATTCCCTCTAAGCCAAAACTGTAATTCCCTCAAAGACCCCAGAAGGCACCCAAGTAAAACCACAGATCTTCTGCAAGCAAGCTAGATAGCTTCCTTACATGAAATAATTCGACAACTCCAATGGGATTCGAACAATGAGAAGAAGACGTTTGAAATCTCTCATAAAAGGTTGACTTTTCGAGGCCATCTTGGATGACTAAATCATCTGATTTTGATGAAAATTGCATTAGAGTGATCGCCTCATCGACACTTTCGATTTTATATGACATGACCATATTCGCTCAAAAATAATATTTGACCCCTACTTGAACTGGCGTGGCGCCCAATTTTGTTTGCATATCAATCATTCCTACCAAGATTCGTCAAAATCCGGCTGGCAGTTTGTGAGATGATTTTTTAAGAATTTGTGCTATTTTTAGACAGCGGCCATCTTGGATTATGTAATGAAGTGATTTTAACAATTATGTAATCCCCAAGCTAACAAGTATCATGACCATAAAATGTGGCTATAGACCAAATGGTTACTGAGTAGAAGACGTTCCCAGACGACGACTGACATATACATTGTGGTAAAAGAACCAGAGGAGACTCTGGAATGGGTCTCTGTCTGTATCATTGCTACTATCCTCCAAAATCTAAAATGGCTAATCTCTTCAGGAGGCATCACTCATATGGGCAACCGGTAGCGACGATAAATAAACGTAAAATTTTTTGTATTGTACACTTGACATTAACCCATTCAACACAAAGTAACTGACATGGACTGGTCCATGATATTTTTAGACCAATAATTTTAATAACAAAATTACATTTGGATCAGTTCATTTATCAAAATGGGTAAAAAAAATTCTAAAAATAGTTATATTACTTGAAAAAAGTGCAGATCCTAATGACATCTGGATCTACACTTTTTTGTAAGCCAATTTAGAGGTCTGTGGTGTTGAAAGGGTTAATCAGTCCTTTATTGCCAAACTATAAACATGTTCCAGTCTCCTAAGCACTGAAGAGTTGAATTGTTACGGTAATTTAGGAAAATTCTACCCCACTATGAAAACCCTGGTAAACTGAAAACCCCCACGAAAGCGAATATTACCCCCGGTCTGGTGGATGTTCAGCTTATAGGGGTTTCACTGTATATTGTGGGAATGCTCAATAAGAAACATTACTATCAAACAGAACCAGAACATTGTTTGTTTGGGCTTTACGCCTTCATCAGCACCATTTTGGGCTATATCACCGGCGGGCAGTTTACCTAATAACACTCCTGGGCAGGCTCCAGCAGTTAACCAGTACTCAGTGCACCAACCTCGGTAAGAAACTGCCAACTTTTTTTTATATAAACAGACACGGCCTGAGCGGGGCTCGAACAAGAACAGTAATCAGTAAAATTAAAAAGATATACAGAGATAAGAAGAACAACTTAGCAACACCTAAATGAATGAAACTTTGCTTGAAGATATTAAGAACAAAACAGAAGAACTTGAACAATACTCACTTACGAGAACAGCAGGATATTACTTAAGAACAAAATCACAATATGTAGGAACAATGGATACAAATAGTAAATATTGTTCTAATCTTGAAATAAAAAGAAATGAGAGTATAAACTTTATTTATTTTACAACGATTGCGAAACAAGTTTCAACAACTTATATTAATCACTCTCGTTGGCGCGGATGAAAGCGTATATGTGGCCATTCGTGTGGGAGGAAACCGAAGTACCCGGAGAAAACCCACCTGTCTGATCTGGCGAGCGCACTAACTACTGCGCTAATCGTAAAATAATACCTGGACCGTTTAATTAATGAACCGATGTTATTTTATATGAAACAAAATTATTTTACGAGAAGTTCAATAAGCGAAGTACAGTCAAACCTGTGTTAGTGGTCACCTCTATTAAGCAGCCAACCTTTATTAAGCAGCCAGTTTCCAGATTCCCAAAATGTTGTTTTATTATACATGTGACCTCTATTAAGCAGCCAGTTTCCAGATTCCCAATATTATTATTTACTATACATGTGACCTCTATTAAGCAGCCACCTGTACCAAGCAACCACTTTGTGATTCCCTTGGCTGGCTGCTTAACACAGGTTTGACTGTAATTATTATACAGGAGAGCAATTAATGACGTAAACAGAATTTGAATGTGTACAGGCTTTACACAATATGAATACAATACCAAGCTAGGATATTTTACTAAATATTTTGGCCATAACTATTTCACGACTGCAGAAAGACGATCAGCAGTTGCCGACTGCAGAAAGACAGTCGTCGGCATTGCCTAATGCAGAAAGAGTCGTCAGCATTGCCGAATGCAGAAAGACAGTCGTCGGCATTGCCGAATGCAGAAAGAGTCGTCAGCATTGCCGAATGCAGAAAGACAGTCGTCGGTATTGCCGAATGCAGAAAGAGTCGTCGGCATTGCCGAATGCAGAAAGAGTCGTCGGCATTGCCGAATGCAGAAAGAGTCGTCGGCATTGCCGAATGCAGAAAGAGTCGTCAGCATTGCCGAATGCAGAAAGTCGTCAGCAGTTGCCGAATGCAGAAAGACAGTCGTCGGCATTGCCGAATGCAGAGAGTCGTCAGCATTGCCGAATGCAGAAAGAGTCGTCAGCATTGCCGAATGCAGAGTCATCAGCATTGCCGAATGCAGAAAGAGTCGTCGGTATTGCCGAATGCAGAAAGAGTCGTCAGCATTGCCGAATGCAGAAAGAGTCGTCAGCATTGCCGAATGCAGAAAGAGTCGTCAGCATTGCCGAATGCAGAAAGAGTCGTCAGCATTGCCGAATGCAGAAAGAGTCGTCAGCATTGCCGAATGCAGAAAGACAGTCGTCGGCAGTTTTACTAGAAAACAATATTTGCAATACAACATTGACTGGAGTCACTTAGACAGTTAGAGTGTAACAATAGCCAAGGAAATAGATAGATAGGAACATACCAGTGATCATCGTGTGATGCAATGGGTGCTCAAACATTAGGCTGAGATACTGTAGAGACACCGCCGTCAACTCAAACACTACATCCGAACGATACTCTGTAAACATAAATACACATTGCATTCAGGTATAACCATCAACGTTATATAACACTACATCCGAACGATACTCTGTAAACATAAATACACATTGCATTTAGCTATAACCATCAACATTATATAACACTACATCCGAACGATACTCTGTAAACATAAATACACATTGCATTTAGTAGAGATGCCGGCGGCCATGCGCCGCAGCCGTAGAATCGGCTATTGTGTACATGCAACGAGGTGGATTGCAGTGGAAATTTTATCAATTTGTGTTCTCCATATGACTTATATATTTCTTGAAATAAAATCTACAAAGAATAAGCTTTCCAATGGTATAACATGTGTCTGTGTTGTTTATTTACTCCCTGTGTTAATGAAGCTGGAACGCGAGGTACATTTGTAATGGCCCGCGGCGACTTTCAAACATGACGGCCTTTGTTTTGCGGGGGGTGATCTTCAAACCAAAATTACGATGTGAGCCAATCAGAATATCTGTATCATCCAGCACTTGTTAAAAAAATTAGATCTCGCGCTTTCACGTGATACCCATAGTTCAAATAGGGTTTATACACAACGTATATGTCGATGGAAAGTGACGCAAAAAATCAAGTTTTTTATGGAAATACAGGTTAGTATTCGTTAAATAGCGCTACCGTTATGAAGGCTTATATATACCCTTTTGATATTTGTCAATTCAAAGGAATATTTTGCGCTGGCTCATGTGTACTTTGTTCGTTTTTTGGACCCACTGTTGACAAAAGTTTTTCGCCACATTGCCGCGCAAAGGCTTTTGGGTAATTTCCAATATGGCTGCGCCCGTTGTTGTAAACTTCCAGAACACGATTTTCGCGATGTTTATCCCAAACTGGCCGAAATCATTCAATTAAAGTCAAGTTTTTTGCCAGTACAACATCTTCGAATAAACATTGAAGCAGTGCTGTATTGAAATAAGCCAGGGTATGCCTATTTTTTGAGAAACTTGCCAGTGTACGTACGATTCGTAGTACCATATTATCGCACGTCACCAGTTTTCGTAATTCCGTTTCTCTTGACTTGCGTAGTGTTAAATATTCGAGTATATTTAAGTAGTACTTAATATTATCGTATATCTATATTTTCTACAGTTATTCTACGTGCCCCTACCACTGTTTTAAAAATCTACCAGTTTTTTTAACACTTAAATGCGATGATTTTGTAGGGTCCTAATGAAAACACTGAAAATAGTCGTGGTGGCATTATCGACAATTGCACCTTTAATTGGTAACTTTGAACCATAATTTGTACATATGTTTGAAAGTGATATCTCATCATTCTAAACATATAAAAATTATTTATTTTTGTGTCGAATTAGATTGAAAAATAATGTCCTGAACGATGTCCTATGTAGCACTGAAAATATCGTAATGGCGGCCGACATTATAGATACGTAATCTTCACATGTAAACGATCGTAGCTAAAATAATTGGTAACTTTGTAAAGTGAAATTTACATATGTTTGAAAGAGATATCTCATCATTAAATTAATCAAATACATTATTTTTACATCTAATTCGACACAAAAATAAATACATTTCATTACACTGAAAATTTAGTCTTCGTTCAGGGCAGGTTGATTAAGTATAATGCTAAGCAAAATAAATAAATTTTATATTTTCGAAATGATGAGATATCTCTTTCAAACATATGTAAATTTCACTTTATTATATTATAGTAGTGCATATTATCATACCCATCTTCAGTAACAGTGTCTCTAATCCAATCAAATTGATAAATGAATTCCATATTAAATCAATAAATGTATAAATAATATAATTTATTTTGTAAACAAACATTACAAAGATTGTTGTTGTTTTTCTTTCAGGTCATGGAATCTGCAACTGAAAAAGGACCAGATTTTATATCAACAAATATTTTTGACTCCCGAGACAAACATTCAACGTCTTATTAGTGGGACGTCAGTTTTGACACTTGATGACAGTGAAATTAACGTGTCTGATTTTCCAATAACTTATGCGGTGTACGAAAAACTATTGCAGGTTCTTGATGTCAATGGTTACAACATACAACTTAATCTTCCCAAGATTCTACTGACTTTGAATGCTGATGTAAACATTCCGAAGAAGATTAGTAATCTTACAAGGAAAGTTGTGAAAGACATATCCAAAAGATCAGAGTCTGATGATTTTGAAGTGTGGAAGACAACCACTGTTCTGAGATATCTAGAACAACATGTGACCGAAGTTGCTGGATTCAAAGTCGCAGATTTGCTAGAACCGTGTCTGAGTTGTTAGGATGAAGCAGTTACCGTTGGTACAATTTTGCGGTTAAGATCGTTCCGTAAAAGAAATGCACTACCGTGGCATTTAGCGCGAACATGGATGAAGCAACTGTTTGGGTTGACGGAGGAAGATCTGCCGTCAACAGCATCACTTCAAGGCCAGTGGGATCGGCTGTACAATCGGAAATGCAGAGAAGGCAAGTCATTTGGAGAGCAGACTTACACGTGTACGGGTCCCATCCAAACAACACCAGGCCACACAAATAGTGAAATCGCCTCATTACAGAAGGCAAATACTAAACTTAGTCAGTTTTTAAAGAAGACCGAGAGTAAATTGACGGCCGCACAGGAAACTGTGAAAATAATGACTGAGGAATTTGAGGAGACTTCACAGTCATTAATGGTAGAAACTGAGAAGAATTCCAATTTAGAACAGTTAGAGAAAGTTGTTGAGGAAAATAAGGAAACAATTTCTGAACTGAGACATAATCTGTCAGACTATACACCAAGAAATGTGAGAAGGAGAGAAATTAGAAAAGAACAGAAGATTGATATTCTCAAGCAGCAAATCCAGGAGAACAGTGTTGAACTCCAGGCCCTCAAAGATAGTAATGATGATTTGAAAACCATTGTTGACAATCAAAGAGTGGAGAGAACAAAGATGCAAAAACAACTTTCATATCAGAAGTCCAAAGCGACAGAGCGACAAAAAGTAACTGATGGCGAACAAGAAATTGAACATCTGAAACAGACTGTTAGAATATTTGAAAATGAAAACCAGGAACTCACAGAAAAACTTAACAAGGCCGAGACATTTCTCCAATCTGTGAAAACATTTCAAGAGGGCAAATACAATGATAGCGTACGCGAAGTTTATTCTGCCCTTCTGTCAATGAATGTTGGTGTCTCTAATGTTGAGAAAATTGTGCGGTTAGTGCTAGAGAAAATGGCGCATGTTAAAGTTGACCGCCTTCCCAAAAAAACATTTGCAGAGTGATGTTGGTCGAAGCGAAGCTATTATCGCAGATTCAAGTAGCTGACGCTATGTTGGATAGTTCATTCAACACTATACACATGGACGGGACAAAGCGAAGTGGTCAAGAATTTGGAGGACTGCAAGTTGGCACAGATTCCGGACAATACACTGTTGGTGTCAGTGAACTAGTGACCTGTGATACAGAAAGCTTTTTGAAATTAATTAAGGACCAGCTAAGGGATATATCACAGCTTGTTGATGGTGAAAATGCAGACAAGAAGACCGCGGAGATCTTGAACAGTGTGAAGAATATGATGACTGATCGACACGTTGTGAATTCAGCGCTGAAAACAAAGCTTGAAGTTTGGCGGAAACAGTGCTTGCCTCTGATAATAGAGAACTTCGAGACTCTGCCAAACAACGTCCGCAGCAAAATAATCGAGCTTAATGACTTTAAGTGCAACTTGCATGTACTGGTGAATGTTGGCTCCCAGAGTGAAAGTGGACTTAAGATTTGGGAACATGCTGCCCTCGGAGACGTAAATACAACAGAGTCCGCAATTCCAAAAACCACCTCAAATTTCATTCGTGCAGCAACAAAACTGTGTGTGCCTGGAGCTGATGAGAAGTCTGGCTATGGTCTCCTGTTTACAACTTATCTTGAAAATTTAGACAATCCAGTTACTAGCAAATTGCACTCATTTCATGGTCACAGAATCAACATCATATTCAGTTTGGGTGCGACCGTGTATTTCCACCACCAGCAAATTGCGCACTTCATCCAGGAATATTTTGAGGACGCTCAGAAGAACAAATTAGTTTCGGCTGTCGAGAGTTACGTGAAGACCCCGGTTTACCTGGCTGGCTGTCGTGCTTTGGGCATCCTCGACAAGCTGGTCACTGGACCTATATGGCGTCATATAGAAGCAGCCAAACATATCCTTGATCTGAACGTGATGTGGACGAATTTGAAAGACTTCATGACGGAATACTCAAAGGATGCCACAGATCTTCTCAAGGGCGAGGTGTTGTTCCCAGACCATACACATGTTAAGGAAGACGACCCAGTGTTCGAATATCTGCTTCAGCCCTGCAGCGATGAGATGGAAACTCTCACCCGGGAAGCACTGGAAGTGCTTTGTCTCAACTTCCTCATCATCATACAAAGGCAGCTTGTTGATTGTTTGCCAGGTGGGAAGTTCCATGAGTTGAGTGCAGTCGAGAATCTCCGTCAGCAGTCTACTACTGTCAAGGCGACCAACATCGTAAGTGAGCGTGACTTCGCCAGTCTCGATAGACTGCAACGTGAAAAGCCGAATGCAAACACAGTTGCACTAGAAGGAATGATACTGTTTTCCTCGAACAAAACGTTGCAGTGGTTGGAATCACTTCCTGAGGAGAAGAAGCACATGGTTATGGAAAGTGCCCGGAAAAACGCTCCCGACGCCCTTCAAAGATACCAAGAGCGAAAATGCGAAATAAAACGGCAGCGGGCAGTCCTTCTACAGCAGCGAAGAGAAGAAAAAATGAAGAAAGAAATGGACAGATATGTACATAGCAAAAATGAGCAAAACTCATTGAAAGCTGTCAAAGCCCAGATCCGCTTCAGAAAAGTTATTCTGAAATCCAAACCAGATGACAAGTCACTTTTGTCTTTTTCCAAAGACGGTCAACCGTTTATTCTGCAAGTTCTGAAGCAGAATTTGCTGCAGTTGATGAACTTGAAGAAAGAAGTGATATCGTGTCGCGCACCTAGACCAGAGGCCACACAAATTGTCATTAAAACAAAGGAAGAAAGAGACAAATTCATGTTGGAGCACCGTCAGCAAATTCTGGAAAAAATTAAGGAAATTGAGGAAAAGCAGAAAAAACAGAAAACTGATATCCGTGAAAAGGCAGCATCAGTCAATGTTCCACGGAAAATATCTGGCATGAGGCGGAAACGAGCAGACAAACCGGATTCGCCTGAGCGTGTTACGTCTACTGCAACAAGTGGTGATCAGCAACTTGAGCAAGTTGATCAGCGTCATTCATTTGTGTTGGGTGAACTTGTTGCAATTGCCTTTGATAATGCGTGGTATCCTGGTAACGTGACTGCTGTAAATGGAGACCGAGCGACTGTCAACTTCCTTCACCCAACTGGCACATCATATTCCAGGTTTAAGTGGCCGAGTACAGCAGACATTTCTGAAGTTGAGGCAATCTTTGTTATCCACAGCGGGTTCGAGCTTCTGCCATGTGATAACCATGGACGACTTTTCAAGATGACGGCAGAAATCCTCAAAACAATACAGACAAAATTCTCTCAGTACAAAGAAAGATACTTTGAATAAGAGAACTATATATCGAGCATATATAGTGTGATTGAGAAGGAACAGAACTTGGCATAATTATTATTAGCTCATGTTCTATTCATGTTAATAACTGTTGGTGTAAATCACTAAATCGTAAATGTGCAATGGAATGATTTCAGAGTGACTGAAACTGTGTTTATTTGTAGCAGCATGACTGTTATTGGGTGGTTGAGTGAGTTTTCATTTAAAATCTGTGTTGAAAATCCAGTAATTTGACATATCACATGTCATATTCATGATATTGTATAAACGAGAGTCAGTCGGTCAACCATTTGCCGTCGGCAGCCATCTTGAAATTCAAAATGGCTGTCATCCTGATGACTTTACATTCATGGCTGTAGCCAAAGTAAGTCTTTATTTGAACTCTGTATGAAAATAGCTTTAATTTGATATATTACATGCCCTATTTTATTTAAAATTGAGATTTTTTGGTTGTTTACTAAGGCGATTGGCGGCGGCGCCACGATGGATCGACTTTAACGAGCGGAACATTTATGAACACGTATTTGCCAGATGTATAAGTGTGCAAAAATTCATGTTTATATCTCTTTTCTATCAATTTTTATAGGCTGAACATTACAAATTTCAATCAAAAAAGCCCAAATTCTGTCCCATTTCCTCTAATTGTCTTAGTCAAGTTAGTGATGAATAGATTTCCAATTAACCCATTTCATTCTGGATACATTTTAGGGCTTTTGCAAACAACATAGATCCAGATCAGCCGCAGCGTGACGCTGCATGCTGATCAGGATCTATGTTGTTTGCTACATAGCCAAGTGTCTTAGCAAGATCATCTGAATAGCAAACAGCATAGAGCCTGATCAGACAGAATGTTCCGTGGTGGTTGATCTGGCTCTATGTTCTTTGCAAATACTGTTTGAACGGTATCCAGAATGAAATGGGTTAACGGGCCAAAATCATGTAATCAAATTGGCATAACAGAAAAACTACTGAACCGATTTTGAAAATTTAAAGTGCGTTTTGTTTCTGTTTGTGAGTTCTATAACTCTGTTCTTTTTTGTAACACTTTAAAAAAATGAAAATTTTGACTGGCATCCCTACATTTAGTTATAACCATCAACATTATTCAACACTACACAGATACTGTACACTGAGGTCTTGTGTCGGTGCTGTACGCAGTGCACGTAAAAGAACCAGAGGAGACTCTGGAATGAGTCTCTGTCTGTATCTATCCTCCAAACATCCTCCAAACATCTAAAATTACTAATCTCTTCAGGAGACGTCGCTCATATGGGCAACCGGTAGTGACGATAAACAAACGTAAAACACACACAGTACCCGGTAATAAATTAAACCTGAGACTGTGAGCCATCAACTCAAACACCACATATGATCTGTACTTTGATGACCTGACAATTACTGTCTTGTATATTCGAGGTCAACAACCAGTGGTGTGTAATCTAATTAACATCCTGTCAAGGATGTATGGATTTGCTGGCAGGAGGTGTGAAACAGAATTTAACTTGGAGACAGCTACGGTTGGAAATTGGATATAATTATTATAACTGAAATTGACAACTGAAACAAAAAAAGTTTAAAAAAAAAATTCTTCCACCAATTCCTTCATTTTGTTGCCAATTCCATAATTTGTTCACCAAATGCAGAAATGGTGACTGTAGTGAACCCTGACTTGAGGAAAATAATATCCCCTCCACCGCCCCCCTAATGACAATGTTCTGAATGATCCAGTAGCGGTTAGCTATTCTAGTACAGCTATTCTAGTATAGGTACACCTAGGTCATTCTACACCTTAAAAGCAATAACCAATGCAAACCGGGTTCGATCCTCGCACCAGGGAAGTATGCGCCAAAATAACAATGCAGTACAAACGTCTAAAGTTATGATAAAAAAAACGATAAAAAAAACATCGTTTTTTGGATGGAAAAGGGTCACCAACCAGCAGTTTATTTTAAAAGCCACATATTACAGAGATACAGACACAAGGTCATACAGACGGATCTGTAGTCCAGTGGTAACACGCTGGACTGGTAATCCAGGTATCGCAGGTTCGATCCCCCATCTGACCATAATAAAAATTAACAGTCTTTCAGATGGGACGTTAAACCGAGGTATCGTATCGGTGCTGTGCACGTAAATGAACCAGAGGAGACTCTGGAATGAGTCTCTGTCTGTATCATTGCACTATCCTCCAAAAATCTAAAACGACTAATCTTTTCAGTAGGCGTTGCTCATATGGGCAACCGGTAGCGACGATAAATTAACGTAAAACACACACAAGGTCATACATCCTATTGATAGACAATAAAGGAGCATTCAGCATCATAGCAAACTAACCTGTTGTTGAGTTGGGTCTGATAAGGCTGTGTATTATAGAGTTGAAGGTGAGTTGCTGGCGGAGTAAGGTTAGCACTTTGGGAACACATGTTGGAAGAGTGAACGGTATCTTACTGACTAGAGCCCCAGGCTGACCCAGACAACTGTCAGCATTGGTATTGAAGAAATATACATGTTGTTGATCAGGAAGAGTCTGAAAAAAACAAATATACGAGTGTAACATCCATGTAAACAAATATACCAGCATAACATCCATGTAAACAAATATACCAGCATAACATCCATGTAAACAAATGTACCAGCATAACATCCATGTAAACAAATATACGAGCATAACATCCATGTAAACAAATGTACCAGCATAACATCCATGTAAACAAATATACCAGCGTAACATCCATGTAAACAAATGTACCAGCATAACATCCATGTAAACAAATGTACCAGCATAACATCCATGTAAACAAATATACCAGCATAACATCCATGTAAACAAATATACCAGCGTAACATCCATGTAAACAAATGTACCAGCGTAACATCCATGTAAACAAATGTACCAGCGTAACATCCATGTAAACAAATGTACCAGCATAACATCCATGTAAACAAATATACCAGCATAACATCCATGTAAACAAATATACCAGCATAACATCCATGTAAACAAATATACCAGCATAACATCCATGTAAACAAATATACCAGCATAACATCCATGTAAACAAATGTACCAGCGTAACATCCATGTAAACAAATGTACCAGCATAACATCCATGTAAACAAATATACCAGCGTAACATCCATGTAAACAAATATACCAGCGTAACATCCATGTAAACAAATGTACCAGCGTAACATCCATGTAAACAAATGTACCAGCATAACATCCATGTAAACAAATATACCAACGTAACATCCATGTAAACAAATGTACCAGCATAACATCCATGTAAACAAATATACCAGCGTAACATCCATGTAAACAAATGTACCAGCATAACATCCATGTAAACAAATATACCAACGTAACATCCATGTAAACAAATATACCAGCGTAACATCCATGTAAACAAATATACCAGCGTAACATCCATGTAAACAAATGTACCAGCGTAACATCCATGTAAACAAATATACCAATGTAACATCCATGTAAACAAATATACCAGCGTAACATCCATGTAAACAAATGTATGAGCATAACATCCATGTAAACAAATGTACCAGCGTAACATCCATGTAAACAAATATACCAGCGTAACATCCATGTAAACAAATATACCAGCGTAACATCCATGTAAACAAATATACCAGCGTAACATCCATGTAAACAAATATACCAGCATAACATCCATGTAAACAAATATACCAGCGTAACATCCATGTAAACAAATATACCAGCGTAACATCCATGTAAACAAATACACCAGCGTAACATCCATGTAAACAAATGTACCAGCGTAACATCCATGTAAACAAATATACCAACGTAACATCCATGTAAACAAATATACCAGCGTAACATCCATGTAAACAAATGTATGAGCATAACATCCATGTAAACAAATGTACCAGCGTAACATCCATGTAAACAAATATACCAGCGTAACATCCATGTAAACAAATATACCAGCGTAACATCCATGTAAACAAATGTACCAGCGTAACATCCATGTAAACAAATATACCAGCATAACATCCATGTAAACAAATATACCAGCATAACATCCATGTAAACAAATATACCAGCGTAACATCCATGTAAACAAATATACCAGCGTAACATCCATGTAAACAAATATACCAGCGTAACATCCATGTAAACAAATGTACCAGCGTAACATCCATGTAGACAAATATACCAACGTAACATCCATGTAAACAAATATACGAGTGTAACATCCATGTAAACAAATATACCAGCATAACATCCATGTAAACAAATGTACCAGCGTAACATCCATGTAAACAAATATACCAGCGTAACATACATGTAAACAAATATACCAGCATAACATCCATGTAAACAAATATACCAGCGTAACATCCATGTAAACAAATATACCAGCATAACATCCATGTAAACAAATATACCAGCATAACATCCATGTAAACAAATATACCAGCGTAACATCCATGTAAACAAATGTACCAGCGTAACATCCATGTAAACAAATGTACGAGTGTAA
Organism: Archivesica marissinica; assembly: GCA_014843695.1. NCBI lineage: Eukaryota > Metazoa > Mollusca > Bivalvia > Venerida > Vesicomyidae > Archivesica > Archivesica marissinica. Next base: position 22,045,976 of record CM026394.1, on the reverse strand, counting down.
CATCCATGTAAACAAACATACAAGTGTAACATCCATGTAAACAAATATACCAGCATAACATCCATGTAAACAAATGTACCAGCGTAACATCCATGTAAACAAATGTACGAGTGTAACATCCATGTAAACAAATGTACGAGTGTAACATCCATGTAAACAAATGTACCAGCGTAACATCCATGTAAACAAATGTACGAGTGTAACATCCATGTAAACAAATGTTATGTTATATTATATGTTATGTTATATTTCGGGTTTTACGCCTGCATCAGCACCATTTTGGGCTATATCGCCGGCGGGCAGTTTACCTAACAACACCTTTCCTGGGCAGGCTCCAGCGGTTAACCAGTACTTGGGTGCACCAACCTCCGTAAGAAACTGCCAACTTTTTCATATAAATGAGACACGGTCTGAGCGGGGCTCAAACCCGTGACCATCAGTGATGATAGGTTACAGTGGTATACAAGTCAGCGACCTTAACCACTCGACCACGGAGGCGAACAAATGTACCAGCGTAACATCCATGTAAACAAATGTACGAGTGTAACATCCATGTAAACAAATGTACGAGCATAACATCCATGTAAACAAATGTACGAGCATAACATCCATGTAAACAAATGTACGAGTGTAACATCCATGTAAACAAATATACGAGCATAATATCCATGTAAACAAATGTACCAGCGTAACATCCATGTAAACAAATGTACGAGTGTAACATCCATGTAAACAAATGTACGAGTGTAACATCCATGTAAACAAATATACGAGCATAACATCCATGTAAACAAATGTACCAGCGTAACATCCATGTAAACAAACATACAAGTGTAACATCCATGTAAACAAATATACCAGCGTAACATCCATGTAAACAAATGTACGAGTGTAACATCCATGTAAACAAATGTACGAGCGTAACATCCATGTAAACAAATGTATGAGCATAACATCCATGTAAACAAATATACCAGCGTAACATCCATGTAAACAAAAGTACAAGCGTAACATCCATGTAAACAAATGTACAAGCGTAACATCCATGTAAACAAATATACCAGCGTAACATCCATGTAAACAAATGTATGAGTGTAACATCCATGTAAACAAATATACCAACGTAACATCCATGTAAACAAAAGTACAAGCGTAACATCCATGTAAACAAATGTACAAGCGTAACATCCATGTAAACAAATATACCAGCGTAACATCCATGTAAACAAATGTATGAGTGTAACATCCATGTAAACAAATATACCAGCGTAACATCCATGTAAACAAATGTATGAGTGTAACATCCATGTAAACAAATATACCAACGTAACATCCATGTAAACAAATATACCAACGTAACATCCATGTAAACAAATGTATGACCGTAACATCCATGTAAACAAATGCACAAGCGTAACATCCATGTAAACAAATGTACGAGTGTAACATCCATGTAAACAAATGTACGAGAGTAACATCCATGTAAACAAATGTATGAGCATAACATCCATGTAAACAAATATACCAACGTAACATCCATGTAAACAAATGTACAAGCGTAACATCCATGTAAACAAATGTACAAGCGTAACATCCATGTAAACAAATATACCAGCGTAACATCCATGTAAACAAATGTATGAGTGTAACATCCATGTAAACAAATATACCAACGTAACATCCATGTAAACAAATGTACAAGCGTAACATCCATGTAAACAAATATACCAACGTAACAGCCGTGTAAACAAATGTATGAGCGTAACATCCATGTAAACAAATGTACCAGCGTAACATCCATGTAAACAAATGTACCAGCGTAACATCCATGTAAACAAATATACGAGCATAACATCCATGTAAACAAATGTATGAGCGTAACATCCATGTAAACAAATATACCAGCGTAACATCCATGTAAACAAATATACCAGCATAACATCCATGTAAACAAATATACAAGCGTAACATCCATGTAAACAAATATACCAGCGTAACATCCATGTAAACAAATATACCAGCATAACATCCATGTAAACAAATATACCAATGTAACATCCATGTAAACAAATGTACCAGCGTAGCATCCATGTAAACAAATATACGAGCGTAACATCCATGTAAACAAATATACCAGCGTAACATCCATGTAAACAAATATACGAGGGTAACATCCATGTAAACAAATATACCAGCGTAACATCCATGTAAACAAATGTATGAGCGTAACATCCATGTAAACAAATATACGAGCGTAACATCCATGTAAACAAATATACGAGCGTAACATCCATGTAAACAAATGTACGAGTGTAACATCCATGTAAACAAATATACGAGCATAATATCCATGTAAACAAATGTACCAGCATAGCATCCATGTAAACAAATATACGAGCGTAACATCCATGTAAACAAATATACCAGCGTAACATCCATGTAAACAAATATACGAGGGTAACATCCATGTAAACAAATATACCAGCGTAACATCCATGTAAACAAATGTATGAGCGTAACATCCATGTAAACAAATATACGAGCGTAACATCCATGTAAACAAATATACGAGCGTAACATCCATGTAAACAAATGTACGAGTGTAACATCCATGTAAACAAATATACGAGCATAATATCCATGTAAACAAATGTACCAGCGTAACATCCATGTAAACAAATGTACGAGTGTAACATCCATGTAAACAAATGTACGAGTGTAACATCCATGTAAACAAATATACGAGCATAACATCCATGTAAACAAATGTACCAGCGTAACATCCATGTAAACAAACATACAAGTGTAACATCCATGTAAACAAATATACGAGCATAACATCCATGTAAACAAATGTACCAGCGTAACATCCATGTAAACAAACATACTAGTGTAACATCCATGTAAACAAATGTATGAGCATAACATCCATGTAAACAAATATACCAGCGTAACATCCCCATGTAAACAAATGTACAAGCGCAACATCCATGTAAACAAATGTACAAGCGTAACATCCATGTAAACAAATATACCAGCGTAACATCCATGTAAACAAATGTATGAGTGTAACATCCATGTAAACAAATATACCAACGTAACATCCATGTAAACAAATGTATGAGAGTGACATCCATGTAAACAAATGTACCAGCGTAACATCCATGTAAACAAATGCACAAGCGTAACATCCATGTAAACAAATGTACGAGTGTAACATCCATGTAAACAAATGTACGAGCGTAACATCCATGTAAACAAATGTATGAGCATAACATCCATGTAAACAAATATACCAGCGTAACATCCATGTAAACAAATGTACAAGCGTAACATCCATGTAAACAAATATACCAGCGTAACATCCATGTAAACAAATGTATGAGTGTAACATCCATGTAAACAAATATACCAACGTAACATCCATGTAAACAAATGTACAAGCGTAACATCCATGTAAACAAATATACCAACGTAACATCCATGTAAACAAATGTATGAGCGTAACATCCATGTAAACAAATGTACCAGCGTAACATCCATGTAAACAAATGTACCAGCGTAACATCCATGTAAACAAATATACGAGCATAACATCCATGTAAACAAATGTATGAGCGTAACATCCATGTAAACAAATATACCAGCGTAACATCCATGTAAACAAATATACAAGCGTAACATCCATGTAAACAAATATACCAGCGTAACATCCATGTAAACAAATATACCAGCATAACATCCATGTAAACAAATATACAAGCGTAACATCCATGTAAACAAATATACCAGCGTAACATCCATGTAAACAAATATACCAGCATAACATCCATGTAAACAAATATACCAATGTAACATCCATGTAAACAAATATACGAGCGTAACATCCATGTAAACAAATATACGAGCGTAACATCCATGTAAACAAATATACCAGCGTAACATCCATGTAAACAAATATACCAGCGTAACATCCATGTAAACAAATGTATGAGCGTAACATCCATGTAAACAAATGTATGAGCGTAACATCCATGTAAACAAATGTACCAGCGTAACATCCATGTAAACAAATGTATGAGTGTAACATCCATGTAAACAAATGTACAAGTGTAACATCCATGTAAACAAATATACGAGCATAACATCCATGTAAACAAATGTACCAGCGTAACATCCATGTAAACAAATGTATGAGCGTAACATCCATGTAAACAAATATACCAGTGTAACATCCATGTAAACAAATATACAAGTGTAACATCCATGTAAACAAATATACGAGTGTAACATCCATGTAAACAAATATACCAGTGTAACATCCATGTAAACAAATGCACAAGCGTAACATCCATGTAAACAAATATACGAGCGTAACATCCATGTAAACAAATATACAAGCGTAACATCCATGTAAACAAATAATATTATACCAGTATATTATATATATGGGTTGTCCAATTATGTGAACAAATGATATACTGGGTTAGCTATAGATGTACATAAGATTAAATGATGTACTGGTCTAATTATATGATATACTGGTCTAGTTATACAATATACTGGTCTAGTTATATGGTATACTGGTCTAGTTATATGATATACTGGTCTAGTTATACAATATACTGGTCTAGTTATATGGTATACTGGTCTAGTTATATGATATACTGGTCTAGTTATACAATATACTGGTCTAGTTATACAATATACTGGTCTAGTTATATGATATACTGGTCTAGTTATGTGATACACTGGTCTAGTTATATGATATACTGGTCTAGTTATATGATATACTGGTCTACTTATATGATATACTGGTCTAGTTATATGGTATACTGGTCTAGTTATATGATATACTGCTCATTATACAATATACTGGTCTCGTTATACAATATACTGGTCTAGTTATATGATATACTGGTCTAGTTATATGATATACTGGTCTAGTTATATGATATACTGGTCTAGTTATATGATATACTGGTCTAGTTATATGATATACTGGTCTAGTTATATGATATACTGGTCTATACTGGTCTAGTTATATGATATACTGGTCTAGTTATATGATATACTGGTCTAGTTATATGATATATTGGTCTAGTTATATGATATACTGGTCTAGTTATATGATATACTGGTCTAGTTATATGATATACTGGTCTAGTTATATGATATACTGGTCTAGTTATATGATATACTGGTCTAGTTATATGATATACTGGTCTAGTTATATAATATACTGGTCTAGTTATATGGTATACTGGTCTAGTTATATGATATACTGGTCTAGTTATATGATATACTGGTCTAGTTATATGATATACTGGTCTAGTTATATGATATACTGGTCTAGTTATATGATATACTGGTCTAGTTATATGATATACTGGTCTAGTTATACAATATACTGGTCTAGTTATATGGTATACTGGTCTAGATATGATATACTGGTCTAGATATGGTATACTGGTCTAGTTATATGATATACTGGTCTAGTTATATGATATACTGGTCTAGTTATATGATATACTGGTCTAGTTATACAATATACTGGTCTAGATATACAATATACTGGTCTAGTTATATGATATACTGGTCTAGTTATACAATATACTGGTCTAGATATACAATATACTGGTCTAGTTATATGATATACTGGTCTATACTGGTCTAGTTATATGATATACTGGGCTAGTTATATGATATACTGGTCTAGTTATATGAAATACTGGTCTAGTTATATGATATACTGGTCTAGTTATATGATATAGTGGTCTAGTTATATGAAATACTGGTCTAGTTATATGATATACAGGTCTAAATATGATATACTGGTCTAGTTATACAATATACTGGTCTAGTTATATGATATACTGGGCTAGTTATATGATATATTGGTCTAGTTATATGGTATACTGGTCTAGTTATATGGTATACTGGGCTAGTTATATGGTATACTGGTCTAGTTATATGATATACTGGGCTAGTTATATGATATATTGGTCTAGTTATATGGTATACTGGTCTAGTTATATGATATACTGGGCTAGTTATATGATATATTGGTCTAGTTATATGATATATTGGTCTAGTTATATGATATACTGGTCTAGTTATATGGTATACTAGTCTAGCTATATGATATACTGGTCTAGTTATATGATATACTGGGCTAGCTATATGATATACTGGTCTAGTTATATGATATACTGGGCTAGCTATAGATGTACATAAGATTAAATGATATACTGGGCTAGCTATAGATGTATATAAGATTAAATGATATACTGGGCTAGCTATGGATATACTGGGCTAGCTATATGATATACTGGTCTAGTTATATGATATACTG
>CM026394.1:22012010-22038621 GCA_014843695.1 Archivesica marissinica | reverse complement strand
ATATGATATACTGGGCTAGCTATATGATATACTGGGCTAGCTATAGATGTACATAAGATTAAATGATATACTGGGCTAGCTATAGATGTACATAAGATTAAATGATATACTGGGCTAGCTATAGATGTACATAAGATTAAATGATATACTGGGCTAGCTATAGATGTATATAAGATTAAATGATATACTGGGCTAGCTATAGATGTACATAAGATTAAATGATATACTGGGCTAGCTATAGATGTACATAAGATTAAATGATATACTGGGCTAGCTATAGATGTACATAAGATTAAATGATATACTGGGCTAGCTATAGATGTACATAAGATTAAATGATATACTGGGCTAGCTAAATGATATACTGGGCTAGCTATAGATGTACATAAGATTAAATGATATACTGGGCTAGCTATAGATGTACATAAGATTAAATGATATACTGGGCTAGCTATAGATGTATATAAGATTAAATGATATACTGGGCTAGCTATATGATATACTGGGCTAGCTATATGATATACTGGGCTAGCTATAGATGTACATAAGATTAAATGATATACTGGGCTAGCTATATGATATACTGGGCTAGCTATAGATATACATAAGATTAAATGATATACTGGGCTAGCTATAGATGTACATAAGATTAAATGATATATGGGCTACTGATATACTGGGCTAGCTATAGATGTACATAAGATTAAATGATATACTGGGCTAGCTATAGATGTACATAAGATTAAATGATATACTGGGCTAGCTATAGATGTACATAAGATTAAATGATATACTGGGCTAGCTATAGATGTACATAAGATTAAATGATATACTGGGCTAGCTATAGATGTACATAAGATTAAATGATATACTGGGCTAGCTATAGATGTACATAAGATTAAATGATATACTGGGCTAGCTATAGATGTACATAAGATTAAATGATATACTGGGCTAGCTATAGATGTACATAAGATTAAATGATATACTGGGCTAGCTATAGATGTACATAAGATTAAATGATATACTGGGCTAGCTATAGATGTACATAAGATTAAATGATATACTGGGCTAGCTATATGATATACTGGGCTAGCTATATGATATACTGGGCTAGCTATAGATGTACATAAGATTAAATGATATACTGGGCTAGCTATAGATGTACATAAGATTAAATGATATACTGGGCTAGCTATAGATGTACATAAGATTAAATGATATACTGGGCTAGCTATATGATATACTGGGCTAGCTATATGATATACTGGGCTAGCTATAGATGTACATAAGATTAAATGATATACTGGGCTAGCTATAGATGTACATAAGATTAAATGATATACTGGGCTAGCTATATGATATACTGGGCTAGCTATATGATATACTGGGCTAGCTATAGATGTACATAAGATTAAATGATATACTGGGCTAGCTATATGATATACTGGGCTAGCTATAGATGTACATAAGATTAAATGATATACTGGGCTAGCTATAGATGTACATAAGATTAAATGATATACTGGGCTAGCTATAGATGTACATAAGATTAAATGATATACTGGGCTAGCTATATGATATACTGGGCTAGCTATATGATATACTGGGCTAGCTATAGATGTACATAAGATTAAATGATATACTGGGCTAGCTATAGATGTACATAAGATTAAATGATATACTGGGCTAGCTATAGATGTACATAAGATTAAATGATATACTGGGCTAGCTATATGATATACTGGGCTAGCTATATGATATACTGGGCTAGCTATAGATGTACATAAGATTAAATGATATACTGGGCTAGCTATAGATGTACATAAGATTAAATGATATACTGGGCTAGCTATATGATATACTGGGCTAGCTATATGATATACTGGGCTAGCTATAGATGTACATAGATAAATGATATACTGGGCTAGCTATATGATATACTGGGCTAGCTATAGATGTACATAAGATTAAATGATATACTGGGCTAGCTATAGATGTACATAAGATTAAATGATATACTGGGCTAGCTATAGATGTACTAAGATTAAATGATATACTGGGCTAGCTATAGATGTACTGGGCTAGCTATATGATATACTGGGCTAGCTATAGATGTACATAAGATTAAATGATATACTGGGCTAGCTATAGATGTACTGGGCTATATAGATATACTGGGCTAGCTATAGATGTACCTATATATATATGATATACTGGGCTAGCTATATGATATACTGGGCTAGCTATATGATATACTGGGCTAGCTATAGATGTACTGGGCTTATATGATATACTGGGCTAGCTATAGATGTACTGGGCTAGCTATATGATATACTGGGCTAGCTATAGATGTACATAAGATTAAATGATATACTGGGCTAGCTATAGATGTACTGGGCTAGCTATAGATATACTGGGCTAGCTATAGATGTACTGGGCTAGCTATATGATATACTGGGCTAGCTATATGATATACTGGGCTAGCTATATGATATACTGGGCTAGCTATATGATATACTGGGCTAGCTATATGATATACTGGGCTAGCTATAGATGTACATAAGATTAAATGATATACTGGGCTAGCTATAGATGTACATAAGATTAAATGATATACTGGGCTAGCTATAGATGTACATAAGATTAAATGATATACTGGGCTAGCTATATGATATACTGGGCTAGCTATAGATGTACATAAGATTAAATGATATACTGGGCTAGCTATAGATGTACATAAGATTAAATGATATACTGGGCTAGCTATAGATGTACATAAGATTAAATGATATACTGGGCTAGCTATAGATGTACATAAGATTAAATGATATACTGGGCTAGCTATAGATGTACATAAGATTAAATGATATACTGGGCTAGCTATAGATGTACATAAGATTAAATGATATACTGGGCTAGCTATAGATGTACATAAGATTAAATGATATACTGGGCTAGCTATAGATATACTTGGCTATATGATATACTGGGCTAGCTATAGATGTACATAAGATTAAATGATATACTGGGCTAGCTATAGATGTACATAAGATTAAATGATATACTGGGCTAGCTATAGATGTACATAAGATTAAATGATATACTGGGCTAGCTATAGATGTACATAAGATTAAATGATATACTGGGCTAGCTATAGATGTACATAAGATTAAATGATATACTGGGCTAGCTATAGATGTACATAAGATTAAATGATATACTGGGCTAGCTATAGATGTACATAAGATTAAATGATATACTGGGCTAGCTATAGATGTACATAAGATTAAATGATATACTGGGCTAGCTATATGATATACTGGGCTAGCTATATGATATACTGGGCTAGCTATAGATGTACTGGGCTAGCTATATGATATACTGGGCTAGCTATATGATATACTGGGCTAGCTATAGATGTACTGGGCTAGCTATATGATATACTGTAGCTATAATATACTGGGCTAGCTATAGATGTACATAAGATTAAATGATATACTGGGCTAGCTATAGATGTACATAAGATTAAATGATATACTGGGCTAGCTATATGATATACTGGCTAGCTATAGATGTACATAAGATTAAATGATATACTGGGCTAGCTATATGATATACTGGGCTAGCTATAGATGTACATAAGATTAAATGATATACTGGGCTAGCTATATGATATACTGGGCTAGCTATATGATATACTGGGCTAGCTATAGATGTACATAAGATTAAATGATATACTGGGCTAGCTATATGATATACTGGGCTAGTTATATGATATACTGGGCTAGCTATAGATGTACTGGGCTAGCTATATGATATACTGGGCTAGCTATAGATGTACTGGGCTAGCTATATGATATACTGGGCTAGCTATAGATGTACATAAGATTAAATGATATACTGGGCTAGCTATATATGTACTGGGCTAGCTATAGATGTACTGGGCTAGCTATAGATGTACTGGGCTAGCTATATGATATGATATACTGGGCTAGCTATATGATATACTGGGCTAGCTATTTGATATACTGGGCTAGCTATATATGTACTGGGCTAGCTATATGATGTACTGGGCTAGCTATAGATGTACTGGGCTAGCTATATGATATACTGGGCTAGCTATAGATGTACATAAGATTAAATGATATACTGGGCTAGCTATAGATGTACTGGGCTAGCTATAGATGTACTGGGCTAGCTATAGATGTACTGGGCTAGCTATATGATATACTGGGCTAGCTATATGATATACTGGGCTAGCTATATGATATACTGGGCTAGCTATATGATATACTGGGCTAGCTATATGATATACTGGGCTAGCTATAGATGTACAGAAGATCATGATCAGGATGCGTCACTCATATGGGCAACTGGTAGCGACGATAAATAAACGTAAAACACATACATTATCGAATATGTAAACAAATTCTACCAGCATACATCTTGGCAAATAAATATACAAATAAACAATATCATATAAACAAATATATACGACTAACACATGGACCGACTGACACACGGACCTACTGACACACAGACCGACTGACACACGAACCAAACTGACACACGGACCAAACCGACACATGGACCGACTGACACACGGACCTACTGACACACAGACCGACTGACACACGAACCAAACTGACACACGGACCAAACCGACACATGGACCGACTGACACACGAACCAAACTGACACACGGACCGACTGACTATACTTGACTAATGAAATGACATGCAAAGGGTGACATTTGTACAAATATTCTCTGGCACGAACTACTTATTAATAAGGAAGTGTAACTTACAACAAATAATTTGTTTCTGTTTGATATACTTGTGTTTGAACTATGCTGCAGTAAGACAGACAGGAACGACGTCTCTCCTTCACATAGTACATCCAAACCTGCAAATATACACATGTTTAACCATCTGTCTTATAGAACATGAAGGCCATGTGCCACACATTCAAACCTGCAAATATACACATGTTTAACTATCTGTCTTATAGAACATGAAGGCCATGTGCCACACATCCAAACCTGCAAATATACACATGTTTAACCATCTGTCTTATAGAACATGAAGGCCATGTGCCACACATTCAAACCTGCAAATATACACATGTTTAACTATCTGTCTTATAGAACATGAAGGCCATGTGCCACACATCCAAACCTGCAAATATACACATGTTTAACCATCTGTCTTATAGAACATGAAGGCCATGTGCCACACATTCAAACCTGCAAATATACACATGTTTAACTATCTGTCTTATAGAACATGAAGGCCATGTGCCACACATCCAAACCTGCAAATATACACATGTTTAACCATCTGTCTTATAGAACATGAAGGCCATGTGCCACACATTCAAACCTGCAAATATACACATGTTTAACTATCTGTCTTATAGAACATGAAGGCCATGTGCCACACATTCAAACCTGCAAATATACACATGTTTAACCATCTGTCTTATAGAACATGAAGGCCATGTGCCACACATCCAAACCTGCAAATATACACATGTTTAACCATCTGTCTTATAGAACATGAAGGCCACATCCCACACATCCAAACCGGCAAGGCAGTAAATGACAAGTCGAGATCGTCTTATAGGCAAGTATTACAGTAAATGACAGGTCGAGATCGTCTTATAGGCGAGTATTACAGTAAATGACAAGTCGAGATCGTCTTATAGGCAAGTATGTACGGTAAATGACATGGCGAGATCGTCTTATAGGCAAGTATTACAGTAAATGACAGGTCGAGATCGTCTTATAGGCAAGTATTACAGTAAATGACATGTCGAGATCGTCTTATAGGCGAGTATGTACAGTAAATGACAAGTCGAGATCGTCTTATAGGCGAGTATGTACAGTTCATGACAAGTCGAGATCGTCTTATAGGTGAGTATTACAGTAAATGACAAGTCGAGATCGTCTTATAGGCGAGTATGTACAGTAAATGACAAGTCGAGATCGTCTTATAGGCAAGTATGTACAGTAAATGACAAGTCTAGATCGTCTTATAGGTAAGTATGTACAGTAAATGACAAGTCGAGATCGTCTTATAGGTAAGTATGTACAGTAAATGACATGTCGAGATAGTCTTATAGGCAAGTATGTACAGTAAATGACATGTCGAGATCGTCTTATAGGCAAGTATGTACAGTAAATGACAAGTCTAGATCGTCTTATAGGCAAGTATGTACAGTAAATGACAAGTCTAGATCGTCTTATAGGTGAGTATGTACGGTAAATGACAAGTCGAGATCGTATTATAGGTGAGTATGTACAGTAAATGACAAGTCTAGATCGTCTTATAGGCAAGTATGTACAGTAAATGACAAGTCGAGATCGTCTGATAGGTGAGTATGTACAGTAAATGACAAGTCAAGATCATCTTATAGGTGAGTATGTACAGTAAATGACAAGTCAAGATCGTCTTATAGGTGAGTAGTACAGTAAATGAAAAGTCTAGATCGTCTTATAGACAAGTATGTACAGTAAATGACATGTCGAGATCGTCTTATAGGCGAGTATGTACAGTAAATGACAAGTCTAGATCGTCTTATAGGCAAGTATGTACGGTAAATGACAAGTCTAGATCGTCTTATAGGCAAGTATGTACGGTACAGTCAGATCGTCTTATAGGTAAGTATGTACAGTAAATGACAGTCAGATCGTCTTATAGGTAGTATGTACGTAAATGACAAGTCAGATCGTCTTATAGGAAGTATGTACAGTAAATGACAGTCAGATCGTCTTATAGGCGAGTATGTACGGTAAATGACAAGTCGAGATCGTATTATAGGTGAGTATGTACAGTAAATGACAAGTCTAGATCGTCTTATAGGCAAGTATGTACGGTAAATGACAAGTCGAGATCGTCTTATAGGTAAGTATGTACAGTAAATGACATGTCGAGATCGTCTTATAGGTAAGTATGTACGGTAAATGACAAGTCGAGATCGTCTTATAGGTAAGTATGTACAGTAAATGACACGTCGAGATAGTCTTATAGGCAAGTATGTACAGTAAATGACATGTCGAGATCGTCTTATAGGCGAGTATGTACGGTAAATGACAAGTCGAGATCGTATTATAGGTGAGTATGTACAGTAAATGACAAGTCTAGATCATCTTATAGGCAAGTATGTACAGTAAATGACAAGTCTAGATCGTCTTATAGGTAAGTATGTACGGTAAATGACAAGTCGAGATCGTCTTATAGGTAAGTATGTACAGTAAATGACATGTCGAGATAGTCTTATAGGCAAGTATGTACAGTAAATGACATGTCGAGATCGTCTTATAGGCAAGTATGTACAGTAAATGACAAGTCTAGATCGTCTTATAGGCAAGTATGTACAGTAAATGACAAGTCTAGATCGTCTTATAGGTGAGTATGTACGGTAAATGACAAGTCGAGATCGTATTATATGTGAGTATGTACAGTAAATGACAAGTCTAGATCGTCTTATAGGCAAGTATGTACAGTAAATGACAAGTCGAGATCGTCTGATAGGTGAGTATGTACAGTAAATGACAAGTCAAGATCATCTTATAGGTGAGTATGTACAGTAAATGACAAGTCAAGATCGTCTTATAGGTGAGTAGTACAGTAAATGAAGTCTAGATCGTCTTATAGACAAGTATGTACAGTAAATGACATGTCGAGATCGTCTTATAGGCGAGTATGTACGGTAAATGACAAGTCTAGATCGTCTTATAGGCAAGTATGTACGGTACAGTCGAGATCGTCTTATAGGTAAGTATGTACAGTAAATGACATGTCGAGATCGTCTTATAGGTAAGTATGTACGGTAAATGACAAGTCGAGATCGTCTTATAGGTAAGTATGTACAGTAAATGACATGTCGAGATAGTCTTATAGGCAAGTATGTACAGTAAATGACATGTCTAGATCGTCTTATAGGCAAGTATGTACAGTAAATGACAAGTCTAGATCGTCTTATAGGCAAGTATGTACAGTAAATGACAAGTCTAGATCGTCTTATAGGTGAGTATGTACGGTAAATGACAAGTCGAGATCGTATTATAGGTGAGTATGTACAGTAAATGACAAGTCTAGATCGTCTTATAGGCAAGTATGTACAGTAAATGACAAGTCGAGATCGTCTGATAGGTGAGTATGTACAGTAAATGACAAGTCAAGATCATCTTATAGGCGAGTATGTACAGTAAATGACAAGTCAAGATCGTCTTATAGGCGAGTATGTACAGTAAATGACAAGTCTAGATCGTCTTATAGGCAAGTATGTACAGTAAATGACAAGTCTAGTTCGTCTTATAGGTGAGTATGTACGGTAAATGACAAGTCGAGATCGTATTATAGGTGAGTATGTACAGTAAATGACAAGTCTAGATCGTCTTATAGGCAAGTATGTACAGTAAATGACAAGTCGAGATCGTCTGATAGGCGAGTATGTACAGTAAATGACAAGTCAAGATCATCTTATAGGTGAGTATGTACAGTAAATGACAAGTCAAGATCGTCTTATAGGCGAGTATGTACAGTAAATGACAAGTCTAGATCGTCTTATAGGCAAGTATGTACAGTAAATGACAAGTCTAGATCGTCTTATAGGTGAGTATGTACGGTAAATGACAAGTCGAGATCGTATTATAGGTGAGTATGTACAGTAAATGACAAGTCTAGATCGTCTTATAGGCAAGTATGTACAGTAAATGACAAGTCGAGATCGTCTGATATGTGAGTATGTACAGTAAATGACAAGTCAAGATCATCTTATAGGCGAGTATGTACAGTAAATGACAAGTCAAGATCGTCTTATAGGCGAGTATGTACAGTAAATGACAAGTCGAGATCGTCTTATAGGCAAGTATTACAGTAAATGACATGTCGAGATCGTCTTATAGGTAAGTATGTACAGTAAATGACAAGTCTAGATCGTCTTATAGGTAAGTATGTACAGTAAATGACAAGTCGAGATCGTCTTATAGGTGAGTATGTACAGTAAATGACACGTCAAGATCGTCTTATAGGCAAGTATGTACGGTAAATGACAAGTCGAGATCGTCTTATAGGTAAGTATGTACAGTAAATGACAAGTCAAGATCGTCTTATAGGCAAGTATGTACAGTAAATGACATGTCGAGATCGTCTTATAGGCAAGTATGTACAGTAAATGACATGTTGAGATCGTCTTATAGGCGAGTATGTACAGTAAATAACATGTCGAGATCGTCTTATAGGTAAGTATGTACGGTAAATGACATGTCGAGATCGTCTTATAGGCAAGTATGTACAGTAAATGACTTGTCGAGATCGTCTTATAGGCAAGTATGTACGGTAAATGACAAGTCGAGATAGTCTTATAAGCGAGTAGGTACGGTAAATGACAAGTCGAGATAGTCTTATAGGTGAGTATGTACAGTAAATGACATGTCGAGATTGTCTTATAGGCAAGTATTACAGAAAATGATAGTCGAGATCGTCTTATAGGCGAGTATGTACAGTAAATGACATGTCGAGATCGTCTTATAGGTAAGTATGTACAGTAAATGACATGTCGAGATCAGTAAATGACATGTCGAGATCGTCTTATAGGCAAGTATGTACGGTATATGACAAATGGCGATACGGAATATGAAAAAAACATTGGTAGAGGGAAGGAGGACAACCACAGGGTGCTTCAGAACAAGCTGGATCAAATTCAATGGATTTCCTAATTTGAACGAAATATAGATACACATGGTAAGCAACATATAGTAAACTAGTCCTAATATAATATGTAGCAGATGGTAGCAGGTGAAATTGGTGAATGCAGACACGACACGAGCATATAAAGTATATCAATATATCAATATCCGAACTAATTTAAACTACATTCACATCATTACTTGACAGTTGTTTCATTCACATGATAACCGTAGCAGATTCCCACAATTCATTCAGTGCTTTTTCATCTCTAGTTGGAATTTTTCCAGGGGGGGGGGGTGGGGGGTTAATATGCTTAATATCATATCAGCGTAGGTCATATGACAACTCCCCAGCTATTATTGGTGGAGGTAGCCCCCGGTGGGATTCGAACCTACAGCTGTGAGGGGCAAGTGATTTCAAGTGAATGACCATATAACCACTTGGCCATGGACGCCCCATTTATCATTTCTTCTTCTACCTTCTAAAGTGCAGGGCAGCAAAGCATTCTGAAAGTGTGACCATCACCTTTCCAAGTGTACTTGCGCACATTTTTATTTATCGTCGCTACCGGTTGCCCATATGAGCGATGCCTCCTGAAGAGATTAATCATTTTAGATTTTGGAAGATACAGACATAGACCCATTCCAGAGTCTCCTCTCACGGTGTAAAGCACCAACACGAGACCTCGGTTTAACGTCCCATCTGAAAGACTGTTAATTTAATTAGGGTCAGACTGGGGGGGATCGAACCTGCGATCTCTGGATTACCAGTCCAGCGTGTTACCACTGGATTACAGAACCGTCTGTGATTTAAAGTTGCACCAACAGACTAGGTCGTGCGGCGAATCTCCAGCTATTCTTGGCGGAGGAAGCCCCCTCGATGCCGGTGGAGGAAGCCCCCTCGATGCCATTCTGAGCAGTATTTCAGGCACAGACAGGTATATCCCTGTAGAACCAGTAAGCCAGCTTCATAGCTTTCTCTCAAGAAAGAATTCCATACACTCAGCCATTATACAATTCGTTTACTTGTAGTCATCATATAAGCCTGCCAAGTTATCATGTATATGACCTTTGACCTCGAAATATAACCTTGCACTGATGTGGTCGAATGATCGACAATGCACAGCGTCTCAATATGGCGAACATTTAGGCCAAGTTATTTCATCATTTAATCAGTTTAAAAGATGCGGAGTGAAAACAAAATATTGTGTTTATGACCTCTACAGTAAATGTGACCTTGAACCGATGATTGGTAGAATGTTCACTCTGCACATCGCCTCGACATACAGAACACGTGTGCAAAGTCGCTTCAAAATCAATCAATCTGCTTTAGAGATACCGAGCGGACACAATATACAACCTTTGACCTCTAAGCATGACACTGAACCATGGCTGCCAAAGTGTTGCACTTTGCACATTGTATCGGTATGCTGTTAAACAAAAACTGATTTCAATCGGCGAGAGAATGTTGTGTGACAATATCCCTCAAGAATAATCAATGTAAATATATGTAATGAATAGCGGGGTAATAGTTTCCATCGGGGTATGAACTACATTGGGCATGTTTAAAGTTAGCGTGATTGCCGTCGGCCTCCAAACACTTTAACCACGCCCAATATAGTTCATACCCTGATGGAAACTACAGTCAAACCTGTGTTATGCAGCCAGCCAAGGGAATCTCAGAAAGTGGCTGCTTAGCACAGGTGGCTGCTTAATAGAGGTCAAATGTATAATAAAACAGCATATTGGGAATCTGGAAACTGGCTGCTTAATACAGGTTGGCTGCTTAATAGAAGTGACCACTAACACAGGTTTGACTGTATTACCCTGCTATTCATTCCTTAAATAAACCACAACTGTGGGCAGGCAGCAAGTCAGTGGATTGAGGTGATAGATGATGAGTTGTTTGATGGTAACGTACCTGTGACATCTTTTATGGCATCTATTGTAGATTTTGCTACAGGGATGGGTTGAGGTAATACGAGGACAAAACAGGCGGATAAACTGGAACTATTGATGTTATTTACATTTTGAAATGATGGCAAACTGAAATGCAGAAAACAATGCATGTAAATAACTAAAATCATACATCACTATCGGTATTTTAACCCATTCCCTCATAGAAGCACCTCTTGATGCCATTACCAATACAACATACATTGACAATGTAGTAGCCAAACCAATGTTCATAACCCTTTCCCTCATAGAAGCACCTCTTGATGCCATTACCAATACAACATACATTGACAATGTAGTAGTCAAACCAATGTTCATAAATAAAGGCCATAATCTCTATGTAGTTCCAGTAATATCTATGGAGGTGGGATAGTTATGGCGACTACTTATCCACTGCATGATAGCTAAATGGCTGTCGTTTGTATGGAGATATAATAGTATATTAACCTAAATCTCTATGTAGTCCCAGTAATATCTATTGAGGTGGGATAGATATGGCGACTACTTATTCACTGCATGATAGCTAAATGGCTAGATATAATTGTATATTAACCAAATCTCTATGAAGGAAAAGGTTACGGCAAGGCAGGATTCTGACAAAAGTCTAAGATGCAATTGATTTGCGAAACAAGCTGTAAACATTTATATTAATTACTAAAGTTGGCGCGGATGGCAGCGTACTTGTGGTCATTCATGTGGGAGGTCACTGGAGTACCCGGATGTACCACCTGCCCGATATGGCGATCACCGTACCATCTCGCATACTTTCCGGTCGGAAAGTCAGTTGGTTAACTTCCAAACATGAAACAGTTTGAATCCTTCAGCACTACATAAATATACCATTGATGCAACACTTTAAAACATAGACCAAAATTCCGTTGCTATATAAATTGTCACATGATATGGACATATACAATATACGTCTCCGTGGCCTAGTGGTTACGGCCTATGGGGCGGGAAGTCGAAGGTTCGAACTTCGTCAAGGGTACGTTCTGATATGACCGGTTGGTGAGTCGCCAGCTAGTTAAATAATGGTTACCAAGTAGCCAGGTCTACAAGCATAGGATTCGGGAAGTACTGATGTTCATAAAAAAAGTTGTCAGAAATGGATGGCCCTTTAAATAGGGGCGACACTATAACACATTACTTTACTTCTATACAAAGTGGTATAGGAAAGTAGAATGTATCACATAAACACACACTTGCTGTAAAACTTGGAAAACGTTCACCATCATTTCGAAAAAAGATATGGATGTAAGTCGAAAAGATATGGATGTAAGTCGAAAAGATATGGATGTACATTCGCAGAATAGAAACTTCTCGTCATTTTTACCTTTTGCCATCTTGATTGGTTCTAACACTCATTAACGGCATCGTCTGTAGTTTATTAACGTTAGAACATGACTCTAACGTAACTGTTACACTGTGGCCCAGACCATTGTCCGTGATAGCTGAAAATGTTGCAAGGTAACACACTTATTGTTTCAACCTTCCCATCTACCAAAAATCAATGTTACCCCCAAAGCAAACCGGATGCCCATTCGAGCCGGTTTTTCAGGCACATGTACCCAGATAGAACCACTGACCTTCTGCAAAAAGTTGGACAGCTTCCTCACATGAAAAATATGTTATATTTCGGGTTATACGCCTGCATCAGCACCATTTTTGGGCTATATCGCTGGTGGGAAGTTTACCTAACAACACCTTTCCTGGGCAGGCTCCAGCGGTTAACCAGTACTTGGGTGCACCAACCTCCGTAAGAAACTGTCAACTTTTTCATATAAATGAGACACGGTCTGAGCGGGGCTCGAACCCGTGACCATCAGTGATGATCACATGAAAAAGGTATTCGAACCGTCAATTTCAGAGGAACTTTATTTCAACAAATTGGGAAATGCTTGTTTGAAGAATTTGTGTTTTTTTTAGACGGTGGCCATCTTTTATTCCAACATCCATTTTAACAAATCTGAAAAGGCTATATCCATGGACTATAACGGTTAGGGTGAAGAAGAATTTTGAAATATATAATAAAACGATTGCATCAGACCATAGTATTAGGCAGAAATATCAAAATGGGAGTCTAAAACAAGTCCAGCCCCAGAGCGGGACCCGAATGATGACGGAAATTGCCGCACGGACTCGATGTGAGAACGGCGAACTGACGTGATCGAAATGCGGCAGAAACTGGGAAAGCCCGGGTGGGAAAACCTCTCCAAAAAGGAATTGCGAACAATATTAGCCTATTATAGGGTCTAGTTCTTGTCATTGTTTTACAGCTGCATATATATGTTAACAAACCTAGTGAGGTCTCGGAGAAAAAAAAAACAAAAAAAAACTGTTATCAGCCATTTTTTTAACTGGCCGTCGGTATCCGTCGCCAATATAATTGACCGTCTTATTAGGTGATAGGCCGTCGAAAAGACGGCCCGACGGCTCTCTGCCTAATACTGTGCATCAGACTGATCGCCTTGTCGATACTTTCGATTTGATGTATGACATGACAATATTCGCTCACAAATACTTGACAAATACAGACACCACTTCACTTCATGTGGGGGCTATGCACATTTTTTATCCTGTGGTCACCATTTTGAACAACTTTGAAAGAACATTGTACAATATCATTCCTATCAAAATTTTGTCAGAATCTGGCTGGCGGTTCGTGAGAAGATGAGTTTTTAAGAATTTTGTGCTATTTTTAGACAGCGACCATCTTGGATTTCAGGCAATCTTTATTTTAACAACTTTGGGAAGGCTTCACCTAGGGATCATACAAGTAGATTTTCTTGAACATTGACTGACCAGTTCATGAGACAAAGACGTTTGAAATCTCTCATAAATGGTTGACCTTTTGACCTTTCGACGGCCATCTTGGATGACATACATTATTTGCTCAAAAATAATACTTGACCTCCCGGGAATTTGTGCTATTTTTAGATGGCGGCCATCTTGGATTACGAAATGACGTGATTTTAACAATTATGTAATCCCAAACCTATCACGACAATAAATGGTGGATATAGACCAAATGGTTACTGAGGAGAAGACGCTTAAAAAAATTCTCGCAGATGACAGACAGACATATTGCAGTAACAATATCTCACATGAGCTTTGTTTTGGTGAGCTAAAAATATTATAACTAATTCATCCAAAAATTATATTACTTATACAGCAGATCTTGACGAGACAATATAAGTGATTAGTTACAAAACAAATACAATTTGTGCATGCTTACCTTCAACTGTCATTGGATATGATGACATAGATTTCTTACACAGCAGATCATAGGGCGAGACGAAATATATCAGCTTCATAGGACGACCTTAAAACAAACAGATCATAGGATGACTTTAAAATAAACAAATCATAGGATGACCTTAAAACAAAGAAATCATTGGACGATCTTAAAACAAAACAGATCATAGGATGACCTTAAAACAAACATATCATAGGATAAATCATAGGACGACTTAAAACAAACAATCATAATGATCTTAAAACAAACAGATCATAGGACAACCTTAAAACAAATAAATCATAGGACGACCTTAAAAGAAACATATCATAGGACGACCTTAAAATAAATAAATCATAGGACGACCTTAAAACAAACAAATCATAATACGACCTTAAAACAAATAAATCATAGGACAACCTTAAAACAAACAAATCATAGGTCGACCTTAAAACAAACAAATCATAGGACGACCTTAAAACAAACAAATCATAGGACGACCTTAAAACAAACAAATCATAGGATGACCTTAAAACAAACAAATCATAGGACAACCTTAAAACACACAAATCATAGGACGACCTTAAAACAAACAAATCTCCATGCTGCTTGCAAAATCGACTTCAGTTGTGATTAGCAGGTTACGGGTTATTCAGATCTTATTGCAAACACCATACATTAAACACAGTATATGCACATAAGTTCACAATAGGGCTATTTGTGTGAAATGACTGGCTAAAGAATGTTCCCCCATGCTTAAAGTCAGTGTTGTTGACAACTGCAATATATCAATAGGGTCTTGGACTCCACAAGTCTTCATTTGTGCCATAATATTTCACTATCTCCTCAGGACCTCATGCATGCCCTTTTCAAGTCACAGAGCAGGCACGATATATTATACCAATATTTGACCGTTAACCCTTTCAACACCAAGTAACTCACATGGACTGGTCCATGATATTTTTAGACCAATAAATTAATAACAAAATTACATTTGGATCAGTTCATTTATCAAAATGGGTAAAAAAAAATCTAAAAATAGTTATATTACTTGAAAAAAGTGCAGATCCTGATGAGACGGCTCGTCACGAGCCGGCTCATCTGGATCTACACTTTTTTGTAAGCCAATTTAGAGGTCTGTGGTGTTGAAAGGGTTAACCTCTAAGTGTGACCTTAACCGTTGAGATATTATAGACGCGACATGTCATCTGTCGACCATTTGTACGACATTATTTCAGAATCCCCACATCCACGACAAAGTTACAGAGCGGACATGATATACTATACCAATATATGTGTGACCTCGACCTTTGAGGTAGGGGCCGGGTCTTGGACGCGACACAACATGTTCTTATGGAAAACATTTGTGCCACATAATTTTAGAATCCCCCCCCCCCCCATCCACGACACAGTTACAAAACGTACATGATAATTATATTATACCAATATTTGACCGTTGACCTCTTACGACCTCGACCTTTGAGGTAGGGACATGAATCTTGGACGCAACACATTGTCTAGATGTGACTAACATATGTGCGTAGTTATTTGAAAATCCACCTATGCATGACAAAGTTACATAGCTATTAACCGACATGCATACATATTCAATACAGTTAGCGAACAGTGCAAACATAATGCATACATTATATACATAGACATAGTTTATTAAATTCCAGTTTTGCTTTCCAGCCCATGAGGACATACATGCATACATATTCAATACAGTTAGCGAACAGTGCAAACATAATGCATACATTATATACATAGACATAGTTTATTAAATTCCAGTTTTGCTTTCCAGCCCATGAGGACATACATACATACATACATATTCTATACAGTTAGCGAACAGTGCAAACATAATGCATAGGTTATATACAAATCAATGTGAGCTCCCACAATCATAGCCCTGTATATTTATTTCTATGTGTAAATACATGTAATATTTATCTGATAGGTGTCTTATAATTAAAGTAAAACAGTTCTTTATTTCTAACACTGAGACGGTCAAAAGACGCAACAAAACACAAAAACAAACAAAATTGAAGTTGTAGCATATATTAATATCAAAATGTAATTACAGTCAAACCTGTCTTAAGCAGCCTGCCAAGGGAGTCAGAGAAAGTGGCTGCCTAGCACAGGTGGCTGCTTAATAGAGATCAAATATATAATAAAACAACCAATTGGGAATCTGGAAACTGGCTGCTTAATACAGGTTGGCTGCTTAATGGAGGTGACCACTAACACAGGTTTGACTGTATGCCATAAATTGTGTCATACATACGGACGAACGAGTGCCATCCTATAGTCTCCAAACCAGTAGGGGACTAATAACAACAAAGCAATATGTATAATACACATACACATGTACCAGATTCGAACCGGGATATATGCTACATACCTCCTCTCCGGGGCAGCAGGATACCTAGTGGTGACTTGTGAATGTAGTTGGCAACACCATTAATAGAACTGAAAATATTGCAAGCACAACAAGCGAGTCATCAATTTGTTCAACGCACACTAGTCACTGTACATTGGGTATTATTCACATCGCCTATATTTCAAGATTTTAGAGCTGTCTACCTTTTTCGCGTATGTAATAATTCACTCAGCTGTTATTTCCGGAAATTTAACTCCAGATCACAAAACTAAAATCCCCGTAAATTTGGTGCTGCTACACCATTGTGTGTGTTTTACGTTTATTTATCGTCGCTACCAGTTGCACATATGAGCGACGCCTCCTGAAGAGATTAGTCTTTAGATTTTGGAGGATAGTGCATGATACAGAGAGAGACGCATTCCAGAGTCTCCTCTGGTTCTTTTACATGCACGGTGTCAAGCACCGACACGAGACCTCGGTTTAACGTCCCATCTGAAAGACTGTTAATTTTATTAGGGTCAGACGGGGGGATGGAACCTGTGATCCCTGGATTACCAGTCCAGCGTGTTACCACTGGACTACAGATCCGTCTGTAGGCTAGACTATTGGATAATCATTCAACTTTTATGTATTGAGGATAATAAAGTCATAAATCAAAATTTCTTTACTTATACAGGGCTCATTCTCAGTCATAATGTTTGGTAGAAGTGAGACAGCGTGGTGACTGAACCCTTAAATTGTGTTATTTTATAAATTTCAAACAAATTTGGTTTGATAATTTTGAATAGGAGTGTGTATAATGGGCCATTTGTATCTTACTGGATAATATTTTGTGTATGAAAATTGTAAAAAAAATTAATTTAAAATTTCTTTTTTTTAGGGAGAAGTGGGGCTCCAGGTGGCGAAGTCAGGGTCCGGTCCCTAGGGCGACTATTTTGCTGCAGTCGCCCTCTAGAGTGAGCCCTGCTTATATAGAGTAAGAACATGAATAATTTTGATCTATAACCTAGTCGACTAATTATTTTATTTTGAAAAGCAGACTACAGGTTTTGTTTGGCATTACTAGTTATACAGTTTGTTTTCACATACCTTTAGTATCATGCTAATACTTGATTTGAGGCAGCTTGATTTGTTGATTAATTTGTCCCATTGTTTGCTAGGCATGTCGCGGTATCCTGGTATATTGCAATATTAAGATCTGTTCATCTGGATCTACACTTTTTGTTATGTTATATTTCGGGTTATACGCCTGCATCAGCACCATTTTGGGCTATATCGCCGGCGGGCAGTTTACCTAACAACACCTTTCCTAGGCAGGTTCCAGCGGTTAACCAGTACTTGGGTGCACCAACCTCCGTAAGAAACTGCCAACTTTTTCATATAAATGAGACACGGCCTGAGCGGGGCTCGAACCCGTGACCATCAGTGATGATAGGTTACAGTGGTATACAAGTCAGAGACCATAACCACTAGACCACGGAGGCGGACTCTACATTTTTTGTAAGTCTATTTAGAGGCCTGTAGTTTTGAAAGGGTTATACTCCCATGTGTCAATAATATCCAAAATGACATCAATGACCCAAAAATGACATCAATGACCCAAAAATGACATGGTTAGCCAGATATTTATAAACGTTGAACCTTCACGTGGGACAGATGTTAGACAAAATGTTTTGAAGTTTGTCGAGAAGGGCTACAATTATTATTTGTGTATAGTTTGTGCATGTCAAATAGACTGAATTACTCAATTTGTAGCACATGTAGTAAATATGTGCAAACGTGTCATCACCCGCCTTTGTTCAATAGTGACACCCTTTCGTACCTGACCGTAACCTCTCGGCCATGGATGGATGCCCCTACGTACAAGAATGAAATTGGCCTGCTGATCAGATGGTAATAGGACATACCTTTGTAGCTGGGCAAGTTGATTGAGATCGGATTCTAATGATGATAGAGCCAGGTAACCTTTGTTTTTCTGTTTCCTGCAAATAAAAACAAATAAACGTGTACAATTTTCAAAAAGGAAAGTAGCTTGTTTATATACTAAAATCTATATCATCTATGTTACATATAATGTATATACATAAAATATAATATATAGACTGGCAGAGCTCCAGCTAGGCCAGGTTAGAAGGGTGTCGAGCCCTGCTCGTAATCCTGAGCACACTGCCCTTATTTCAAACATATAAAAAAATAATTATATAAAAAAACAACAAAATTATACTTAAAAAAATAATTATATATGTTTACTATATAGTAATTTCGAGATCTATCGTTTCATTATAAATATAAATATAAACTCAAGTTCAAGTGATCTGATAGGTTGATTCTGAATATTACTGTCAGCTGTACCAATCAGGCGCTTGAGATTTGAGATCGGAGAACAGTTTTATAACCTCCAGGCCAGTTTTTATTGTGTACAATATGCTAGGTCAAAGTAAGTTTGAGATCTACCGTTCCATTATAAAAGTGTTTTGATTACAATTCTATTGGAATTCACAAGGTTTACACATATTTAACAACAGTGTGAGTGCTGAGAACCATAGAGGGGTCGAAACAATCTCTTATATTCAGTTCTTACTAATTTACATGTACATTTCATAACATTGTGTGACAGAACATGTATTCAGAACAGTAGCAAATGTTGTCCAGAATGCACAAGAGACGAACAGTATCAAACGTTGTCCAGAATGCACAAGAGACGAACAGTATCAAACGTTGTCCAGAATGCACAAGAGACGAACAGTATCAAACGTTGTCCACAATGTCATGCCCCCGCACACCCCTAGAAGTGCCCTAATTTCCATCAACACCCTGCCCGTTTCAAATACTAGCTGGAGCACTATATTGACTATATGAAGATGGAAAAACTGACAAAAAATAATGTCTTTACAGAACTACAACATGGATGAATCTACAGCATATATTAAAGTTTCTGTCAATGAAAACATGCATAGACAGCGTGGAAGTCGTGATAGCGCATTTGCTTCAGGTGCAAAAGGCCTGTAGTTCGAGCCCCACTGGAGCCATTACGATGTCTTCCATCAGGAATGAGGTCTCGAGAATGATTAGATTAGTATTAAGTTGTAAGAATTTGTTTCACAATCGAGCTCAAATATATTTGTATGAACTAAACTAAACTAAAACATGGCTGTCCGATTAGCGCAGTGGTTAGCGCGCTCGCTTCTCACCAATGAGACCCGGGTTCAATCCTCGGACAGGGAAGTATGTGAGATGGTACGATGGTCGCCAGATCGGACAGGTGGGTTTTCTCCGGGTACTCCGGTTTCCTCCCACATGAATGACCACATATACGCTTACATCCGAGCCAACGAGAGTGATTAATATAAGTTGTTCAAACTTGCTTCGCAATCGTTGTAAAATAAATAAAGTTTAAATAAAATTTAAAAAAAATAAAACATGCATAAGGGATAAAATAATGCATTATTTACAAGTCAAATTATTATCAAACCTGTAACACCTGTTTCACAAATTATGCTATAGCATACGACAGGCATAGCACCATAGCTGGATAAACTCTGGCCCCCGAGGTTATAAAACTTTTCTCAGATCTCAAACTCAAGTTCAAGTGATCTGATAGGTTGATTCTGAGTGTGACTATCAGCTGAACCAATCAGGAGCTTGAGACTGAGTTATGAGGTTGGAGAACAGTTTTATAACCTCCAGACTAGTTTTAATTGTGTACAATATGCTACAATAAGCTAGCTCAAAGTAAGTTTGAGTCGATATTTCTTGAATGCACATGTTACATACACATTACTCACCTGTCTCCTTGTATACTATAGATGGCAAGCAATCCTTGTAAATGACTAACAAACTCCTCAAAGTTACCATTACTGAAAAATAACACATACAATCAATCACCTGTGTTAGTGGTCACCTCTATTAAGCAGCCAACCTGTATTAAGTGGCCAGTTTCCCAATATGTTGTTTTATCATACAGTTGATGTCTATTAAGCAGCCACCAGTTCTAAGCAGCCACTTTCTGTGATTCCATTGGTTGGCTGCTTAAGACAGGTTTGACTGTAGAGCTTGAAATGATACATAGACATGCATACCGTCTCCATGGCCTAGTGGTTAAGGTGTCCGCCTACTGAGCGAGAGGTCGATATAATATTAATACAGTATGAACACCCCTCATATAACATGATACAGTATGAACACCCCTCATATAACATGATACAGTATGAACACCCCTCATATAATATAGTACAGTATGAACACCCCTCATATAATATAGTACAGTATGAACACCCCTCATATAACATGATACAGTATGAACACCCCTCATATAACATGATACAGTATGAACACCCCTCATATAACATGATACAGTATGAACACCCCTCATATAACATGATACAGTATGAACACCCCTCATATAATATAATACAGTATGAACACCCCTCATATAATATAATACAGTATGAACACCCCTCATATAATATAGTACAGTATGAACACCCCTCATATAACATGATACAGTATGAACACCCTCATATAATATAGTACAGTATGAACACCCCTCATATAATATAGTACAGTATGAACACCCCTCATATAATATGATACAGTATGAACACCCCTCATATAACATGATACAGTATGAACACCCCTCATATAATATAATACAGTATGAACACCCCTCAAATAATATGATACAGTGCGAACACCCCTCATATAATATAATACAGTATGAACACCACTCATATAATATAGTACAGTATGAACACCCCTCATATAATATGATACAGTGCAAACACCCCTCATATAATATAATACAGTATGAACACCCCTCATATAATATAATACAGTATGAACACCCCTCATATAACATGATACAGTATGAACACCCCTCATATAACATGATACAGTATGAACACCCCTCATATAACATGATACAGTATGAACACCCCTCATATAACATGATACAGTATGAACACCCCTCATATAACATGATACAGTATGAACACCCCTCATATAACATGATACAGTATGAACACCCCTCATATAATATAATACAGTGCGAACACCCTTCATATAACATGATACAGTATGAACACCCCTACATGATACAGTATGAACACCCCTACATGATACAGTATGAACACCCCTCATATAATATAATACAGTATGAACACCCCTCATATAATATAATACAGTATGAACACCCCTCATATAATATAATACAGTATGAACACCCCTCATATAACATGATACAGTATGAACACCCCTCATATAATATAGTACAGTATGAACACCCCTCATATAATATAGTACAGTATGGACACCCCTCATATAATATAATACAGTATGAACACCCCTCATATAATATAATACAGTATGAACACCCCTCATATAATATAGTACAGTATGAACACCCCTCATATAATATAATACAGTATGAACACCCCTCATATAACATGATACAGTATGAACACCCCTCATATAATATAGTACAGTATGAACACCCCTCATATAATATGATACAGTATGAACACCCCTCATATAATATAATACAGTATGAACACCCCTCATATAATATAGTACAGTATGAACACCCCTCATATAATATAATACAGTATGAACACCCCTCATATAATATAGTACAGTATGAACACCCCTCATATAATATAATACAGTATGAACACCCCTCATATAATATAATACAGTATGACCCCTCATATAATATGATACAGTATGAACACCCCTCATATAACATGATACAGTATGAACACCCCTCATAACATGATACAGTATGAACACCCTCATATAACATGATACAGTATGAACACCCCTCATATAATATAATACAGTATGAACACCCCTATAATATAATACAGTATGAACACCCCTAATATAATATAGTACAGTATGAACACCCCTCATATAACATGATACAGTATGAACACCTCATATAATATAGTACAGTATGAACACCCCTCATATAATATAGTACAGTATGAACACCCCTCATATAATATAATACAGTATGAACACCCCTCATATAACATGATACAGTATGAACACCCCTCATATAATATAATACAGTATGAACACCCCTCAAATAATATGATACAGTGCGAACACCCCTCATATAATATAATACAGTATGAACACCACTCATATAATATAGTACAGTATGAACACCCCTCATATAATATGATACAGTGCAAACACCCCTCATATAATATAATACAGTATGAACACCCCTCATATAATATAATACAGTATGAACACCCCTCATATAACATGATACAGTATGAACACCCTCATATACATGATACAGTATGAACACCCCTCATATAACATGATACAGTATGAACACCCCTCATATAACATGATACAGTATGAACACCCCTCATATAACATGATACAGTATGAACACCCCTCATATAACATGATACAGTATGAACACCCCTCATATAATATAGTACAGTATGAACACCCCTCATATAATATAGTACAGTATGAACACCCCTCATATAATATGATACAGTATGAACACCCCTCATATAACATGATACAGTATGAACACCCCTCATATAATATAATACAGTATGAACACCCCTCAAATAATATAATACAGTACGAACACCCCTCATATAATATAATACAGTATGAACACCCCTCATATAATATAGTACAGTATGAACACCCCTCATATAATATGATACAGTGCAAACACCCCTCATATAATATAATACAGTATGAACACCCCTCATATAATATAATACAGTATGAACACCCCTCATATAACATGATACAGTATGAACACCCTCATATAACATGATACAGTATGAACACCCCTCATATAACATGATACAGTATGAACACCCCTCATATAACATAATACAGTATGAACACCCCTCATATAACATAATACAGTATGAACACCCCTCATATAATATAATACAGTATGAACACCCCTCATATAATATAGTACAGTATGAACACCCCTCATATAATATAATACAGTATGAACACCCCTCATATAATATAATACAGTATGAACACCCCTCATATAATATAATACAGTATGAACACCCCTCATATAATACAGTACAGTATGAACACCCCTCATATAATATAATACAGTATGAACACCCCTCATATAATATAGTACAGTATGAACACCCCTCATATAATATAGTACAGTATGAACACCCCTCATATAAAATAATACAGTATGAACACCCCTCATATAATATATACAGTATGAACACCCCTCATATAACATGATACAGTATGAACACCCCTCATATAATATAATACAGTATGAACACCCCTCATATAATATAGTACAGTATGAACACCCCTCATATAATATAGTACAGTATGAACACCCCTCATAAATATAGTACAGTATGAACACCCCTCATATAATATAATACAGTATGAACACCCCTCATATAACATAATACAGTATGAACACCCCTCATATAATATGATACAGTATGAACACCCCTCATATAATATAGTACAGTATGAACACCCCTCATATAAATAATACAGTATGAACCTATATAAAGATACAGTATGAACACCCCTCATATAACATGATACAGTATGAACACCCTCATATAACATGATACAGTATGAACACCCCTCATATAATATAATACAGTATGAACACCCCTCATATAATATAATACAGTATGAACACCCCTCATATAATATAGTACAGTATGAACACCCCTCATATAACATGATACAGTATGAACACCCTCATATAATATAGTACAGTATGAACACCCCTCATATAATATAGTACAGTATGAACACCCCTCATATAATATGATACAGTATGAACACCCCTCATATAACATGATACAGTATGAACACCCCTCATATAATATAATACAGTATGAACACCCCTCAAATAATATGATACAGTGCGAACACCCCTCATATAATATAATACAGTATGAACACCACTCATATAATATAGTACAGTATGAACACCTCATATAATATATACAGTCAAACACCCTCATATAATATATACAGTATGAACACCCCTCATATAATATGATACAGTATGAACACCCCTCATATAACATGATACAGTATGAACACCCCTCATATAACATGATACAGTATGAACACCCCTCATATAACATGATACAGTATGAACACCCCTCATATAACATGATACAGTATGAACACCCCTCATATAATATAATACAGTGCGAACACCCTTCATATAACATATACAGTATGAACACCCCTACATATACAGTATGAACCCCTAATGATACAGTATGAACACCCCTCATATAATATATACAGTATGAACACCCCTCATATAATATAATACAGTATGAACACCCCTCATATAATATAATACAGTATGAACACCCCTCATATAACATGATACAGTATGAACACCCCTCATATAATATAGTACAGTATGAACACCCCTCATATAATATAGTACAGTATGAACACCCCTCATATAATATAATACAGTATGAACACCCCTCATATAATATAATACAGTATGAACACCCCTCATATAATATAATACAGTATGAACACCCCTCATATAATATAATACAGTATGAACACCCCTCATATAATATAGTACAGTATGAACACCCCTCATATAACATAATACAGTATGAACACCCCTCATATAATATAATACAGTATGAACACCCCTCATATAATATAGTACAGTATGAACACCCCTCATATAAAATAATACAGTATGAACACCCCTCATATAATATAGTACAGTATGAACACCCCTCATATAATATAGTACAG
This sequence comes from Archivesica marissinica, assembly GCA_014843695.1. Lineage (NCBI taxonomy): Eukaryota > Metazoa > Mollusca > Bivalvia > Venerida > Vesicomyidae > Archivesica > Archivesica marissinica. The sequence continues at coordinate 22,012,557 of CM026394.1, read as the reverse complement.
TATGAACACCCCTCATATAATATAATACAGTATGAACACCCCTCATATAATATAATACAGTATGAACACCCCTCATATAATATAGTACAGTATGAACACCCCTCATATAATATAATACAGTATGAACACCCCTCATATAATATAGTACAGTATGAACACCCCTCAAATAATATAGTACAGTATGAACACCTCTCATATAATATAGTACAGTATGAACACACTTAATAAAATATAGTACAGTATGAACACCCCTCATATAATATAGTACAGTATGAACACCCCTCATATAATATAATACAGTATGAACACCCCTCATATAATATAATACAGTATGAACACCCCTCATATAACATGATACAGTATGAACACCCCTACATAATACAGTATGAACACCCCTCATATAATATAGTACAGTATGAACACCCCTCATATAATATAATACAGTATGAACACCCCTCATATAATATAATACAGTATGAACACCACTCATATAATATAATACAGTATGAACACCCCTCATATAACATGATACAGTATGAACACCCCT
>CM026394.1:21935571-22011010 GCA_014843695.1 Archivesica marissinica | reverse complement strand
CACCCCTCATATAATATAATACAGTATGAACACCCCTCATATAATATAGTACAGTATGAACACCCATCATATAACATAATACAGTATGAACACCCCTCATATAATATAATACAGTATGAACACCCCTCATATAATATAATACAGTATGAACACCCCTCATATAATACAGTATGAACACCCCTTATATAATAAAATACAGTATGGACACCCCTCATATAATATAATACAGTATGAACACCCCTCATATAAAATAGTACAGTATGAACACCCCTCATATAATATAGTACAGTATGAACACCCCTCATATAAAATAGTACAGTATGAACACCCCTCATATAAAATAGTACAGTATGAACACCCCTCATATAACATGATACAGTATGAACACACCTCATATAATATAATACAGTATGAACACCCCTCATATAATATAGTACAGTATGAACACCCCTCATATAATATAGTACAGTATGAACACCCCTCATAAATATAGTACAGTATGAACACCGTATGAACACCCCTCATATAATATAATACAGTATGAACACCCCTCATATAATATAGTACAGTATGAACACCCCTCATATAATATAGTACAGTATGAACACCCCTCATATAATATAGTACAGTATGAACACCCATCATATAACATAATACAGTATGAACACCCCTCATATAATATAATACAGTATGAACACGCCTCATATAATATAATACAGTGCGAACACCTCTCATATAACATATTACAGTATGAACACCCCTCATATAATATAATACAGTATGGACACCACTCATATAACATAGTACAGTATGGACACCCCTCATATAATATAATACAGTATGAACACCCCTCATATAATATAGTACAGTAAGAACACCCCTCATATACTATAGTACAGTATGAACACCCCTCATATAATATAATACAGTATGAACACCCATCATATAATATAGTACAGTATGAACACCCCTCATATAATATAGTACAGTATGAACACCCCTCATATAATATAATACAGTATGAACACCCATCATATAATATACTACAGTATGAACACCCCTCATATAATATAGTACAGTATGAACACCCCTCATATAATATAATACAGTATGAACACCCCTCATATAATATAGTACAGTATGAACACCCATCATATAATATAGTACAGTATGAACACCCCTCATATATATATACAGTATGAACACCCCTCATATAATATAGTACAGTATGAACACCCTCATATAATATAGTACAGTATGAACACCCCTCATATAATATATACAGTATGAACACCCCTCATATAATATAATACAGTATGAACACCCCTCATATAATATAATACAGTATGAACACCCTCATATAATATAGTACAGTATGAACACCCTCATATATATAATACAGTATGAAACCCCTCATATAATATAATACAGTATGAACACCCCTCATATAATATAATACAGTATGAACACCCCTCATATAATACAGTGAACACCCTCATATAACATGATACAGTATGAACACCCCTCATATAACATGATACAGTATGAACACCCCTCATATAATATAGTACAGTATGAACACCCCTCATATAATATAATACAGTATGAACACCCCTCATATAATATAGTACAGTATGAACACCCCTCATATAACATGATACAGTATGAACACCCCTCATATAATATAATACAGTATGAACACCCCTCATATAATATAGTACAGTATGAACACCCCTCATATAATATAATACAGTATGAACACCCCTCATATAATATAGTACAGTATGAACACCCCTCATATAATATAGTACAGTATGAACACCCCTCATATAATATAATACAGTATGAACACCCCTCATATAATATAATACAGTATGAACACCCCTCATATAATATAGTACAGTATGAACACCCCTCATATAATATAATACAGTATGAACACCCCTCATATAATATAGTACAGTATGAACACCCCTCAAATAATATAGTACAGTATGAACACCTCTCATATAATATAGTACAGTATGAACACCCCTAATAAAATATAGTACAGTATGAACACCCCTCATATAATATAGTACAGTATGAACACCCCTCATATAATATAATACAGTATGAACACCCCTCATATAATATAATACAGTACGAACACCCTCATATAAATAATACAGTATGAACACCCCTATATAATACAGTATGAACACCCCTCATATAATATAGTACAGTATGAAACCCCTCATATAATATAATACAGTATGAACACCCCTCATATAATATAGTACAGTATGAACACCCCTCATATAATATAGTACAGTATGAACACCCCTCATATAAATAGTACAGTATGAACACCCCTCATATAATATATACAGTATGAACACCCCTCATATAATATAATACAGTATGAACACCCCTCATAAAATTACAGTATGAACACCCTCATAAATATATACAGTAGAACACCCTCATATAATATAATACAGTATGAACACCCCTCATATAATATAGTACAGTATGAACACCCATCATATAACATAATACAGTATGAACACCCTCATATATATATACAGTATGAACACCCCTCATATAATATAATACAGTATGAACACCCCTCATATAATACAGTATGAACACCCCTCATATAATAAAATACAGTATGGACACCCCTCATATAATATAATACAGTATGAACACCCCTCATATAAAATAGTACAGTATGAACACCCCTCATATAATATAGTACAGTATGAACACCCCTATATAAAATAGTACAGTATGAACACCCCTCATATAAATAGACAGTATGAACACCCCTCATATAACATGATACAGTATGAACACACCTCATAAATAATACAGTATGAACACCCTCATATAATTAGTACAGTATGAACACCCTCATATAATATAGTACAGTATGAACACCCCTCATAAATAAGTACAGTATGAACACCCTCATATAATATAATACAGTATGAACACCCCTCATATAATATAACAGTATGAACACCCTCATATAATATAATACAGTATGAACACCCCTCATATAACATGATACAGTATGAACACCCCTCATATAAATAATACAGTATGAACACCTCTCATATATTGATACAGTATGAACACCCCTCATATAATACAGTATGAACACCTCTCATATAATATGATACAGTATGAACACCCCTCATATAATACAGTATGAACACCCCTCATATAATATAATACAGTATGAACACCCCTCATATAACATGATACAGTATGAACACCCCTCATATAACCTGATATAGAACATAGTTTCTACACTTACCTAAGCACTTCAGCTAAGTCTTCACAACTCTGAAAGTAAACAAAATGTTGTTATTAATTACGATCTGAGACAACATTAATAAATTACGGTATAGGCTAATCACATAGGTGACATCCAATACATGAGGGAGGGGTGTTGTTTAAATAAAAATACCACTACGCCGTCATTCATCACAATGCAAGCGGGAATTATCATAGCTTTTAGCACTGAACAACGTGTAATCTCAATAGATGTATTTCCCAATGACTATTATAAAAGATTCTCATCAATACATATTGAGATTCATTCAACTTCCCTCATAGAAGCACCTCTTGACGCCAATGCTAATATGACATACATTGACAATGTAGTAGCCAAGCCAATGTTCATAATAAAGGCCAGAATCTCATGTAGTCCCAGTAATATCTATGGAGGTGGGATAGATATGGCGACTACTTATTCACTGCATGATAGCTAAATGGCTGTCGTTTGTTATGTTATATTTCGGGTTTTACGCCTGCATCAGCACCATTTTGGGCTATATCGCCGGCAGGCAGCTTACCTAACAACACCTTTCCTGGGCAGGCTCCAACTGTTAACCAGTACTGGTGCACCAACCTCTGTAAGAAACTGCCAACTTTTTCATATAAATGAGACACGGCCTGAGCGGGGCTCGAACCTGTGACCATCAGTGATGATAGGTTACAGTGGTATACAAGTCAGCGACCGTAACCACGGAGGCGGACCGTATGTCGTTTGTATGGATAGATATTACTGGAACTACACGAGATTTAGGTTAATATACTATTATATCTGCATACAAACGACAGCCATTTAGCTATCATGCAGTGGATAAGTAGATGCCATATCTATCCAACCTCAATAGATATTACTGGGACTACATGAGATTTAGGTTAATATACTATTATATCTACATACAAACGACAGCCATTTAGCTATCATGCAGTGGATAAGTAGTCGCCATATATACCCCACCTCCATAGATATCATATTACTTGGACTACATGAGATTCTGGCCTTTATTATGAACATTGGCTTGACTACTACATTGTCAATGTATGTCATATTGGCATTGGCGTCAAGAGGTGCTTCTATGAGGGAAGTTGAACGAATCTCAATATGTATTGATGAGAATCTTTTATAATAGTCATTGGGAAATACATCTATTGAGATTACACGTTGTTCAGTGCTAAATTAAAAATACCACTACGCCGTCATTCATCACAATGCAAGCGGGAATTATCATAGCTTTTAGCACTGAACAACGTGTAATCTCGAACGTCCGAATATTCGAACATTCGTTGCCATCGGAAGAATTTGTAGCAGAAACAGGTCTAGCTCGAGCCCTGCTCTTCATATGAAAGAATTTGACAGACGGATCTATAGCCCAGTGGTAACACGCTGGACTGGTAGTCCAGGGATCGCAGGTTCCATCCCCCGTCTGACCATAATAAAATTAACAGTCTTTCAGATGGGACGTTAAACCGAGGTCTCGTGTCGGTGCTTTACACCGTGCACGTAAAACAACCAGAGGAGACTCTGGAATGGGTCTCTCTCTCTGTATCATTGCACTATCCTCCAAAATCTAAAATGACTAATCTCTTCAGGTGGCGTCGCTCATATGGGCAACCGGTAGCGACGATAAATAAACACACACTAGACAAATAAGCAAATATTAATTAACCAACTGAACATTCAAATGTACGCTGCTGGGATTTGAACCTACTGCAGTAAGGGGCAAGAGATTATTAGTAATAAAAGAACTGTGATTCAAAGTAATGAAGTAATTTCCACAATAGAGCAATGACAATAAATTATGTTGTTTTGTTTTTTAAATATTAATCACTCTCGTTGGCTGAAAGCGTATATGTGGTCATTCGTGTGGAAGGAAACCGGGGAAAACCCACCTGTCCGATCTAGCGACCACCGTACCATCTTGCATACTTCCCGGTCAGAGGATCGAACCCTGGTTGCATTGGTGAGAAGCAAGCGCGCTATCCACTGCGCTAATCGGACAGCCCAATTGTGTTTGAAGAAGAAGAAAGGAGAGTTCGCATGTATCTACTTACCGCTGGAGTTTCTTGGTGGCCAACTTTTACATCTTTTATACCACTTTGAGCATCGAGCACGACAACAACCTTAAACATCTCGGAACTCAGTGCCACCTGGTTGTCCGAGTGTGAGGGTGGTGTAAATATCATGCCGAGCTGCCGTGAGATCAGGTCAAGGCGTTCTATCAGGGACTGTTGATTAGTGACTGAAATATTTTAACAAATCACAATACAAAAATCATGGTGTAATCATCATTTCTGTCCCGACTGGACATACAAATGTACATGTAGGACAATCTACAATGAATCAATTGTTTGTTTGGGATTTAGGCCTGCAATCGAGCTAAATTGAATTTGTATAATCTAATCTCAAATAATAGCAATGAATTTAGTGTGCGTACATCACTTTAGCATGTTTTATGATGTTTGTTTGTTAGGGTTTTATGCCTGCTTTAGCACCATTTTGGGCTATATCGCCAGCGGGCAGTTAACCTAATGACACCTTTCCTGGGCAGTCTCCAGAGGTTAACCAGTACTTGGTGCACCAACCTCCGTAAGAATCTGCCAACTTTTTCATAAAAATGAGACACGGCCTGAGCGGGACTCGAACTCGTGGCCACCAGTGATGATAGGTTACAGTGGTACACAAGTCGGCGACCGTAACCACTCGACGACGGAGGCAGACTACAATGAGTCAAACACAGTCTATCTACACAGTCACACCTGCTGGCTCATATTTTCGCGAAAATAGTCAATTCGTGAAAATCACGACTAGGTGTGTCACAAATATATCAGCAACCCATATCGCGATATATTGTGATATTTTATCAAATAATCGCGATATTTATCGCGATATATTGCCTATGCATTTGTCATGCATTGTGATTATATTTTTTTTCTATTAACCCTTTATATTCGGGATACACATCCGTGTGTAATTACCCTTTCCATTCGGGATACACATTCATGTGTATTTTGGAGAGGTGACGTGACATGTACACAGCTGATTTTTGTCAAATTTGTCGTAAATAATAGCTCTTCCGGTTTCGTTTTCACTGCCCAACGTTTTGCGCAACGTTTTGCGCAGTTAGACAGGTACTCGCCGCGAATTTTAAAACAGTCAGGAAGTGAGAAAAAAAGCATTTTTCAAAGCGATATTTTCCGAAATTTCGATCGTAGAATAATAATGGCAGATGGATCTGACTTGATTAGCGATGGGAGCGATGTAGAGGTGGATTTTGTTAGGAATGGGCATGATAGAGGCCGTTTAGACGTTGACGAGATTGATCGGTACCATGATCCATTGTTAGGTGGATTTTTTGCGTCGGAGGAGGAGGAGGACGATTTTGATGGGTTTCACGAGCAATGGGTCCAGGATGGGTTTACCACTCGTATGAAACGCCGATTCACCATGCATCCAGGTGCTTCAGAACAACACCCTGAAGAAGCCCAACCCATGCATTATTTTGACATCCTTTGGGGGCAGGAACTCTGGAAACACCTGGTAACAGAGACCAACCGTTATGCCGAACAGGTAAGGACCAGAAACCCGCCTCCACCTTTTGCACCGAAGTGGACGCCTGTTGATGTGCCTACCACAGTGGCTGTGCTGTACCCAGTGCCAGGTACCAGTGTGTACCAAGTGTGTTGCTGAACACATACTTAGTGCAGTCTGACAGTGCTTACGACAAACAGACAACAATCAAACAGATGTAGACATGTATAGTTCAGGAACAAATCAAAAATACCAACAAAAAAACAATACAATTTAAAAAAAAATTCAATGATATTTAAGTTTTAAATAAAATAATTTCATTTGGACACTAACCCAGCTATTATATATTATAAAATATGGAATACCAGCAGAATAAACAGAAGACCTGTGTATATAGTGTGAATACCAGTGTAGTGTTTTGTGTTGTTTTTTATCTCAGAAGTTCTTTCCAAATTGGAGAGGCAGTGGTTTTATTCAAAAATTCATATCTTTGGAAATATATGGAATAATTTGGGTGCTTTTGTAATGCTTAAAATTGTGCATAATCCATACATTGTATTATATTCTTTATGTTGGATGGTAATACCAGTAATAAAGCCTGAAGACGGGGGTAGCATTTTCGTTGTGGCCCAAATTTAATTTTACCCAATGTTTTTACTAATATTCCTTTTTATTGTGCATGCAAAATTGTATTATGTTATATGCATGATATGAAGAATTTTATTACCTTTCCAAAAATATATAGTTATATGGGTGTTAAACAGCATATGCATTTAAATGTAACTACCATCAAAACAAAAGTGGATTAACAGATTTCTGATAAAATGTCCAGATATTCAGAGGTCCTTATCTGAAAGGGGTCCAGAATACAAAGGGTTAAGAGTATTTAATAAGATGAAATGGATTACTTTAGACACATTTTAAGACACTATCTCATTCAACAGTATTTATTAACTTAAATTAACAACAAAACACTGAATAAAATAACAACTTAAATCGACTAGAATATGTTTCAGAGAACGGTGAATATATACATAAGCACCGGTTGAAGCGATTCAGTTGTGTACAAAAGCAGATCCCCTGCATATAACCTTTTACTTGACAGTAGCTATGTTGTAAACTTGTCATGACAAAAACTCGTTTTTATAGTGAAGTCATGAAAAACCGATGCCACCCCTCATAGATAATAAATAAAATTAAAAAAACGATCCACCAGAAGCTCGATCCGATCTGATTCGATTCTTTATGTGCCGATTAGATCCATTATTCACAGATTATGCTTCTTAGAAGCATAATCTGTGTTGCTTAATCCCGAGACGCTAGGGCAGTCTGGCTTCAGAGCAAATTAATTTACTGGTGTTACTGGTGTATAATCCTAGTTCCTACTACATATGAACAAAACTTGCAAGTCACATCACTTAACGTTTGAATAAAAGTAAACCAAAAAACAATAATAATAAATTAATAATACATGTACACGAAATGAGATCAAAGGAAATGACTAGAAATTCAACTGCTGTAGATAATCCAGTGCACATGTCCAAGTGTCCAAGTAATGAATTATGGCTTATATAAATCATCAGGAATTGCACTGATGTTGTTGGTGTGGGGTAAAGTTTGGCGATTGACTCATAATCTTGTCGATGTTTACGTCTACGTTATGGTGTCTTTTTAGATGCTTCATTAAGTTTGATGTGGAACGAGATGGTGGATAGCTTACGTCGATGAAACATAGACAGCATGTGGCGTTGTTTTCCTTCTTGTTAACATCTCGAAATCCAAAATGGCCCACACTAACTTTTAGGATCATATTTAGTAATGGCAGACATTTTGATAAACAGACCTTTCAGAAGTTTTAACGGGCTCATTGATTGGATTGGATAAATAGAATATATTCAGCCAATCAGATTGTTTGTTTTATTTTACTGTATTCGGCTAACTCGGCGTTTATCGCTGAAAAATTCGGTATTCGGAATTGAATCGAAAATGACGGGACTTGGATTGAGTATAGAATCGGCGGCGCGGAATCAGATCTAATCGTTGCAGCCCTAGTAGATACATACCGCTCAATATCGGTATTCAATTTTAATATTGCGAATCTTAATATTGCAATATACCGCGACACACCTAATCGCGACAATTTCCACGTCGTGCACGTAACCACTTATACAGTATATGTAGATTAACCAGCAAACCTGTATTAACTCTTTGCACGCTAGCGGTGAAAATAAGTTAAATATGCAGTGGCTCAATCTAGGGGGGGGACTTTCCTTCAATTTTCAAACAAAAAATGTTGTTATAATATGCTATATAAATGTCTATACGTTCACTACACTTAAAATGGACGTTTTACTAATGGCAAAATAGCGAGGTATTTAAAATGTACATCAACAGCAGATATTGCACACCGATGCTCATTGAATTATTTTTTTTTTGGTAGTGTTAATTTTATTAGGGAGGTAAACAGACATTACATCAACATATATTACGTGAACACCTCCCAACAACCTTCTTTAAACAAAGCTACATGCGTAGGAATATGTTCTTATGTTAAGACCGAAATATTTAACCAAACAGAATTTATCACTAGTTTTAACCCTTTCAACACCACAGACCTCTAAATAGGCTTACAAAAAGTGTAGATCCAGATGAGCCGGCTCGTGTCGAGCCGTCTCATCAGGATCTGCACTTTTTGCCAGTGATATGACTATTTTTAGACATAATTACCCATTTTGATAAATGAACTTGTCCAAATGTGATTTTCTGATTCATTTATTGGTTTATGAATATCATGGACCAGTCCATGTGAGTTACTTTGTGTTGAATGGGTTAATGAGAAAACAAACTTGGTAAATTCAATACAATGGTGTACATGTATGAGATCTCGGGTCACTCTCCATAACAAAATGTCAATTAATAACCATGTCTCTTTAAACTGACAAAATAATACAATTTGAGCTCATAGCCAACAAGTTTAACCCTTAACCTGTCAATCACAACTAAAGTCGCTTTTGCAAACATCATAGAGCCAGATCAGGCTATATACTGTTTGCAATTCGAAAAGTGGAGCTAAAACACTTGTCTGTATAGCAAACAACATAGATCCTGATCTGGATCTATGTTGTTTGCACATTCCGTCCAATTTATTCGGCAGGTTAAGGGTTAAATGCTCAAGCTTCTACTGGTTGGTTTTAGTTTATACAAATTTAATTATTTTAACTCGATTGCGGTATTAAGTTCTTACAACATTAGTTTAATAGCGTGCGCGACCTCATTCCTCATGGAATCCGTCGACATGAGGGAGATAGAAGAGGCTATAATGGTTTAAGCAATCTTGCCTAAGGACACCACCACCAGGGTTCGAACTCTCAACCCCTCGACTACATGGCAGACACTGTATCCATTTCATCATGGAGGCTGGCTGGTTCTCGATCCTTCCCAGTGCATCAGCTACATATAAGCTTCAATGGAAGGATGCTGTACTCTGCCAACTGTTAGGCCTGATCCGTCCAGCGCAGAAACATGCCCCCCCCCCACCTCCAATTTTCATTTGAATTTATTTTTCTTTTCTAAAAAAAATTAATATTTACGCGTCCTGTCTGGAATGTCAACATGGCGGTAACAGCATAGAGGAGCTGTCATTGGTGGGTCAAACACAAAAGCCCAGAATTGCATAACTAGAGCAGCTTGCCATAAACCAGCCAGTGTTGCTAAATGCTAATATCCTGCATCGTAATTGCATATTATACTCGCAAGAGGGCGCTGCGGAATATATAGAGAACATCTGTGTTCATGGAAGGGAAAGTTTCACTTGTAACTAATACCGTCTCCATAGCCTAGTGGTTAAGGCATCCGCTTACGGAGCAGGAGATTGAAGGTTCGAACCTCGTCAGGGGCTCATTCTGATATGGCCAGTTGGTGAGCAGCCAAGCCAGCTAGTTAAATAATGGTCTGACCATCAAGGATAGGATTCGGGAAGTAATGATTGAATTACACTTGTTCCGAGGCATCTCATAAGTCAGAAATGGCTGGCCCTTACAATAGGGCCGACACTGTAATAAACAAACACTTTAATACATACACCTCGTTGCTTTCAATGACAATGTAATTTTGACCGACTTACCCTTCATCGCTCTGTGCAACTTATCCAGGCAGTTCTGAAGAGCATCACAGTGGAGGCGCTTGTCCTGAAACAATAAATGTGTGACATGTTATACAGTAACTATGCAAGCTTTGAAATATACAACTTCTGTATCGAGGCAGTTCTGAAGAGCATCACAGTGAAAGCGCTTGTCCTGAACAATAAATGTGTGACATGTTATACAGTAACTATGCAAGCTTTGAAATATACAACTTCTGTATCCAGGCAGTTCTGAAGAGCATCGCAGTGAAAGCGCTTGTCCTGAAACAATAAATGTGTGACATGCTATACGTTAACTATGCAAGCCCTGAAATATACAACTTCTGTATCGAGGCAGTTCTGAAGAGCATCGCAGTGAAAGCGCTTGTCCTGAAACAATAAATGTGTGACATGCTATACGTTAACTATGCAAGCCCTGAAATATACAACTTCTGTATCGAGGCAGTTCTGAAGAGCATCACAGTGAAAGCGCTTGTCCTGAAACAATAAATGTCATTATGTGTGACATGTTATACCGTAACTATGCAAGCTTTGAAATATACAACTTCTGTACAGAAACAATCACGAGTGATTGACTATTCTGCATTAATAATTGTAACAAGTCAAGTTGAATTATACTTGTTCTGCAATAATAATTGTAACCTGTACGTCACAATATTCCACAACTGTACATCATAATATTTAACAAACTTACATTCACAGCTGCCAGACGGATTGCTTTCACAATGTCTGACCATGATTTGTGTTGATTACAGCGCCGTCGTAAATGCTCCATTAGGCCCGAGTGTGAGGTACTCTTCTCCAGAACCGTTAGGCCCGAGTGTGAGGTACTCTTCTCCAGAACCGTTAGGCCCAAGTGTGAGGTACTCTTCTCCAGAACCGCTAGGCCCGAGTGTGAGGTACTCTTCTCCAGAACGGCTAGGCCAGAGTGTGTCGTACCCTTCTCCAGAACCGTTAGGCCAGAGTGTGTCATACTCTTCTCCAGACCTTTGTCTGAAATAAACAACACTCGTTATTTTCACATTAGTTCATATACATATATACAATATAGATACATCCCACATACATGTACACACCATACAGACTGTTTTTGCAGATGTTTTAAACGCTAGAAAACACAGCGTCAGATTTTCCACAAGAGAATAGCCAGGGTTCCCTCTGTCCCGATGTTTGTCTGCGCCACTTCCATCACCAATTGAAAAACACTGGAGCCAATTAAAAAAAACTTGGAGCCAACTAAGAGCCATATAGTTCACAAATAAATATTTGAAGCCATATAATTGACAAAACATGTGCCCCAAAAAAAAGAAATAAAAAAAGTTTCGCCAAATATTTTCGCCAATTCACAAAATTTAGCGCCAATATTTGTTTTTTGTCGCAATTGGCGCCGTTGGCGACCGACAGCGGGAATCCTGATAGCACTCTTGAGAGATGCAAACCCAGCGCTGGGCTGACTGCCATCATCACATGCCTCGACAGATTTCTCCCAAAACCGAATCACTTACTGCTGGACATACCCTCATGGTCATACATGTACATGTAATCTATACAGTTTATATCCACATCAAAATTCATCCAGACTTGTTAGGTTATTGTGCTAATGCACAGACCGCAGGAACTTGAGATTGTACCCACAGTGCATCAAAAACCATGTTTTAGGCAGCCAGAACGTTGTACCTATATCCTAGGACACCCCATCTATATATAAACTACAGGAATGCAATGCATACCATACCCCACCCATCACTCCAAACAAGAAAATGCCGTACGACAGCCAAACAACTCGGCTTGTTAGCTAAAGGCAAATAAAACTTACTACATGCAGTTGGTTATATGCAATGTCTCCCGTCTAAATAACAGATAATCAAACTTTTCAACAAAATAATTCTGCCACTGCCACCATTCAGTGACATCATCAATATTTGTGCAGTACAAGGCTGGGGGTGAATATAATGACCCCTAAAAACATTAATATTACCATCGGCTATTGTCTCGGTTAATATTCATGATCTCGGCGGTGATGGTTTTCAGCTTAAACATTATTTATTTCAATATTTGTATGTGTACATGTAATCAAGAAATGAACATTTTACATAAAATTTAATAGCAGTAGACTGAAAGGGATTAGAACGAAAGAAAACTTATATAGTTATATATATGTTTTTCATATTGCCCACTCAGGAATGAAATATTTATAGAATATTAAATAATGTCAATTTGAGTATATATGTCTATTCAGAATTTCATAAATGTAATTTCTATTTCAGGATTATTTTGTCAATCTTCATTTATCGCATTTAGAAAATAATAGAGGCTGTTCGATTAGCGCAGAGGTCGTTAGCTCACTCGCTTCTCACCAATGCAACCCTGGGTTCGATCCTCGGACCGGGAAGAATGTGAGATGGTACGGTGGTCGCCAGATCGTACAGGTGGGTTTTCCCCGGGTACCCCGGTTTCCTCCAACACGGATGACCACATATACGCTTTCATCCGCGCCAACGAGAGTGATAAGTTGTTAAAACTTGCTTCGCAATCATTGTAAAATAGATAACGTTCGTTTACACTTAAGAAAATAATTGAACTTCTGCGATTGATTTGTAATTCTGCACTAAATAATACATGAACTAATGGCTCGTCTAATAATGTACTAAAAATCGAATATGTTCGTTAACGATAGAGGCAGTAACGAAATATACAATTCAAGAATTGGCAGTAATCTTGACACAATTGGCAGTAATCTGGGCGTTAGGGCTACATTTGATCTTCAATTGAAGAGTATTCTACTGTTCAGCTTTAGTTTACTGCCACCTGTTTTGTGGGATTACTGTCTCTATCCATAACCGAATATGTTGCTACATGTCAGTTTCACGCTATTTTTCATGTGTATTTACATTGCAGATACTTGTAATATTCCAGGTTAGAAAAGTCTGCATGATACAATGGCATTTCCATAACTCAACCCCACATACATGTAGAAGCGACTCTGATGCCATTAATAATAATACCACACACAACGACACATTATTAGTCAAATTAGGGAAACCTGTAATAATATGAAGAAAAACATCATCATCGTCAGTGGCTAAAGACAAGCACAAGATATGTTGCTCATCCATAATGTATTATACATGTAGGTAAAGACAAGCACAGTGCCAGCAATCCGTATGGATGCTGTGGTAGATATGTTGCTCATCCATAATGTATTATACATGTAGGTAAAGACAAGCACAGTGCCAGCAATCCGTATGGATGCTGTGGTAGATAGGTTGCTCATCCATAATGTATTATACATGTAGGTAAAGACAAGCACAGTGTCAGCAATCCGTATGGATGCTGTGGTAGATAGGTTGCTTATCCATAATGTATTATACATGTAGGTAAAGACAAGCACAGTGCCAGCAATCCGTATGGATGTTGTGGTAGATATGTTGCTCATCCATAATGTATTATACATGTAGGTAAAGACAAGCACAGTGCCAGCAATCCGTATGGATGCTGTGGTAGATATGTTGCTCATCCATAATGTATTATACATGTAGGTAAAGACAAGCACAGTGCCAGCAATCCGTATGGATGCTGTGGTAGATAGGTTGCTCATCCATAATGTATTATACATGTAGGTAAATGACTGCCACATGCTCAGGGCTTAAGCTAGGCAGACATTTTTGGGAGAAGTGAGAAAGCGCGAGATTGTGTCATCTTCTAAATGGTATTATTTAATAAATTTCAATATAAAAGTTAAAATACACAAGATGACCATTAACCCTTTCCTTCATGAAGATTTAGGTTAATATACTATTATATCTCCATACAAACGACAGTCATTTGGCTATCATGCAGTGGATAAGTAGTCTACATGACTACATGAGATTCTGGCCTTTATTATGAACATCGGCTACTACATTGTCAATATATGTCGTATTGGTAATGGCATCAAGAGATTCTTCTATGAGGGA
Source organism: Archivesica marissinica (assembly GCA_014843695.1). Classification (NCBI taxonomy): domain Eukaryota; kingdom Metazoa; phylum Mollusca; class Bivalvia; order Venerida; family Vesicomyidae; genus Archivesica; species Archivesica marissinica. The sequence continues at coordinate 21,996,060 of CM026394.1, read as the reverse complement.
AAGGGTTAAATACAATATTTGAATAGAAGGAGTGCTTCACAATGGTCAGTGTATCTTGCTTGACAATACTTTGTCTGAAAATTGTAAAAACAATGATATATTTTTATTATTTAGGGAGAAGTGGTGCTCCCAGGAATTAAAGCCAGGGTCCCAAGGGCAACTGTTTCTCCCTTGTCGCCCTCTAGAATGAGCCCTGATGCTTAAGCGAACGGACTACCACAGGGTTCCCTCTGTCAGAAACGTTGTCTGCGCTACTTCTGTCGCCAATTGAAAAATACTGAAGCCAACTAAGAGCCATATAGTTGACAGATAAATATTTGAAGCTACGTATTTAACAAAATATGTTGTTCCAAACAAAAAGTAAATTTTTAAAAATAAGGTGTGCCAAATATTCGCCAATTCACAAAATTTAGTGCCAGTATTTGTTTTTTGTCGCAATTGGCGACCGACAGTGGGAGCCTGCTACCACTGCGCAATAACGACGTCCACAGTGAGTTTTCAGCAACCGATCAACACCGCAGAATTTTCAGCATTTGATCAACACCGAGGAATTTTCAGGCATTTGATCAACACCGAGGAATTTTCAGCATCCGATCAACACCGAGGAATGTTCAGCATTTGATCAACACCGCGGAATTTTCAGCATCCGATCAACACCGAGGAATTTTCAGCATTTGATCAACACCGAGGAATTTTCAGCATTTGATCAACACCACAGAATTTTCAGCATTTGATCAACGCCGAGGAATTTTCAGCATTTGATTAACACCGAGGAATATTCAGCATACGATCAACGCCGAGGAATTTCCAGCATTTGATCAACGTCGAGGAATTTTCAGCATTTGATCAACGCCGAGGAATTGTATACGTACCGGTACATATACATGTATTATTGCACAATCCATGACATACTAACATACTAAACTGCAATCCCGATATGCATAAAATGAACCTTAAGTTTGCAGCATACTTGTACATATATGCAGGAGGTATTATACATTGAATGTGAATGTATGATTGTTGATCTAATACATGCTTGTAAATTTTTGTAAATAATGAACTGAATAAATTTATAAAAAAAAAGAATTATAGATTTATTATATATTTTTAAAAAAATGTTTGCTTATCAAATCTACTATTATCTTCTAGTGACTGAGGCCCCGCCAGATATCAGTCATTGAACTCTGTAGGTCTGAATGTGGCTGCTTATCAAATCTACTATTATCTTCTAGTGACCGAGGCCTCGCCAGATATCAGTCATTGAACTCTGTAGGTCTGAATGTGGCTGCTTATCAAATCTACTATTATCTTCTAGTGACTGAGGCCCCCCAAACACACGCCAGATATCAGTCATTGAACTCTGTAGGTCTGAATGTGGCTGCTTATCAAATCTACTATTATCTTCTAGTGACCGAGGCCTCGCCAGATAACAGTCATTGAACTCGTGTCGGTCTGAATGTATGTTTACAACTAAAACTCTCCCTCCACCTACAAATTTATACATTTTGCACAACTTTTTATATATATCCAGGGTTCATTCTAGGTCAGAATTTTTGGGAGAAGTTTGAAAGCAGGTGATCGCTTTCTTAAATGATGTTCTTTAATATACTTCTGCAAAATAGGGTTAAAATGCACAGTACAACCATTAAATACAACATTTGAATAGAATGGGCCAGTGTATCTTACTAGACAAAATTTTGTTTGAAAATCGTAAAAACCAAAAAAAAACGCCAGAGGGCGAAGTCAGGGTCCCTAGGGCGACTATTTCGCCCACATCGCCCTCTAGAATGATCCCTGATATCTAAGACTAATGCATGGTCTTCTATGTATCTATGGAAATCTATTAACACACTGCCCATGTGATTACAGCATCACATATTTCTAGAAGAAATATTTTCTTCGGGTATTGCAAAGTAAACAAAACATGTTCTCTACTCTGAGGGCTAAAGTGCATACATGTAAGAAGATCTTTATACTGTAAATGTTTTAACTGTCTCACAAAACCAGCTAACTAATTCCAAGCTTTACCCAGAACTATGTATATGTGTGTTTTACGTTTATATATCGTCGCTACCGGTTGCCCATAATAATTTTTGGAGAATAGTGCAATGATACAGACAGAGGCCCATCCCAGAGTCTCCTTTGGTTCTTTTACGTGCACCGTGTAAGCACCGACACTAGATCTCACCGACACTAGATCTCGGCTTAAAGTCGCACCTGAAAGACTGTTAATTTTATTAGGGTCAGACAGGGTGAACGAACCTGCGATCCCTGGATAACCAGTCCAACATGTTAACCACTGTTTGCTATTGTTGCTAATAGCGTCTTCACTCATACCCACAAACATGTCACTGTTTTCCAAACCGACAAGTGCCATTCTTTAAACACCACATTCAACAACCACACGCACCCCACAGAGATTCCACACAATAAACACAGACTACAATACATGTACATGTATCTATAAACGGCAGTGGGAGCACGCAAATTTGTATTTTTCCCTTGAAATATGTGTTATTGGAAAGTGGCAGTCAAGTATTGATCTCACCTAATGAACATTGGACGTCTAATTAGTAGCTCCAGCATGAATACTAGCTACACTGCAGCAAGACCATGCTCTCATACGACGACGCACAGTATTGGATTTTTCCTTCATGAATGAAGCACAAGACAGATATAACTTTGTAAACAGTCGTCTTCGTTTCACTGACCCACAAACATGCCAAACACACAGTAGCTGAATGTTTCATGAATATCCCAGTAAACAAATACATGTATCTTCGTTTCCGCTAACCCACAATGCCAAGCACACAGTAGCTGAATGTTTCATGAATAACCCAGTAAACAAATATCTTTGTTTCCGCTGACCCACAATGCCAAACACACAGTAGCTGAATGTTTCATGAATAACCCAGTAAACAAATATCGTTGTTTCCGCCGACCCACAAGCTGAATGTTTCATGAATAACCCAGTTAACAAATACATGTATCTTCGTTTCCACCAACCCACAATGCCAAACACACAGTAGCTGAATGTTTCATGAATAACCCAGTAAACAAATATCTTTGTTTCCGCTGACCCACAAGCTGAATGTTTCATGAATAACCCAGTTAACAAATACATGTATCTTCGTTTCCGCCAACCCACAATGCCAAGCACACAGTAGCTGAATGTTTCATGAATAACCCAGTAAGCAAATATCTTTGTTTCCGCGGACCCACAATGCCAAACACACAAGAGCTGAATGTTACATGAATAACAGATACATGTACATATAACTCAGTAAAGAAATGTCTTATTTGTTACATTTCTTAAAATGCTACTGGATCTTTCACAGCCACAGAGCCAGAATGATTTGTCCAATACTTTGCCTGTATTGTCTAGCATTGTGCAGTGTGTATAATACAAAATGTGCATATATCGTCTCAGTGGCCTAGTGGTTACGGTGTCGTCCGTCTACGGAGCGGGGGGTCGAAGGTTCGAATATCGTCAGGGTTCGTTCATATGGCCAGTTGGTGAGCTGCCAGCTGGTTAAATAATGGTTACCGATTGCCTACCAGCCTGGAGCCTGGCATAGGATTCGGGAAGTACTGATGTTCATAAAAAGAAATGACTGGCCCTTTAAATAGAGGTGACATTATAATAAACAAACACGGATCTGTAGTCCAGTGGTAACACACTGGACTGGTAATCCAGGGATCACAGGTTTGATCCCCGTCTGATCCTAATTAAATTTAATGGGACGTTAAACCGAGGTCTTGTGTCGGCGTTTTACACCGTGCACGTAAAAGAACCAGGATGGCTGGGTCTCTGTCTGTATCATTGCACTATCCTCCAAAAATCTAAAATGACTAACCTCTTCAGGAGGCATCGCTCATATGGGTACGGTAGCGACGATAAATAAACGTAAAAGACACACATAAACAAACACTTTAAAAGCAATGTCAGTATATGTATGTATTGTAACCGACAATGGAGTTGAGCAGAAATTCATTTTGCTAATGTGGCACTATGAAGATACATGTATGCTTGTGGACATAAATAATGCAAAATTATATCAACGGAAAATGTTTTTTTATAAAAGCTACTTTTAGCTTCCTACTTGATCCTTTGCATTATTCATGTTGTTGCAGGTTATATGTGATTTATGTTTTGCAATAAATATTGTTTAACCCATTCAACCCCAAGTAACTGACATGGACTGGTGCGTGATATTTTCAGACCAATAAATTAATAAGAAAAGTACCTTTGGACCAGTTCATTTATCAAAATGGGTAATTTTATCTAAAAATAGTAATAATTATTACTGGCAAAAAAGTCCAGATCCTGATGAGACGGCTCGTCACGAGCCGGCTCATCTGGATCTACACTTTTCATAAGCCTATTTAGAGGCCTGTGGGGTTGAAAGGGTTAAATATTAAATAACGACTACAAATTACAAACTTGTCTATAATGGCCACCATATGACCTGCATACGTTTTTTTTTCTAGAGCCGAATGGCAGGGCGTGTCACCCTACCCCGCCCTTTTGCCGTTTAAAAGTTTTGTTTTTATAATAGATATATGCCTCAACAGGTGCATTTGGGTGGGCAGCCCATATAAACCTAGAACTTGTCGGTCCTTGTCACCACCAATATGTACTGCCTCGTTTATCAATAACCATAATCTAGCTAATTTTTTCTAGGGGCTAACCCCAAAATACCCCCCACCTCATCACGGCTCAAAATGCACACTTCCTCTTTTTTACCCACCCTGTCCGTTTTTCCACTTTAGAATAAACCCTATGCATATTTAAATGTAATAACATCGTTACATGTAAGCACTACAATATATCTGTCTGTTTGCTTTACAAATAAGTTTCGGGGTATGAACTACATCGGGCGTGGTTAAAGTGTGTGGAGGCCGAATGCATCCACGCTAACTTTAAACATGCCCAATGTAGTTCATACATGTACCAAGATGGAAACAACATGTATTAACCTGCGATTCATTACTTATATTTACATTATTTATTCTTTTTAATGACACAAGAAAATATAGCACACTTTGCATTTAAAATGTTTTAGTTCAGATTTGCAACTGTACAATGTACCAGTACAGGTAAATAGAGTCACATCATAGACACATCATTTTGCATGACGAGTGATGCCTAACACTTTTTTTAATACTTTATTTAATTTTTTATAACGATTGCGAAGCAAGTTTTAACAACTTATATTAATCACTCTCGTTGGCTCGGATGAAAGCGTATATGTGGTCATTCACGTGGGAGGAAACCGGAGTACCCGGAGAAAACCCACATGTCCGATCTTGCGACCATCGTACCATCTCACATACTTCCCTGTCCGAGGATCGAACCCGGATCGCATTGGTGAGAAGCGAGCGCGCTAACCACTGCGCTAATCGGACAGCCAACACCAAACAACACATAACACCGCAGTGCGCATGTCAGCTGCATCTCATTAGTTGGAAACCCTCATACGAAAATGTAATAAAGATGTACATAAATATTTGCTTTTATATAATAGTTCATAGAACATATACATATATTTAATAGTGTAAACTTTAAATATTTAACAATGTTGCGAATATGTCGATGCAGGGCCCCTGACCCCATCGCAAAGTATCTGATAGATAAAACTGCTTTGTAATAACAAAAAAAACAATATAATTTATGAGTTTTTCTGATTTATTTCAATTGGTAACTAAATATATTTGATGAAAATAACTTGTTTTCATAGTAATTCTATTCACGTCGCTACCGTACATTATGAATTTTGCGGATTCGACATATTATAGTTGAATTTTCTTATTAATTTATTGGTCTAAGAATGTCATGGACCAGTCCATGTCAGTTACTTAGTGTTGAATGGGTTAAATTCAAAGTTTCATTATATATAATATATTGAAATGAATATGTCCATTTTATAAGAAATGTATGCAGATTAGTGGCTTTACAATGTTGTGGAACCCTACTCGATCCGTTTCATACCAATTTCGTGCATAATAAAATTAAATGCAGATCAGCATTTTTTGGTATAATCAACATTCCTATTGGTTTGTCAAGATTAATCTGGGTGCAGGACTCCAGAAGGTTCAGATGTTGAAATCGACTACTCGTGATCATTTGGTGACCTTTGCAACTGGAATACAATGTAGAATTATACAAGTTACAAAGAAACATGAAACTTAGTTGTACGGTCCTAAACCCAACTCGGCAAACTAGTCAATGTTTTCTCTTTTTCTGATACATTTTTTTAGGTATATCTATCTTCCTGATAGTCAAACCCCTGCTGGGGACCTGGTTGCATCCAAGACACACCTTGGTCTAGAGGTTAGTATATGGTCGGGAAAATTTACCTTGTACGGAAAGTACCAACATGCATATTGACTCTTGATAAATACAACTTGACTCTTGAGATTAGTACTAAAGGGTCATTAACTCTTGACTTTCAACAGTCTAATGAATGCCCTGCAGCTTTTCTACATACAATAGTTCCTACTCGTGCAAACCTCGACTAACTACGGTTTCACTATTAGCAGGATTTCGTCTCCCCCAAATGTTCTCACTTCTCTCTAAATCATCTGGAGGGAGAAGTGATTTTTCCTAAATATTTTAGCATAGCTTGAGCCCTGGAATACATAGCTATTCGACTGTGTGGAAAGAAACCGGTGTACCCAGAGAAAAATCATCCGACATTACTCACTTTTCCTGTCCGAAACATTCTAGCAAATAGCTTGAGCTATACAATTGGAAGGTTAACACCAACCAACAATCCAGGTACCTATCAAAACTCAATTACTTTTGCCACGAATATAGACACGGCGATTTATTTGTGCAAGATCGGAGGCAAATAAAAAATGTGTCTTTGGTCCATTTTATTCCGTTCAATTTATAGCAGAATTTCATGACGAATGAAAAACGATCAAATTTGCGTAGCACGCGGGTTCCGTCTAGCATGCACTGAAAGAGCAAGTCATGTGACATTCTGATAATCTATCTATCTTCCTCTAATGTCAAACCTCTCGCGGGGATGTAGACATCCGTGGTCCAATGGTAGAGCGTCGGATTTGGAATCGAACGGTCCGGGTCCGATACGCACAGTGTTGGACACTCGTTTCAATATGTTCCGGCCAACTTGGCCTGTACTTGAGAAAAGGTACCAAATTGCTATGTAAGTAACTGTTAACTAAGGGGGGGGGTTGATTTTGAATCATTTTTAGGACTGTCCCCATTCAACTTCTTATCTTTTTTTATTAAAAACCTTTCCATGTTATGTTTTTGTCTTGTGGTTTCAGGATTAACAGAATTATTCTGCTTGGAAACTAAACCTATTGCAGTAGTGGGCAATTTCCGACATATGACGTACTTACTTATCTGTATCATCTTAAACGTTTTTCGTTGTACATAATTGTAACAAGTAAAAGCGTCTCGTCAATGAACAAGTACTCGGTGATCTTGTACATTTTATCCCTGCAGAAAGGTCCATATAATCTGCTGTCAAAATATTGTTGCGTCACAGAAAACGCATTCAATGATTCTCATTGTGTCTCTGGCCATTTCATTGCATCAAACCCGCAAGAAACGCACAGTGAGAAAACACTGCATTATCAAATTCTGGTGTACAGAAATATCTGTGCTAATGAGTTGTAGGATTAAAGACCGCCATTTAATCCAATTATCTGTAATTAAAATGTCACCAACTTCTCAACACCCCATGCAATCAAGTGCCAAACAGCTGATTTCCAATAAACAAACGCTTGTCATCATCGCACGCGTGACCGCACACTTTCATGGATTTTCGGCCGATTAAGTTTCTTGAACAATGTTATTTTGCCGATATTTATGGCATGTGCAAAGGATTTTCGCCAACTGAAGATTTTTGGAGCCAAATTTAAATTTTATGCACATTTGGCGACAAATGCGACCGACAGCGGGAACCCTGACCCCGATTGACCTTGGCTCGTGCTCAAGGCCGTAGCTTACAAGCGGAATCCCTATGAAAACACGGGTTTTCCCGAAATGACGTCATAACCGGAAACCAAAATGGAGGCACAGAATATTTGATATTTTGTTAATTCGGTGAGAAAAAGCTCCTAAAATGGCGAAGATACTGTGTGTCCTGGTTCAGGCGAGTATGAACTTCAACAAACTCGCCAAGGGCTATCAAATAAGACATCTCGCCACGATGTTGAGTGCGTAGTAAATGTCGCCATTCTAAAAACGTTATCACCATGGCGAGTGTCCAACGCTGCACTCAGTCAGGCCACGTATGTAGTGTCATTGAGCAAGGCACCTCACACACATTTCTTAGTACTGGTTAACCGCTATGGTCGGCTAAGCATGCCCAGGAAAACATGTCTAGGTCCCCGCAAGGGGTTTGACATTAATGGTACATACTGTGGTGATAACTACGGTACGGTACGGATGGAGGCCGGGGAAATATCACCACGGCAGCACGAGACGAGATTCGGAGAGACTTGGCGAGAGGCGAGAGGACTCAGGAAGGCGGCTGCCAACTCAACGCTCACAACCAAGCTAGAACTAGAACAGAACAGTTGATAACCGGTAAATACAAGAACAAAGCAAGACTATTAGGTAAGATGCTTTACATCTAATACTACGCTTTATATGGTGGCAGCGGTGTTTTACGACTTACGTCTGGCGAAGGATATCACCTGGGAGTGAAACATTATTTTTTTGATAGCACGTGGTTCAAAAAAATTTTCATTCTCGGGTAATTTTTCGAACGAGTTGTATAAATCTACCCGGTTGTATAATTGGAATACCAGTATCCAGTCAAAGACTGTGGATGGTTAATTTTTTGTTGCGTTATTGGCATTTGTTTTACTAGACATTTGTTGATATCGTCAAAATTGATACAAGCAAGGGCGTATTGAGTTGGGCAGCGTTAGTATAGTTCAACATATGCAAAGTCCCTGGTTGGCTATATTAATTACGGTAAAGTATTTTCTCACATGTTTGACTATTTTGCAAAGCAAATATATCCCATGTGTTATATAAAATATTCTTGTCAAAGACAATGAATGTTTTGTTGTGATCTTGGAAAGTCCATATACAGTAATTGTAGCAAATCCTTGTACATATATTAATATCTACTGTAACAAATATGGCCTCATTCAATCAAGCAAAGCTTATTGAAGTGAATTTTGCATCTTCGGAAAAACTGCAAACAATAGCAGGAATTGGTCCAAGATCAGCGTCCGCAATAATTTGCCTACGGGAGAATAGAGGAAATCTAACCCCGGAATTAATGGAAACATTTCTCAGGATAAAATTCAGTGAGGAAATGCTCCAGACGTTAGATTTTACACCCAATGACCAATTGCCGTTGGATTGGGAGGAGACGTTCCATAATTTGCCGGATTGCCCTCGAAGTGACTCAGGAGTAGGAGAACGGGAACTCCATCAGGGAAGGCGGGGAGGTCAGGAGCAAAGTACCAAAGACCATGACCCAAAAAGGGATGAATGGAGAGAGATCGAGAAGGTCTTAGAATCAGCCAAGAAATGGGTGGGAGTACACGGCGAATCTTCGGGTAGGGGCGAACAAATGATGGCAAAGCAATCATTTGGGGGCGCACGTCCGAGACAGTACAAGACCCGTGAGGACAGGTATGAGGACGATTCGGATGAGAAGCCATACCTTGCTTCATCAAGACATCGAGGCCTACAATTGCGGCCCAAGGATGCAAGGATGTCTTATAAGCCGGTTAAACCCACGAGAGAATATTCATCGGGGGAGGAAGAGAAAGTCCCTAAAAGGCAGAAATCTAAAACAAGGACATGCTACAAACAGAGAAGACAAATTCGGGAATACTCGTCGGATGAAGACAAGGTCCCAAGTAAACCAAGACCAGGATATAGACAGTCCCGTCCATCACGAGAATATTCATCGGGGGAGGAGGACCGAATCCCGAGGAGGCAGAAATCGAGAACAGCCGAGTTTCTGCGGAATATCCCAAAGGCTCTGTACTATAATGGCACCGGTAACTGGCAGTCATATAGACAGAAATTTGACCGCTATGCACATGCATGCGGGTGGACGGAGGAGGAGTGCGCGAACGGTTTGTGTTGGAGTTTGAGTGGCAAAGCCGCAGACTTCTACACATTACTGGTAGAGCGTGATGAAGATTTAAGTTGTCGACAGATCATGAGACGACTAGAGAATCGGTTTGGTGCAAAGGAACTAACCGAGACAGCCCAGGTAAGGTTTCATCAAGCTGTACAGAGTAATGGTGAATTACTGGAAGACTGGGCCGACCGCGTACTGACCCTAGCTACAAGAGCATACAATGATTTGCCGGAGTATTTTTCTTGCAGACAAGCGGTAGCTCGTTTCTGTGAAGGGCTACTCGACAAAGAAGCTGCACTCCAAGTGGGGATCGAAAAACCTGCAAACATGGAGGCGGCCATAAACAGTGTACGCTGGTATCAGCATATGCACCAATCAGTATTGGGGAAACCACGGAGAACTAGGGCCCGTGATACCGAACCAGAAACTACAAGTGCATATGCAGTTTATGAGAATGTGCAGGGTCGAAAACCTCTAAGCCCTTCGGAGAGGGATTCGCTGGAGGTAGTTATAGAGAAACTACAGACCACTTTGGATTTAATGTCGGCTAAGATGTCAAAGACAGAGTCGACAGGAATATCGCAAAATCAAAGGGGTTTTCAGCGAAATGATTGGTCGCGGGCGGGATCTCAGTATAGTAGGAGGGGCTCCTGTTTCAATTGTAATCAAATGGGGCATTTTAAAAGGGAGTGTCCTAAATTAGCTCCTTCAAACTTAGGTTTAAACCGGAGAGGGCCGAGGCAGTAGGTCAAACCTCGTCCCAAAGGACTACAGTAGACCTAAGAAGGGCTCCACCAATACAGGAAAAGGAGGATAGTTCTAAAGTACCATGCCCATATCGCTGCAAAGTAGCTAGGGGGGCTAAACTATCAAAATACCCTTGCAAAGTTCCTGGGTTACAGCCATCTGCTGGGGATTTCCCGGCGGATCAGGAAAGAAGATTGTGTAACATGAAGAATGGCCCGATAACCTTGAACCCAAGTCCAGGCATTGGCAAAAGGGGGGTAGTCAAAAAGCCCTCGTTATCCAAACCTGGTAAAACTAAAGCGTATGATGAATCGCATGTATCTATTTGTCAATTAAGGACATTGTCGCAATTCAGCATGATGGTCAATGTCGGTGACAAGATAGTTAAAGCGGTAGTAGACACAGCAGCAGAAGTGACCATCATTTCGGACAGACTTTACAATTCGTTGAAATTCAAACCAAATAAAATTCGCGATGTAAAGCTCTGTACAGCCGGACGACAGCTTTCCATGAATGGATTTGTGGTTGGTCCAATTAGGTTAAAAATTGGGGGGAAATGGTATAGCGAACAGGTACATGTAGCGCCAATAGAACAAGACATGTTGTTTGGGTTTGACTTGTTGTATCACCGAGGAGCTGCACACTGGACATGGGGCGAGCAGTTTTGTTATTTGATGGCCAGGAAATTAGTCTTGCTGTGGGGAAGGAGGGTGGCACCCCACTGGTGGCCAGAGTATTTATAGCTAATAGGCAAGTTATTCCGCCTAATTCAGTTATACAGATTAAATGCAGAATGAGCGACCCCATGCCAGGAAATATTGTAGTAGAACCCATAGAGGGTTTGAAGATGTTAGCTCCGCGCGTGGTATGTAGTGATAAAGCGGACCCAGTAATGTGTCTTGTGAACCCCACGGACAGTTATCGACTTCTCAAACGAGGACAGCAGTTGGGAAGAGCTTATCAGATAGACGAGTGTCTTGAGCCCGGGAAACAGGAACAAATTGCAACACAAGTATTGAGTGTGCAAACAGGTCAACAGGGGAATTTTAAAAATGGACTAAAGATTCCAGAACATTTAAAGGAAATGCTGGAATCCTCTAAGACACATTTAACTGAAGAGCAAAGCATTCAGTTAGCTAGCATTTTGATTGAATTTCAAGATGTATTTGCAAAAAACGAATTCGACCTAGGGCATTTCACCGAGATTGAGCATAGCATTGATACAGGAGGCGCCAATCCTGTCAAACAACGCATGCGCAGAACACCAGCATGTTTTGTGGGGGAAGAGGAAGCACACCTGAAAAAGATGTTGGAATGTGATACAAGAGTCGGTCTCTGATTGGGCGTCCGCTCCAGTGCTGATACGCAAACGAGATGGGACAGTTAGATGGTGCATTGACTATAGGGCATTAAACAATGTGACCGTCAAAGACGTGTTTCCATTACCCTTGGTTGATGACTGTTTAGATACTCTCGCTGGTAGCGTTTGGTTTTCTAAATTAGATGCCAATGCAGCATACTGGCAAGTATTAGTAAAGGAGGAGGACCGGAAAAAGACGGCTTTTATCACTAAATATGGGTTGTTTGAGCATGTAAAGATGGGGTTTGGTTTGTGCAATGCTCCAGCAACATTTGCTCGGGTGATGAATTTGGTGCTAAGAGGTCTAAATTGGAAAACAGTTCTAGCCTTTTTAGACGATTTGCTCGTGCTGGGGTCAAGTTTCAAAGAACACTTGAGGAACCTAGCTGAAGCATTATCAAGGTTTCGCGAATTTGGCGTGAAACTAAAACCTAAGAAATGTCTGTTTTTCCAGCGTGAAACTGAATTCTTAGGTAGACGGGTTAGTAGCAATAGGTTGGCTATGTCAGAAGAAAACGTCAATGTGATACGTGATTGGCCACGTCCATCATGTTCAAAAGAGGTAGAGCGTTGGTTGGGTTTAGCTAATTATCATAGAGTATTTGTCAAAGACTTCTCTAAATTAGCAGCACCACTGTACCAAGTGGTGGGAAAGAATAACTTCCAGTGGGAGGAGGAACAGGAAAGGGCATTTTAAGCTTTGAAACAGGCATTGTCCACACCACCCGTGCTGGCCCTCCCAAACCAAACGGACGACTACATCCTAGATGTTGATGCTTCATTGGAAGCCATTGGAGCCGAATTGCTACAAATTCAAAATGGTGAAGAGAAGGTGATAGCATATGGAAGCTTTTCTCTATCTAAAGAACAACGGAGATACTGCACCACCCGCAGGGAACTTTTAGCAGTTGTGCGGTTTACCAGACAATATTACCTACTTGGTAGGCCATTTACCATACGAACAGACCATTCTAGTCTAACATGGTTATTACGGTTTAAAGAGCCACAAGGTCAGCTAGCCAGGTGGATGGAGGAGTTATCCCAGTACAACATGATCCTGAAACACCGGGCAGGCCGGAAGCATGAAAATGCAGATGCATTGTCCCGAATACCCAAAGAAGGGGGGAAGTGTCTAGCATATGAGGCCAACAAAAAGTTGAGTGAATTGCCTTGTGGAGGATGTGACCATTGTAGACGGGCTAACGAGAACTGGGGATCGTTTGAAAGGAATGTCGACGAGGCAATTGCTTTGACAGGTAATGACGTCAAAGATATATGTTGCGGTTCCATCGGTGTCGGTGAGGCAATATCTGTCAAAGATAGATATTGCGGTTCCATCGATGTCGGTGAGGCAATTTCTTTGAGTAATGACGTCAAAGATGGATATTGCGGTTCCATCGGTGTCGGTGAGGCAATTTCTTTGACGAAAAGTGTCAAAGATGAATATTGCGGTTCCATCGATGTCGGTGAGGCAATTTCTTTGACGGGTAAATGTGTCGAAGATGGATATTGCGGTTCCATCGGTGTCGGTGAGGCAATTTCTTTGACAGGTAAGGGGGTCAAAGAAGGTTATTGCGGTTCCATCGATGCCGGTGAGGCAGTATCTTCGACGAGTAATGGTGTCAAAGATGGATATTGCGGTTCCATCGATGTCAGTGAGGCAATTTCTTTGACGGGTAAATGTGTCAAAGATGGATATTGCGGTTCCATCGGTGTCGGTGAGGCAATTTCTGTCAAGGATAGATATTGCGGTTCCATCGGTGTCGGTGAGGCAATGTCTTTGACGGGTAATGGTGTCAAAGATGGATATTGCGGTTCCATCGAGGTCATTGAGGCAATGTCTGTCAAAGATAGATGTTGCGGTTCCATTGATTTCGGTGAGACAATTTCTTTGACGGGTAATGGTGTCAAAGAAGGAGATTGCGGTTCCATTGATGTCGGTGAGGCAATTTCTTTGACGGGAAATGGTGTCAAAGGGCGAGATTGCGGTTCCATCGATTCGGACGATCACCATGAGTTATTAGAAATGAGAGACATGGACCAAGATCAACTAGAGTGTAATCTTGGGGGCTGTTCAAAAAGTAGAGAACATGCTCAGGGCTCGCGTTAGCGGGCGTACGGGCGTAATATACGCCGAGAAATTGCTGTCGTACGTCCAAAATTACACCTGGCGGCGTACATCAGACGTCCATATTTTTCCAAATACGCCGAAATGTCAGCCCCCGGACGTCCACTTCAAATACCATTTTGTAAAATATCCAATTCTCGGATCAATAAGTGCTCCTTTCACGCCATAGGGTATTCGTTAATCCAATCAGTAACAAACAACCTTTGTGTCGCCGACAGCCCGATTCCACTCTGTATGCTGTCAATCATGACTCTGATAGGCGCAGTGACAGGATTAAGCCCCGCCCTTTACTCGACAGGCTCACATACCTGTATGATTTCTCGCGTGTCGTAAAGACAATTAACACGCAATTATAGTATACAACAACAATAGAAAACAAATTAGTAGACGATCGGTCCGACTTGATTTCGGCATTTTCGTGTGTGCATCAGTCGTACAACTTTAATTGGGACACACATATTTTCTTAACGAATGCTAAATTAGACTAATGAGAAGACATAAACGCCGCCGCATTTTGTTTTCACAACAATTATCGTCATTAAGCATTCATTTTATGCTCGGTGATTTCACACATTTCATTCAATTCCAGTCTCAATTTTGTTTATATTCAAATAATTTCTCCACATCTTCCATAGCATGTCAAAATGTCGCAACGTTCGTTACTAGATTTTGGCGTCTCGCATGCAATAAAACGTAAAATTGACAATGTCGCGTCCGTTAACGTCGAGTCTGTTAGAAGTCCGAGTAAAGTTCTGAAGCCAGATCCGAAATCGAAATCGCGCGTCTTTCAGAAAACATGGCTCACGCAATTTGACTGGCTAGAACATAATTCAAATAGCAATCGCATGTTCTGCAAAGTATGTCGCGCTGCTGGCGTACAAAACTCGTTCACCAAAGAAGGAGCAGGTATGGTATATTAATTGAGTATTGTGCGTCTTTTTTTCCAGGTAATATAACGGGAGGAACTTAGTGCATAAGTACCGCCAATTCCTACCTACACATTCAGATAGCGTTTCGTGCATTCCTGCACGTAGTCGTAGACCACGATAACGTACACATACATTTGGGTGAATAATTAAAACTCAATGCGTACAGTATATTCAATTATACACTTAGTTTAAACAATATTTATTCACTTTTGAATCAAATATATATAAATATTGTTCCGTCATTACATTTGGTCACGACATTTTAATCCGTGCCATTATTTTATCGGTACTGTTCGAATTACGTCACTTCCATGTCAAACCGAAACTGAAAGGACGCCGCATTTTATGAGCCGTTTTGGCATTCAAATTATTGGTTCAGTTTTTGGAAATCACGACCTATTTACCACACACACACACACACACACACACACATAAATATACATGTGTCATCTCGCCGGTGGTGTACTGACCTGGAGTGAAGGGAGATAACTAGCCCCGATCCGTGGGGCTTAGCTTAAAGTCTGCGCATGCACATTAATGAACTTTTATTTGGATAGATTCGGCAATAATATTTTATAATAACATCATCACAACAAATAATAAACAAAAGTAAGTTTAAAATAGTTATTTGTGGGGTTGAAATCATCCCAGTAAGAGGGCCACCATAACTTATCAAGAAAACCGAAATGTGTATTGGATCCGTGGATCCTGCTGCTTGTCTCTAAAATTGGCTGTCATGAGGGTATTTTTATATTTGTTTATATTGAACACAGTTTGTGATGTGTCATGTTTAGTTACAGAGCTAACTTAGTTGAAATTGGGTAACATAAATTATATTTATAATGTGCCATTAAATATATTGCATTTTTCTTGTTTCTCTGCGAAAGTATATGAGCTCTGATGTATACATATCTGTATTTACAGGAAACCTCCAAAGATCAACCGTGGTGAAACACAATGAAGCCAAAGAACACAAGCAAGCGCTGGAAGCCCACCACATGCGGAGACAGCTGTATGGAACCAACATCGACTCCAACGCTGAGGAAGAAACACCCCCGCAACCCACATCAGTGTCAGCGTCAGAAAAACACTTGTTTAGGACTGTGCATTATTGTGCCCTGGAACATTTACCAAATTCAATGGTGAATTCCCAACTCGAATTTTTGAAAGCAAGTGGCGTAGACCCTCAAGTGACTGACATTCATCATGAGTCTGTGAAAGATGTACAACAAAGTTTGCTGTATGTGCTTGATGAGCAGCTTCGACAACGCCTTCGTGAGGGCAAATATTATGGAATTATTGTAGATGAAAGCACCGATCTGTCCATTCACAAGAAACTTGTTGTATATATCAGATACGTAGCAGATGGTGAAATAACAACAGACTTAGTTGGGAATATCAGAATTCCAGATGGATGCGCCAACACAATAACAGAGGAAATCCTGAAAGAAATTAAGTGTCTAGGACTGGATGCCGTAAATTTGGTAGGCCTTGGTAGTGATGGTGCTTCTGTGATGTTTGGTAGAATGGCTGGCGTAGGAGTGAAATTGGAGAAGGATGCCCCGTATCTTCTACACGTACACTGTGTCGCCCACAGACTCGCTCTTGCTTGTGCTGATTCTGCAAAGGACATTCCTTACTTGAAAAAGTATCGGGAAACACTAAAAAACTTGTATGTGCACGTAACTGGCTCTGGGATCAGATCACATAAACTTGAAGCCCTACAGGCAGTAATGGATGAGCCGCAGTTGAAAGTCAAAGATCCCATCAGCATCCGGTGGCTGGCAATGGAAGGTGCAGTGAGGACTGTGCACATGTGCTATGGATCCATCTGGAGAGCAATGATGGGAAAAACACTGTTGGGGACAACGTCGTAAATGGACTATTGAAGGAGATGTTGCATTACAAGTTTCCAGCATTCACTGCTGTGTTGTCAGATGTCCTGGGAGTGATTGGTGTATTGTGTCGGCAACTACAGTCGGACAGTTTAGATCTTAGTCAGTTTACGCCAATGAAGGAGAGTACACTAGGCCGGTTGAATGGACTGAAAACGGTGGATGGGGAATGCACAGAAACATTCAAAGAGGCTGTGACGACGACTGGGTCAAAGATATATTACAAGGGGATCCAGCTCACCCACGCCAATGAGAAAACACAGGTTGAAGCACTTCGGGTTAGTTACATTGAGACTGTGGTACATCACGTCGACGAAAGACTATCAACCGAGTCTAGTCCTGTGTTGGAAGCCTTCAGCGTGTACGAACCTAAAGCTGCGTCATTGGATGAGGAAGTTGTCACGAATGACAAGTTAAAAACTCTCAGTGACAAATATCAGGTAGACAGCCAGAAACTACAGCTAGAGTACTGCGGAGTGAAGGCCCTCATGACCGGGTCATACAAAAACATGAGTTTTCAGGATTTCTCGAAGCTGCTTATTACGCGTCACAAATCTGAGTATCCACTGACCTCACAAATATGCGCAATTGGACTGTGTGTTCCTGTGACAAGTGTAGCCTGTGAACGTGGATTTAGTCTCCAGAACCGAATTAAGGTGAAGTCGCGAACCTCTCTGAGCCCGGAGAACTTGGAAACACTGATGCGGATCGCCAAGGGACCTGGCATGGACTCATTCCCGTACGAGCTGGCCATCGGTCATTGGAGGCGTGAGAAGAGACGGCGTCTGGCGGGACTATACCAGCCGAAGAAGTGAACATGCTCATGTGTGCTACATAGAGACATTGACTGGTCGATAAAATTTATCCACATTTATGTATATATTAAAAACCAAGAAGTATGGCAAGAAACAATAAAGAATGTTGAAAGTATATGTATTTTATTATAAATATATTATCCAAGTTCATTAATTGAATGGCATGGAATGTTAAGGTGGTAAACAAATGTTTGAAATTAAGTTGCTAGCATGTACATGTTACACGACCAATGCGATTTCGCATGCTTGTTTAACACGTAAAATGATCTGGTGGATGGGACTTCCAAACATTTTGCCTGGGACTTCCAAATTGTCATGGCTGGAAGTCCAGACTTCCTGAATTATTTTCTTAGTGCAGGCCCTGCATGCTGATGTGGAGATCATCATGAACAACGGGGAATTCCACATTCTGAGCTGCAAAGCGGCACAGAATGTGATTGTAGATGTATCACTACAACCGTCTTGTTGGGGCTTCACCGTGACGGAAATCAGAGAGGCTCAAGCCAAGGATGAAGATTTAGAGATAATTCTAAATTGGCTTAACAACCAACAACAGCCTAGTGAGAAATTATTGTTTCTTGCTAGTCCTGCGACAAAGTCGTACTGGCTGAACAAGGAACAATATCTACTAATAGACCAGGTACTGTACAAGAACAAGGGGAGTACATCGGAGGACAAAGTTTTGGTAATTCCAGGAAGTTTGAAGGAATTAGCTCTGCAGTGGAATCATGATTTGCCCTCTGCAGGTTATCAAGGAGTTGCAAGAACCAAGGCCAGGATGAAAGATAAATTCTTCTGGTATGGCATGGGTCAAGAGATAGCTAACTTCGTGCGATCTATGTAATCGAAATAAGAAGACGAATAGATACGGACACTGTGGAATGAAGGAATACCAGGCAGGGGCACCCATGGAGAGAGTACACATAGATTTCATGGGTCCATTGCCCCGTACACCATTGGGAAATGAACACATCCTCATGATGGTAGATCAATTTACCAAATGGGTGGAATGTGTGCCTTTGCCGTCGCAGACAGCAGAAGTGACAGCAAGGGCTGCGGTAAATCAATTCTTTTCTAGGTTCGGGTACCCGTTGCAGTTGTTTTCTGATCAAGGTCATAACTTCGAATCTAAGCTGTTTACTGCCTTGTGCGAAGCTCTACAAATCCACAAAACTAGGACCACACCATATAGAGCTTCCGCAAATGGTCAAGTAGAGAGATACAACCGCACTCTGATGGACGCCGTTCGATGTTTTATAGGCAAGTCTCAAAATCAGTGGGATCTTCATTTACAACAGTTAGCTGGAGCTCTAAGAGCTTCAGTGAATCGCAATACTGGATTTACAGCCAACAAATTAATGTTGGGAAGAGAAGTAAATGTACCAGCTTATTTGATGTTCCCACAAGCTGTAAAAAAGACGGCCGACGCAGATGACTATGTAGCAAAGCTTACTAGTAAATTGCAAGAAGCACATAACGCAGCGAGAAAGACTTTGAAGACTTCCTTGAAACGGATGAAAAGGAATTATGACCTGAGAATATTGGAAAGGTCATATGAGGTAGGCGATGTAGTCTATCTATTAGATACCGCTACGTTGAAGGGTAAGTGCCGGAAGTTATCCTCCCCTTGGAAAGGCCCAGCAATAATTGAGAAGAAGTTTTCAGTCTCTCTTTTTAGGGTCAAATTGCGGAATAGCGTATTGGTAGTGAACCATGATCGACTGAAGCCCTGTAATGACAGGAAGCTGCCAGCTTGGATTAAACAGTGGAAGGAAGCGCCAGATGATGACACAAGTTCTGATCAGGCAGCTGGTGAGTTGTACTGTTTATGTAGGAAGCCTTGGCAGGGGCGGTTCATGATCCAGTGCGACTATTGCGATGCATGGTACCATGGGTCGTGTGTGGATGTGACGGCGACAGACGCTCTGTCCATAGATAAGTACCGATGTGGAACATGTAAACGAAAATAATCCATGTGGGTAGTTATTGTATTCTTTCAGGCATAACTATAGAATCAGTCAGAAAGAATGACTTCTTGGACGAGGAGGAGCAAAGCTCAAAGCAACGTCTGTTGGTGTCTTTTATAATTCGGTTTGTAGTGCTCAGCATCTGATAGCTTTTTGCATGGCAGTTGCTAGAGTAGCGCAGAGTAGAAGTTCAATCTGATAGTTTCTTACATGTCGGATTACTGTGTTAATGTAACATAAAGGAAGACACCATCTTAATCCAGCTCTTCGATAGTTTCTTACATGTCGGATTACTGTGTTAATGTAACATAAAGGAAGACACCATCTTAATCCAGCTCTTCGATAGTTTCTTACATGTCGGATTACTGTGTTAATGTAACATAAAGGAAGACACCATCTTAATCCAGCTCTTCGATAGTTTCTTACATGTCGGATTACTGTGTTAATATGAATCAACGGATTGTGTAAAATGAACAGTGTAGAGGTTCGATCTGATAGTTAAGTACATGTCAGATCAACAGAGGACACCATCTCGATCCAGCTCTTCGATAGTTTCTTACATGTCGGAGAGCAAAGTCAAAAAATACTAACCAAAACAGACTGGTTCCTGTCTTACTGTATGCAAGACGCTTTGGATAAAGTGGGGGAGAGTGTGGTGATAACTACGGTACGGTACGGATGGAGGCCGGGGAAATATCACCACGGCAGCACGAGACGAGATTCGGAAAGACTTGGCGAGAGGACTCAGGAAGGCGGCTGCCAACTCAACGCTCACAACCAAGCTAGAACTAGAACAGAACAGTTGATAACCGGTAAATACAAGAACAAAGCAAGACTATTAGGTAAGATGCTTTACATCTAATACTACGCTTTAATACATACATACATGATAATAATGCTGACAATGTGATATTTTTGAACCATATTTTTGTGTTACTGAACATGGCTGAACATGCGAACTATGTGATATCTGTGTGTTATTGAACATGGCTAGACATGACTTATCTATATATGAATACTGCCAACTCCTCTTGTGAGTGTTACTGTCGGGTCAGTGTCTCAGTCTGTTGTGGCGAAGAGTAGACCACATGCATGTCTTGAGTAAGAACAAGTACTAATCACTTAGCACTTGTCCCAGATAGGGAGCGAACCTGTAGCCCCGATGTTCGTGGTGAACGGCAAGTCGTGTACAACTTGTTAGACAACTCAATCCATCTTCCTGTAATGTCAAACCCCTTGCGGGGGTCATCGGGAGATGCAGTCGGCAACAATGGCTACATTTATTTCAGGGAATATTCTGCAAGACAATTTTGCATTTGGCATGCAAGTAACTTGGTTAGCAACAGCGGCATAAAGCAACATGGCAAGCATGCATTTGCAAGATCTACATATATATAAATCAATAAAATTGGAATAATAGATTCCCACATATGCATTAAAAATTGAATCAAAACAAAACAACTTCAATGAGAAATTCTATATGCCAAGCTGATAAAAGAGTACAGAACAAGCAACAAAAATAGATGTACTATTTGTGGGTCTTAAAATACACAGAAGACCAATCGTTTTTACCATCCATCCGTCTAAATTATGCGACGAAATTGTGTGTAGTGATTATTGATTACAAAAGTATGTCAGAAACTGACCCCGTAAAAATATTTGCCCAATTTTGGTCACACCAAAAAAGGTAGACGTTAGAGGGGACGAGTGACCGTAATAATCGTTGCGGCAAGATTCGTTCACTATAACTAACAAAGAAAGTAAAGAAATCTGGCACTACCTGGAGGAAAGGGCTCCGCTTCTACGATTTCTGGGGAAAGCCCCATTTCGGAAGCCATCTTTGATTTTTACATCCAGAAAGCGGCCTCTAGTGTCAGTCGCAAATTTGCAGAAATCCTACGCATTATGGACACACTTTTCACTAAATCAGCTAGATGAAAGATCACTTTACATGTCTATAGGTTGATATGTTTGTAAAGCTAGAAGTACTACAATATATCCATTGAGTTTGGCTACGGAAAATCACTGCCAGCCAAAATGAAAACAAGTACCGATCAGCAAAGTGTGCTGCGATTGGATAATTTACATATAACGTCACTTCCTATATGTTAATAAAAAATATCCTGGACGAAAATTTTGGGTTTATACTAAGTTACTTCCCGTGAATAAAGTTCTATTTTTTTTGCTATTCTATTTCCATTTATAATGCCAACCCCTTGCGGTTAACTAGATGTGTATTCGTGGTCATAATTAGGTGAGATGAGCGGTTAACCAGTATTAAACAATGTGTGTTAGGTTCCTTGTTCAATGACACTACCAGGGGCATAGCTAGCAATTTTGAATTGGTAGGCCTGACTAATGAATTGAGCACCGAATACCTGTCTGGGTTTACTAGAGGTGTCAGAGGACACTTTTGAATGGTGCCTTCCTACACATTTCAATGTACGTCTTGACGTTCCAATTTCGATATAATTATTGTCAGAGATGTATCAACTATCATTCAAAATGATACCAAAATGACTCTAATATTGCCTCTATATCTATAGGCCTACAGAATAATGAAATATCACATTGACTACAAAACATATGTACGTATATATACGTACATTTTATGATCGCGTGGTGAGAGGTCTTAGTGCATCTGTAAGAAAATAAGGAAAAGAACATGCACTCATTGAAACACACACACATAGATAAAGATAAGGTTGATCTACTGAATAACTAGTTCACTGTCGGTGATGATACGGACCACACTCTTCGACACACAACAAACATGGATTCGTGCTCCATTTCTAATATAAACAGTTCGCCCCAAGATATTAAAGATGCTATCTCGAGATCAAAGCAAGGCAAACCGCCCAGATCATCAAAGAAGGTATATATTCTCTAGCAGTCCCTCTGTCACAGTAACCACTCATGTGTTTCTTCTTTATGGAAACTGGCTAATACTTCAATACCATCCAATTATAAACACATTTCTCTTCTCATTTGTCTATGTAAGCTCATGGAGCGCTGTATCAGTAACTTCTTGTATACATACGTTAATTCAAATTCAATCCGTACACTTTACCAAGCTGGTTTTACCAAGGGAGATTCTACTGCCAACCAGTTGACACTTCTGTATGGTGACATTATTGTCTCCTTAGGCGATGGTGATGGTAAGGGAGTTCGTGCTGTATTATGCGACATATCCAAGGCCTTTGATCGGGTTTGGCACATGGCTCTACTTCATAAACTTTCTTCTATCGGCATTCATGGTCCCTTTTTGGCTGGTTTTCAGGTAAAAAACAAAGAGGTGTTTTGGCGAATTCTACTTCCAATATTTCTTCAATAGATGCCGGTGTTCCCCAAGGATCTATCCTCGGTCCATTTTTCTTTCTAATATACACAAATGACATTGTAAACGATATTCAGGCAAATAGTCGGCTATTTTCTGACGATACCAGTGTCTATATTGTAGTAGAAGACGTTAATGTTTCCGCAAATATTCTCAATCAAGATCTATCCATAATCATCAAGTTGTCTAAATCTTGAATTGTTTGCTTCAATCCTCCAAATACTGGATCTGTGATCTTCTCTCGTAAGCGCCGTAAACGAATTCACCCCAGGTATATCCTAATGGTAATCCCATCCCACAAAGTATTCACAAACTTCTTGGAATCACCATTTCCGAGCATACCAAATGGAAATATCACATACCGTCTTCGTGACCTAGTGGTTAAGGCGTCCGCCTACGGAGCGGGCCTACGGAGCGGGAGGTCGAAGGTTCGAATATCGTCAGGGATTCGTTCTGATATGATTCTGATACGCCGTGGCTGATCTGGATCTATGTTGTTTGCAAATGCTCTGAATTTAATCGGCGCTGAAAGAGTTAAAAACAAGCTGAATACGAGGACTAAGCAAAGTAAAACCATTTATAACATTGGAAATAGGAAAAACCAAGTTGATCACGCACGCCTTCGCCTGAGATGCAATGAGCTGAGCTTCGATCTTCATAGAAATCCCTCATGTGCGTATCCGGCGTTGTAGAAACTACATTCCACTTCCTGTTACAATGTCCAAGATACTATGCAAGTATGCATTGCGCCAACACTTTCTTCACGATCTTTCATGTGCACATACGTTAAATATTCTACTGTACGGTGATGACCGATATGCATTTGAAGTCAACAAACACATCTTCCTACCTGTCCATGTCTTTACTTCACTTCACTTCACAACAACAACAACAACAACAACAAAACAACAACAACAACAATAATAATAATATAATAATAATAATAATAATTTTAAATTCTTTATTTATGGAAGGTAACACACTAAGTCAATATACAAACAAGGAAGTTATTTGCAATATGACCGTCAATTTGGACAACAATTGAACGAATGAATGAACTTAAATTAATAGAGACACATAGGCGACATGCTGGACGTTTTTACAATACTCACAGGCAGATAAGGAATTAAATCAGATTACGCGTTCACTAGGAACTAGACGAATGACATTAATCTAAGATGGCACATGCAGAACTTAAATGTCAAGTACCGTAGTCTAGATTGCAGACACTATTTCTTCTCGTAATTAACGGTTCATTCTTGGAACGAGCTCCCAGAAGACGTACTATCATCACATAACATTAACAGCTTCAAGAACAGATTCTACAAATCCACAAAGAGAACACACGGGGTGGTTATGGATACCCAACAGCTCACCCCGAACCCGCGGTGATGGACCAGCGGGGTGGTTATGGATACCTAACAGCTCACCCCAAGACAATTTTGCATTTGGCATGCAAGTAACTTGGTTAGCAACAGCGGCATAAAGCTGTAGCAAAGCAACATGGCAAGCATGCAATTTGCAAGATCTACATATATATAAATCAATAAAATTCAAATAATAGATTCCCACATAATTATGCATTAAAAATTGAATCAAAACAAAACAACTTCAATGAGAAATTCTATATGCCAAGCTGATAAAGAGTACAGAACAAGCAACACAAATAGATGTACTATTTGTGGGTCTTAAAATACACCAAGCCCGCGGTGATGGACCAGCGGGGTGTTTATGGATACCTAACAGCTCACCCCAAACCCGCGGTGATGGACCAGCGGGGTGTTTATGGATACCTAACAGCTCACCCCAAACCCGCGGTGATGATGGACCAGCGGGGTGGTTATGGATACCTAACAGCTCACCCCAAACCCGCGGTGATGGACCAGCGGGGTGGTTATGGATACCTAACAGCTCACCCCAAACCCGCGTGATGGACCAGCGGGTGGTTATGGATACCTAACAGCTCACCCCAAACCCGCGGTGATGGACCAGCGGGGTGGTTATGGATACCGAACAGCTCACCCCAACCCGCGGTGATGGACCAGCGGGTTGGTTATGGATACCTAGCAGCTCACCCCAAACCCGCGGTGAGGGACCAGCGGGGTGGTTATGGATACCTAACAGCTCACCCCAAACCCGCGGTGATGGACCAGCGGGGTGGTTATGGATACCTAACAGCTCACCTCAAACCCGCGGTGATGGACCAGCGGTGGTTATGGATACCTAACAGCTCACCCCAAACCTGCGGTGATGGACCAGAGGGGTGGTTATGGATACCTAACAGCTCACCCTAAACCCGCGGTGATGGACCAGCGGGTTGGTTATGGATGCCTAACAGCTCACCCCAAACCCGCGGTGATGGACCAGTGGGGTGGTTATGGATACCTAACAGCTCACCCCAAACCCGCGATGATGGACCAGCGGGGTGGTTATGGATACCCAACAGCTCACCCCAAACCCGCGGTGATGGACCAGCGGGGTGGTTATGGATACCGAACAGCTCACCCCAAACCCGCGGTGATGGACCAGCGGGGTGGTTATGGATACCTAGCAGCCCACCCCGAACCCGCGGTGATGGAACCAGTGGTCCACGTAGCTACACTGTACATTCATATATAATTATTATATCGTAACGTCCCTAAAATAATTAAAATTAAGATAACTAATTTGGTACCGGAACAGCCTAGGGAATCGTTTGTCCAGACAATGCTGCCCCATCTAGTGTGTTTTTTAGATTTCGGGTTTTACATCAGCACCATATTCGCCGGGTGGGCAATTTACCTAACAACACATTTCCTAGACAGGCTCAAGCGTTAGTCAGTACCTTGTGCACAACCTCCGTAAGAAACGGCCAACTTTTTTCATATAAAGAGACAGGGTCTGAGCGGGGCTCGAACCCGTGCCCATCAGTGATGATATGCTACAGTTGTATACAAGTCAGTGACCTTAACCACTCGACCACGGAGGCGGACTCTGTCTCATCTTACATATAAGAGGTCATACATACACACTTTTGTAGGAGGATATTAGGTTTAAAAAAATCTACGAATCGTGAAGCTTTATACGGTGAACTTGGTAGAATATCAATGAATATTTATAGAAAAATACTAATGATAAAATATTGGATGAAAATAATTAAATTTAATGAAACTAGTTTACTTAAGAAAACATATAACATGTTGAGAATAGATGCAGAAAACGGAGATATATATAACAACAATAATTGGGCTTATAAAATTAAACATATATTAAATGATTCAGGATTAATACTTCTATGGGAAAATAAACTTAATATAGTGCCTTCAGACTATCATCTAATCAAGCATCGAATTCTTAATATATACTATGACAGTTGGTATTCAACAGTTATTAATTCTTCTCGATTAGAATCGTACTGCTTGTTTAAACATTCCTTCATTGTAGAGAAATACTTAGAAATCGTGAAAGAGCCAAAATATAGATTTGCGCTGTCTAGACTTAGAACATCATCGCATAACTTATCCATAGAAAGGGGTAGATATACGAACATACCTAGAAATATTAGATATTGTGAAAATTGCCAGTTTAACCAAATTGAAAATGAATATCACTTCTTACTCATTTGTCCAAAATACTCAGATTTACGAAAGAAATTTACATCAGTTGTTGTTATAAATGGTCTTAGTAAATTTATATATCACGCAAATTTGTTGAGAAATTGAAACGAAAATATAATTATTAATTAATCCACAGTATTACATAGCTCTTCTGTTAAGAAAATCCATGTCTTTGTGTTGCATAATATTTGTTTGCTATAAACATGTATATTGTTTAATGCAATAAAAAAAAATTGATATAATAAATGCCAGTTTAGTTTCAGATCAACATTTTTACAGAACAAGATTCCGTTCTTTCAGTATGCAATTGTATTATATAATACTTGTATACTATGCTCTCATATTATGGAAATAGTTACATACATGTATATAATTAGCAACATTTCATGTTATTACAACATTATTATATTTTCATTATGGGAAATAGTGGTCTGAAGTTAGCCTGGGAACAGGCGTCGATATATTTTGCCTGGTCAGTTAAATAAATATATTTTTAACACCGAGACTATTAATTAGGCCGTATTGAGTTTCTGAACATATCATTTGGCTAACAGTTAAAAAGTGAAAAATCGACAGACTGGAACCCAGGCTAGTCTGAAGTGTCAAATTATTGCTTTCTCCAGTAGGCCTATATGTCTAGTTCAGTTCAGAACTTATTTACATTTTTAGCATTTACTAGTTAGACCTAGTTGTAGTCTGGTCTGGCCTCGAGAGTGATTTATATAAGTTGAAATAACTTGTTTCGCAATCGAGCTAAAATAAATTTGTATAAACTAAGTTGTAGTCTGGTAATGCATTCCGATAATTCACAACTCAGTGGGTGAAGGAATTTAGTTTTATATTTTGTTCGCTCGTGGTTTCAGCAATTTCAAGAGACCGTTGAACTAGGTGTATGTACTCATGGTAAATAATGACTTATTGTCAACATCATCTATGCGTTTGTGTATTTTGAATAACACAACTGGATTTGAGCCCCTCTCACTCCTCTGTACTGTAACGTAGGTACATTTAGTGCGATCTTGGTAGGCTACTTGTTTCACTGCCGGACTATCTTCTGTTCACTAACTCAACAACACAAACGGATTAATATACTACAGACGGATCTGTAGTCCAGTGGTTAACACGTTGGACTGGTAATCCAGAGATCGTAGGTTCGATCCCCAGTCTGACTAATAAAATGAACAGTTTTTAAGATGAGACTTTAAGCCGAGGTCTCGTGTCGACCGGTGCTGTAGGCCTACACTGTGCATGGTAAAAGAACGGTCTCTGGCTGTATCATTACTAATCAGGGGGTAAAATCGTATCAAAAATATAAAACTAAATTTTTTTTTAGACTGGCACTGACAACTTACTGGGATTACTGGATAGTAGTTAGCTTTTAGAACCAAATAGTTGCTTCCCTTTCTCACAAAATTAGATTTACGGGGTTGAACAATTTGTAAATTAAAACAGCAATACTTGCAATAGAATCGTAGCTTTGTTGACACGCGAAAGCATGGACATGAAAAGAAAACAGGTGGGGACGTAATTTGTAGCATCATAGTTCTTGTTCCAAGTTATATTGGACAATATAATAAATTATTATTAGTATTCGCGATACATAAATTTTTAATTCGTGATAATTTACACTGCAAGGGGCTTTTTAGACTCGCTTGTTCTGAAGCTGTCAACTGTATCTATGCTTACACAGCTATATTCCAGTTCACTCCAGTCAATTATAGTTTGAGGAATTAAAGACGTATCTATTATACAGTATGCAGTGTTGTTTTACATTGTATTGGCATTTATAAAGCATCAAGTGTGGCATCCGTGGTCCAGTGGTAGAGCGTCGTATTTGGAATCGATCGGTCCCGGGTTCGATACTTGGTCAGGCCACGTATATAGTGTCATTGAGCAAGGCACCTCACACACATTGCTTAGTACTTGTTAACCACTTAGGTAGGCTAAGCCTGCCCAGGAAAACATGTCTAAGTCCCCGCGAGGGGTTTGACATTATAGGAACATACATACATAATCCTGCCCAGGAAAACATGTCTAAGTCCCCGCGAGGGGTTTGACATTATAGGAACATACATACATAATCCTGCCCAGGAAAACATGTCTAAGTCCCCGCGAGGGGTTTGACATTATAGGAACATACATACATAAGCTTGCCCAGGAAGACATGTCTACATCCCCGCAAGGGGTTTGACATTAATGGAACATACATACATTGGCATTTATAAAGCATCTAGAATGATCTGTGGTTTGACCATATATAATGTTTTCACTCGTATAACCACTGTGTTAGGGGTTATAGTCGTTTCTTAACATAACGCTGGTATTGACATACCGAGACATCCACAATTTTTCAGAACGAGGTAAAATAACGCCACCTATCATTCTTTCCATTGGATCAGTGTTGACCCAGGGAGGTAAACACGTGTTGATAAACAAGAAATCATAAACTGTCAACGTAAGTGGTTCGTAAATTACTGATGCAAGATGCTTACCTGAATATTAAGATTTATGCAAAATTACCCCACCCCTTTATATGAAAAAATGCTCTAAATGTCCATAATATATATATTTATGTTCATTCCAACTTTGTAAAATGACGGTCTGCTATCTAGTATTTATGAATGAAACTGTTTTGAACACGTGTTTAGGTTACTACGTAATTCCCGTATTACCAAATACTTTTAAGGTCCGAGAATCGCTTTTTCTACTGAATGATTATTTTTCAAATTGATTATTTTTCAAAACAGTTTTCCCCCCAAATTTAGTATTTTTTATTAAAAACAAGTTGATGTTCATATCTATGGAACTTTCTCCCGTGATGTACATCTATTGACATGTGGGGAGATTCCCGCATTTTATTATTCATAAAAAGTAGGCACATTGTGGGCCTAAAGCTATTTGTTGTTTTCTTGTGGGAGATTAAAAAGATATTCATGTTTTATGTTAAAATGATAAATTTACTGCTAGACTTACATATTATACAGATTAAGGTCTCTATCAAATACTCACATCATTTTATTATGACTACCTTTGTATAAACACCCAAATCATGGCCTTGGCCATTTGCCGTGGTATACTCGGAACTACTGACTACGTAACTGCTGACACGATGGCATCAAAAACATGATAAACACAAGTGATTTCCAATAGTATTTCTTTTTTGTGTATTTGTTATGTTGAAGTGGAGAAGTCATAGGATGAAGCAAAATGAGTTTTAAATTCATGTACATAATAGTATATCTGTAGTTTGGTTTTTAATAGGTAGTACCGCGATATACCCATAATGCATCCTACTCAATGATTTATTTGTATGGAAGTCATCAGAGTGTAGAGCTGTCACCAGCCCCCTCGACAGCTTTGAAGAAGAATATCAGTTGATTTGCCTTCCCTTTTTTTCTTTTAATATCAATTTATTTTAGCGAAACAAGTTCTTACAACTTATATTAAGAAACAATGTGGAATATAAATGCCTTGCCTAAGGGCACACTAGTGACGGCTCCAGCAGGGCTCAAACTCCGGGCCTTTCGCACCTGAAGCAAACGTTCTACCAAAGCGCCATCACAACTTCCACAGTAAGATATAAGAACTTGTTTCGCAATCAAGCTAAAATAAATTTGTATAAACTAAGCTGACTCACCATTTCCAAACAAGTTGATATCATACAATTGTATTTGTTACAAAACCAGTATTTCTCAAGTTTTGCGGTAATGAAATTCATCGTTTTAAATAGTTTTAATGTACATGAACAATTGATGGAAATTATAAGATCTAATCTTAATCTGACTATTAGTAGAATAGTCATTTTTCGTTCGCCTCACATCCTAGTTCAGTTGCTGGCATAAAATACGGAGCACTCCTATGCTAAGATATTTGTGTGTTTCGAATAATATTTCACCGAATGAACATAGAAAGCATACACTTATCACGATAATTACAGCTTTCTATGTTCATGAGTGAAATATTATTTAGCCATTCACTTTAACTAAAAAGTATTCTTTTAATTTTAGACTGAAAAGTGTTGTACATGATAGAAAATGATGTGACCTTGCGCTAAATGGCGTTAGAACGTCATGTTTAGGCGACCATAAAAGACGTCATACATGATGTCACTACAGCTTAAGGCTGAAAACATTCACGTTGACGACATTTCATCATGCAGCGGCTCGGTACCACACGTGCAAAGCAGTGATAAATAAAATATGTTATTCCACTCCTTTCTACTAGTGGAATAACACATTTTATTTTATGCTAATTGATGAAATACAGTGTTCTATCAGTGAGATATGATCCATATCACTCGCTGCATATCATTCACTGTATTTTGCCGGACTACTTTTTTTATTATTTCCCTTCCCAATACACTATTCTTCACCGTGTCACACGTGTCATTTAATTTTCACCATTTACCTGGCTTCAATGACACTATTTACCTGTATTATTGTTTTTGTTATGAAACAAATCAAAAGCGAAATACAACTGACAATGTCTCGAATTTTGTCACTGCAAATTGTAACAGTAAATCCAATAAATGTTTTCATGTATTTTTCCTCAATTCAACTTTAAATTCAAGATGGCGGCAGATTTGTGTATCGACTCACGAGGTATAGTCGTCAATGTATTCATCCGCACAAAAACACTGTGGCCAGCTATTTTAATTTCTTCATTTTGTGTTTGTTTTTCACCAATTAGCATAAAATAAAAAGAAAATTTGTTTGTTTTGAGTGAATATGGAATATATCTCACCTCGAAGTGAGAACATTTTCATATTTTCACTCATGCTACGCGCTTGTGTTGAGTTGAAATTTTCTCACTTCTCAGTGAGATATATTCCATATTCACTCAAAACAAACAAATATCCTCTATCTATTTCAGTCATGAATATATTTCATGGAAAGCATAAAATAAAGTGTAATATTTTATTGAGCAGGAATATTACTAACACTTCATCTCAATTTCAACTAACACTTCATCTCAATTTCAACTAACACTTCTCCTCAATTTCAACTAACACTTCACCTCAATTTCAACTAACACTTCACCTCAATTTCTACTAACCCTACACCTCAATGTCAACTAACACTTCTCCTCAATTTCAACTAACACTTCACCTCAATTTCAACTAACACTTCATCTCAATTTCAACTAACACTTCATCTCAATTTCAACTAACATTTCATCTCAATTTCAACTAACCAACTAACCCTTCACCTCAATTTCAACTAACACTTCACCTCAATTTAAACTAACACTTCTCCTCAATTTCAACTAACACTTCACCTCAATTTCAACTAACACTTCATCTCAATTTCAACTAACACTTCATCTCAATTTCAACTAACACTTCATCTCAATTTCAACTAACACTTCATCCCAATTTCAACTAACACTTCATCTCAATTTCAACTAACACTTCATCTCAATTTCAACTAACATTTCATCTCGATATCAACTAACCAACTAACCCTTCACCTCAATTTCAACTAACACTTCTCCTCAATCTCAACTAACACTTCTCCTCAATTTCAACTAACACTTCTCCTCCATTTCAACTAACACTTCACCTCAATTTCAACTAACACTTCACCTCAATTTCAACTAACACTTCACCTCAATTTCTACTAACACTTCATCTCAATTTCAACTAACACTTCATCTCAATTTCAACTAACACTTTATCTCAATTTCAACTAACACTTCATCTCAATTTCAACTAACACTTCCTCTCAATTTCAACTAACCAACGAACAATTCACCTCAATGTCAAATAACCAACTAACATTTCACCTCAATTTCAACTAACCAACTAACATTTCACCTCAATTTCAACTAATATTTCACCTCAATTTCAACTAACCAACTAACACTTCACACCTCAATTTCAGATACACGAGCAGAAGGTACTAGAAGAAGAACTGAAAACCCTACCAAAGGGAGGTGTAAGTAATATGTTTGGTTTATTGAATGTCGTCCTGCTCCTAGAGCACTAGGATACACACGTGTAGCTGTAGCAGACCTCAGACTACTGTATATTTGGTATTTTCATTTGTGTGTTTTACGTATATTTATCGTCGCTACTGAAGAGCTTTATCATTAGTCATTTTAGTTTTTTGGAGGATAGTGCAATGATACAGATAGAGACCCATTCTCCTCTGGTTCTTTTACGTACACGGTGTACAGCACCGACACGAGACCTCGGTTTAAAGTCACACCTGAAAGCCTGTATATATGTCAGAAAAATCTAACTACCCTAGTCTATTCCTATCCCCATCATAATCCCTATCACATCCAATTCCATCCAATATTCTATCCTATCCTACTGTTTAACCCTTTCCCTCATAGAAGCACCTCTTGACGCCATTTCCAATACGACATACATTGACAATGTCTCATTGAGGTGGGATAGATATGGCGACTACTTATCCACTTCATGATAGCTAAATGGCTGTCGATTTAATGAGGTATAATAGTATATTAACCTAAATCTCTATGAAGGAAAGGGTTCTTCTTCTTCTTGTCGTTCGCGAATCACATGGACAAGTCGGCAGCAAACACGAAATGGGCCGTCCTCCTCAGATCCTCCCGGCAGCCATGTAACTTCGTCTGGAGAGAAGTATCTGTTGGCCAGGTTGTTTTCCTCAGCCCATGAAGATTGGGACACTCCTGGAGGATGTGTTCTGCAGTCTCGCCCACTACGTTGCAGCTGCAGGCAGTTGATGGAGCTAGTCCAAGCTTCCGACACATATGGAAGTTCAGGCGGTTATGCCCTGTTCTAAGCCGGAATATCGTGACTTGCTCCTGTCTGGTGAGAAGGTGGTAGTCATCCTTCTCTACTGTTGGCTTTGATGCAGATTTGATTATGGTGCATTTCTCCTTGTAAGTCAAATCTTTGTCTGGTTGCCTCTCGGTAGAACCTTGCTTGGCAAGCTGGTCAGCGGCTTCATTGCCAGGGATGCCTATGTGTGCAGGTACCCACTTGAGGACAGTTCTTTTAGTTACGCTGACTGTTCGAAGGGCTTCCATCAGGTGGGGTTCTTTGTTGTTAGACAGGGCATCCAGAACTGAGAGTGCATCAGTCAGGAAGACAACCTGGGCACACTCTACAGTGTTGTGTACTAGAGATGCTGCTGTTTCAAGGGCCTGTACTTCTGCCCCATAGTTGCTGCAGTGTACTCCAGTAGGTAGAGCAACTGACTGTGTGTGTCCATCTGGGTGTTGGACATACACGCCTGCTCCTCCGTTTGCTACTGCTCTTGTGGCTGAACCATCTGTGTAGACTTGTAGCCATGCTTCTCCAGGATAACTCTTGTCGATGTGTACTAGTGTGAGGGCACGTTTGACGTCATCATGTTGTCTATCTCTGGATGTCATGTATGGGATTGTACTGCAGATGGTAACCTGTGATTCATCGCTAGTCAACATGGCTTGGATAGAAATGGCGTTGGAGGCAATGTCTTGGCTGGGAGATGGCTGGTGTGCTTTCGAGCAAGCTTCTTGGACTGGTGGATGAAACTGCTGTGATTTAGACGATTCTTCGTTAGTGCCTCAACTCTCTGCTTCATCGGTTGTTCTTCCTGACATCGAAACTTCTCTGTCTGTAGAAGAATTCTTGTGTCACGACATTCTTGCAGTGGCTGGATGGAAGTAAATTTCTCCATGGCCTTGATTGGAGTGCTCTTCATTGCACCTGTGATCAGCCTGAGAGCCTTGTTCTGCACCTTGTCAAGTGTCTGTTGGTTGGTCTTGGCTGATGTTGTCCAGGCGGTGGATCCATATTCCAGGTGAGGCCTGACCACACCTTGGTAAATAGTCTTCAAGATGTGATCATTGGCACCCCATTTGGTGCCAGCAAGCTTCTGAAGGATTGCAAGCTTGTGCTTGGCTTTGGCCTCTGCTTTCTGGATATGTGGCTTCCATGTCTGCCGTCTGTCAAATGTCACCCCCAAGTATGTTGGCTCATTGTCCGTCTTCAAGGCAGTTCCACCGACTTTGATGGTTCCAGCTTTCTGTTTGGTGGAAAGTGTGAAGAGTGTGGTTGACGACTTCTCCTTATTAATAGAGATGCACCAGTCTTCTGCCCATGCTGTGAGCTTGTCTGCGGCCATCTGCATTCTGTATGTGGCAGTCGTTCTTGTTCTTCAACACACCACATGACCAAGTCGTCAGCATAGAGTGCTGCCTTGATACCTTTTGGGAGCTCTGCAAGCAAGTCATCGATGAAGATGAGGAACAGCGTAGGCGAGATCACTCCTCCTTGAGGAACACCATGTCGGATGAGGAATTTCTTGCTCTTCTGGTTGTCAACAAGTACTCTGGCTCTGCGATTGTGTAGGAAGGATTTGGTCCATCGGAGCATCTTGTCGGCAATTCCACATCGTTGCATCTTGACCAGCAGCCCATCAGTCCAGACTTTGTCAAAAGCCTTCTGGAGGTCTATCCAGGTTGCAAAAACTACCTTCTGGCCTTGGAATGCATCCTCAATTTCCTGAGCGAGGTATGTTGCCTGGTCCTCTGTGCATCTGAACTGTCGGAATCCTGCTTGTTCCTTGGATAGGAGGTTTTCTGTCTCAAGGTACCACATGAGTCTCTTGTTAACTATCCTCACCATTGTCTTGACCACACAGCTAGTGAGACTAATAGGGCGATAGCTGGAAGCTTTCTTTCTATCCTTGCTGTTCTTGTAGATTGGGATAACGGTGGCTTCCTTCCAGATCTGCGGAACTATGCCTTCTTCCCAGCTAAGATTGAAGATGTCAAGAAGTTTCAGCATGGCTGAGCATCCAAAATGAGTTAGCATCTCATTAGAGATTTCATCTGGTCCAGGTGACTTCCTCTTCTTCAGTTGTCTGAGCGCTGTGTACAGTTCCTGGTATGTAAGTGGAAGTTTCATGGAGTCTTGTTCCGTATGCCTTTTACTTCTATCCTTCTCTTCTTTCCGTGCCTCTCTTTTCTGTTGGCGTGTGACTTTGATGTTTGCCCTCTTTCTAGTAGGCTTTGGCGAGACAGTCTGCAGTCTCTTTGCCGGTCAACAGTTTCCCATCCTCATCCAACGTGATTTTCTGTCTGCTATTTTCTTCATCATTTAGCTGTTTCGTGAGCCTCCACAACTTCCTCCCGTCCTTCTCAAGGTTCAGGGCAGCAGTTTTCTCCCTCCAACTTCGTCGTGTAGCTTCCAGTTTAGATTTTTGAAACTGTGCCTTTGCTTTCTGAAGTTGTTCATGGTTTTCTTGTGATGGCTGTTCTTCTACCCTGTTCCTTGCTTCAGTGAGTTCATCTTGGAGGGTCTGCAACTGAATGGTCCAGTAGGGCTTGTATTCTCTTCTCGCACCTCTAGGGATGGTTTCATGGGCAGCTTTGAGTATGCAGCTGTTGAACTCTTTCACCACGTTGTTAACATCTCTTCCTTGTACCTGTATGCATCGAGTAAGAGAATTGGACCGAATAGCAAAGAGACTCCACTTGGCTTTCTTGTAGTTCCATCTAGGGTAGGGATGGTCTGTCTGTATCACTTCACTGCTGAGTGTGAGGAACACTGGTTTGTGGTCACTTCCACCAAGTTGATCGCCAACTTCTCTAACCGTACCTTTCTGGATGTCCTCTGTGCAGAATGCTAGATCTGGAGAGGTAGTAGTGTGCCATCGCCTAGAGTAGAAGGTTGGTACATCATAGGGCTGGTTGACAAGAATCAAGTTGTGCTCATCTTGCCAGTCCTTCACTTCATCCCCACGCCTATCAGACTGTGCATATCCCCAACTCTGGGAATGACTATTGAAGTCACCAACAACCATGTATCGACTGTTTGAAACTTCAATAGTGTCAAGGGCAAGAGCTTTGTCATTTGGGCAGTAGTAGTTGACGAGGTTCAACTCAGATGATTTGGTCTTGATCTTGAACTCCTGGTATTCCGCTCCTTCAAGGTAGGTTTTCACTTCGCTCGCATTGATGTTGTTCCGGACTAGAGTGAGCACACCACCCTTGTGTCTGTCTTGTCGGTCTGCTCGGAGGCACTGGTAGCCTCGTACTTTGAACGTCTTGTCTTTGTTCAGGTGTGTTTCCTGTATGCAGAAAACACTTACCTCTTTGTCCTGTAGTACTTGCTCCAGTTCAGTCTTTTTGTTAAAGACTCCTTCAGCATTCCACTGCTTGAGCACACAAGGTTTCTGCTTCACGTTTCGGCCAGTAGCTGTCCTTCGCCGTCCCCTGGCTCCACAGGGCGGTTTAGGGTGACCTCCAGTAGCTAAGGATGGGTTCCTTCGAGGTATGGAACCCGGCACTGTACCTGCCTGGCGGGTCTTCACAGGTCCAGTACCATCTCGGTTTACTCTTTCTGTCATTGTGATTCATTTTGCGTTTATGCGTAGTACCGTGGTTTATTAGAATGCGCCGTGCGGCCCAGTACTTCCGGCTTCAGCATTCGAGGTTTCTGTTGGGGTTACCTCACCCTTAGGCTAGGACTTTTAAGGCGGCCCATATTTTCGCCTGATGCACCCGTTGTAGGACACGTGGAGTATTTAATAGGAGTAGCTTTGCCATGTGCTATCCTGCCCCGTCCTGGTAGATACACCGCCATATGGTCCGGGACTGCTTATTTAATTCACAGCTAACCCCCATATCTGAGGGTCGTTCCCCTATCCACCACCTGAGGACCCGCTGGGTAGGGGATGGTCGCCCCACTACTGAATTGGAAGCAGCATGGTCCCAGAAGGAAAGGGTTAAAATGCGTGTTTAAGTTTGTATGACATTGCAAGTGTATTTCATGCAAACACATTGTGATTCTCTATGTCGACGAGCTCAGTATCATAGCCAGAGGAAAATTTCAACCAAGGCAATCTAAGGGGTCCGGGACCATGTTCACCCTTAACATTGTTTTGGTATTTAAGCTATTTCCTGCATTTTAATGAGTTTAGACGTATACTTATGTACTGACCTTTCAGCTCTCTAGCAGTCAACATTTTATACAACAAAGGATATTTTTTGCATTTTATTTATTTAATTTTTCATTTATTTTTTGTTTGCTTTGGAAATTTTAACTGAGGCAGCTGCCACGGTGTGCCTCAGTGTGGCTACGGGCCTGTAGCTTACTTGCATTATATAGAACACATAAAATCAGCACACAAGGTACTAACTATACTTCTGGGCAATCATGTAAATAGCACTAATGAATGCAATCAAAATATATAAAAGTTAGTTTTTGTAAAGTATTTAAAAGGTAACTTACATTTTACTGATATTGCTCTATAACGATAATGACTATACATAGATACATCAAATTTCTTTAGGAGACTCAACAGATCCACTGCATTACATGCTTTAATGCATTGACTTTGTTGAATACAGTGTTATTGGCATGTATATATATGCGGTAGTTTTTGCCGAAATTGGCTTAGGAACTTATATTTACTGTCATATTTCCACAATGCTACATTGGCTTAGTAATGTATATTTGCTGTCATATTTCCACAATGCTACATTAAATACTTATTAGGTTATATGGAATTGATTACACTACAAACCTGTGACAAAATATTTTTTTATATGAATCTTAATTAATATAATTATGTTTATTTTTATATCAAAGTAACGTAAAAAAAGCAGCAACGCTCAAGAGTGTAGACAAGCGGCAAAATATGCTACAGACATTAGGTTTTCAAAGTTCTTCAGAAATCCCCAAGTGGAGGGGGTGGGTGGGTGGAGGTCTCCTATCAGCTCAGGTCCTACTATCCATACAACCATGCAGTAGTATTTTACTTGTCAACGTCGGCATCTACAATAACTAGTGAGACAAA
The DNA here is from genome assembly GCA_014843695.1 of Archivesica marissinica. NCBI lineage: Eukaryota > Metazoa > Mollusca > Bivalvia > Venerida > Vesicomyidae > Archivesica > Archivesica marissinica. Next base: position 21,957,409 of record CM026394.1, on the reverse strand, counting down.
TAATCCATTTTGTCCGTAGATGCGTAAGAATGGTTTTCTAAATTTGTTTGCGTTGTCACTGTATTGGTGTCAGGAAATGACTTGTTGTACTCATGTTGCTAGATCGTAATTTAAATATATGTTCGTATGACAGACTGCGACATCGCTCAGAAACAAATATCAGGAATATTCTGAAATGCACCTGTCCGATTAGAGCAGTGGTTAGCACGCTTGCTTTTCACCAATGCAACCTGGGTTCGATCCTCGGACCGGAAAGTATGCAAGATAGTACGTACGGTTGTCGCCAGATCGAACAGGTGGGTTTTCTCTCACACGAATGACCACATATATGCTTTCATCCACGCCAACATGAGTGATTAATATAATTGTTAAAACTTGCTGCGCCATAAATAAAGTTTAAACTTTAACCTGTATATCACATGTGTATTACAGACGGTATATAAACAACAGCCAAACAGTCGAGTCTTCTTCAGGGCCAGCAAGGACAAGGTGTTCGAGGAATGTAAAAGTATGTGCCTTAATAATTCAATATTGGTCCTTTTGTGTGAAACATAAGTAATACATACAATGGTGTCGTTTTGTTTGTGTTTTACGTTTATTTATCGTTGCTACCGGTTGCCTGTATGAGCGACACCTCCTGAAGAGATTAGTCATTTTAGATTTTTGGAGGATAGTGCAATGATACAGACAGAGACCCATTCCAGAGTCTCCACTGGTTCTTTTACATGCACAGTGTACAGCACCGATACGAGACCTCGGTTCAAAGTCCCATCTGAAAGACTGTTAATTTTATTAGGAGCAAACGGGGGATCGAAAACCTGCTATCCCTGGATTACCAGTCCAGCGTGTTACCACTGGACTACAGATCCATTTTGTTTGTGTTTGTTGTGTTGGTTTTTATTTGCGGGTGTGGATGGGGTTCGATGCTATGATTGAATCACACTGTCCAGCCATCCTTAACCCTTTCAACACCACAGACCTCTAAATTGGCTTACAAAAAAGTGTAGATCCAGATGAGCCGGCTCGTGACGAGCCGTCTCATCAGGATCTGCACTTTTTTCAAGTAATATAACTATTTTTAGAAAAATAATTACCCATTTTGATAAATGAACTGATCCAAATGTAATTTTGTTATTAATTTATTGGTCTAAAAATATCATGGACCAGTCCATGTGAGTTACTTGGTGTTGAATGGGTTAAAGCAGCCATGCTAATTAAAGCAGGTGACAACAAAGGAAGTGTGCCATTTGATTGAAGAAAAAAACCCAACCCAGACTACAGCCACCGGCGCTCTGATGACCGCATATATTATCATTGGCTCGGTTTATGTCAACTGTTGATTGAAGAAAAAAACCCAACCCAGGCTAAAGCCACCAGCATTCTGACGACCGCATATATTATCATTGGCTCGGTTTATGTCAACTGTTGATTGAAGAAAAAACCCAACCCAGGCTAAAGCCACCGGCACTCTGATGACCGCATATATTAGCATTGGCTCGGTTTATGTCAACTGTTGATTGAAGAAAAAAACCCAACCCAGGCTAAAGCCACCGGCACTCTGATGACCGCATATATTAGCATTGGCTCGGTTTATGTCAACTGTTGATTGAAGAAAAAAACCCAACCCAGACTAAAGCCACCAGCGCTCCGACGACCGCATATATTATCATTGGCTCGGTTTATGTCAACTGTTATCCGGGTTAATGGTTTATTGAAGAATGGTATATAACATATGAATAGTTGCAACATCACAGTTAAGATTGGGCTTCCTTTGCTGTCAGTGGTTTCAGACAGCTTGTTTATGCCTATTAATGGTACACTGTTTCTGCCTTCATATTTTAAATAGTTTGGTTTCTGTGAGTGGTACACTTTCTTTCGTCCGCCTCCGTGGTCGCTGACTTGTATACCACTGTAACCTATCATCACTGATGGTCACGGGTTCGAGCCCTGCTAAGGCCGTGTCTCATTTATATGAAAAAATTGACAGTTTCTTACAGAGGTTGGTGCAAGTACTTGATAGCACTGGAGCCTGCCTAGGTAAGGTGTTGTTAGGTAAACTGCACGCCAGCGATATAGCCCAAAATGGTGTTGATTCAGGCGTAAAACGAACAAATAAATAACCACTTTCTTTTAGTTTGATCAAGTGCGGAGCATGTATGACCGTATTGTTAGATTTAGTGGTAATACAAATTGTTTTAATTTGGGGTCAAGTTGTGAGCATGTAAGTCCGTATTGTTAGATTTAGATGTAAAAATTATTCTTTGCTTTCAGGGACGTTAGACTGTTTAATAAAGGATTATAAAGATGCAGAATCATCGCACAACCAGAAGCCAAGCTGATTGGACTACATACAGACAACCACCTCCAACTTTCATAACGAGACTTTCTTTAATTTACGAATATTAATGAGGAGAAGAGCAAACCAACATGTAGTGATTGACAGTGCATGCCATGAATGTACCAACATGCAATGATTGACAGTGCATGCCATGAATGTACCAACATGCAGTAATTGACAGTGCATGCCATGAATGTACCAACATGCAGTAATTGACAGTGCATGCCATGAATGTACCAACATGCAGTAATTGACAGTGCATGCATTGACAGTGCATGCCATGAATGTACCAACATGCAGTAATTGACAGTGCATGCCATGAATGTACCAACATGCAGTAATTGACAGTGCATGCCATGAATGTACCAACATGTAGTAATTGACAGTGCATGCCATGAATGTACCAACATGCAGTAATTGACAGTGCATGCCATGAATGTACCAACATGCAGTAATTGACAGTGCATGCCATGAATGTACCAACATGCGTCCATACTGCCGTTACACCTACTGTTGGTTAGTGGTGATATGATTCAGATTAATTAATTAAACGAAGGCCTGAGTGATATATTTCTACGCATAAGAACGACAAACGAGGGTTATTCTGCGATATACCACGGTTGATACTTATTATTTCGATTCTAACACGACTTCTAATAATTTTAAAGGAGTATTTTCTTCAAACGCCGCTGCATTTGGCTTTCGAAATTTCCTCCCACGTAAGGGGTGATGACGTTATTTTTTATGGAAAATATCAATCTAGTGTGTAAATGAACAAAAGTTGTAACTGATCAATAATTTTATTTATTTTGTCAAATAAAACTGTACAGAATAGTAACTGAAACGTTACTTAACAGAAAAACAAGACGGACAAGAGAGTATCTGATTCTAAAAATAGCTCACTTCCATGAATTCCCACGGTATTTTTTTACAAACATCACGTGACTTTCATTCATAAACTGTACACGCATTGTATAAATGGAATAGCCAAAACACGGTGTGCGTGCAGCATAGTTCAAGGTAGGTATATCGCAGAATAACCCGAGGTAGATTTTACTCTACAAGTATGTATGTTATTAGCTGAGTCGTGTTAGAATACAATATAATGATGCACATGTGCTAATGGCAAGATTTTTAAAATCCTTTTTGTTTGAGTTAAGTTACTGAGCATTCCTCAATTGAAGCAACACAAAAGCCAAGATACTATAATATCAGCCTAGTGTTTGTATGGGTATATGTCCGAGGTTTAACCCATTCAACCCCAAGTAACTGACATGGATTGGTGCGTGATATTTTCAGACCAATAAATTAATAAGAAAATTACCTTTGGACCAGTTCAATTATCAAAATGGGTAATTTTATCTAAAAATAGTAATAATTATTACTGGCAAAAAAGTGCAGATCCTGATGAGACGGCTCGTCACGAGCCGGCTCATCTGGATCTACACTTTTCATAAGCCTATTTAGAGGCCTGTGGGGTTGAAAGGGTTAATATTCATTTAATTATAGCAACAGGTGAATCAATGATTATTATCTCCCTTGGCAGACAAAGTCCAATTTATCCCCAAATGTACATTGGTCATTTTAGTTGGAATCCTTCGTTTTTACTGTTGGACCAATTAGATGTTTACTATTCAAATGTTGTGGTATTATATATGTGATTTTATCAAAATCGTGTTAATAAGTTCATAACAATCAGGTGAGCGAATCGAACATTTGTTGCGTGTAGTGTATTGTTGTAGACTAGTTTAGCTTAGCTTAGACTAGTTTCAGTTAGCTTAGACTAGTTTTGGTTAGCTTAGACTAGTTTTGGTTAGCTTAGACTAGTTTCAGTTAGCTTAGACTAGTTTCAGTTAGCTTAGACTAGTTTTGGTTAGCATAGACTAGTTTCATTTAGCTTAGAATAGTTTCGCTTAGCTTAGACTAGTTTCACTTAGCATAGACTAGTTTCACTTAGCATAGACTAGTTTCACTTAGCATAGACTAGTTTCACTTAGCATAGACTAGTTTCAGTTACCTTAGACCAGTTTCACTTAGCTCAGAATAGTTTCACTTAGTAGACCAGTTTCACTTAGCTCAGAATAGTTTCACTTAGTAGACCAGTTTCACTTAGCTCAGAATAGTTTCACTTAGTAGACCAGCTTCACTTAGCTCAGAATAGTTTCACTTAGTAGACCAGTTTCACTTAGCTCAGAATAGTTTCACTTAGTAGACCAGCTTCACTTAGCTCAGAATAGTTTCACTTAGTAGACCAGCTTCACTTAGCTCAGAATAGTTTCACTTAGTAGACCAGCTTCACTTAGCTCAGAATAGTTTCACTTAGTAGACCAGCTTCACTTAGCTCAGAATAGTTTCATTTAGTAGACCAGCTTCACTTAGCTCAGAATAGTTTCACTTAGTAGACCAGCTTCACTTAGCTCAGAATAGTTTCGCTTAGCTTATACTAGTTTCGGTTACCGTAGACTAGTTTCACTTAGCTTAGACTAGTTTCACTTAGCTTAGACTAGTTTTGGTTACCTTAGACTAGTTTCACTTAGCTCAGACCAGTTTCACTTAGCTTAGACTAGTTTCACTTAGCTTAGACTAGTTTTGGTTACCTTAGACCAGTTTCGCTATACACTTTTGATGTGCATTCTAGTTCACAAGAGTGCTGCAAATTAAGCATAATGAAAACATTCATTTATGTAAGATTTCATTTTAATATATAAATATCTGGGAAAAAAACTATAACAAATACGAAAAAGTACAAATAGAGGTGTGAAACATTATGTTAGTATATATACAGGTACGTTCTATATTAGGTTTCAGTTGCCCACATTGATATAAAAACATTACTATTTCTGATGTGGGAAAGTAATACGCTCGGCATGTTAATGTACATCTTACTACCAGGAGCCCCACGTGGCCGAGTGCCCGTGGCCGAGTGGCCGAGTGCCTGTGCGACTTTACACACAAAAAAACAAAACAAATACGACGTTACTACATGTGTAACATAAACTGGGCTTCGGTTAAGAAAAGGTTTCCTAACATAATCTGAACACGTTCATTCAACCAGGCTCCGAGGTTATAAAACGTTTCCTAACATAATCTGAACATGTTCATTCAACCAGGCTCCGAGGTTATAAAACGTTTCCTAACATAATCTGAACACGTTCATGCAACCAGGCTCCGAGGTTATAAAACGTTTCCTAACATAATCTGAACACGTTCATTCAACCAGGCTCCGAGGTTATAAAACGTTTCCTAACATAATCTGAACACGTTCATTCAACCAGGCTCCGAGGTTATAAAACGTTTCCTAACATAATCTGAACACGTTCATTCAACCAGGCTCCGAGGTTATAAAACGTTTCCTAACATAATCTGAACACGTTCATTCAACCAGGCTCCGAGGTTATAAAACGTTTCCTAACATAATCTGAACCTTCATCACCAGGCTCCGAGGTTATAAAACGTTTCCTAACATAATCTGAACACGTTCATTCAACCAGGCTCCGAGGTTATAAAACGTTTCCTAACATAATCTGAACACGTTCATTCAACCAGGCTCCGAGGTTATAAAACGTTTCCTAACATAATCTGAACACGTTCATTCAACCAGGCTCCGAGGTTATAAAACGTTTCCTAACATAATCTGAACACGTTCATGCAACCAGGCTCCGAGGTTATAAAACGTTTCCTAACATAATCTGAACACGTTCATTCAACCAGGCTCCGAGGTTATAAAACGTTTCCTAACATAATCTGAACACGTTCATTCAACCAGGCTCCGAGGTTATAAAACGTTTCCTAACATAATCTGAACACGTTCATTCAACCAGGCTCCGAGGTTATAAAACGTTTCCTAACATAATCTGAACACGTTCATGCAACCAGGCTCCGAGGTTATAAAACGTTTCCTAACATAATCTGAACACGTTCATTCAACCAGGCTCCGAGGTTATAAAACGTTTCCTAACATAATCTGAACACGTTCATTCAACCAGGCTCCGAGGTTATAAAACGTTTCCTAACATAATCTGAACACGTTCATTCAACCAGGCTCCGAGGTTATAAAACGTTTCCTAACATAATCTGAACACGTTCATGCAACCAGGCTCCGAGGTTATAAAACGTTTCCTAACATAATCTGAACACGTTCATGCAACCAGGCTCCGAGGTTATAAAACGTTTCCTAACATAATCTGAACACGTTCATGCAACCAGGCTCCGAGGTTATAAAACGTTTCCTAACATAATCTGAACACGTTCATTCAACCAGGCTCCGAGGTTATAAAACGTTTCCTAACATAATCTGAACACGTTCATTCAACCAGGCTCCGAGGTTATAAACGTTTCCTAACATAATCTGAACACGTTCATGCAACCAGGCTCCGAGGTTATAAAACGTTTCCTAACATAATCTGAACACGTTCATTCAACCAGGCTCCGAGGTTATAAAACGTTTCCTAACATAATCTGAACACGTTCATTCAACCAGGCTCCGAGGTTATAAAACGTTTCCTAACATAATCTGAACACGTTCATTCAACCAGGCTCCGAGGTTATAAAACGTTTCCTAACATAATCTGAACACGTTCATTCAACCAGGCTCCGAGGTTATAAAACGTTTCCTAACATAATCTGAACACGTTCATTCAACCAGGCTCCGAGGTTATAAAACGTTTCCTAACATAATCTGAACACGTTCATTCAACCAGGCTCCGAGGTTATAAAACTTTTCCTAACATAATCTGAACACGTTCATTCAACCAGGCTCCGAGGTTATAAAACGTTTCCTAACATAATCTGAACACGTTCATTCAACCAGGCTCCGAGGTTATAAAACGTTTCCTAACATAATCTGAACACGTTCATTCAACCAGGCTCCGAGGTTATAAAACGTTTCCTAACATAATCTGAACACGTTCATTCAACCAGGCTCCGAGGTTATAAAACTTTTCCTAACATAATCTGAACACGTTCATTCAACCAGGCTCCGAGGTTATAAAACTTTTCCTAACATAATCTGAACACGTTCATTCAACCAGGCCCCGAGGTCTTGATTGGTTCAGCTGACAGTAACACTCAGAATCAACCAATCAGATCATTTGGGCTTGAGTTTGAGATCTAAAGTTTTATAACCTCGAGGCCAGAGCTCTAAATCCTAAGCGAGATTTTTAGACAAGACCATTTAACCTATCTGAATATTTAGCGCGTTTGTGGAATATTATTTGTACGTAATCAGACTACTAGTCTAGACAATACCTGGCCTCAACCGAAATGTGTAAATGACAGGCTGGAAACATTCCATCATCTCGATACTGTTATAACAAATATATCAAAATCTCCCTTAACATTTCTCAACCTATTTTGACAAACGGCTGTTTCACAGTTTATTCTAACTTGGCATACTACTGCTGACGTATGTCATCAAAGAGTTATCCCAATTATTTCTCTTTTGGGTATATGAGTGTCAATTGCACCCCTTTTACAAAACTCTTTCCTGTCTCCTTTTACATCACTCGTTCCTGTCCCCTTTTACATCACTCATTCCTGTCCCCTTTTACATCACTCGTTCCTGTCCCCTTTTACATCACTCGTTCCTGTCCCCTTTTACATCACTCGTACCTGTCCCCTTTTACATCACTCGTTCCTGTCCCCTTTTGCATCACTCGTTCCTGTCCCCTTTTACATCACTCGTTGCTGTCCCCTTTTACATCACTCATTCCTGTCCCCTTTTACATCACTCGTTCCTGTCCCCTTTTACATCACTCGTTCCTGTCCCCTTTTACATCACTCGTTCCTGTCCCCTTTTACATCACTCATTGCTGTCCCCATTTACATCACTCGTTACTGTCCCCTTTTACATCACTCGTTGCTGTCCCCTTTTACATCACTCGTTCCTGTCCCCTTTTACATCACTCGTTCCTGTCTCCTTTTACATCACTCGTTCCTGTCTTATACATTTACATTTTGACAGAGTACAAACAAGCTGCCATTTCTATCTATTACCCGATTCCACATTCTATTAACCCATTCAACACCAAGTAACTGACATGGACTGGTCCATGATATTTTTAGACCAATAAATTAATAACAAAATTACATTTGGATCAGTTCATTTATCAAAATGGGTAAAAAAAATTCTAAAAATAGTTATATTACTTGAAAAAATTGCAGATCCTGATGAGACGGCTCGTCACGAGCCGGCTCATCTGGATCTACACTTTTTTGTAAGCCAATTTAGAGGTCTGTGGTGTTGAAAGGGTTAAAACAAAATAACAAAATTAAATAGTCAGTTCATATAATATTGTAGTTACCATTCTTTGTCCAAATATAAATTTGTCACAAACCGTAGAAAAATTCAATTATTTAAGAGCTAAATTTTTGTTGACTTTTCAAACCAAGGGAGATCATTCTCCAATTAAAAAGTCTGTGCAGACGCCACCTCTTCTGTCCCATGTCGCGTAAGTTCTACTGGAAAATCCTTGGTGTACTGAATACAGCTTCCCCTTCTTGATCGAGGGGCTGTTAGTTTGAGTCCGGTCAGAACCACTGCGGTGGTGTTCTAGGCAAGTCATTTAAATCCACAATGTCTCTACCTTTCCACTATAGTGATATAGGCCTAGTCTGGGAACAGGCGTCGATATAGTTTGCCTGGTTAGTCAAATAAATATATTTTAACACCGATACCATTAATTGGGCCGTATTGAGTTTCTGATAATGTTAATTTGTCAGAAGCTAAAAAGTGAAATATCGACAGACTAATAGAGGCCATCAAGAATTAGATATCGAGAGGAGAAATTTGTCCACGGTTGAAAGAAATTGTGTTAAGTTAACAATGTGTGTGTTTTACGTTTATTTATCGTCGCTACCGGTTGCCCATATGAGCGACGCCTCCTGAAGAAATTAGTTATTTTAGATTTTGGAGGATAGTGCAATGATACAGACAGAGACCCATTCCAGAGTCTTCTCTGGTTCGTTTACGTGCATGGTGTACAGCACCGACAGGAGACCACGGTTTAATGTCCCATCTGAAATACTGTTAATTTTATTAGGGTCAGGCAGGGGATCGAACCTGCGATCCCTGGATTACCAGTCCAGCGTGTTACCACTGGACTACAGATCCGTCTGTAAATTAACAATAGACGAAACAAGTCCAAGTCAGTCGGTGTTGATATAGTGGTCTGGGATTGGTTGAAAAAGTGTAGATTAACCCATTTCATTCTGGATACCGTTCAAACAGTATTTGCAAAGAACATAGAGCCAGATCAGCCGCCATGAAATGTTCCGTCTGATCAGGCTCTATGCTGTTTGCTATTCAGATGATCTTGCTAAGACACTTGGCTATGTAGCAAACAACATAGATCCTGATCAGCATGCAGCGTCATGCTGTGGCTGATCTGGATCTATGTTGTTTGCAAAAGCCTTTAAATGTATCCAGAATGAAATGGGTTAAGAGTTATTGATACATGAACTGATTGGCTGAGTTGTCAGCAATAGTGAGAATGACTTCTAAATATTAAAATACAATATATGAGCTGCATTTTGGAATATTTTAGAATATTTGCATTTTGGTGACAAATAAACACCATATTATAAATGCAGGTGTCAGTGCAACATTCACCACCAAATTACCTTCAGAGTAGGGGAAATTTTAAAAAACACAATCGGTCAACCCCATTGAAATTTGAAAATTTCCTGTGGTTCAAAGGTCAACTATTCTTGGACAAAATCTAATGGCACTGTGTGTTTTAATGATGGCCGTTGGAAATAGCGGTATCTGACCATATGTATAATTCGAAGAGAGCATATTGAATATAGTAATGTAGTTTACAAAATAGTACCTCCACCCAAAAATAAGTTACAATGATAGCTTAAAGATGATAATATTTTATGGTAGTTTGGTGTGTTAGTTAATAGAAATATATTTTATCCCAATTGTGAAGCAAGTCAGACGGTCTTGACACCTGGATTTAAATGTCATGCCTACGACCAACGTGGTTCTGAATGGATTTAAGCTCGCACATCCTTGGTTACGGATGGACATCGTATTTTACCATATTTAATGCTGGATTGTAACACTTGTAGGGAAAGAACACAAAATGAACATACACGCGCTAGAATACCAATCAGAATTTTACGAACGAACTGATCGGAACATTTTCTAACACCAGCACTATGTGCATAGACATATTGGAAAGGCCATGCTACAAATAAACCTGTAACTAGTCCTGTGCCGGTTCCTCACTTCACACTTTTGCCGATTCAAAAGGTTCATACAACTCGTTTTCAACGATACATATATCTTCATCAGAATCTGAATCACTAGTCACCGATTCATTCTTAGACTTGCTCACACTGGAACCAACTTCCGTTCCTGGACCTTTCTTCTTGTCCTCACAATTGGCATATAAAATGCCGGTATTCCGATGCAGCCATCTGTCAGTCACTCGTGATTTCTTAGACTGGTTTGCTTTGTCTTTTGAATTTTTAGTGTGAGGTACATAATCAGACTTGTCTGCAGTTTTATGTGACATTTCTATATATGTGTTATCGTGTTCAACGTTACTAACCTCCTGACATTCGTCATATATGTTACTTGCATTTGATAACTTCTTTTTATAAATGTAATTTGGATAAATTTTCTCTTGATTTTTCTTATTCTTTGAAATGATAGATTTTTCAGTTGTAACGATAGCCTTTTCAGTTTCAGTGTCTTTATCGTTTGCATCTTCTATTTCTGAATATATTGAACTCTGTGCCTCATCGGGCTTTGCTGGTAATTTACGCTTAGAATTGTCCACTGATCGTTTAGATACCAATGGAACTTTCGGTTTCATGCCTGTTTCACTGTATTCTTCTATCTCTGCATATGTTGGCGACAACATACTCGGCTGTGCAACCTGACATGGTATCTCGTCTGCTACTATACTATACCCTTGTTGTAAGACAGCCTGATCCGGTGCGTCAAGGTCTGCAGTAGATGGAAATAAAACATGTTATGAATGTTTGGAGATAACTGTTCAATAGACCATATTTGCACCCGATTTATGTTTTAATTTGTTGAGGGCCACATGTAGATACTTGAATGTTCATTAATACATTATCTCGTTAAATATAGTATTTATTTATTATTGTAACTACCCGCATAATATTCAATTTCGTTATAATTAAACAAACTAAACAAAACATGTATTATCGAGGTTATTCCTGTGGATACCTATACGAATGGGAAATCTCAAATACCTAAGCGCTATAGTGTATAGAAAGGATAGTTACGGTTTACGGATGTTACGACCCGTATATCAGAGCATATAATGGGAATGATTTAGGTAATTATGGGACATATTAATTATGGAAATTTTTGATAACACAGTAGAACACGATTTTTTGTGTTAGCTTGTTGATATAGCTGGTCGAATTATTGGTTTAAACATATTTTATTTATCAAGATAAACATGACGTATAACATCTGTACATATAACATCCATACAATACAGTGGATTGAATTGAAAGCTACAGGAGCTGTAATTCTCTCCGAATTATTGTGAGTTCGGAAACAGGCTAATGAACATTAACTACAGGTTATTGGGAGTTAATTAGTATGCATAATGTATCCACTCTTGGCTTGTGTCACGTCACAGAGGCAATAAATGTTGTGCAATGGAATAAAAGTGCATATATATTGTGTAATGGGACAGCTATGGTATACTGTTTAGATAACCAAGCCGATCGTATTACGGATTTACAATTGACTGGTTCGCTATAGCATAGTCGAGCACAGACCACTGGAATAAAGGACAGATACATTGTGTAATGCACGCGTCTAGTGTGTAATGGTTGGATGTGTACTGATAGGCCAGTGACATCTACGTGTGAGCTAATCGTGTGGCATTGTGCATATATTCTGGATAGTTACAGAATATGTATATTGTTGTTGTATAATAAAGTTATAATGCAATGCAAAGTACTAGCTGTTTATTGAGACACCATTACCTACGAAACCACAGGCCCTCGTGGCACAGTGTGACAACATCTATGCCTGAGCCGCCGTCGCTGAGTGGTTAAGACCGTTTACTTCACTTCACTTCACTTTCCTTACAGCACTGAAGATAGATTCGAAACCAAGGGGTGGTGAAATATCTTCTTGCAACCATGATCATTAACCACTTACTGATGAACCTTTGTGTAATACATAATCCAGAAAAACTCATTTTGTATGTGTGTATGTTCCATTAATGTTTAGGGTTAATGCTAGAACTGTCCAATCTTACTTCAACTTTAACTTCATACTGTAATGATTATGATTGGCAGGCGCAGTGATATTATTCAACGAAAGAGATAAGAGTTAAATGTTTATTTTAAAATGAAATAGAAATGGTCCAAAGATCTGCAGCCAGATATATATTCAATGATTACAACTACACTAGTAGTGTATCACAAATGGTATCCAGTATTCACCCTCAATTGGAAAACATTAGAACATAGACGAAACCAAGCCTCACTAATCATGTTTTTCAAAATAAGAAATGAACTAGTTGCTGTAGATCACCATCAAGAAATCTTAGCTATCTAATCCCAGTCAAAAACCCAATACCATGCCAACTCATTTTCCCCAAGAACAATCAGGCTATGGAACAGTCTACCGACATATATACAGTCGAGCTACCTTTGTTAGCAGACTGGACTAGAATTCTCTCTAATCCTTGTACTGTCTGCTTTTAACTATATGTTTGTAGATTCTTTTATCTTTTTAACTTGCACATAACATTTCAGATTAACTAACTGACCTAGACTGCACCTGCCAATCATAATCATTGCTGTCTGTGTTACGTTTATTTATCGTCGCTACCGGTTGCCCATATGAGTGACGCCTCGTGAAGAGATTAGTCATTTTGGAGGATAGTGCATGATACAGAGACCCATTCCAGAGTCTCCTCTGGTTCTTTTACATGCACAGTGTACAGCACCGACATGAGACCTCGGTTTAAAGTCCCATCTGAAAGACTGTTAATTTTATTAGAGTCAGACGGGGGATCGAACCTGCGATCCCAGGATTACCAGACCAGCATGTTACCACTGGACTACAGATCCGCCTGTTAATCATTACTGATTGTTCGGCAGTATGAGGTTGAACCTCACAACCTGCTACAGGTACTCACCCGTTGTTTCGTGTGCCTCTGGTAACGGCCTATTTTGGATCTCGCTACAATTGGTTTGAGAGTTAGAATTCGACATGTTACTCTTTGACGAATCCTTTTGTTCCATTACAAAAAGAAATCTGCATCTGAAAACACCAGAAATTGTCTGCTATATTTAGAGAAATTGATTCATATGATTTTGTATTTGAGACAGTCTGATGGCTTACTATGATCTTTGGTCTTAGTTTATACAAATTTATTTTAGCTTGATTACGAAACAAGTTCTTTCAACTTGTATTAATCACTCTCGAGACCTCATTCCTGATGGAATCCAGCGCCATGAAGGAGAGAAGAGGCAATGTGGAATCTAAATGCGTTGCCTAAGGGCACAATCGTAGCGGCTACAGCGGGGCTCGAACTCGAACCAGACAAAATATTTTCATGGGTAAAGCAACAGAAATCAAATCAAATCCACTTATATATATATACAGTTTTAACAGTTTTCAGCATTCATCTTAGAAATAAATTAAAATAAATATGCATACTATTCATTATCAGTGATTCTAATTGATTAACAATTGTTACCATTATGTTATGAAGTGGTTCTAATTGATTAACAATTGTTACCATTATGTTATGAAGTGATTCTAATTGATTAACAATTGTTACCATTATGTTATGAAGTGGTTCTAATTGATTAACAATTGTTACCATTATGTTATGAAGTGGGTTCAAAAGCTCACCCAGAGTTGTACTTATTGATATCTTGCCGACTCGATATAAAATGTGTGTGTGTGTTTTACGTTTATTTATCGTCGCTACTGGTTACCCATATGAGCGACGCCTCCTGAAGAGATTAGTCATTTTAGATTTTTGGAGGCTAGTGCAATGATACAGAGAGAGACCCATTCCAGAGTATCCTCTGGTTCTATTACGTGCACGGTGTAAAACACCGACACGAGACCTCGGTTTAACGTCCCATCTGAAAAACTGTTAATTTTATTAAGGTCAGACGGAGGATCGAACCTGCCATCCCTGGATTACCAGTCCATCGTGTTACCACTGGACTACAGATCTTAATGTATCTTATCTTACAGGACCCAATTGAAAATAAGTCTCTGACCTATATGGGTTATCATTTGCATATACTGTATTGTTATAGTCGTCATTTGCATATTGTATACTACACATATAACTGTATAATCCTGGTGCCCTTAATTGCTTTTATTTTAATGCATCTAAAACCAATCAAACTTCTGTAGTACTAATTATTTAAATCCTTTTGTAAGAGTTGTGTATTTTTGTACAGTCAAACCTGGCTTAAGCAACCAGCCAAAGGAATCTTAGAAAGTGGCTGCTTAGCACAGGTGACTGCTTAATAGAGGTCAACTTATAATAAAACGGCATATTTGGAAACTGGCAGCTTAATACAGGTTGGCTTTTTAATAGAGGTGACCACTAACACAGGTTTGACTGTACTTTCTATTGATAATGACTATGGCATGTGGATATGCATACATACAATCTAATCTAACGTATGTGCTTTACTAAGTGGCTTGCATATGGACACTACCACCGTATCTCTGTCGGAGTCAAACTCACACCCTATTGGGGCGGCCAGTATCCATTACAACAACGGAAGCGACATACCATATCGACAAACATTGTCACATAAGATTATAAAACAGTTTATCGCACCTCCGGAGATAGATGGTTTCTATGACGACAATCATACTCGTACATTAAATAGATGGTTTCTATAACGACAATCATATTCGTACCTTAAATAGGTGGTTTCTATGACGACAATCATACTCGTACCTTAAATAGATGGTTGCTATGACGACAATCACAACGATAATTATTATGCCGACAGCCAATCCAACGTACATAACTGCAAGTAAAATGGTGAAATGAGTACATTTACGAACGATGTTGATTCCGAGATGGAAGTCGTGAGTGACCGTATTGAAATAAAAACTTTAGTAGTTATTCGTTGTCTCCCTTTCACTATAGGATTTTAGTAACCACCGTATTCGGATTAGGTTTATGGTTGTATATACGTGTAAATAGACAGAAGTGCGACCGCGGTCCAATGTAGTCCCACTAATATAGTTCATTTTTCTTTTTGGTAAAAATGCATTTTCATGACAAGCAGTGTATAGTTTTTGTGTTTTTTGAGAAATGTGACTTGAGAAGACTTCAGACTAGTTGATGTGTAGAAAAGATGTGGTATAAGAATACAGGCCATTGCAAACTGAAGGTTGGTATACTGTATTATTTGGCGGAGGAATACAGTGTGTAAACACAGTGACGCTATTCACAGGTGAGCACTGGCTATTTCAAACATTAAATTTGAAATATTCTTGGTGTGTTTCAGGCTAATTTGAACATCTCTTCACAGTGGATGTGATATCAGAAGAAATGTATGAAAGATTGGAAATATAAATGAACAGACTGTATGTTTTTACTTTTTATTATGTATTTAATAGGTCATTTATTAGATAGAAATTAAAAGGAAACTACCAATCTAGGCGATTATGATTTGATGGTTTGTGACCACTATGCTTACCACAATCGACAGTCAATATAGGCGATTGTGAAATGGTGGTTTGTGACCACTATGCTTACCATAATCGACAGTCAATATAGGCGATTGTGAAATGGTGGTTTGTGACCACTATGCTTACCATAATCGACAGTCAATATAGGCGATTGTGAAATGGTGGTTTGTGACCACTATGCTTACCATAATCGACAGTGAATATAGGCGATTGTGAAATGGTGGTTTGTGACCACTATGCTTACCATAATCGACAGTCAATATAGGCGATTGTGAATTGGTGGTTTGTGACCACTATGCTTACCATAATCGACAGTGAATATATGCGCTTGTGAATTGGTGGTTTGTGACCACTATGCTTACCATAATCGACAGTGAATATATGCGATTGTGGATTGGTGGTTTGTGACCACTATGTTTACCATAATCGACAGTCAATATAGGCGATTGTGAAATGGTGGTTTGTGACCACTATGCTTACCATAATCGACAGTGAATATAGGCGATTGTGAAATGGTGGTTTGTGACCACTATGCTTACCATAATCGACAGTCAATATAGGCGATTGTGAATTGGTGGTTTGTGACCACTATGCTTACCATAATCGACAGTGAATATATGCGCTTGTGAATTGGTGGTTTGTGACCACTATGCTTACCATAATCGACAGTGAATATATGCGATTGTGGATTGGTGGTTTGTGACCACTATGTTTACCATAATCGACAGTCAATATAGGCGATTGTGAAATGGTGGTTTGTGACCACTATGCTTACCATAATCGACAGTCAATATAGGCGATTGTGAAATGGTGGTTTGTGACCACTATGCTTACCATAATCGACAGTGAATATAGGCGATTGTGAAATGGTGGTTTGTGACCACTATGCTACCATAATCGACAGTCGATATAGGCGATTGTGAAATGGTGGTTTGTGAACACTATGCTACCATAATCGACAGTCAATATAGGCGATTGTGAAATGGTGGTTTGTGACCACTATGCTACCATAATCGACAGTCAATATAGGCGATTGTGAAATGGTGGTTTGTGACCACTATGCTTACCATAATCGACAGTCAATATAGGCGATTGTGAATTGGTGGTTTGTGACCACTATACTTACCATAATCGACAGTCAATATAGGCGATTGTGAAATGGTGGTTTGTGACCACTATGCTTACCATAATCGACAGTCAATATAGGCGATTGTGAAATGGTGGTTTGTGACCACTATGCTTACCATAATCGACAGAGTCTTCGTCCTCGACAAGGGCGTGGTCAATATTATCCGTAACTTTGGTTTGGTTTATGCTTGGTGTACCTGATTAAAACACGACGAAAGACATTAGTCAGTTACTGCCCCTGTAAAGTAGATTGGTCCTCTTAACTGAGTTCTACAGACGGATCTGTAGTCCACGCTGGACTGGTAATATATGGATAGCAGGTTCGATCCCCCGTCTGACCCTAATAAAATTAACAGACTTTCAGATATGACTTTAAACCGAGGTCTCGTGACGGTGATTTACATCGTGCACGTAAAACAACCAGCGGCGACTCTGGAATGGGTCTCTGTCTGTATCATTGCACTATCCTCCAGAATCTAAAGTGAATAATCTCTTCAGGAACCGTCGCTCATATGGGTAACCGATAGCGACGATAAATAAACGTAAAACACACAAAATAACCGAGTTCCTCCGTTTTGTATCGTTGTTTCCTTTGCACCACATACTTTCCATTTTCATCTGTTTTCTCATATTATAGTTATTAAATTATTAAATCTCGGTAGATACCCTACAACATATTCAATGGATAATTTACTGTAAAATTGTATTATCAATTAATTAATATGATTAACCTACATCAGCATCTTGTTAGGATACAACAGTAGGCCTAAACAAAGGATTCCAACTAAAAGGATCAATATACATTTCGGGATACATTGGACGTTATCTATCAAGGGAGGTAATAGAAAGTTGTGAAAAAATGTGAAACATTATAATTTATAATATAGAGAAAACACGAGCACTTGATAGCATAGAGATACTTCTGATAGACATTCTAGAATTCTCAGATCAACCTCTGTTATCAACCTAATTATGTCGTAATACATTTGCATTTTCAGGATCATCTATTTAGCTTAAACATATTTATTCGATAATAATATACATTACATATACATTGTATACAAAAGAAGAACACTGAATAACGTTTAAACTAAAATACCCTAACTATCCAACAGTTTAAATTTTTATACTTAAGTTGGAACAATAACAATACAAAGTAATTACATAGTTCTACTATTATTACTACAGATGGTATTGTACAAGTCTTTATCACACTTGTGTACATGTATTGCCATTGCTATATTTACTAGATTCTGTGAGCTGATTTCGTACATATTTTCATGATACCCCTGTAAGTCATATAAGATCGATTTATTGTCATTAATTGTCTCATTCCCCCTTTTCTACTCTACTAGCCATTTAGCATCATCATATACTTATATTACCTGTATACAGTCTACATCCGTTATGTCAAAGTCGACTATGTCGAATTCTCCGGTTATGTCGGATCAAAGTCCCGTTCAGACACTATCATGTTACATATATCTGGATCTGTTTATATCGAATATCGTTAAGTCGAAGTGTTTTGTTCGGTCCGACGGAATTCGACATAACGGATGTGACTGTATATAGTTTCTCTATTTTTCAGCATTTACATAAAAGTTATTACTATATAATTACAATGTGCAGTTTTCACTTATAGTCCTATCTTTTGATTGCATTTGATTTGTATATATGTTGAGGACCTCATGGTAGATACACTTTTGTTAAAGGAGTTCTCTCGTAAAATAAAGTCTTTATTATTATTATTATTATTATTATATAGTTTCTCTACTTTTCAGCTTTTACATTGCTATATACATGTATATATAATTACAATGTGCAGTTTTCACCTATAGCCCTATCTTTTGATTGCATTTGATTTGTATATATGTTGAGGACCTCATGGTAGATACACTTTTGTTAAAGGAGTTCTCTCGTAAAATAAAGTCTTTATTATTATTATTATTATTATATAGTTTCTCTACTTTTCAGCTTTTACATTGCTATATATATATAATTACAATGTGCAGTTTTCACTTATAGTCCTATCTTTTGATTGCATTTGATTTGTATATATGTTGAGGACCTCATGGTATTGCACGAAATATTTATTACTGTTATATATAAATAGTAATGTATTATATAAATACATTAAACTGTTTCTATATATGGCCAAATGTTTACCATGTAATATATATATATTTGTTTTATGCATAATCGTCTGCTATTATTTTCGCGCCTAAAATTATCAATCTCGCTTCGCGCGGGAAATGACTTAAGATGTTAGGCCTAATCTCATTTTATCAAGGCCGTGGTTGCAGGTGTCCAGTTATGTAATACAAAGGCACCGAACTGGTTTGATGGTGTAATATTAGATAACATAACAGATGTTTAGGAATAACAGATGTTTTAGGACTTGTTATATCATATATACACTGATTCAATTATGTATATAAGAAATGGATTTTATTAACATAGATCAGACACACTAGAGCCTAACTCCAGGAGCGAGAAAGGTCGTGATCTCAATCTAGTATATAGAACATATAAACTGTATTTATGATACTTAGATATTATTGACATTATAAGACATATAACTTATAAAGATTTGTCGAATAATTAAATTGTTCAGCCACAGAAGAAACATAGAGTTTCGGCGAACCATACCAGAAGTTGATTAAAAGTTAATCTAATCAGAAACAGTGATTAGATTATAGTGATATTGAGTAATGACGGATTATAAAGATTGGATGTTAAATATACTGTGTAAGCGCATAGTCGGCTCACACAAATGGATTGTTAAATAAGCTTTTAATGATACGATGTATATATATATAGATCACTGATTATATATATATGGATATTTCTGATGCCAATATAAACAAGATATTATATAGAAGAAATGTAATACTGTGTTGAGTTATCATTAATACATATAATAACGAAGAAACCCCTTAGACAACTCCAGCGAGTCTACAATAGGATAGACCCTGGTAAGAGCCGTAGCAACCGAGACATATTATTACGAGAAGAAAAAGGAGAGTTTGCGACAATTGGGACGCTCGTCCGGGATTGGAAATAAAGAAGAGGTGACATATCGTGACATATTGTGAAGGACACTAGGATTTATATATGGACTATTGTGAAGGACACTAGGATTTATACATGAAGAATACAAGGGACTATTAATTAACGTGGGAAAACAGAAGTGCATGCGAGACAGTGTTAGAATTTGGAAATAAGTGAAAGACGTCAACGAATTATTAAATTAATGAAATGGATTAAATTATTGTAAATGTGCAAACTTTGAATATGTGATAAATTATATATTGGATTAACGGACGAGACAGACTTCGGTAAGTACCAGTTTTCTTTTCATAGAGGCTTAATATTATCATTAAAATTATATTAGTGATTTACTTCCTTTTATTGAACTCAATTCTATAATACATTTGGAGATACATTCTGGGGATTAAAATTTTGGGAAATAAAAAAATAAAATGGCTACAACTAGGAGTGCTAATAAGGAAACTGAGGGGCCGGTTCACCCCGACTTGCAGACAACAGGTGATGAGATATGGGACAAATTAATGAGACTTCCCTTCTTTAATCAGGCAAATCTGGAACGTCAGGGTGAGATTTATGAGAAAGAAAGAGAGAGAGAAAGAGAGAGGGAAGAAGTAAAACAAAGAGGGGAAAGAGAAGAGAAAGAAAGGGACAGGGAGGAAAGAATGCAAAGGGAGAAAATGCAGACGGAGATTCGCCTGAGAGAAATCCAGAGAGATCAGGAATCTCAGCAAAATAACCCCCTCCATACAGATAATAGGCCCTCTAAGACAAACATTTCTGTTCCTATTTGGACCCAGACTATGAGGCCAGATAAATTCTTCGCAACATGTGAGAGACTGTTCGAAGCTAGCCAGGTCGCCAAACAAACATGGGTGGGCCATATTATAGACAAGTTGTCCGACAAGGCCAGAAATATATATGCCACTCTTCCTGTCCAAGACGCTAATAATTACGATACCCTCAAGGCCGCCATCTTGGATGAATATAGACTCTCACCCACTGTATATAGAAAGAATGTCTTCTCTTGGGTAAAGAAACCTCAGCAGACATATTCCGAATTCATTAAGGAATTAAGGGAGCAAATGACTCTATGGACGGAGAACAATGATCCGAGCGAGGTCAACTGGATCGAGCTGCTCTTGAGATATAGATTCGATTCCCAGCTAAGTGATGAGCTTAATTTGTTCATTCTGGATAAGAAAGCATCTACTCTCCAGGAATGTATTTCCCTGGCTGATGAATATAACCTCCATCGCAGATTAGCGCCCAGGACACGGATTACTTCAAATCCGAATGTGAAACCCAGAGATACAGAACACCGACCTCCAGCCCCAAGGCCATATATCCCATCACCCATGTATCGACCCAATATTAGGATAGATAATTCCCAAGCTACCCATAGAACTCCCCGGATAGAAAAATATTGTAGTTATTGTAGGCGTAATGGCCACGGACGAACAGAGTGTTGGGCAGATTCCAATTCACCTAGGTACAGGGGTACTAGAAACCTAGCAAACGGACACCAAGTGTCAAACACTACTCATAGTTCAGCCTTTATAACCAATGAGCCAGTGAACTCATATGAAAATACCGAGATGGTAAATCCATTACTTGTCAAATATACAGGTCAA